>JANAVB010034019.1:3662549-4262549 GCA_029216955.1 Iris pallida
TCTAACCAAGCCAACGTTACCATTTTTACAATCTCACTACCCAACATAGCATTACCGTCAGGGGACACTTGAGTCGTCTAGCACAATACATGACTCCAGCTAAGTCTCGGCACTACCCAGTACTCACAGATAGTCTCATTGCTATTTTATGGAAAGGGTCAACATACATCTCGTTCTGAGGTGGTAGAGGCAAATACCACTCAGAAACGAAGCCATCCTTAAACAATACCAACTCATCTATTCCGGACATTCATGATCTATAATGATCACAATACTTAACCAACATCTCGGGGTCTCAATATTATAAGCCAACATTCTTAGGGTCTCGAAAGCACTTAGCCGACACACATGAGTCAATTCTAATTCTGTCAATCTCATCCATCAATTATTTCATTCACAATTCTTTTCCAACATCACATGCAATTCTCAACTTGTTACAGCATACCCAGCCACTTTTCTATATTCTCATATTTCTAACAACATTCACAATATAGCATACTATGGCATCGAGTCATTGTTGGGTTATTTGTGTCCAAACCAACAACAATCATTCTTTCAGGGGCATCACAATGTATATAGACTTATTGTATGGAACATCCAGTGAGCAGCCAAGAGGGTCAATGATCTTTCAGACACGAACAACATAGGATGATTACAGAACAACAACATATAATCGCGGAAGCAATCTTTGATTTAATCGCGGAAGCAACGTTGAGTGATCGTGGAAGCAACTTTGGTCAATCATCGATGCAACTTTGATTTGAAACGAACCAAAGAAGAGACCAAGGACGTAAAGCCGTGCTCTGATACCAATTTGTCACGCCCCGATTCATAGAGTCATTTATTCACATATTTTATCTCTTGGAATCGATCGTCCTCGCTTGGGCGTGATGCCGTACAAGTCTGGTATTGCACTTGTACAAGGCAAAGATGGTACATACTCGATTATTCTTCAAATAGGAACACATCGCAGCGGCAGAAGCAGATAAATTGAATTTAGTGAGGACAATCTTTCTCATTGAATAGAAGTACATCACTTCTTTATAGCAGCGGAGAAAAAGAGTAACTTAAAGCCACACAGAGATATATAGAACTTTATTCTCTTTATTGATAGTTGAAGGAGAGTACAAGACTTGTATTGAAGTACAATGATTACAGCACATCTCTCTTTACATTGGAAACCAACTGAACAATGCTATACAGCTTACATTTGATATTTGGATACAATGGATGACCACTCGATATACCGACTTGGCTTACAATCTCAATGGTACAACTGATTACAATGTTCCATACATTATGCCCTTTATAAACAGAAGACATCATCTTGTGCAAGGAGAGCTTCTGTATGCCCAACAAATCTTCGATGCCGCGGGACCAATCCAGCTAAACTTCGTGTGTAGACATTCCAAGCACAAGCACCTGCCCACAAAACGTGGGTCAGCACATCATCTATGTACTGGCGAGCAGAATCCAACCCACTCGCATAAACCAGCATTTAAGGTGTTCATTTAAGCTTGCATTTATTAGAGTGATCTTTCTATTTGGGGCCTAGCATCAGTTTACAGTTCATGGGCAATAATCAGAGTGAAGCATGTAAACATATTCTTAGTAGCATCCATGTGGACATATCTTTTTAGCATTCTTGGTGTTATCATGCAAAGGCATCATTGAGGCATACTATGTGTTATCATGAAAAGGCATCATTGAGGCATCGTTAACATTAACATCTTAAACATTATGACAGTTCTCACTTCAAGCATCACTTAGCATGGATGTTATGTTTGAGCACTATTTATAGCAAGGCATCTTTCTAGCATAATGAATTGAACATGTTAAGTAGGCAAGTTAAACCAACTTATACAATATCACAATTATGTGATTTCTTACCGATAGCCGACTCCTCGTACCTGTATCAATTACAGGTTATCTGATATACTTACTCTGCCTGCACAAAACATTCATTAGCATGCATCCTGGCTACATGGTCACTGGTGTTGTTAAACCATATGGACTCTTCTCATTTCATTTCATTTTAAGATAATGCGGTCAGCATAGTAGGTGGCGAGCCTCTATGCCACCCCGCCTTATCCGTGCTCCCATAGCACTCATCATTATTTCCTCCTAGGCCGAATCGGTCCCCAGGGCCCTAGGAACCGTTCGAGGAAATTATTACTCAAACCTTGTATACAAGTTGTCCATGACCATGCGAATGCGTGTCCGACTCGATTGTGAACAAAATCGCATGGTAAAATGTATTAAGGAAAGTAAAGGCAACAGTGCATCATTAGTCATATTCAATGACTTATTCTTTTATCATTACCATCATTTCATTTGGTGATCTCAACGATCCCAGCTTTATCATTTCTCATTCATTGCTTCATTCCAACGTATCTCATATCATTCCTTTCTTAAGAGGAACTTAACATTCATTCATTTCATTTCTTATAAGGGACAGGCAACATTTCATATTCTTGCAACAGTTATATGAGAGTACATGATTCTAGTGTTTCATTCAGTTCATTGGTTCGATAGCATAGCCAGTTCATTTCTTATTCTATCATTCATAAGGCATCTCATTATTCGAATGTCTACTTGTTCCAGCAGTGTTAAGCATAAGGGGCAATATTATCAATTCATTCTCAGGCAGCGAATCACATTAACAGTTCAATGTGTTGTACATTTCAATAATTCTCAACAAAAGCATCTATATTATTCAGCAACTAACATAAGGGACATTTAGGGGCAGTTCATAGCATTTCAATACTTCATCTATTAAGCATGAAGGAGTAAGGAGGAGGAAGGACAGTTCCACTCACCCAAAATTCCACTAAGCGTAGCTCCACCAGCGAGCCACGTTCCAATATCCATTCCGTCTAGCCAGCTAAGAGAGACTGCATCAGTCTCAATTCTCCTGATTCCCAACATAAGTCATGGTCCAATATTCTGATCCCATCCAATAAGCCAACCAAATGCCTCGTGCGGAGCGGGGCATTACAGGTCCGATTCTGAGACCGTTGATAAAATCGTCGTTTTGTGGGCCCCACGGTCCTACTCAACGGGCAATTTTGTGCACGGCCCGCCGGAATCCAACTTTGGACATACGGTTGGGTTCGTATTGAAAAACTGGATCCGTAGACATGTAGTTTGACAACTTTAGAGACCGTTGACTTTGGCACGCTTTTCGGTACAAAGCGGGTCCAACGGCGGACATCATCTTTGTCCGAAATTACCGTTTTGCCCCTGTGTCCAGAATTGGACTTAAGGACAGGCAATCTTAGCTAATTTGACTATTCTGAGAACGTTGGTACTATTTATTTCAGCATCCGGAGACTTCTATATGTGTTTGCTTGATTGTGGCTCATCGTGTGGTACAGTATTGGTTTCTCCAGCTAAGGACCTCAGGCAAGTGCACTTTCTGATTGTTTTTCGATTCATAGTAGTTTTCTCATTTCATGTCTATACATATATCTTGCTGCTTGTTGACACGCTCGTCACACGGAGTTGTCGGGAGGGGAAATATCTTAGTATACATGTGGACTACCCAGAAATATCCCATGAGTCTATTCTTGAACGATAGCTGCTGCACACGACACGTACAGTATGCCGGATTTTACCCCCTAGCCATCCACAAGGTGAAATGATATTTCACACCACTTAGATAGATGTCTTTTATTAGCTTTTCCTTGTTTATTTCTCTATCGTGCTATGACATCACTTTATCTTACAGTTTTTATTTCTCATATGCTATTTTCATGTCTTGATAATTCTATTATGTTTTGCACTGCCATCGGTTTGTGTACTTGTTCCAATCCTGACTGGATAACTAACATTTTTCAGGTTTAGCCGCGATCACTCTTAGCACTTGGGGAGGCTTGGGTATGCTGAGATCAACCTAGAAATAAAAAAACAGTTGTATCATTTCATTAAATGTAAAGCTTGTACTTTCCTTTAAATTTATAAATGTTGTAATAAATCTAGAAATGTGAATGAGCAATATTGTTTATTTGAGCATTACTTCTTGCGGGCTCTACAGCGTTCTACCGCCGACTCTGCGGCGTAGGCTGGCTTGGACACGTCTCGTATCCGAAAACCGGGTGCGGGTCGTGACAAGTTTTTGTGGTGGCCCATATAGGTCCGTCTTCGCAAAAGATTGCAAACTCGTGATGGTACGCTAGTCGTACTATTGCGAGCCTGCCCTCAAGAAATGCTCATTCACAAATAGGGTTAAATAATTTAGGAGAATAACTAGGACTAGGAGTCCCTTGTTCAAATTGACCGTTGGGTAGTTAAGGTTAGCAGATAGGCCATGCAATTTAGATAAGGAATTATTGATTTTGGATAGCTTGCTAGATACATTATTGCTTTTGATACGAGGATATGTTTCAATGTTAGTTGTCATTCACTTGATTAGTTAGGATTACCTAGAATTAAGGCTTTGATCTTGATGAAATGTTTAACTTTCTTTTGCTTTTATTAGATGTAAATTTTATAGCATAAGTTAGAACTGCCTATTTAAATTCTATTTTGTCGTAAGGAACTGGTTTATAATTTCAAATCCTGCTAATCGTATACGAATCTCGAAGTAGATTTATTTGAGATTTTCCTCTCAATCATTTGAAATATTTATGAAATCTAGATTAGGATGTTATTATTTTATTGTCTTCAGACCTTTTTTCGACCAGCCTTTTACCTTAAGGAATGAGAATTATAAGCAGGTGTTACACTATCTATCCTAGTCAACTAGATTGGACCCTTAGATATCCTTGAAGCCTCAGGAAAATAGTTAGAATAAACTTTACGATTGTAATGGCCAGCCAGCAGCGCACTGGCAAGGCACAACCTACATAATTGAAATCATCCCGAGGAACCATAGTCTATGGAACATTGCTAAAGCTATGTCCTCATTGACCTCCTTAGATTTTGGATACCCTTGTGTCAATATAGAGTAGAGCGCCTGATAGCATATCACATCTGAATCACGGAACCATGGATTTACCTAGAATATAGAATTTAGAGTTCTCTAGCTCATTAGTCGACCAAGGCCTTATGGATAGAAGATAATAGGTTGACTGTATAGGCAATAACACCGGGTAAGGTTTTGATTCTCTCAAAATTCAAACTTTTGTCCCCTTTTCAAAAAAAAAATCTTGCTTACTTATACTTTGACTATCTTGACCAATGCTGCTATTACAGCCCAGTTTTGCAAGCTTACTATTTTATCGAGCTTGATCCAAGACATATGTCTAGCTAACATATTGTCAAATCAGAATCATTGTATTACGGTCTGATCAACCAGGATGCAATTGATTCGCTATTCATCTAATTATCTACGTGGAATGAAATGTAGATGTCTCTAGGATCTCATCCACGACTGCTTGACAATCCCTCTTGAAATAATACCTTCGCCCTTGAATCACATAATTGTATTCAATGACCCTTTCCTTGAACTCCTTGTTGGTTTTGTATCTCATTGATTTAGAAATACAAAAGCTCATAATTGATAGATAGATAGTATCCCTATGACCATAATAGTTGTATACGCAAGTGTAGCTACCATCGGCCAGCCCTGTGACAGGAACCTTGCCACCATATCCTAGCCTCTAAGGTGGGTAGACTGTAAGCCTTCTAAAATTTTAGGATATATAAGGATTACCGAATGATCGGAATAGGATGACAATTAGTGTCCCATGGACTCCCACTTTCCATTTAGATTATTTTGTGCCCCGACCGTGGCATTAATATTCGGAACACAAGACCAGCTATTACCTTCCAACGAATTTCATATGCAAGATCTAGACGAGTCCACCTTCATCTAGGTATATCATGTCCCACTCAAACCCGACCCCTTGTACTCTATTTTTGGGGTACGACTGTCAGGTTAAAAGGATTAGTTATAATCTTTACCATAGTACCAACATACTTTCCAACCTCCATTAGAGCCTTAACCGCGACCCCATCCCTTCGACCCAATGTGTGGTGGTGATCTACTCGAAGCCACTACGCACATGCCACTGGTGTGACAACCAATTGAGGCCTCATGTGCTACTTAAACACAATAGTCACTGAAGGAGCATTTTGTACTTTAGGAACTTAGCTAACCAACCTGACCAGCAACTAGCTCAACCCCCTGGGTAGAAGTCTATTCTAGGATACCCTAATCTAGTAGGAAAAGTTTTATCCTTGGGATCTTGCCTAGTCCATATAGATTGAAACCCAATGTTCACCCAACCAACGAGTGAATCCAAATAGAGAACCCATTAAGACTACAATCTTGATTCCTCAAATTTTGTCCCATTATGGAACTGTGGTTGAATTGGAATTTCGAGAACGAGACTTCTGTATTGCACGGATGGCAAACCCTCTAAGAAGTAAGTGTTCTTCGACGTAGCAGTGACTGAACTATAGTTGCCCAATCTAGCGAATAAGACTATAGGTTCATAAATAGTCTTTCTACCTGTATTATTGTATATTCTCTACCACTCTTTAAACTTCATAATTTCTCTTGATTGTTCTTCCTTATCTTCCTGTCACCTCTATTGCAGATAGAAGAAGGTCATACATATTAGGATTCACCAATATTGCTTAGCTACTTGTGTAAATTACTGCTTGCTAAGTTCGGGTTGCTTGATAGATACGAGAGGATTACAGATACCATATGCCTATGTATTTGTTGGCAGGATTGTTAACACCAGTTAGAAGATTTTAGTGTGAGGAGTAGTGTGACCAAAGGTGGGTAGAAGTTCTGGAGGCTATTTGGTTAGGAGAAGAATACAAACTATTTTTGAGGAATTAAAAATTCGAGAAGAGTGTGGTAGTAGTAGATTTATTCCTTGATTTTTTTAGTTTAGGCATGGTTATGAGTTAGAATTTCGAGGACGAAATTATTTTAAGGTGGGTAGATTTGCAACTCCCTTCCCGAAAATTTAGAAATAGTTTATTTTAATTATTTTATTCGAAGGGTGATTTTTAGATTTTTGTAAATAAATATTGTTTCGTGTACACAATTGTATGTGAAAGACCTACCTTAGAAACTACGATTTTTATTAGGGTCATTGAGAAGTTACAGATAGAAATGTATATAGGTATATATATATTCGTATATATATATTGAATCATATATATGCATATATAGGGATATATATGCTTAGTGTAAATATATATGTATATGTGTATAAGCATATGAATATATAAATATGTATGTGTGTGTATATAGATAAATATTGAGTTACGTATATTATAAGAATAAAAAGAATTAAAGCAAAACCAGCCCAGCTGAGCTCGGGCCAGGCTACAACTTCCTCAGCCCAAACAAATGTATAATACGTAGAATTTATTATGATTAGTGGATGATGCTCAGGTTATAATGTCCTTCACTTTATTTAACTCTTTTTATTGTATCTTATTTATTCTTATACCCCGTATATTTAAAGCAGGATCTTGTAAATATATGTAAAAGTCTCAGCTGAATGCATGTGGCTAAAATATATATATTACTTTTTGCACAAGCACGTACAATATGTCATATATTGCTTTTACCTAAATACTCACAATTAGATTCTGTCTTATATCCTATCCTTATTGTTCAGCTATATTTCGAAAAGGTGGGTATAAATATATATATGTGTATTTAAAACAGGTGAATGTATGTGGGCTTGTATATATAAATATATAAATATGTGTGTGTGTGTATTTATAAAATATATATAAGTATACGTGTATGTATATTTATATAAATATATAATTATATATATATGCGTGTATATATTTGTATACGTATACATAGGTATCTATGAGTATACACATATATAAGTAAATATGTAGTGGTATAATAAAATAGAAATGAAAAGAATAAGAAAAAGAATAAGAAGTGAAAGGAGTAACAGCCCAGCCCACCTAATCTAACCCAGGATGGCCCAACACCCCAAGCCAATCAGTTGTTGGTCTGTTCTTTCAAAGGAAGAGAATAAACGAATGCAGCCAATCAAAACCAAACCAGGCCAGCACCCGAGCCCCTTTAACCCAGGCCAAACAGAGCCTGTGACCAAGCTCCCGCAAGCCCACATCAGCCACGCCCAAACCGAGGTCAACCCATCCCTAAAATCAGCAAGCCCGGTCCTAGCTGAGTAGAAGACAAGGCCCATGTGGGGACTTAAACCACGCAGCAGTGCTCAACCGAGCACTCAAACCAGCCCGAGCCAAGTCCTTTTCCATATTTTTCGTTGTATATATACAACCGGAACCGAGAGCAACCTCTCGAGAACGAACTCCAAACTCCAAACCCTAACACCCTAAGCCGCCGCACCCCCAGCCACTGGGCGACCCCGCGCGCAACCGCACGGCGTCGGCGCCACCACCGCGCTGGCCGGAGGACGGCCACGCGCGCGCGGGCGTGCGTGATAGAAACGGCAGCAGTGCAGCCGCGAGGAGGGGTTCGCGACGACGCTGCGTCGTACACGCTCGACCTTCCGACGAACCGTTTCTTCAGGTATGATCCTGATATAACCACCTTCATTTGCCTTCATATAGATTTAATTTAGACGAACTGGATTGCCCGAGAAATCGACCCAAAGTCGATGAAAAACCCGTCCCAAAAACAGGACTGAAAACAGTCGAGTTAGCCTACTTCGCTTTTATTTATCTCCCAAACCATGCTTAATTTAGAAAACCTATTTGAAAGCATTTATTGACAACATGTAGTGCTTCGATTCACTTTTTACGGAATTTAATTTCGTCGACTACGTAAAGAGAAATCGGATTGTAAAGTTACCGAAAAACCTGTTTTGAAAATCAAGAAAACGCTCCACACGACGTGCGTCACGCCAATCCGGACGACGTGGTAGCGAACCGAAAGGATCGAAAGCTGCGTAACAGCTTCGTGGTCGTGCGGGCTTTGACGGAATTCAAATTGGTCGCGTACGCGCGACGAATTTGATGCGTATCCGTCGAAATTCCCCGTATCGTGCACGTTGCAAATTTCTCAATTACTTTGTGCACGCTCGTCAGATCGAGACGAAACTTGCACCAACAGGTCCGTATCATTTTTCTGGTCCTGCATGCCAAGTTTGGTCCGATTCTGAGACCGTTGATAAAATCGTCGTTTTGCGGGCCCCACGGTCCCACTCAACGGGCGATTTTGTGCACGGCCCGCCGGAATCCAACTTTGGACATACGGTTGGGTTCGTATTGAAAAACTGGATCCGTAGACATGTAGTTTGACAACTTTAGAGACCGTTGACTTTGGCACGCTTTTCGGTGCAAAGCGGGTCCAACTGCGGACATCATCTTTGCCCGAAATTACCGTTTTGCCCCTGTATCCAGAATTGGACTTAAGGACAGGCAATCCTAGCTAATTTGACTATTCTGAGAACGTTGGTACTATTTATTTCAGCATCCGGAGACTTCTATATGTGTTTGCTTGATTGTGGCTCATCGTGTGGTACAGTATTGGTTTCTCCAGCTAAGGACCTCAGGCAAGTGCACTTTCTGATTGTTTTTCGATTCATAGTAGTTTTTCATTTCATGTCTATACATATATCTTGCTGCTTGTTGACACGCTCGTCACGGAGTTGTCGGGAGGGAAAATATCTTAGTATACATGTGGACTACCCAGAAATATCCCATGAGTCTATTCTTGAACGATAGCTGCTACACACGACACGTGCAGTATGCCAGATTTTACCCCCTAGCCGTCCACATGGCGAAAGGATATTTCACACCACTTAGATAGATGTCTTTTATTAGCTTTTCCTTGTTTATTTCTCTATCGTGCTATGACATCACTTTATCTTACAGTTTTCATTTCTCATATGCTATTTTCATGTCTTGATAATTCTATTATGTTTTGCACTGCCGTCGGTTTGTGTACTTGTTCCAATCCTGACTGGATAACCAACATTTTTCAGGTTTAGCCGCGATCACTCTTAGCACTTGGGGAGGCTTGGGTATGCTGAGATCAACCTAGAAATAGAAAACAGTTGTATCATTTCATTAAATGTAAAGCTTGTACTTTCCTTTAAATTTGTAAATGTTGTAATAAATCTAGAAATGTGAATGAGCAATATTGTTTATTTGAGCATTACATCTTGCGGGCTCTACAGCGTTCTACCGCCGACTCTGCGGCGTAGGCTGGCTTGGACACGTCTCGTATCCGAAAACCGGGTGCGGGTCGTGACATAAAGCCTGAAAAGGTTTGCCGTGAACACGAACAAGTTGAACGAGACGCTGCCGATCGGAATCACCCATTACGTTCGGACGTTATACCTCAGCTACAATCAGCTCCGTGGGGACGTAGAGCCGGACCTCCTCTCCCTTCCGACCATAGAGTTCGTCATACACTGATGAAATCGATCTTTTTTTTTATCAATATACATTGATTTGTTGGAAAATTATTGTATTTCTTCCTTAAGAATATGCACCAAAATAAAATTTAAAGTAAAGATTACCGACCTTCGGAAAAGTCGCGTAGTAGAACTGTCCTAAGAGTTAATCCGGATCTATGTGCAGAATTTGTCCGAATGCTCCTAGTAATAAAATCTCCGCTCCACCGGTATCTCTTTGTCACACACAACGCAGAGAGAGACCCGTGATTTAGCTCTTCCCAGAGCAAGAATGAAGATCAACAGAGTTTCGGAAAAACAAAAATTCGAGAGTTTTTTCCTAGGTTTTTTCAAGTCTAAGAAGAAGGTACGAGATGGGCCTCAATATATAGATTGTTTTCTAACGGATGAAAATAATGGAGAATAAAGGCTAATTAACCAGCCTATTAAAAATCTGAACGTTACACAAGAAACCAAATGTACAACATGTGGTACATTGAACCTGGACAAAAATTAGTGTATAAAATGTTACAAAAAATAAATGAATTATAACGGTCAAAAAATTAAAGGAGCAAAAAAAAAAAATTATGATCTAAGAACGCAGATGTGGGCACGTACCCGTAACCGAAGAGAACGAATCGGCATAAAGCACCAAACCTAAGAGGGGCCGGCGTTACCACCATCGCACGTAGCACATAGGACTACCCACACAAGTCTTCAGATAACAAGAGAAAAGCAAGACAATATAAGCACACTTAGTCCTCACATATGCAACAATTTTTACCTTTCTTGTAGTTTGCAAAGACTTCTTGGATACTCAAAACTTCAGAAAACAAATAAATAAATAATTTATGAACAACATATTTGTATCAAATTCTACACATTTTGAGCTTGAAAGAGACCCTCCTATCCTATATATATATATATATATATATATATATATATATATATATATATATATATATATATATACTTTGATAATAGCATCCTAAAGCTCTGAACATACATTCTTTTGTTCTGGATGGTGAAATTACATTATTTTGGGGACGAAGCAATTTCAAAGGATAAGCACAGATTATCTTGCGAATATGTATAACTAATGAGCGTCGGATAATAAGTTCCGAGTCATCGGATAATAAGTTCGAGTCATCGGATCACTGGTCCAACCAGTAGGTTAGTCGTCGAATAATGCTTTATATAAAATAACTTTGTTATGCCATTTTCTTGTTAATTAGCTTGATTTTTTTCTTTTTTCCCCCTTCTTTTAAACCTTTACTATTTAACTTGAAGATATTTTGAGTTTGATATGTTTAAAACTACTATGGCAACAAAGGTCAAGAATAGCAGTTTGAAAGAATTGATTATCAATCGGGGTGAAAAATTATTGAGGTTGATCTAACAATCAACATGAGAGCGATATTTGTTTGAATTGACAAAAAAAACTATACTTGGAAATATGTATTAGGTGAATGCGTGGCTAGAATTCATGAACAATTATGCTATTTGGCTTCCAAAAATTCTGGGTGATGCCATCTTTCATTACATGACATCTGGCATGGCAACTGACATGCATGGCAGCTGATATGTCATGTTTTAACCCAAAATTTAATTACCCAAAAAAAAGTATTGTTAACATTAATGTTAATGTTAATTTTAATTTAATGTTAATATTAATTTTAATGTTATTGTTAAAATCAATGTTAATATTAATTAATTTTAATTTTAATTTTAGTGTTAATTTTAATATTAATGTTAATGTTAATTTGAATATTAATATTCATGTTAATTTGATATTAATTTTAATTTTAGTATTAGTTTTAATGTTTAATTTTGCTATGTCAGCTGTCATGTCATCATCTATGTCATATGCCACATAATAAAAAATGGTATTACCCAAATATTTTGGAAGTCAAATACCATTTTTGATTCATGAATGAAAGTCTCCTAATGGGCCCTCTTGATGACAAGGGAAACTACTATGTTCCTTCTGCATCTTTCTCATCCGACTTACATTAGACACATAACATGACTTGCGAGTCGTATTGTACTGGCCTAACTTATTCTTATTACATTGTTGTTTTTTATATGTCATGCATTATGTTCAATGTGCATACGAAAATTTTACAGGAATAACATTTCTCATTAATAATTAGTTAACCTTACATTACATGTGATAGGTAGTGAAGAATTTTCAACTACTAATTATTTTTCCTGCAATGAGCAATAATGACAAGTCAGCATTCTTATGATCAGTTAGCTAGTCAAGTCAATCAAAATTTCGAATAATATTCGAAAGTCATTGAGGTTGGCCTATTCGAATAATAACTAATCAGATATTTGGATAATAACAAGAACTTGTCATTCATCTCGCCCAGCCAAAGCGCCACGGACAGGGAAGGCAAGTACTCGAAGCTGGCTCCTTCGTCGACCCCCCCATTGTCACGCCCCGTGTCGACAAACCGTTCGTCCCCGGTGTTATTTTGCCGATTCGATCGTCCTCGCTAAGGCGTGATGCCGTACGAGTCTGGAATTGCACTCGTACAAGGTGAGAACGTTACGTTGATTTTCATATTAATACGCCAAGTTGAAACTTCACAAATCACATCAGAATATAAGACGCAGTATAGGAAGATAGAAATTTGTTTTTCATTCATAGCTTGTAATAAAGTGCAAGTCGTAATTACATTGGATGCAGTTGCGGCTACATTGATTGAAAATAGAAAGAAACACACTCGACAAGCTGCCTGAACTAACACTTGCCGTTCTATACATTCGCCCCTTTATACATAAGCCGTCGATTGAATTGGTTTCAAAATACTTCAGCATAGGAAGAGCTTCAAAACGCCTCTCCGTACTTCAGGTTCAGTTTAGAGTGCCTGCCGCACCTGGAGAAATTGGGGGAGGGGATTAGCACACTTGCTAAGTGGACAAGACGAACCCACTCGTCTAAACCGACTCTAATTGTTAAGGTAGGCATGCTTTAGAGTTGTCTTTCTATTTAGAACTAAATGAATTTAGTTTGTATCGATAGCCATCTTTGAATAATAAAGCATACAGTAAAATATAGCGATTTATCCTTTTTTTACCACGGCCGTGCTCGTCCCTGCATAAAAACAGAGATAATATTTACCACATGCATAAGACAATAGGTGAGCATGCTACTATCTTATATGCGCGGTCATTGGCGTTACATACCACATGGGACTATCTCAACGGCATTTCGGTCCGTTCAGTCTAGGTTGCAAGCCAGACTGACGGTCCCGCAATGCATCAGTGCCGAAGCACGATTATTCATTCTTCCTGGTCGATTCGATTCCGATGCCCCGGATACCGATTCGAGGAAAATCAATTTGTGCACAAGCTGTCCTTGACCATGCCAATACGTGAACAGTTTAATATATGCAACAATTTTGTATAGCGCGGACAGTATTGAACGACATTATCATTTCTCCCAACTCATGTAACGATTTATTTTCCCCAAAGTCGTACTCCCGATTTAGCCTCCCGTAGGCACCAAATTGTCCGAGACATCATAACCCACGATCGACGTTTCATATTATTTTCCAGCACGTGAAATAGTCTATCTTTTTACTATAACCTTAAACTTTTCTGTTTATGTGATAAACTTGTATTTTTCAGAGTAGATTACTCTAAATCGATACGTTTTTTCGAGTCCTTGAACTTAGTGGATTGGCATGTATTTAACTTGGCATCGTCGATTTGAATGAATTCGAGGCAAAGGAATTTATTTGCGGGATAGAGTAGAAAAGAAGGGGCCGAATCACCCACCAAGTTCTTCGGATCGTGCCGACCGTTGAAGCGCTTCGCAACGTTCAAGCTTTAGTTACGCGAGCTACTGCAATGGCACCAACACTTAGTTAGGATTCCTTCTTTATTCCCTCGCTTCGAAATTCGAAATTACATCCAGGAAAATGAGGCGAAAGCACTTCATCAAAACCCAGCGGCAAAAGCTCCAAGAAAACCATACATCGGTCTGGTCCCATCGAAGGGACTCTTATATAGAGCTCACTCGCGGGACGCAGCCCACTGCATCTAGGACTTATTCCAACAGAAGTCGTTCAATTAGTTGGATCGATTCTCGTAACGTCCGTCCAAATCGATTTGATCGATGCCGCAAGGTGTTATCGTTTACCAAGCTCAGCGATCGAGTCAGATGGCCATCTAAGTTACCGATCGATCTGAATCGTTGCAAGCATATTATGAAGTCTGTCGCATGTCGAAAACGGGGCACTACATAATATACCACTAAGAAAAAGTTTCGTCCCGAAACTTAAGAACAAGGGTCTGACCTTAATTTTAGACAAACAATGTAGGGTATTTCTCTTTCATCTCCGCCTCCATCTCCCACGTCGACTCTTCAACTGAATGGTTCTGCCAAAGCACGGACCAAGGACATCGACTGATTTCGTAGCATCTTCTTCTTACGGTCCAAAATTTGAACAGGCTCCTTCGAGTAGGACAAGTCAGTATGTAGCTCCAACTGATCGAAGCTAACCACATGACTTGGATCGTGTACGTATTTTCAAAGTTCTGAAACGTAGAAAACATTATGCACATCAGCCAATGCAGGAGGTAGTGCGATCCGATAAGCAACCGTTGCAACTCGCTCAATGATCTCGAAGGGACCTACAAATCTCGGGCTCAACTTGCCTTTAACGCCGAACCGCATCACACCGCGCATGGGCGTTACTTTCAGAAACACATGGTCTCCGACCAAGAATTCTAGCGGTCGTCGATAAAGATCTGCGTAGCTCTTTTGTCGACTTTGTGCGATACGGAGTATCTCGAATCAAGCGGACCTTTTCGACGACCTGCTCTACTAGTTCCGGTCCAAGCACTTTTCGCTCTCCGACTTCGTCCCAGCATATTGGTGAACGACACTTCCTCCCGTAGAGCGCTTCATATGGAGCCATCTGAATGCTCGACTGATAACTGTTGTTATACGCAAACTCCGTAAGCGACAAATGAGTATTCCAACTAGTCTTTAAATCAATCGCACACAGACGCAACATATCCTCTAAGATTTGATTCACCCTCTCCGTCTGACCGTCTGTTTGGGGATGGTACGCAGAACTAAATTTTAGTTTGGTCCATATCGCCATCTGTAGGCTCTTCCAAAAATGCGATAGGAATCGCCCGTCTTTGTCCGAAATTATTGAGGTCGGTACCCCGTGCAGTCGAATAATCTCGTCGATATAGATTTGCACTAACCGATCGACGCTCCATCCTACTTTAATTGCGATGAAGTGAGCCGACTTGGACGGATGTTACGAGAATCGATCCAACTAATGGAACGACTTCTGTTGGAATAAGTCCTAGATGCAGCGGGTTGCGTCTCGGCGAGTGAGCTCTACATAAGAGTCCCTTCGACGGGACCGGACCGCTGTATGGTTTTGTTGGAGCTTTTGTCCGCTAGGTTTTGATGAAGTGCTTTTGCGTCGTTTTTCTGGATGCAATCTACAAATTTCGAAGCAAGGGAAAAAGAAGAAATCCTAACAAAGTGTTGGTGCAATTGCAGGAGCTCGCATAACTAAAGCTTGAACGTTGCGAAGCGCTTCGACGGTCGGCACGATCAAAGGACTTGGTGGGTGATTTGGCCCCTTCTTTTCTACTCTGTCCTGCAAACGAATTCCTTGTCTCGAATTCATTCAAATCGACGATGCCAAGTTAAATGCATGCCAATCCACTAAGGTCAAGAACTCGGGAAAAAATGTATCGATTTAAAGTAATCTACTCCAAAAAAATACAAGTTTATCACATAAACGAGAAAGTTTAAGGTTCTAGTAAAAAGATAGACTATTTTACGTGCTACAAAATTGTCATGACCCGTACCCTAGAGTAAGGGCACGAGAAGTGGGTACGTCCAGCCTACGCCGCAGTGTCGACGGTAGAATGTTGTCCAAGGTCAATCATCTAACAAATAAGGTACTTGTACAGTATATACACTCCGAATGGAGGTGACATAGCAGAATACAGTTTCAATCACATCTAAGGTGGAATACGATAAAAAGATAGATAAAACTGAAATCCACAAAGAGATACAAGTAGATGGAAGTCTAAGTGTCTAAGATATCACAAATCCATTTAATGTCCCAAATCTCAAATACAGTAATCCATAAAGTAAATAAAACTCGAGACAACTGAAAATAAATAAGAAAACTCTAGCTAGCTACTCCGACCTCTACTGTGTCTCCTCTAGGCTAGCAAGTAACCTCCAAGCTATATGTAAAATTTATCAACTGGTCCAGTCAGGACGGGAGCGAGTACAATACATCTCAACAAGTCATAGCAGGAAAGGAAATATAATCATGCTAGAGAATAAAATACAGGAACTGAAGAATAGCATAATGTAAAAGAGAGACCGTAAGTAAATATCTATGATATATAAAAGAGAGAGAGTGTGCTAGTGATTCAGAGTACATAATAAACATGTGAATGGCTAAGGACTGATTCATGATTACACTACGGAATTGATTCATGATTACACTACTTGAAATTATTCACATGTTCATTTATACTCCCCCATCCCCAATCAATACACAAGGATCCAGTCAAGTTACGTTAAGATTCATGATTATACTACGTTGCCCATAAAAGGTGATTCATGAATTGATTCGTGAAGGCTCGGTGATCATGAGGGTACATGAGTCACTAGCTGATTTCGAAGATTCATGATAATAGAAGCAGGAGATACGGGATGTAAGTGAAACACACGAGACAAAAGTATCCGATGCTCCCGAGAGGGATAACATCTCATAAAGGGATCCATATAGTACCAATCCGTATTACCAACGTGTCAGCATCAAGTAAGATAATCTAAAGCAGGAAATATAATCCTAAACAAGATATGAAATGATCAGAGAATGTACTCGCCTGATAACCTGAATAGCTGATAGGTATAGAGGTCCAAACAGAAGCCACAGAATCCTATTTAGAGCAACACAGGTCAAAATGTATACGAGAGATGATAAATAAAATGTACAATGCATTTGCATGCTGTCTAGGTCAAACTAGACTAAAGTCAACACTTGGTCAACTCTAGTCAACCACACTAGTCAAATTAGGTCAACTAGGTCAAGTCCTAGCCCAAACAAGTCTAACAAGTCTCACTAGGCCTAACCAAGCCTAGGCTAGCACTCACACAATCACAAGACAATGTGAACCACAACAATGCATAATATAAAATAGATAATATATATAAATACATACCTTCATACATACATGCATATCCACATTACATACATATTTATATATATAGGCATATGTTACATCATGCATATTTATATAGTTACATAGATATATACATTCATGCACATTTACATACATACTTTTATACATTATATATGTTAACATTCATTACAATGCATTATATTTACTTATATCTTTGATTGATTCATTCATTCATATATGACATTCATTCATGCATATTACATACTTACATGCATCTATACATTATATACATTGTATACAACATGTAAAAATAGAAGAGGGAAAAAGGGAGGAAAACTGAAATGGAAAGGGAAGAGAAGGAAAATGTAAGGAAAAGGGAAATAGTGGACATATACATGCTTGCATCATATATTCGACAATACCTTACATGCTATCATTATATATTGCATTATATTATTTATATATTATGCATTCATATCTATCATTACATGTATACCTTGCATTCATATCTAGCATTCATTATATACTTTTATGCATATATTGTATATCATTCTTTCATTCATGTATTTATGCATTGCTTACATACATTATATTAATTGCATTCCTACATACTTGCATTCAACCATATATATACATTAATGTAAAGAGGATATATATATATATATATATATATATATATATATATATATATATATATATATATCATTTTATTCATCTAACATATCATGTATTACATACTCTATATTCATTTAATATCCATACTACATAGGCTCATAGGCTACACAAAATACATATATCGTATAGTCACTCTTCTACTTAAAACCAATACTGTACCAATTGGGCCTCTACTAAATTCTAGGATTAAAGTATGTTGTAGTACTTCGTATTAGCATTCCGAAACTTCAAACGGATCGCATTTTCGTGTCCGAAAGCTCCCGGAATCACAAAAATACCGAAACGTGTTCGTCTTTCGTACAGCTGACACTCAAATAATTTTACAGAAAGTTACAAAAAGAATTTGGCTTATTAAAATATATATTTGGAAAGCTAACTTCGATACGGTTCTTTTAAAAAAACGGAAGATAAATCGGAGTTCTAAGCTAAAAGTTATGATATTTCTAAGTTGCTTTGGTTAATAAAAACGTGGATGAATATTATGACGAATTTGAGTTGTTTTGGACAAAAGAACACATATAGGCCAAGATACTTGGATACAAACATAGGTATCCAAATGAAACTCATTCTAACCATCCTAACTAAGATCAATCCACTCTCTAACCATTCTAAAACTGAATTTAAATATCTATTTAAACTATTATCATACAAACATACATATGGGGTGTCCTAATTTGGGATCTATCAAGTAGGATGCAAGACACATATCTAAAATTCTCAAGAGAGCTCCAAATGGCCTCAAATTTGAATCTAAATGGGACACATGCATGAGGATGGATCCTATGGATTCAAAACTAATTTATATGCAAAGAAAATCGATTTAGAGAATAGATTTTACCTATTGGGAGTGGAATTCCAATGAAATCTTTTAGGACATGGCTCCGATACGAAGATCCCTCAAAGTAGACACTCCTTCTTGCACTCCTCTTCCAATCCTTGGTAGCACCCTTCTCTTGGAGAATGAGAATGATTGAGAGAAGGTTTGGTGAAGGAATAATTTAATTTGGAGATCAAATCAATGGGAAGGCTCTCTAAAATTAGGGAAGAACAAAAGGAAAATAAAAGAGACAAGATTGTAATGAATGAAATGAATCATTCTTCCCTAAAGGTGGCTGCCATAAAGTGTCCATTAGGGCTAATGGAAAATGTCCTAATTGCCCCTCTCTAGTCTCATATGGTTAAGTCTAGACTAGGTTCAAGTTTGGGGTCAGAATGATCTAGTTTTGAGTCTCTAACTTAACCATTCTAACATGATAAAAATTAGTTTAATTAACTAACTTAAATGTTGGATTTTGTGGGCCATGCTTAACTTAATATTGGGTCCCATATAGAGTTTAAGCTACCCGGGTCACAATACAAATCGGAACGAGACGAAACTCAAACCCGACTAAACAAATCCAATAAAAACAATATTAAAAATATAAAATTTTCCCAAAATATTAAAATATAAAAAATGACCAAAATTATAATACATCAATTTAAATATTATTAAAATAATCTAAAATTCACCAATTAATCAAAATCCTAAATAATTCAAAAGTCACAAAATGACCAAAATACCCTTAGCCTAAAAAGTTGTAAATAGTTATTCTAATCACATGGTTAGGTCCCTATGGTCATGGTTAGTCTCTAGGCTCAACAGTTCTAGGGTTCACTAGCTAACACATTAAAATTATAATTCACCAATTTTAAATAGTATTAAATTAATTAAAAATTCTCATAAATCATAAATCCTATTATTAAATAATAAACTTTTACAAAAGTTCAAAATTATCCTCATTTTAGAAAAGTGGGTGTTACAAAAATAATATGAAACGTCGATCGTAGGTTATGATGCCTCGGACTATTTAGTGCCCACGGGACGCTAAATCGGGAGTACAGCTTTAGAAAAAATGAATCGTTGCATGAGTTGAGAGAAATGATCATGTCGTTCAATACTGTCCACGCCATACAAAATTGTTACATATATTAAACTGTTTACGCATTGGCATGGTCATGGACAGCTTGTGTACAAGTGATTTTCCTCGAATCGGTATCCGGGGCATCGAAATCGAATCGACCTAGAGGGAATGAATAATTGTGCTTCGGCACTGATGCATTGCGGGACCGTCAGTCAGGCTTGCAACCTAGACTGCACGGGCCGAAATATCGTTGAGATAGTCCCACGTGGTGTGTAACACCAATGACCACGCATATAAGATAGTAGCATGCTCACCTATTATCTTATGCAAGTAGTAAGTATTATCTCTGTTTTTATGCAGGGACGAGCAGGGACGTGGTATAAAATGGGATAAATCGCTATGTTTTTACTGTATGCTTTATTACTTCAAAGATGGCTATCGATATGAACTGAATTCGTTTAGTTCTAAATAGAAAGACAACTCTAAAGCATGCCTACCTTAACAATCAGAGTCGGTTTAGACGAGTGGGTTCGTCTCGTCTACTTAGTAAGTGTGCTAATCTCCTCTCCCAATTTTCCTAGGTGCGACGGGCGCTCTAAACTGAACCTGAAGTGCAGAGAGGCATTTTGAAACTCTTCCTATGCTGAAGTATTTTGAAGCCAATTCAATCGAAGGCTTATGTATAAAGGGGCGAATGTATGGAACGGCAAGTGTTAGTTCAGGCAGCTTGTCGAGTATGTTTTCTTTTATTTTCAATTAATGTAGCCGCAACGGCATCCAATGTAATTATGACTTGCACTTCGTTGCAAGCTATGAATGAAAAAATATATATCTATATTCCTATACGGCGTCTCAATTTGATGTGATTTGTGAAGTTTCAACTTGGCATTTCAATATAAAATCAACGTAACATTTTTGCCTTGTACGAGTGAAATTCCAGAATCGTACGGTATCACGCCTTAGCGAGGACGATCAAATCGGCAAAATAACACCAAGGACGAACGGTTTGTCGACTCGGGGCGTGACATCCAGCTCGACCTCCAGCCTCCTGAGGCTACTCACGATCATTAGCTCGTCTTCCCTGTCTTGATTGAAATTGGAGAAAAAAGAGAAAAAGGACGACGGAGAGGAGCATGCCGAGTACATACGCTTGGCAGTACTGGGAACAGAGTATATAGGCTTCCGAGGAGCCGAGAAAACTGGATTTACAGTACTTACTGCGTTGATCGTCTTTTGTGCATACGCGTCGCGGTTGTCGACTATAATACGTTCGTTGAAGACCCTCACAGAGCGGAATAGACGGCTGGTGTCCACCTCCGCTCACGCTACCGAGGCCACCGTTGCAACGGTAGGGGAGGACTGACCATCAATTGATTGTCGATGCCAAAGCTTTGTAGAACCCTAGAAGGGGAGTGAATAGGGTAATAAAATAATTACCAAGCAATTTACTACTATTTTAATGAAGAGTAAAAGAGATAGAGATTCAAACACTCGATGTATCCTGGTATCCTTCCAAGGGGCACTCCAGTTTCAGAACTCTCTCCGACTTTAATCCACTATTTGAGTAAATAGTTACACACGAGTTTGGATCCGAAGAACTCGTCAACTTCAACACGAGTTTGGATCCGAAGAGCTCGCCAACTTCTTACACACTAGTTTGCTTACGAAGACTCGCTAACTTCAATAGAAAAGAAAGAGGGCTTTTGATCTTCTACAACACTTTGAAGATCGAAAATTACAACTCTTGAAATACTTTAGCACTCTTCGGTTGGATGACAAATTAAAGCTTTGGGTAGAGTAGTAATGGTGAGGATCTTTGGTTGTTGAGGAAAATTTAAGGCTCAAGTAGATGTCTTTAAAGAGAAGACACAACCACCTTAAATAGATAACCAAGAGAACTAGGCATTTAATGCTCCAAACATAAGGCTGACGAAATACCATTGGTATGGAGCGACATTCCGTCGGCTTGCCATTTCTGAATAGTAACGGTATTAAATCTAGCCGTTGGAGCATTTAATGCTGACATATGTCCGTTCAAAAATTAAAAATAGAGAGGTCGGAATACCGGCGGTATGCAACGATATACCGTGGGTATGCCGTCTTTCTCCACAGAAAGTTTTCTAAGCAGAAAATCGGTATACCGTCGGTACACATTGTATACTGTCGGTAAGCCGATTTTCTTTACAGAACAATTTTATTGCTCAGAAACGCTATATCGTCGGTACAGAGCGGTATACCGTCGGTATGCTAATTTTTTTTCACAAAATGTTTTCGCAGGAAGAAAATGGTATACCGTCGGTGCATGACGGTATGCCGTCGGTATTCCATTTCTGAAGACATTAATTTTTGACTGAAAAAACAGAAGGGGCTTATGTTTTGTCATCCACCTTAAGCGTTACATAGAAAGTCCTAGACTTCGTACGGACACTAAAAACTTGAATCTTTTAAGAGCAGTCTTTGAGTGTGCGCTGGTTTTTTAAGATTTGTTTTCGGTGACTTCTTACAATTTCCATGTGGTTTTACTGAATGGCTTGGATAAACAGATTTTTTTGTAGCAGCCATTTGAAAGCTTGAGGGTGTATCTGTTTGCTAAAAAATAGAGAAAACTAAACCACAAAAATGCTGTTAATGTTATCAAAATAAATGTGCCAATGGGTTTAGGGTATGAGAGACTTGAGAAAAGAGGGAGGTATAGGTATATTTGATGTGATGATTGTTAGAAATGTTTTTGGGTTTTTTCCTCTAAAAATTTGCAAACAAAATCAAAGAAGTTAAAGTTACCGGCCTCCGGGGAAGTCGCGCACGAAGTATTGTCCTAAGAGTTAATCCGGGTCTATGTGCAGACTTTTTCGGATGCTCCTAGTGGTAAAACTCCCACTCTACTGGTATTCCGTCGTCGCACACAAGTCCGGAAGATTGACCCTGACTTAGCTCTGCCCAGAGTGAGAATATGAGGAACATAAAGAATTTCGGCAAGAGAAGAATTTGAGAGAGAGATTTCGTAGAGATTTTCTGTATATAAGAGAAGAAGAAATGCTAATTATATAGGCATAAAACTTTGTAACTGATGGCTGGATTTTAATGACGTAATTGATCGGGATGAAGGCACATAAAAAAACATGTTGAAACGTTTGGATTAATGTAGAAAATTAATAGGTGTAACGTTTGGATTAATGTGAAAAATCAATAGGTGTAACATTTGGATTAAATGGGACTAAAAGTAGTGAGAAACATGAGCTTTTGCTCATGTGTGTGTGTGTGTGGACACATACACACACACACAGCCAAAATCCCCCACCAAAAGGATAAGTTCCGAAGTAATAGAAGGAGAGAAAATAAGAGAAGAATAAGAGAATTCCTGGACAGTTATACACTATGCATAGATGAGATAGACTGCAGCCTTAAATCTCACGTAGTGACTATTGTCTTTGTCTGAAGAAGAGCTTGATGGACTACGCCTTGAATCAGTCTTCTTGAACCAGATTCAGAAAATAGCACACATAGTACGATAGAGGTACTTGGATCTATCGGGTGGCACGTTTGTTTGGCCATGTGTACTTTTTTACATTCATAAGAGTTGTCTAGGATCGCCATGTCCTATAGTCGCGGCCTTCACGATCTCTCATATAGGTAAGTCCTCAATGGTTGGTGATAGGAGTCAACCATGTATATCATGCTTGGACTTATTAAGAGTTAAAACTCACCCTTACCATATCACTACGGAACACTGTCACCATAGGGATAGGGTATCCTTGTACACATGTACAACCTCTTGGGCATTTATTTTAAGAGAATTTAATCTCAGGATTAGTGTTCCATAATAGTCACCTAGTCCAGCTTGTTCCTACCCATTGAACTGGCTTCTTGGGATCTCCAGTCAGACTCGGTTGGGTTGCCACTGCTGGTGACTAACTTATGTGCTTAACCCCATCCCCCTCGATGATTCTATGATTAATTTTCTAGACAACTCTTCGTCAAGAGTAAACAGACTCTTCGTCAAGAGATCTGTAAAGTTCTTTATGACTTTTTAGTCAAGAACCACATTTTTGCCTTTTTAGGCTCTTTTAATGTCTTGAAATGCAGCTGCAAGTACCTGTTCATCTTAGAATTCAAAAGATCATGCTTTAGCAGTTCTTTAGAATAATTTATAGAAATGACAAGTACAAAAATATGTATATCATGTATATGCTTGATTTATTCAGTACTTCATGAAGTTATAGCAAGAGTAAAATTTAGGCCTGGATCTATTTGATATATACATATAAGATATCTGATCCATTCAGCTTTAGTACAAGCTATGTTTAAATATACAATTTCAAATTCTTTGATACTCATAGCTATGCTAGTTTGTCACATGACCTATCAACTTATGAGTATCAAAGTTGTTCCACAGATAAAACTTTACACTGGATCTTAGTGATCTTTAATGTCTGTATATCCGAAGAAAATGTCATATAATGACTAGAAAAACACTTAAGAATTCTATGAAACCAATAGTAGTCCATTTCTTTAGGAAGTTTTTTTTGTTTGACTAAGCCAGATGTTTGGGTTACCCCTAAATCATATTGTGTCATCAGAATCAAAGTGTGTGATTCCACTAATTGCTAATATAATCCATAAAATAGTGAGCCAAAACGCATTTGAGTCTATCACCTCTTAAAGTAAGACACAGTAATTTTCAGTCTTGGTTCTAAAGATTTATCTTTACTAGCCATGTTTACAAAATGACAGTCTAAAATACTAGAATAATAGTTTAAGTGATATTGCTAATCAACCTTAAAAATCTTTCATTTATCAAGTGTTGATTAATTTGGGTTAGCTGTAGGGGTCGATTCCCAGCTAGCGGAGGTCCACAGGGGGACGATTAAGTATCATGTCTCTTAGGACTATTTATGCTCGGTTGACAGAAGGACCCTTTCGGCTTATATCCAAAATAATCTCAACTTTTAAAACTTTAATTTAAAGGAATTTACAATTTCACTAGATATTTTCTTGTAACTAAATTGTCTGAATGAATCAAAGAATTATAGCGTCACGAAATATAAGCAAAATAAAGTTTGTCTAAATATTGTGACTAAACAATATTGTGATTTCTTTCCGACTAAAAATTCTAATATTGTGATAATATAGTCATTTAAGGTCAAACATTCAAACCATACAAGAAAATTATCATTCAACATCACCACAATATATATCAAGAAAATTTGCTCACAGATTCAACAATATATTTGTCCAGCTACACTTAGGACTAAAAAAATGAATAGAATATGTGGGTTGTAAATATGATAATTACTTTTTCACATGATCGGAGCAATTATGTACTTCTAGACTTGATTAGAAATAGCAATTTAGAAGATATGTCATTTTGTACAATATTTTGAGATAGTTCCATTATTCTCGCTAAACATCCATTAGCTTCCAAGAATTTAGAAAATAAAATTTACAAACTTCAAGTTTAGTATAATAGAGTAAAAAACTTTGTATTACATACCTTCACCTTTAGTAAGTTTGTGTCTTTCCTAATAAATCACAATCTTTGATACTTCTGGTTTGAAGAAAAACATTACATAGATGGTGTTTAGAAACAAGTGAAAAAAATACAAATATGTATTACCATCACCACTAACATGTTGCTACTTTCCAAAAAATAAAAATTTAAAATATCTAATGTTCTGCCTTTTAAGATAACAAATGTTAGTAGTGAAGATCTTATCAAAATATAGCAATGAAGTACCAAATCCATATTCATATCAAATACTCCACAAATCAAGAAAGCAAAAGATTTTAGTAGCAAGTGATGGCACGTTGGCAAAATCTAGCCATGCTCAAACCAATTATCCTAATGTACCAAGTTATCCATGTTAATATGGTGGTAATAGATAATAACATGTTAAGAACACAAGTATATCAAGGTTTTAGATTTTATCAACTTCACAAATATTTCTCTATTTCAAAAAAAAAGTGTTCCTCAAAAGCTATTAAAAAATAGGAACTTACTCCACCTTTCATGGAGAATAAGATTAGACATTTGACATGTTTTTGTTGCATAAACAAGATTAGCATAAGAAATTCTTTTATGTATGTATGACCTGGACGAAACAACAAACATATATTTATCATATATATTAGACATACAAGTAAACCACGGATAATAAAATACTTGTATCACCAACGTTTACAATTTTATTGTAGGTCGATTCAAATAAATCAAAATAATAAAAAAAAATGTGGTAGTCTGAGTCGTCCTAGTTCCTAACATAAACCAATCAATATTTTATCATGCAACATCTCAGGTTCAACAATAGTATATTTGTCATAAATTAATCAGAGCAACTAAGGGATCTCAGAGCACATGACAGAGTACAACATGTCTCACCAAGTTTTCTAAGAAACAAGGTCCCCACATGTATTGCACAACGATAACATTCAAGTAGCATATAAGCATAATATTGTTCAAGATTTCTAGAAAATGTTGAAAATGGGTGCAAACATTTACAAGAAAACAATATCTTATCTAGGCACATGAATATGGAAAACAATGATAGAAATTTATTGTGCCCTATCGATTCATGAGATGAAGAACATAAATTAAATTGTGGAAGCGTACCTGAATCCATTGCTAGACTTGATGGATCTTGAAGCGGTCGTCCTTTTGTGGGGTTCGATCTTCTAACTTGCTACGACCCTTAATGACAAAGATGAATCCAAATTCTTTGTCCCTCTCTTTCTGTTGATGGGGATGCAGAAGTGAAAAAAGAGAAAACCTCTCTTTTGGTGGCCGTATAAGTTGGGGACCATAACCCTAATGAATACATATATTTATATGTTTTGATATTTCTAATTTGGCCCCTCATTAAATTAGAATTATCTCCGGTATCTACACATTAATTCTATGGCAATTATACACTTAAGCCAATTTCCAAATAGACCACTTTAATTTGGCTAAATTATTTAGATAGCCCAAACACAATTAATTTTACATGTGTGGCCCCTTAATTATTGAATAATTCTAACAATCTCCCACTGGGCCACATATGTAACCTTATAATTGTGTTAACCTTAGTGAGCTCATAAATTGCTATCATAATTCTTAGGGTATATCCGGACAATCTTGTCCATTAACCACATCAACATAGGATCAAAGCGGCATTCGTCACATATAGAGTAACTAAACTATCAATGGTCACATATACCAATATAGCTAAATGACATAGATCAATCATGGATGCGTAGCATGGAAATTACATGTAATGTGATCAATACATGTCTATTTCCAACTGGTCCTTAACTTTAGTGAGATCAATACTTTAACATAATGAAAACAGAATGAACTGAATTTCTATATATCTGATCAGATAAATATCCAAAATACTTTAATACATAAATGTGTCCAAAACCAAATAGCACCCAAATACATAAAATACAAACTCCCACTGTATTGCTATATTCTTAATTAAGATAACACCCATATGAGCAGTATGCTCATGAAAGACCCTGGGTGATAATGCTTTTGTGAGCGGACCCGCTAACATGGAGTTTGTCCTAATGTGCTATATGGATACTATAACCATTCTGAATTCTTTCCTTCACAACTAGAAATTTTATGTCAACATCCTTTGACTTATACAAGTTCTTGTTATTATTATAATACAGTACTGCTGATTTATTGTCACACCATAATTTTATGTGGTCTTTCAACACCGTACTGTAGGCGCAGCCTTGTGA
Organism: Iris pallida; assembly: GCA_029216955.1. Taxonomy (NCBI): domain Eukaryota; kingdom Viridiplantae; phylum Streptophyta; class Magnoliopsida; order Asparagales; family Iridaceae; genus Iris; species Iris pallida. The sequence continues at coordinate 3,690,361 of JANAVB010034019.1, forward strand.
CAAAATTTTGCAACCATATTCCCTGAATAGATGTCCCACAGCATGTTGTAAACCTTGCTGCCCTGGTGGAAGAAATTATGAGCGCATGTTTGACACCCATCCAAAATATATCTCCATTAGTCAGCATGACCTGATGGAGATCTTCTGCTGTGTTGGCATCCAGCAAAATTGGAGTCGGAATACCTTATGATCTCCAAAATTACCCGATCTCCTACAAAAAGCATATAATTCTTTGTTCTCTATTAATTACTTAAGTAGTTTGGCTGCTAACCAATGATCCATCTCATATTTGTTTAAATATCTGCCTAACATCCCAACTATGTACGCAATATCCGGACGCGTACATACTTGAGCATACATTAGACTCCCTACAACTAGTCATGAACGGGAAATCTATTGTATTTTCTTAATTTTAAGGCTAACCTTAGGACACTAGATTGAGACCAAATTTGTCTTCTTTAACGAGAGGTGTCACCTGGTTTGCATTGAATACTTTAATCAATATACAAAACCAGAAAATTATTCCTACTCTCGCTGAACTTATGATACACACAATCTTCAACAGTGTTCATCTCAAAACCAAACGAGATAATCACTTAAAGTACCTTTGACGATAAGCTTGCTTGAGTTCATAAATAGATTTTGTCAATTTGTAATCCATATTATTTGGATCTTTCGACACAAAGAATTTTCTGGCTGTACCATATAAATAGTTTCGTCAATGTTACCATTGAGCCGTTTTGACATCCATTTGATGTAACTCAAGATCAAAATGTGCAACATGTGCTATGATTGTTTTAAAGGAGTTTTTCAAAGATAGCGAAGAGAAAAACTCTTTAAAATCAATCCCAAAATTTTGAGTAAAGTCACTAGTTACAAGACATACTTTATACTTTTCCATATGACCAATCGAATCCTTCTTGGTTCTAAATGTCCATTTGCAATCAATAGATTTCATACCTTTTGGTAATGGGACAAGTTCTTAAACTTTATTGTCTTGCATGAACTTATACTCCTTATTTATTGTATCAATCCACTTTGAGAACTGGAACTTTTCATGGCCTGGCGGAAGTTGATTAGATCATCTTCCAGTATCCACAGTCTTCCTCACGTTCCTAGAAATATGACAATATTATCCAAAATTATATTTCTCCTTTCTCTCATGGACCATCTTAATATTACCGGTTCTTGAGGTTGTTGAGTTTGTTCCTTAGGAATAATTACCTTATCTTGAATGGGGTGCCGCTACGTTGTCGTTGTTAAGGTATCTCAACAACGACTTATAGAGGTAATTCGACATTGTCTTATTGAGACTCCGAATTCACTTCTTGATCATGACAGGTATAGAATCCTGCACATCGTCAAAAGTGATAGTAGGAATCGTAATTGATTCCTTCTCGAAGACAATGATCCGGACTTTATTTCTTCCCCAAACTCAACATCCTCAAAAAATATTACACTTCTCGTCTCAAAAAAAAATTCTTAGTGTGGGATTGTATAATTATCAACCCTTGATCTGTAGCATAACCAATAAAGTAGCTGCTTATAATTTAACTTTGGTCTATCTTCCCATTACACATTCAATATAAATATTAAAGTCTATAAAGTCAATGGAATCCAAATCTCATCAGACACAAATCGTTCAACTCTATTTCTAGAGAAGTGACCTAATGCTTATGTCATAATGAGGCTAAAAAAATATATTGTTAATTTTGTATTTAGTACCACATGACTTCACTTGCAAGGTTTCATTATAAGATGCAATATTTTCAACTGAATATAGGTTATCATAAACCTTAAGGGAATCGTTACCAATAATATTTAAATTTAAAGATAGACTAAACTTATTGTTTCCAAATGAACAGTGATAACCAAATTTGTCCATTAAGGAAACTGAAACTGAATTTCGTCTAAAAGACGGTACAATAAAAGTGTCTATCAAATCCAAATAATAATCAGTTCCTAAAAATAACCTAAAATGTCATATTGCTTTCACTTCTACCGAATTGCCGTCACCCACATAGATGTATCTTTCACCATCAATTGACTTTCGGTAACTCAGACAACCTTGCCTAGAACATTAATGTGGGTAGTCCCACCAGAATCTAACTACCATGAGTTTTTTTTGGTACTAAATCTAAATTAACCTCAGAACATATCAAATTTAGAAATGTATTTTTTTATACGCCATGCGTGGTACTTTGTACATTTCTTCTTTATGTGTCATGTCTTATCATAAAAGAACAACCTTTAGTTTTATATTGTTTCTTTTGATCTTGACCCTTAGCAGCTACTGTATTCATTTCTTTTTGCCCTTAAAGTTTATCCCATTAAACATGAAAATTAAAATCTTATTGGCAGATATTTTAACAACATTAACTGTAAAGAGAACAAAGCAACAAAAATAAACATGCTCTAACAAATAACCAAAGCGTAAAATATAGTCAAACAAATTCAAATAATGGTGAACCCCATGCTCTAACAAATAACCAAAGCGTAAAATATAGTCAAACAAATTCAAATAATGGTGAACCCCATCTCAAGATACCTAGTACATCATTAATATCAAGTCTTTGGACAGTGATATTAACTGCAAGTGGTATTCTTGGTGTAATGATCAAACGTTGACAATAAGTCATGTCAAATAATAAGCCTTCTTTGGATCGGGTTATTATTCATATGTAAACCTTATAATTGTCACACATTTATCACCACAAGTATGTGTGCAATTCGGCCAAGTATTAATATTCCTTTGGGCCAGCTAATACTCGCATGAATTTACACACACAAACATCCAAATCCCTCATAGATTATCTACGCAAGAGATGTCACTTTGGCGACATCTTGTTTCAATGAGTCTATTTAGAATATTAGACGACTATTGCTAGTCACAAAAGATACCAAAAAATTTGAATGTTGATTAAATTTTACAAAAACTGAATCATGTCCAAAAAACAGTATGTACATGCATATTTATAAGATTATTACTTAAATAAAATAATCATAAATGTGTGAATCCTTTTGCATGAATTTTAATTGACAAAATTGAGCATTATCAACATAACAAAATTCATGTAATAATCTATTAAAATATATGCATCCAAACAGCAACAACAACATATAGGACATGATACAAATACTCCTACACGTTAAAAAAAATGCCATGGAGTTCTATTTTTTTATTACCAAAAGTAGGAATACAGCCTGAACTTTAGCACCAAAGCAAATAGCTATAACTCTTATAATGATTTTTTTAATAAATAAAAAAACTTTACAAGAGTAAATTTCCTTCTATATCCATATTGCCAGCAATTGGAACCAAGCATTGATTGTTGGTGTTATAGCCATCTCAACTAAAATTTCTCTCAACACATGTGGTCGACCTTAGCAAATAAGGAATAATAGCACATTAGTGCAGATACACATATCACAGTTGTGAAGAACTGGTTTTTCGATCAAAAAATTAGCTACTTTAATCCTAAAATAGAACAAATACTCACTATAGTCAATTATTGACTGACTTGAATAGGTGAGAACATTGTGCTTTTAGTGAATCCCTTAGCTAATTCCTCATAAGCTTTTCTTATAGACGATATTTCTGGCATAATAATTCGAAAACTTATTGCCTGCGTCGAAATCATGCTTGGGGTTTATACGCCAAAGGAGCAAACAAGGCGCTTTTAAGAATCAGAACTAACATTAGGTAGAAAAACAGAAAACACCATAGGTCCACAACAGCCTCACCATTATTAATCAATGTCCTAGTTTACCCAATCACATTAAAACAAGTAAACAACCTAATCACAAGAATTCACCACAAAAGATACCATTATTACTCCAAGAAAAGAATATGCAAAAATACCATTATTACTCCAAGAAAGAATGTGTTGATTGTTGGAAGGAAAATATGTTGTTTTCGCTAAAAATCTTTAAATGACAGATGAGCTTGTTTATGTGAATGCCAAGCAATACCATGGGATCCTAAGGCGAAGACAGTCGCGCGCCAAGGCAGAACTTGAGAAGAAAAAAATAAAAGATAGAAAGGTATTCAGACACATAAAAACCTGTGGTGTTTTCCTTTGCTTACATAGAAATCGAAGTTTTACCGATAAAAGTAAAACTGTGAAGCATAGAAAACTGAAAATCAATAAAGTTAAACCTAACCCACCAAAAAAAAATCGGATCCAACCTAAATCCTTGTAAACTAAATCAACAAATTATATGAGGGATCTAAATTGGTGGATCATAGAAACTTTGATTGAACAATAGGAACCCTAAATTAAATCATAATCGAAAGATATAGGGTTTCTGAACAACATCAAAAAATTGAATTCTAAAACTTCGACCTCATAAATCAAACAAGATGGCTCTGATACCACTTGATAGAAATTTATTGTGCCATGTCGATTCATGAGATGAAGAACATAAATTAAATTGCGGAAGCGTACCTGAATCCATTGCTAGACTTGATGGATCTTGAAGTGGTCGTCCTTTTGTGGGGTTCGATCTTCCAACTTGCTACGACCCTTAATGACAAAGATGAATCCAAATTCTTTGTCCCTCTCTTTCTGTTTATGGGGATGCAGAAGAGAAAAAAGAGAAAACCTCTCTTTTGGTGGCCGTATAAGTTGGGGACCATAACCCTAATGAATACATATATTTTATATGTTTTGATATTTCTAATTTGGCCCCTCGTCAAATTAGAATTATCTCCGGTATCTACACATTAATTCCATGACAATTATACCCTTAAGCCAATTTTCAAATAGACCACTTTAATTTGGCTTAATTATTTAGATAGCCCAAACACAATTAATTTTACATGTGTGGCCCCTTAATTATTGAATAATTCCAACAAACAAATGCATTGATATGAATTGAGGAATCCAGATTCAACTACATACAAGGATGTGTACTAATACTAACTTATATATATATATATATATATATATATATATATATATATATATATATATATATATATATATATATATATATATATATATATATATATAAAATATATATATATATATATATATATATATATATATATATATATATATATATATATATATATATATATATCATTTGCTAATTTCTCTCTCATAGATATAAGTATCTGAATAATACATAACATGCAATTAATTCAAAGGCAAACAACAATATTCACAATCTCATTTACGCATCTATAGTTTAACAAAAATATAGAATGTTGTTGCAATGCACACAAAACTTTTGTTCCAAAAAAAGAAGGGATATGAACGAGACTATAAAATAGAAATGTACACTTCTCTTCTAGTGATTTTGGTTCGATGTAAGTGAGTCAGGGTCATGTCATTATTGAGTTGATTAATAAGGTGAGATAAAGAAAACTTGAGAGATCATTTGAGGCCCAGCAGAGAGATTAGAGATTCATGCAATTATGCATATACTTATTATCTAGACCATTTACAATGCTAAACAGGTAAGTCCAACAAATGAACAATATACTTTGAGCATCAAAATAAAACAATTGATTTAGCTTTTGAGTACTAATCGGCCTCATGGCTTTTGAGAGAATACTAAGAGGTTTGGTTTAGCGTATATACTAAAATGAAGCATAAAGTTAAATAGCTAAAACTTTAATTATCATTCATAAACTAAATATTCTCAATTAAGGTTTTATATCTTTGGAATATTTTGAGTAACTACTTGATAACCATGTTTCTTCGTGAAATGTATTTCTTTCATGATGTAAAAATTTGTAAGAGGAACATGATATCCAATATAGAATCAATTGAAAGAACTATATGGAATGCAAAGTACAATATGTGATAATAATAAAATTATTGTCCGCAACATATGTTTTCTGCATAATTTCTTTTATAAGAAAAAGAAGAAGAAGAAGAAAAAAAAACTAGTACGATATTCCTATTCAACATAATAAAGAGGACTTCTCAAAAATAGATACTTGCCACACGATGGTCAAAGATAAGAAACATGACCAGTGTTTCCTCTGTACAGTGTATAAACCAATTAATTATCTCAATATTGGCAATTACATAACCGTAGTTTGAGCTGGCCATAATATGTGGTGTCCACTTGCTGAAAATTATGACTTAATTATTGACTAAATAAAGCTGGTATTATCATTGCAGTAAACGAAAGCAAAAAAAGGGAATTAAATTGCTAGTGTATAAACAAAACTAGCCAATTTATACATGCACTTTCATATTGATTCATTATAGACAATCGATCTCTATTCATGTCCAAAACTGTATGTAAAAGTATGTAGTAGACTATCGACCTCTATTCATGTCTAAAAACAAATTTCCATTTTTATAATAATATCTGGTTGTAACAGTGTGGAAATTGTATCAATCACAATTCCAAATGTTAATCAAGATATGCAAAGTAATCAGATGAATATTCTCTTAGGCCATAACTAAATTTGCTCTGTCCTAATAAGAACAACATGTGCGAAGAAGAACAGACAACTATGTTAACAAGTAAAATGACAAGATGTTTTCAAAATTGGTAGCTAATTTGTTAACAAACAACTAAGGATATGTTTTGTCCAAAAAGCACCTTATGTAAACAAATGTATAAGCAAGTTAAGATGGTGACAGTAACTATTGTTAATATAATAACAACATCTATAAATTTGAATTTGCAAGCTGTTGTAAACAGTGTTAATAGGTGGCTAGAGAATAAAATTCATTTAGCTATTGAATCTGTCCTCTGGGAAACACAAATTTGTATGTAATGAGATAACAAATTTGTATGAAATGGGTTAACAAAAGTAGGTGAGTAAACCAATTCACTTCGTAACCCTATTTTTCCTTTATATAGAACAAAATTTGCTTTATATATATATATATATATATATATATATATATATATATATATATATATATATATATATGCAAATGACCTCTAGCATAGTGGTTAAGAGAGATGCATGCGGCCCGAGTGGTCAGGAGTTCGAATCCCGGTGGGAGCGATTCCAGAAACAATTTACCTGGTTCCAAATATATATATATATATATATATATATATATATATATATATATATATATATATATATATATATATTCTAACAGAAATTTGATAATAGAATATGAATACAAATTTACTAACTTGATTATTCCTAAGAGTAATTCTACAAAATATTTTATATCGGTTTAACTCTTAGATTGTTAGAAAAAAAAATCTTGGTTTTTTCCTCTAAAAATCTGCAAAACAAAATAAAAGGAGTTAAAGTTACCGGGCTCCGGGAAAGTCATGCACGAAGCATTGCCCTAAGAGTTAATCCGGGTCTACGTGCAAACTTTTTCGGATGCTCCTAGTGGTAAAACCCCCGCTCTACTGGTATTCCGTCGTCGCACACAACTCGAAGAGATTGACCCTGACTTAGCTCTGTCCAGAGAGGAACAGAAAGAACTTCGGCAAGAGAAAAATTTGAGAGAGAGATTCCGTAGAGATTTTCTGTATATAAGAGAAGAAGAAATGCTAATTATATATGCATAAAACTTTGTATCTGATGGCCGGATTTTAATGACGTAATTGATGCGGGATGAAGGGACATAAAAAATATGTTGAAACGTTTGGATTAATGTGGAAAATTAATTAATGTAACGTTTGAATTAATGTGAAAAATCAATAGGTGTAACATTTGGATGAATATGGGACTAAAAGTAGTGAGGAACATAGCTTTTGCTCGTGTGTGTGTGTGTGTGTGTGTGTGTGTGTGTGTGTGTAGTGTGGACACATACACACACAGCCAACAATGATGAGCTTGGTTTTCTTTGCTTCCACTTCTGTGATGCTCTGGTTAAAAAAAAAGCACCAACTACCATTGTGTGAAACGAAAGTATTAAAGCAGAGATGGGTACTTCTAACCTAAATGACTGCCTCTTATGATCAGTGAGGAAAGCTATAACCTTCTTGGCTAGGCGGACGGTCTCGGAATCGAACCGCGGGGGGAGACGGATGTGGTTGCGTGAAAATTGCGGACAGTGGAACAAAATGGCACGTAGTGTGCACAAAGTCCCGTGCGTTACGCCGGATATCGCAAAAAGAAAAAAGAAAAGAAAACCTAAATGACTGCCTGAAATAGAAGATCGAGAGGGTTAGTTCCCAAAGCAGTAAAATAATTACTGCTCCTTCTGAGCAATGTGTGATCAAAGTTTCAGTGCTGGAGTGTGATGATGCTAGCTACTAAAACGTCTTCTTATCTAGTAGGTAAACATCAAAAGAAACATCCTACTCTACTTCTATTTGTTAACAATGTTCAGATATGTTACCAACTATGCAACCATCAGAAACTTAAGTCCATGTCAAGTCACATATTTCATATTGTTCAAGTCAAAGACCAACAGCTTTAGATCTAAACTAGCCATTGTTTATTGAAGTTCAACATTTTCGCAAACTTCGCAAGGATTGAGGAATTGACAACTTCTTACCATCTTGCACATTAAGATTAATATTGCACGGTCACAAATTTGATACGAAGACACGTAACGACATGGATTCAATATCTAATTTGATGTGTCATAGTGTATTTTAGAATATTTGTAGATAAAATCATATGGAATTCAAGAGTTTTGTTAGAATTTTTCCTTTTTTGTTATAGTAAAAAAAATACTTGACCAATATGAGAATTTCAGATTTAACTCTCGCTGAAGATATGTGAGACTGATACTACATTTGTATAGGCAGGAAATTAAATTATAATTTGAAATTTTCATATTTTCAATTAAGACCTCAAAATTAAAGTATACTTATTTTCAGGCTCGGACTTGATATGAGACAACTACCTGGTTTAGATCCAAATTTTAGATGGCACCAATTTTTTAATTATTTAATGTATATAAGGCAAATTCTAAATAAAAAATGAACAAACTCATTCTAATTGTTTAAGTATACATAAGAAGATTTTTTTTTTTTTTTGTTATAGGATATCTAGAACCAGAGCCGGCCCGGAGGTTTAGGTTGCCCTATCCTGGAGCTAATTTTGGTTGCCCTTTAACCCTTTGGTGGGGTTATGCTGAGCCTAAGGGGTTGCCCTAGCAGAGAGGGATTGTCCTAGCAGAGGGGGGTTGCCCAAGTCCCAAGGCTTATCCGACTTACCCCAGGGCCGGCCCTGTCTAGAACAAAAGACAAGTCATATAGTCAGACTAGGGAAAAGTTGATTATGCAAAATTCTTTAATTATTTAATGTATATAAGGCATGCCGTGTGGTTTTCGCATTCAATGTTCGATGCATTGACTGACTTGCAAGACCTAAATCAAGAGTTATTGAGTCCTACTGAACTATACTTTTCTACTTTACTGATTATAGCATTTTCAAGTGGTTACAGTCTAATAACCTTCACTGAACTTGAACAAGTTAGACAACATAGATTACTTGACTAGTAATATAACTAGCTCGTGGACACAAAAAAAAACCAAACGACTGATTGAATCCCAAACACAATCCTGATCTCTCTTATCTATACTTTGCAATAGCAGCATCCAATTGTCGTCGGATCTTTCTCAAATTCTGGAGTTCGACCAGAGGCTCAGGCTGAAGAGGAGCCCTGGTCCTGGAAGCAGCTGAACTCTCGTATTTACCATTGCTAAAACATCTTATATAAATTCTGGCCAACGCAATGGAGGCCAGAAAACCGCCTACAAAACTCGTGACCATGACCGATATAGCGAATCTGTCGAGAGGTCGTACCACCGTATCTTGATTAACATCGACTGTCTTTATTGTCATCAAGAAGTATGTATTTGTTTCCAGTAAGAGTAACACGAGTTCAAGGATGGAAATATGGAGGTATTCCTGAGAGAAGGTTATTGGAGAGCTCCAATAGCTTCAGACTCCGCATTCGAGTCAATGATGATGGAACCTCACCAGTAAACTCATTGTTTGAGAAGGCAAGGATTCGCAATTGTTGCAACTCACCAAGATATGAAGGTATAGGTCCGGTTAGGAGGTTGTTGCTGAGGTTGAGGCATATATTCAAGTTTTTTGGCATTACCGGGACTTTTCCATTCAACTTGTTGTTTCCTAGATAGAGCTCTATCATGTTTCCCAAAGCACTGATTGTGTCGGGTATCGAACCATTTAGCTTGTTATTTTCCAAATTCAAGATTGTAAGCCCCTGTGAACTGAAAAATTCGGACGGTATTGCACCAGTGAGAGAATTGTCTTGAAGATATAAGTACGCACATTCAGTAAGATTTTCCAACTCCTTTGGCAGCCCGCCATGCAACCGATTTGCGGCCAGATTCAACAGCAGAAGATTCTGGCAGTTCCCCAGCCATCCAGATTATTTTTATCCAGCATTAAAGAAGTCGTGTTCAGCGAGCATATGGTCACTGGTATAGGACCAACAAGAGAACCACTGCAAACTCATCCAGATTATTCTTCCCACAAACTTGTTATGGTTGGCAGCGAACCACTGCAGGCTTGTGATGGAAGCCAAACTTGCAAGAATTTTCCCGGTAAGATGATTATAGGAAAGTTGGAGGCGTTCTAGATTGGAAAGCTCTCTGATTCTGTCTGAAATAGACCCGGATAGGCTGTTGGCACCGAGATCTAACAGTGTGAGGTTCTTCAATTTGAGAATGTCATTTGGTATTCTTCTACTGAACTTATTATTGGACAACACCAATTCCTGAAGACCTTCATATAGAGGACTAAGGGTGGTGCCATCAAATAAGTTGTGGCTCAGGTTCAGGCTCTTCAAGTTGGCTAGCCCATGCAACTGGGGCACACCAACATGTCCTCCCAATCCCAATATATTGTATGACAAGTCGAGTGTTTCTAAACCAGAAAAGCTGGAGAAGTTGCCAAGACTAGTGCCGGCCAAGTCGTTTGAGCTGAGGTCGAGGGACTTCAACTGGGGAAGTCCACTGCAGTTGGAGAGGAAGGAGGTGGGGATGGAGTACAAGAAGTTGGAAGAGAGAGGTTGCAAAGGAGGTTAAAGAAATCGTATGAGATAGAGGAAGCGTTGTCACCGTAAATATAAGGGGAGAAGTCGAGAGAGGCGCCGGAGAAGGAGAGATGGGTCACTCGAACATGAGAAGAAGAAGTGTTGGACGCTGAGGAGCTGCAGGTGATTCCATCCCAGGAGCATGGATTTTGGTCGGTCATGCTCCTTTTGGTTGATAATGGAGAGAGAAGTCTAGAGAGAGCATGCATTGTTTGGTCCCTGCAGAAGGAAGAACTTGAACAAAGGTGACTAATATTTCATTCAATTTCAAAACTGATAAGAAACAACACTGAAAATACTTAAAATTATGCATAAATGTATAAAAATACATTTTATAAAATGTTAATAATAATTTGTTTTCTGAAACCAAAAAAAATCCGTTATTACGACCCGAACCGTTGATACCACCGATCCCGATACTCATATGAATGGTCCGATACCGATTCCGATACTGTGAAGATTACTATTTGCATGCCTCGAACTTTGATCCTTATTTCGCAAATTTGATCTTTCAGTTTGTATCCCAACCGTATAATAGCATCAGCACATTTGATTTGCTGATGGCCTGAGGGGCAGAGTTTGATTACCTTTAAAGTGAAATTGCATGTGTTCGGATCAATTTGTCATCTCTTTGTTGACAACTTACACTTCCAACTGCCTGAGGGGCAGTTTGGTTGCCTCTAGATGGAATCTCGTGCAACATATATCGAGTCCTACTGAATAATATTTTTTGAACTTGAACAAGATAGAAGTATTAATTTCAAGTGGCACAGTCTAATAACATTCATTGAACTTGAACAAGATACACAACATATATAGATAACTTGACTAGTAATATAATTAGCTCATGGACAACACTCAAACGACTGATCGACTCCCAAACACAATCCTACTCTCTCTTATCCATACTTTGCAGCAGCAGCATCCAATTGTCGTCGGATCCTTATCAAATTCTGGAGTTCGACCAGAGGTTCAGGCTGGAGAGGAGCCCTGGTCCTGGAAGCAGCTGAACTCTCGTATTTACCATTGCCAAAACATCTTACATAAATTCTGGCCAATGCAATGGAGACCAAAAAACCACCTACAAAACTCGTGACCATGACCGATATAGCAAGAGGTCGTGCCACCGTATCTTGATTAACGTCGACTGCGTCTTTATTTTCATCAAGAATTATGTCTTTGTTTCCAGTAAGAGTAACACGAGTCCAAGGATGGAAATCCGGAGGTATCCCTGAGAGAAGGTTATTGGAGAGCTCCAATAGCATCAGATTCCGCATTTGAGTCAATGATGATGGAACCTCACCAGTAAACTCATTGTTTGAGAGGTCAAGGATTTCCAATTGTTGCAGATCACCAAGATGTGAAGGTATAGGTCCGGCTAGGAGGTTGCTGCTGAGGTCGAGGGATATACTCAAGCTTTTTGGCATTACAGGGACATTCCCGTTCAACTTGTTGTTCCCCAGGCGGAGCTCTGTCAGGTTTCTCAAAGCACCGATTGTGTCGGGTATCGAACCATTTAGCTTGTTACCTTCCAAATTCAAGCTCGTAAGCATCTGTAAACTGAAAATTTTGGACGGTATTGCACCAGTGAGGGAATTGTCTTGAAGATATAAATACTCACATTCAATAAGATTTTCTAATTCCTTTGGCAGCCCTCCATGCAACCGATTTGCGGCCAGATTCAACAGCTGAATATTCTGACAGTTCCCCAGCTGTGGCGGAATCTGGCCATCTAGTTTATTGTTATCCAGCTCCAATGAATTCGTGCGTAGCGAGCATATCGTCACTGGTATAGAACCAACAAGAGAGTTTTCACTAAGTCGCAAGCTACAGAGCCCTGAAGAAATATTTGCAGGGATGGCCCCTTGAAGGAGATTGTAGCTCAAATCAACAGAAAACAATGTAGGAGGGGAGAGGAGGTCGGATGAGATCCCCCCAGTAAGCATATTGTGGCCAAGGTCCAGAATCTTGATGTATTTAGTAATCCCAGCTGGAATTTCCCCGGTAAGAAGATTATAGGAAAGTCGGAGGTTTTCTAGCTTGGAAAGCTCTCCAATTCCAACTGGAATAGACCCAGATAGGCTGTTTACAGCGAGATCCAACAGTGTGAGGTTCTTCAATTTGAGAATGTCATTTGGTATGTTCCCGCTGAAATGATTATTGGACATCACTAGTTCCCGAAGACCTTCATATAGAGGACTAAGGGTTATGCTATCAAACAAATTGGAGCTTAGGTTAAGGCTCTTCAAGTTGGATAGCCCATGCAACTGGTGCACACCACCATGTCCTCCCAATCCCAGTTGATTGTTGGACATGTCGAGTGTTTCTAAACCAGGACAGCCAGAGAAGCTGCCAAGAGTGCCGGCCAATCTGTTTGAGCTGAGGTCGAGGGACTTCAACTGGGGAAGTCCACTGCAGTTGGAGAGGAAGCTGATGGAGCCATCAAACAAATTGGAGCTCAGGTCCAGGCTCTTCAAGTTGGCTAGCCCATGCAATTGGTGCACACCAACATGTCCTCCCAATCCCAATTGATTGTGGGACAAGTCGAGTGTTTCTAAACCAGGAAAGCTAGAGAAGTTGCCAAGAGAGGCGCCCAATCTGTTTGAGCTGAGGTCGAGGGACTTCAACTGGGAAAGTCCACTGCAGTTGGAGAGGAAGGAGGTGTGGATGGAGTAGTACAAGAAGAAGTTGTAAGAGAGATCAAGGGACTGGAGAGAGTCGAGCTTGCAAAGGAGGTTAAAGAAATCGTATGAGATAGAGGAAGCGTTGTCACCGTAAATATCAGGGGAGAAGAGACGGACGCCGGAGAAGGAGAGATGGGTCACTCGAACATGAGAAGAAGAAGAAGAAGAAGCGTTGGCCGCTGAGGAGCTGCAGGTGACTCCATCCCAGGAGCATGGATTTTGGTCGGTTGTTGTGCTCCATTTACATTGTAATGGAGAGAGAAGTCGAGAGAGAGCATGCATGGTTTGTGAATCGTCACCGCCAACTATTAAGAAGAAGAAGAAGAAGGACAAGAGTAGAAGCAGCAACACAGAAGAAGCAAACCTCCACTTCATGTTGCTTCGTCTAGCTAGATCTCACCTCCTCTCTTTTCTTTAGTTTTCTTAGTGAATGAATGAAGACTTGTTGTTGAGTCATTTAAATGTTACGAGCTGGCTGCTGCACCATATATATTTTACTTGGATTGACTTGCTTGGTTGACTGATCATACCAACAAGTCAGTCCTGCTGCTACGTCGTCTGATTAATTATTAATACTCGTTTCAGGAAAAATAATAATAATTAGTACTTGAAAATTCTTCACTAATGAACAATGGACCTTAAGTATAATATGGAAGGTGAGTTGGGAGTATTCTAAAGACTAGGACAAATTGCAAGTTTATGCTTGTATGCAAATGTATAAAATTATAAAGTTTTAAAAGTTACAAAATAATGCAAATTATAAAGTTTATGCTTGTATACATACGTCCCGAATATAAAATAGGATTGTTCAATCTCTAAGACGATATATAAATTTGTTAGTCTCCTTAAAATTTTAAAAAAATAAAAATAAAAAACTTGAATTAATACCTAACCTTTGTGCAAAATTTCCCTAGAAATTATAACATAACAGTATACAAAAGCAACAAATGAAAAGAAGGAAAAAAAAAAATTAGTGCTTTGAAGACTTCAAATGCAAATTAGTCAATTTCAAAGGACAAGATGAAAGGGAATAGAAAACTTGACTCTGACTAATAAAATAGAGGTTTTATGATAGATTGTTGGAAAAAGTTGTATAGATAGGTTAAGGTCTGCATCCAACCTCTTCTCAAGGAACCTCACATTGTATTAAGACTTTACTGAGCTTTCAACATTCTTTCAACTGAAGAAAAGTACACAGGCTTCTATAGTCCACAAAATAACTTTGTTATTTTCATTTTGTGGGTAGATATTTTTTCTAAAACCTTTCAATTTAAATAGAAGATAATTTTACTCTTTTAACGAGAACGACGATGACAAAAGTCAAGAATTAAACGCGTTTGATATATTTAATTATCAATTAGGGTGAAACATACCTAAAGGTTTCTAATAACCAACCCTTTGAAAAGAAAAAGAAAAAGAAAAAGAAAAGAAATATCCATGAGAATCATACGTTTGAATTGCCAAACACCTACTCTGAAATGTGTTTCAAGGACACCAGTTGATTATTAGTCACTGAAACTACGTTTTCTCATGTGCCTTTCGCATCTTACGCACAATGGACGCATAGTATGACTTGTAAACCTTACGGGTCTAACTTGCAAACATGTCATAATCGGATGACTCATTTTTATCGACAAACCTATGCCCTAATTAAATTAACACCCAATCACACTACATCTAAATTAGACTTAATCTTCTGATCAGTCAAACTTGTCAAGTCAATCAAACCATACCTGGAAATTCAAGATTCCCAATATCCATTTCCCACTTCCAAGTGTTGGAGTCCAGTCTGGTGTCGAGGCGGCTCTATCAAAGACGGGACCGAATTCGGACCAAGTTCGGTCAGGAACAGGACTCTGTTCGAGTTCTTCCTTCTGCAGGAACCAAACCAAACTCTGCCCGAGTTCGATGTTGTCGGACTTGAACGGTTTTTGTGTTTTAATAAGCACCGCTGTATTTGTTTAACGACCAGATTTAATGGTGGACTATTTTAGGACTTCTAGTATGCCCTAAAATAGATCTCTCATTCTATTTATATAGGTTGAGGGTGAAGACAAGATAATCTCTCAAGAGCACAAGGTGGAAGATTCATGGTGCTTGTCCACAGGAAATCTAAAAGAAAATTAGTACTTTCCTCTTAGAACTCGTCGTTCGAGACAGCGGAAAGAGGAGATATGTGCGGAGAGCCGTCGTCTTCGTACAAGGAGATCGCTACGGATATGGGGTGAGTGATTTCATTGTAATTTTATGCTTTTTTCTTGAGTTTGGCGAAGAGGTTCAACCTTTGGGCAAGGGGTTCATCATTGTTCTATTCAATTTTGTAATTTGCCTTGAGTTATATTGCTTGAGATTTGTTAAGGTGACGTAGTCACATAATATATATGTTGTTTGATATGTCTAGGCACTCCCCTATCATCCCCATCCCGACTTGCAAGTTCTCGCCAACCCTAGGAAGCCATGGCCATATAGTGTTGTCGAGCGAGAGAAATTTAGATGAAGAGAAGTGTGGAGAGCTGTGGTCATGCTTTCTTCTTGTTGTTGCTGGTTGTGCATAATGCTACTGCAAACTCAAACCAACATGACCTGACCCAAAATGATGACATGAAGACCATGAGGGCTCTCTCCAATCTAGTACCAGCAGGATATTGGCCCGATGCCACAGGCTCGAGTGACCCGCTAACGTCACTGACACATCCTCGTCCCTCCTCTTCTTCGATCTCCTCTGCCAACTGAACTCCCTTCAGTCCCTTGATCTCTCTATGAGTCACTTCACTTACTTCCCCACCTCCTTCCTCTCCAACTGCAGTGGACTTCCCCAGTTGAAGTCCCTAAACCTCAGCTTAAACGGATTGGCCGGTACTCTTGGCAACTTCTCTAGCTTTTCTGGTTTAGAAACACTCGACTTGTCCCGCAGTCAATTGGGATTGGGAGGACATGTTGGTGTGCACCAGTTTCATGGGCTAGCCAACTTGAAGAGCCTGAACCTGAGACACAATTTGTTCGATGGCACCATCCCTCCTCTATGTGAAGGTCTTCAGGAATTGGTGTTGTCCAATAATCATTTTTGTGGAAGAATATCAAATGACGCTCTCAAATTGGAGAACCTCACACTGTTGGATCTCAGTTTCAACAGCCTATCTGGGTCTATTCCAGACGGAATCAAAGAGCTTTCCAAGCTAGAACACCTCCAACTTTCCTACAATTTCCTTACAGGGAAAATTCCTGGCATGTTGACTTCCATCAAGACTGTCACACCCCGATCTGGAATCACCCGAATCATCGTCCTCGCAGGGGGCGTAATACCGCACAAGCCTGGAGTTGCGCTCGTGCAAGGC
Source organism: Iris pallida (assembly GCA_029216955.1). Classification (NCBI taxonomy): domain Eukaryota; kingdom Viridiplantae; phylum Streptophyta; class Magnoliopsida; order Asparagales; family Iridaceae; genus Iris; species Iris pallida. The sequence continues at coordinate 3,707,344 of JANAVB010034019.1, forward strand.
AAGATGACAAGTTCTCAAATGGTTATCTTTTGATTCGATTCAACAACGAAAGGAAACATAGTATACGAAACAATTCTCTTTATTGATATCTGAAACTGAGATTACAATGGCTTTTGATAGCCTAACAATATATGCCAGATTGGCTACAACACTCAGGTTCTCTCTTGCCCACAAAGGATTTCACCGTTCCATACATCATGCCTTCTATATCTCGGCCGCATCAATCCAGCTGCGTAGTCCGAGCGTCAATGCGATAGCACGCTTCAATGCGCTTCGGCATTCTAAGCCTTAACACGTTCAAGCAACGCTTCGCCGCGAGCAATCCATTCCCTGCACCCTGCATGAAGCTGGTGGGGGATCAGTACGTTCGTCCTCGCATGTACTGATTCAAAGATCATCTTTCCAAACCAACATCTTTAATATTTACGTTGAATCATGCAACTTAGCTTATGATCTTGCTATATTCTCCTTAGGGTCAATTTCATGGCATCTTTGAAAGCGTAAAGCATGTTATCATAGCAGCATGTTATCAAATTGAATAGGCAAACAAACAAGCAATCTCGTGTTTGATTCGTGGCACGACTTACCAAGCCGACGTACTCGCCCTTGCACCGACGCAAGGTGAATACGCCGTAATCCTTCCCTGTCAAGTTATATGTGCATCTCTAGGCAGGATCTCTATGCGGGACGCATACGCGCCTACACTTTCAACCCATCGTTCCTTAACTATATGAGGGCCGTTGGCGTATCCGCGCCGGAATGGACTAAAGGAGTTCCTTTCTTTTCTCTCATTCTTTTCTCACTATTTGGTTGGGCTGCCGGGCGTTTCACGGGTTGGGTCTCATCCCAAACAACCGAAACGTTCCCGCTACATACCATCATTTACGGCTTTTCCCATCTTGTTTAAGGATGTGCGCCTACAAAGATTATCCATTCCCTCCTAGGCCAAATCGGTTCCGGGGACCTCCGGCATTTAACCGTTTGGGGGAACACTCATGCACGAGTTATTATCACATTAATCTCGAGCCCATTCCAATCGACCATGCAACGCCCTATCATTCAATAGTTAAATTCAAACAACCAAACATAGTCTTGAGTCCGAGACTCAGACTTATCGTCTCGCATCTCTTTCGTTAGCTTTCTGAGTTCTTACGTCTCTTGCTTCGTTTCAATGTTTCAATGGCATCGTGCCTCAACTCAATGCTCGTCAACCGAACGATCCGAAGGTCTCAAACACCTTTCGAGGCACCATGTCATAGCCGACAGTTCCGCCACATTCATACCGCAACTGTATTCTCTCGCAACGAAGCCATCTTTTATTATCCCGTGCACGTAGGCACGTTTCGACCATATTTTCATGTTCTATAACTTAGCATTCAATGTTCGGGGCTTGCGCGCTAGGGCGCTCGCCTATTGTCTTTCAATGTTCTAGCCGTCTAACTCGTGCATCAAAGGCACGGTATGGTTCGTGCGCTAAGGCACTCGCCGAGTACAGTTATCCCATATTCTTACGGCTTGCGCACCGAGGCGCTCGTCTTTACGATATCCAATGTCCCGTAGCGACTCGTGCATAGGATGCACGTATCATTTTAATTGTTCTAACATAGTGTTCGACACACACTATGATTTATCTCCGATCGGACCACGCCCGTGGCGTCGATAGGTTAACTTTTAGCATACAATGATATATTTGACTTATCGCATGAAGGAGTAAAAGAAGTTAATCCTCCCACCTTGTGTCGATATGCCTTTGTTGTTTTGCCGAGCCGATGCGGCTCGATTCCCTAACTTTGTTGCACGGTCACTCTCCTGACTTAGCCATTTGAGCACTTCGTGCTTCATTGAGTTACACGTCCGATTTGCCTTAGCGTGCCCAAGTCTCGACCCGTCGCAAGGCGACGATTTGATTTCGCGGACCCCTTACTAAATATTGCAAAAGATCGACCTCTAATATTTTTTCGTCAAAGTATAACCTGCACACGAAACCAACTAAAATCAATACTTGCTTCGATTCGGACTTGCGCCTTGGTCGATTCGATTTCTTAGAATCTTCGAGCCGATTCAATGCACTCATCCTTCGGGGCAACGCGGCGCTTCGCATCGATTCACTCGATGCATTCTTTTGGGGCAAGAAAACTCTTCGCATCGACTTAGTTCGATGCGTTGCTCGGGACAACTTAACTCTCGTATCGTTTTGCATCGATACATTCCTTCCGTCAACGCGACTCGTTGAGTCAACGCTTCAGCGTAATGCACCGTACGGAGCGGGGCATTACAGAATATACCACTCAAAACAAGGTTCGTCCTCGGACCAAAACCAACACTCCGACTAAGTGTTTCACAGATCGTATCACGATCTTGTCCCACCAATGTTGTTCGATTTCATAATATCTCGCAAGCTTTTCACTAACATTTCAAGTCATCCCTGCAGCTCGATTTGAATTTGGATACAACTCGATTTGGATCCGTACCTATATTCAAGGCGTCCCGAAGATATATGTATTTCGACCAAGTCCATTCGTAGCAAATTGGAATAAAGCTGACAGGTAAATTTCAATCCTATGCTTGCCATCTCGTACCCTCGATCGGACTTATCCATAGTACTTGTTTTCGCAATTTCATTGCATAATGCTACGCGATTCAAAGTCGCCTTTCTTATTTCGTATGTTTCATATGGACTACCAACTCTATGCGTCGCGTCGAGCCGTCGCGCATCCGATCGCAACGATCCTTCGCAATGCCTTGCGTTCGACGTTGTTGCCCAACTTATTTCTGAAGTCTGGCTATGCACTTATCTCGATTACGATTTTCTTTGTCGACTTGCAAATGCATCAACATTCAGGACTACGCCCGCTAGGTTACTTTCCAAGGCACCGTGCTTAGATTCTCCCGACGCAAGTTTAAATTGACATTGCACAAAGGCCACAATCTATCCGACACGAAAGTTTACATCAAGGCGACGGTGCTCAAGGCAACGATCGCCTTGACACGAAGTCTTTACGATGCATCTTACATCCAATTTCCTAACGATAGGAATTCACTAGCCAAATTCCCAACTTATCCGTCTCGCAACATCGAACATAATTTCGATTCATGCAAGCTCAATTGCAAGGTGAATCCGAACTAACGACATGACTCGTAAGCCATTCCCTTATCATTCCCTCTCGTGCATAGCACGTTTCTCGCAATCGCCTAGACTTATCGTCAACATGCACCGTGTTATATTTGTTATCGGTGCAATCCCATATACGATATCGTATGGGTCATCTTACGGTCTGCAGCATTCAATTTGATTTGGCGGTCAAGTCTTCTAGGGTCAGCTGCCCCGAAGCTACGCTCGATAATTGTGGATCATCACCGAAGGACAGTTTACTATGAACCATGCACTATTTTATTTCGGAGCCAAATCACGTTCCGACGATTCAATGCGACTACCCAATTTCGGACAAAACTATTTCTATCGGCGCAACTGATGCGCAACTATCCTCCGAGTCAAGTCATGCACAGCCGTCGATGATTTCGCAATTTACGAAACATCTACTCGCATCAAGTTCGAGTCTATCTTATTCGCGGGTCGACACATGAGATGCTATACGCATCGAACAATCGTCGATGACTTATAGTCTCGTCTTGATTAATCATAAAATTTACGATCAACCAAGTTCGTTCATTCTCGTATCGTTACATACAAAATTTTGATCGCGCAAGGCGCATTCCATTTTGTATTCTCACATCGTGCTTACGTTTCCTTGCGTATCGATCTTGATAGTTTATATCAATTTCGATAGCAAGAGGGTCGACTTCGAATCCGTTTCAACGCCAACTTAACTCGCATCGCATACGTCCAAGTTCGCAACAAACTTTTCCATATGCATCTACTCGTTCTCCAATTCGCCGTATCCCGCTATACTTTGATCACGTAACTGAGTTACCGATTATCCAACATCGAACCCTCAAGTCGTACAATCTCGCCCTCTAAGTTTCACGTGCTATCAGTCGTACTCAAATGAGTGTCGCCGTAACGTAACCAACTATTTCTTAGGCACGATTACTCACGTAAACCAACTCTTCACCGAAGTCGCACATCGTGCGATTCGATTACAATTCCCATCGCCCAACATTTCCTATGGAAATCGCAAGTCGTGCGATTCGATTCGTTTCGCCCAACATTTCTACCGAGATCGCAAGTCGTGCGACTCATTTATAAGTTCAAGTTTTCCTTTCCCGTCGATCCGATTATTGCGTTAAGGCATAATCGTTTTGCTAGTCTCGGTCGTCCGACCAACTTATAACTTTCGTCCGACGTATCGTTCATCGATACGAGTTTCGTCTTATCGTCCCAACCGATTTTCGAAGCACATTTGCATCAACATTCCGTCGTACAAATTTTCAATCGAGTCTCGGTACTCTCCCGTTCGTTGCGGACAAACCTTCCGCAATTCTCATAACGCGTCGATGCAAATCATCGTACAAGTGATACACCATATACCACTCGAAATCGAGTTATTCATCGCCTACGTGGTATGGCATATACCACTCGGAATTCAAGCCATTTCTCCCGCACTATACTTAGTATAAACCGACAATCTCTTTCGACTTACGATTTCCGCAGTGATCGTGCTTGATCACAACCGTAACTTTGATTCTTTCAAATTCGACGTAACTCGGTCAATGTTCTCGTTTGCCAACATAAGTTTGGTGTGCAACCGAACGATTCGTTCTATCGATTTACGATTTCAATTCTTTCCTTAGGTTGCATCTCGTGCAACAATTTATTTGCTATGCATTGCACCCCGTGCAACAATTTTACTTTCGATACGCGTTGCACATCGTGCTACGATTTATTTCCGACACTTTTATTTCACTTTGTACAACGATTTATTTTTCAATTTCCTTTGTACTTCGTGCAACGATTAATCTGATATGCGTTGCACCACGTATGTAGTGTCCCGTCCCGCAAAGTTAATCGGAGGAATCGAAACGCCGACGGCGTTCGGCCTTAGCCTTGCAACGGCTTGCTCGGAGACATCGCTCAGGTGGGGTAGTTTCGGTGAACTCTCCTCATCTTTGCCTTCACATAATAAATCGTGTTTTCAACTTGCACAAGTTAGGCTTGATAATAAAAGCTACGCATCCACATAGCTAAGGGAATAATCCCGACGGGTCAAAATGAGTTAGAACATGAAAAATGTCCCACGGTCGGCTTAGAGTTGGTGCACGGCGTGCTTTGAAAATGACACTCGGTCCTTCGTCCCGTGGCTTGGGAGAAGGAAAGTTGGTCTTCGGTGCAAAAGTTGAGAGTTAGCCTAAGTCATAGGCGTCGCCCGCACAAATGCTTGCTAAAGCATGTACGGTCCGGTCCCGCAAGGCTTGGCATAGCCTTTGCTCGTCCCTTGGGTTAAGTTGTAGGCTTGTGTGAGTTAGACAAAGTTATGCCGGTCGACCTAAGTTATTCTACGTGCTGTCCCGCTCATTCTGCGGTTGTCAAGTTAAACAGTCCCACGATTCCAAGGCCCGTCATATGAAGTATGACTTGGGCGATAACGTTGCATAGAACACGAGTCGGTTTAGAGGCACGAGCCACGGTTGGTTCAGTAGAAAGTTATCCACGGTCGGTCGACACTCAAGGAAACATGTTATGTTCAAGTTAAGTTGGAAGGCTATGCAGTAGCCGTTCCCTGAGTTCAAAGAACGTTAAGTCTAAGCGATGGTTAGTCGCCGAGGCAACCCTGGTTAGGGGCTCTGCAAAGGAAGTATGAAAAAGGGAAAGAGTTAAAACAACCAAGTAAATGAATTGATCACATAATAAGCCCAAACTGTATCCTAAAACACTCCATGTAACCCTTATGAACTTGGACACTTGTCGACAAGGGGTGGTTTCTTCGAGCAGAATTCCGGGGCCACGGGACCGTCTCGGCCTAGGAAGAAACAAGTTGTAGCCGAGCTGGGTAATAGGCAACGCTGGTTAGGCGATCGGTATGTCGGGGACTTGCATCGGGGATCGCAACCTGCGGTGCAAGGATCCCGAGTACCAGGCTACGTCCAAGGCGGCTGGTTAGGCCAATCCCATAACAAACACTTAATAATAATTGTTGTTTTCAATTAGTTGAATATGGTAAGTTTTATGTCGGCACGGGCGGCAATCCGTGTGCGTGCCTTTGGATTGAGTTGAATATGTATGAGTTAAAAAGACACAATGTCGGAGCCTAAGATTTAGCTACAGCAAAGGCGACGTGCTTCGGCACGAGATGTGGCGTCGACTTTTAAGTTGCGAGTTAAGTCAAAAAGGGCCGTAGGGCATGTTGTGTGGAGTTACGTTGAGTTATGAGGTACGGTCGCGTTGTCACAACACAAATGTATGCGAGACTAAGCGAGGAGGTACTGCCTCGGTGATGTTGAAGCACGAATCGAGTATGGCACGACCAAGTCGTTACGTCCCAGAGTTTGGCACGGAAGATAAGTATAAGTCGGTGCATTGACAATGCAAGCACGAGAAAGGTCTAGAGATAAGGAAATGGAGTCTTTCGTGTAGCTGCGCCTCCGATTATGGCCGTAAGGCAAACACGACTTGATAGGTTAACGTTGTTGGCACGAGAAGTGGTCTAGCGACAAAGTATGAGTTAACGTTGACATTGCAAGCACGGGATGGTTCTGATACACAAGTTGCGCTAAGGCGCCGGTCCTAAACTGATCCTAAGGCAAGAATAGAAAGACAATCGAAAGAGGGTTTATGTTACACAAAGTAAATGAAACGTGTAGGTTTTGTATGGGTGGGCGAGAAGCTCACTCCACCAGTACAGTGGTACTGACACCCACACAGTGTTTCATGTGCAGGCACAGGTAGAAGCTCGTGGCGCGGAGCTCGCTTGGATGCGTCGAGGCACGGAGTTCCTTGGCGAGTCGAAGCGTGCGGTCGCGTGATCTGAAGACTTATACAGGACGTAATGTATGGACATCGCCTTCCGAAGCTTCCGCTGGAATCAAGTATTGTATCGAGAGATGAGAGAGAGCAGAGTGACTTGTAAAAATGAGAGAAAAGTGAGACTTGAGAGACTTGTAATTGGCCTTGCGCCCACAATGTAATCCTTGAATTCAATATCAATAAAAGAGCTTTCTTTGAAATACTTGTGTTCATGTGTTCTTTAAATTCCGCTGCAATATATTCCATGTCTCTGCACGGGACTTCTGTGCGACGACCCCGTCGCAGCCGCTGAAATCGGCCGTTATGGAACCCGCCTTGCACGAGCGCAATCTAGGCTCGTGCGGCATCACGCCTTAGCGAGGACGATCGCTCCTACGGGAGCGGGGCGTGACATAGTGGTATCAGAGCACGGCTTTACGTCCTTGGACCGTCGATTGAATTCTTTAACTTCGATGTTTCCGCAAAACTCTGTTGCTTCCGCAAGTTGATATCGTTGGTGCGCTCTCTCTCAAATGTCCCTCGGCATGTCCATACAATAAGTCTAAATATTTTCGAAAGCTCGGACAAGCGTTCAATCTAACGCATCGGTAGGCCGTTGCCAAAATGCGTCGATAGGGCCTTTGTGCCGAACGTTGCAAACTTGACTCGATAGAAAACAGGTGCTAATGTTAGCAAGTCGCGTGTATGCCTAATTAGTCCAACATCGACCCTAGCAATTGAGCATGCAAACTCGGAATGTAGTCTGCACAGGATGGCTATGCACACGGCCTTTTTGGCTAAGTTGTGTTTTGCGTCGCGCACCTTGACCCTTGGTGCAAACGAGTTGTGAGCGATATCAAGTATCGTTCGGTCAGGACGGAGATACACTTAGAGTGTCTATCGATAGGAACGCTATCAGACTAACGCTTAGGCGTACATGAAAGATTGATTTGGATTTTGAGGATATAGTGCGAACAACTTAGTGCGTCGGTATGACGCGAGCGACTACGCTAGCGATTCGTCGAACGAATCTGAAGGATGTCTTAGCGAGTGACGCGAACGTGATTGAGGACTAAATAGGATGGCTTGAACCCGAGTGGTGTATGTGATAGGTTCGGAGAAGAATAAGAATGAATGTCGACGACTAGTCGAGTGGCTCGAATCCGAGTGGTGTATGGTTCGTCTTGGAAATTGTTCGAGTGAATATTGAGGATTACGAGTATGTCGGCGAGGCGATGCAATCGCACAAAGCCTTAGAACGCGTCACGCTTAGTTGGTCGTGACTTCGAATGTCCCGAACGAGCATCTCGTTTGGACAACTTGTGAATGAGCAACGCGAGTTAGAAAACGATTTGGAACGATGAATGAAAATGAATGGTCTTGATCGAGGAAACTTAGAGGATCGTACGTGCGATATCGGATTGATACAACTGAAATGCGACTTGAGTTTTGAATAATGATCTTGAAACGAGCTTGAGGAAAAGCGACTGAACTTGATCTTGAGTATTGAGAAAATTGAGGAATATCCAACTCGGACAACAGCATCAACGCACGACTCGAAATTGGTTGCAAAGGAAGATCGTCAGGTTACGCATATCGTCGATAGTATTGAGGCGTATCAAAGATCGATATGCGATAACTCGGGGGTACTCTGACTCGGCGAATAACGATCGTGCAGATGTCTTGGTTCCGATGGATGCTATATTCGGGATATTAAAATGTGTCGAGGAAAGGATAGACTTGGCTCGAGGACTTTCTAAGTTGAACGAATGACGATCGATCTATCAAACTTGGCTTGAATGAAAACTAGAATATTTGGATTTGCCTTGTAGATAACCACAACGTTGACGTTCTTGTCTTATGCGAGCGCTACTCCAGCCTCGCACATGCGTCATGCTGATTAGGGCGATCACTCTGCGTGAGCGCTGGTATGGTGATTCATACAGCGAGAGTGGTCGAACTTGCACGGTGCGACAAATTGTGCTTCGACTTGTGGTTTGACGTGAGGATAGACTCGAGATTGAATTGGTGTGCTTGTCGATTGAACTTGAGGATTGAGTAGGTCCAATCCGCGTATCGAGAATGAATGAGTCTAAACTCAAACAAGAGTTACGCCCCGATGAGAATGATTATTCTGCGGGTGCGTTGCATGGTGATTCATGAACCATCGTAGATTATCAGACTCGCGTGAGATTGGGGCGCAACGTATTGTCGAACGAGACGACCTCGTGATCGAATACACGAATTGGTTAGAGTTGGAGATTGAACGGATTTGAATTCCGTGCAACGAACGTGTTGATGCGAATAGGTGATCGTGCTTGATGTTTAGAAATTTGAGTGACACGAGCTTGGGTAGAAGACCCCATATGATCGACTCTGGTTTGACCCTAGGATAGGGGTCAGTGTTGGCATTATTGTTGGGGAACTATGATTCCAATCCTGACATTGACTTAGCCTCGAAAAGAAATGGCCTAGCGGTTAGGCGAGACGCCATGTTTCATGAGTTATCAGTCGAAGGATTGATCTTGAGGATTGGCATGGATGGATAGCGTGAATCACGAATGTAGAAAACCCTGCTCACGAGATTCGGCTGACATGCATATATTTCAGGGACGCCTGGGTATGTGCACGATGCGACTCGAGTGAGAATGACAAATTTTCTATCATGCGGCTTGGCTGAATGCATGTATTTTAGGGACGCTTGGAATGCGTGCACGATCCAGCCAAGTGATGCGGCGAGTTCAAGCAAGGCTTGAAAGATGGGAGTGTGTCGAGATCTTGAAATCGTGTTAAAGGAAAGATTGATAGTCGTGCGAGCGTGGCTCGCAATCGAAGAAACGCGTAGGCGAAATGTGTACGATTAAGTCTTGGCCAATAGAAAAGGGTAGGATGACTTGCCTTCAGGAAAGTCTCGAGGACGAGACTTGTTCTGAGTGGTGTATGTTGTAGTGCCCCGTCCCGCAAAGTTAATCGGAGGAATCGAAACGCCGACGGCGTTCGGCCTTAGCCTTGCAACGGCTTGCTCGGAGACATCGCTCAGGTGGGGTAGTTTCGGTGAACTCTCCTCATCTTTGCCTTCACATAATAAATCGTGTTTTCAACTTGCACAAGTTAGGCTTGATAATAAAAGCTACGCATCCACATAGCTAAGGGAATAATCCCGACGGGTCAAAATGAGTTAGAACATGAAAAATGTCCCACGGTCGGCTTAGAGTTGGTGCACGGCGTGCTTTGAAAATGACACTCGGTCCTTCGTCCCGTGGCTTGGGAGAAGGAAAGTTGGTCTTCGGTGCAAAAGTTGAGAGTTAGCCTAAGTCATAGGCGTCGCCCGCACAAATGCTTGCTAAAGCATGTACGGTCCGGTCCCGCAAGGCTTGGCATAGCCTTTGCTCGTCCCTTGGGTTAAGTTGTAGGCTTGTGTGAGTTAGGCAAAGTTATGCCGGTCGACCTAAGTTATTCTACGTGCTGTCCCGCTCATTCTGCGGTTGTCAAGTTAAACAGTCCCACGATTCCAAGGCCCGTCATATGAAGTATGACTTGGGCGATAACGTTGCATAGAACACGAGTCGGTTTAGAGGCACGAGCCACGGTTGGTTCAGTGGAAAGTTATCCACGGTCGGTCGACACTCAAGGAAACATGTTATGTTCAAGTTAAGTTGGAAGGCTATGCAGTAGCCGTTCCCTGAGTTCAAAGAACGTTAAGTCTAAGCGATGGTTAGTCGCCGAGGCAACCCTGGTTAGGGGCTCTGCAAAGGAAGTATGAAAAAGGGAAAGAGTTAAAACAACCAAGTAAATGAATTGATCACATAATAAGCCCAAACTGTATCCTAAAACACTCCATGTAACCCTTATGAACTTGGACACTTGTCGACAAGGGGTGGTTTCTTCGAGCGGAATTCCGGGGCCACGGGACCGTCTCGGCCTAGGAAGAAACAAGTTGTAGCCGAGCTGGGTAATAGGCAACGCTGGTTAGGCGATCGGTATGTCGGGGACTTGCATCGGGGATCGCAACCTGCGGTGCAAGGATCCCGAGTACCAGGCTACGTCCAAGGCGGCTGGTTAGGCCAATCCCATAACAAACACTTAATAATAATTGTTGTTTTCAATTAGTTGAATATGGTAAGTTTTATGTCGGCACGGGCGACAATCTGTGTGCGTGCCTTTGGATTGAGTTGAATATGTATGAGTTAAAAAGACACAATGTCGGAGCCTAAGATTTAGCTACAGCAAAGGCGACGTGCTTCGGCACGAGATGTGGCGTCGACTTTTAAGTTGCGAGTTAAGTCAAAAAGGGCCGTAGGGCATGTTGTGTGGAGTTACGTTGAGTTATGAGGTACGGTCGCGTTGTCACAACACAAATGTATGCGAGACTAAGCGAGGAGGTACTGCCTCGGTGATGTTGAAGCACGAATCGAGTATGGCACGACCAAGTCGTTACGTCCCAGAGTTTGGCACGGAAGATAAGTATAAGTCGGTGCATTGACAATGCAAGCACGAGAAAGGTCTAGAGATAAGGAAATGGAGTCTTTCGTGTAGCTGCGCCTCCGATTATGGCCGTAAGGCAAACACGACTTGATAGGTTAACGTTGTTGGCACGAGAAGTGGTCTAGCGACAAAGTATGAGTTAACGTTGACATTGCAAGCACGGGATGGTTCTGATACACAAGTTGCGCTAAGGCGCCGGTCCTAAACTGATCCTAAGGCAAGAATAGAAAGACAATCGAAAGAGGGTTTATGTTACACAAAGTAAATGAAACGTGTAGGTTTTGTATGGGTGGGCGAGAAGCTCACTCCACCAGTACAGTGGTACTGACACCCACACAGTGTTTCATGTGCAGGCACAGGTAGAAGCTCGTGGCGCGGAGCTCGCTTGGATGCGTCGAGGCACGGAGTTCCTTGGCGAGTCGAAGCGTGCGGTCGCGTGATCTGAAGACTTATACAGGACGTAATGTATGGACATCGCCTTCCGAAGCTTCCGCTGGAATCAAGTATTGTATCGAGAGATGAGAGAGAGCAGAGTGACTTGTAAAAATGAGAGAAAAGTGAGACTTGAGAGACTTGTAATTGGCCTTGCGCCCACAATGTAATCCTTGAATTCAATATCAATAAAAGAGCTTTCTTTGAAATACTTGTGTTCATGTGTTCTTTAAATTCCGCTGCAATATATTCCATGTCTCTGCACGGGACTTCTGTGCGACGACCCCGTCGCAGCCGCTGAAATCGGCCGTTATGGAACCCGCCTTGCACGAGCGCAATCTAGGCTCGTGCGGCATCACGCCTTAGCGAGGACGATCGCTCCTACGGGAGCGGGGCGTGACAACGTACAATAATTTTTACTTTCAATATGCGTTGCACATCGTACAACGATCATTTCTGACATTTACCGCACCTCGTGCAACGAATTACTCTCGACTTTCCAAGTCAATGCACAATCCGTTTTAACACATCGGTATTGGCTATCACTTCTCACTTTTATTTTAATGCATATTCACATTAACTCGCTGCACTTCGTGCATCATTTTTATTTCTCATTCAACATGTTACATTGCCACAATATCTCAAATCGTATTTCATAATTCGTTGCGCTTGCAGCAACTAACATTTTTACGGCTCGTTGCATTCAATGCAATATACCCTTCGCGACTTCCTTAGCAAACATCATAAAATTTCCAAAACACATGCGGCAAAATTTCATGATTTGTATTAGACTTATTACATGGAACATCCAGTGCGGCATCGAGTAAAGTCAAGAGTGATATCAAGTGGTGGTGGGCAACTTTTCGAATTGTAATGAAGCGAGCGTCCAGAGGAAATTGAGCCTAGAGCTCTGATACCAATTTGTCACGCCCCGACTCGGAATCACCCGAATCATCGTCCTCGCAGGGGGCGTAATGCCGCACAAGCCTGGAGTTGCGCTCGTGCAAGGCAAGATGACAAGTTCTCAAATGGTTATCTTTTGATTCGATTCAACAACGAAAGGAAACAGAGTATACGAAATAATTCTCTTTATTGATATCTGAAACTGAGATTACAATGGCTTTTGATAGCCTAACAATATATGCCAGATTGGCTACAACACTCAGGTTCTCTCTTGCCCACAAAGGATTTCACCGTTCCATACATCATGCCTTCTATATCTCGGCCGCATCAATCCAGCTGCGTAGTCCGAGCGTCAATGCGATAGCACGCTTCAATGCGCTTCGGCATTCCAAGCCTTAACACGTTCAAGCAACGCTTCGTCGCGAGCAATCCATTCCCTACACCTTGCATGAAGCTGGTGGGGGATCAGTACGTTCGTCCTCGCATGTACTGATTCAAAGATCATCTTTCCAAACCAACATCTTTAATATTTACGTTGAATCATGCAACTTAGCTTATGATCTTGCTATGTTCTCCTTAGGGTCAATTTCATGGCATTTTTGAAAGCGTAAAGCATGTTATCATAGCAGCATGTTATCAAATTGAATAGGCAAACAAACAAGCAATCTCGTGTCTGATTCGTGGCGCGACTTACCAAGTCGATGCACTTGCCCTTGCACCGACGTAAGGTGAATACGCCGTAATCCTTCCCTGTCAAGTTATATGTGCATCTCTAGGCAGGATCTCTATGCGGGACGCATACGCGCCTACACTTTCAACCCATCGTTCCTTAACTATATGAGGGCCGTTGGCGTATCCGCGCCGGAATGGACTAAAGGAGTTCCTTTCTTTTCTCTCCTTCTTTTCTCACTATTTGGTTGGGCTGCCGGGCGTTTCACGGGTTGGGTCTCATCCCAAACAATCGAAACGTTCCCGCTACATACCATCATTTGCGGCTTTTCCCATCTTGTTTAAGGATGTGCGCCTACAAAGATTATCCATTCCCTCCTAGGCCAAATCGGTTCCGGGGACCTCCGACATTTAACCGTTTGGGGGAACACTCGTGCACGAGTTATTATCACATTAATCTCGAGCCTATTCCAATCGACCATGCAACGCCCTATCATTCAATAGTTAAATTCAAACAACCAAACATAGTCTTGAGTCCGAGACTCAGACTTATCGTCTCGCATCTCTTTCGTTAGCTTTCTGAGTTCTTACGTCTCTTGCTTCGTTTCAATGTCTCAATGGCATCGTGCCTCAACTCAATGCTCGTCAACCGAACGACCCGAAGGTCTCAAACACCTTTCGAGGCACCATGTCATAGCCGACAGTTCCGCCACATTCATACCGCAACTGTATTCTCTCGCAACGAAGCCATCTTTTATTATTCCGTGCACGTAGGCACGTTTCGACCATATTTCCATGTTCTATAACTTAGCATTCAATGTTCGGGGCTTGCTCGCTAGGGCGCTCGTCTATTGTCTTTCAATGTTCTAGCCGTCTAATTCGTGCATCAAAGGCACGGTATGGTTCGTGCGCTAAGGCACTCGCCGAGTACAGTTATCCCATGTTCTTACGGCTTGCGCACCGAGACGCTCGCCTTTGCGATATCCAATGTCCCATAGCGACTCGTGCATAGGATGCACGTATCATTTCAATTGTTCTAACTTAGTGTTCGACACACACTATGATTTATCTCCGATCGGACCACGCCCGTGGCGTCGATAAGTTAACTTTTAGCATACAATGATATATTTGACTTATCGCATGAAGGAGTAAAAGAAGTCAATCCTCCCACCTTGGGTCGATATGCCTTTGTTGTTTCGCCGAGCCGATGCGGCTCGATTTCCTAACTTTGTTGCACGGTCACTCTCCTGACTTAGCCATTTGAGCACTTCGTGCTTTATTGAGTTACACGTCCGATTTGCCTTAGCGTGCCCAAGTCTCGACCCGTCGCAAGGCGACGATTTGATTTTGCGGACCCCTTACTAAATATTGCAAAAGATCGACCTCTAATATTTTTCCGTCAAAGTATAACCTGCACACGAAACCAACTAAAATCAATACTTGCTTCGATTCGGACTTGCGCCTTGGTCGATTCGATTTCTTAGAATCTTCGAGCCGATTCAATGCACTCATCCTTCGGGGCAACGCGGCGCTTCGCATCGATTCACTCGATACATTCTTTTGGGGCAAGACAACTCTTCGCATCGACTTAGTTCGATGCGTTGCTCGGGACAACTTAACTCTCGTATCGTTTTGCATCGATACATTCCTTCCGTCAACGCAACTCGTTGAGTCAACGCTTCAGCGTAATGCACCGTACGGAGCGGGACATTACAAAGACTCTGGAGCTTAGCTCCAATATGCTTACTGGAATGATCTCATCTAACCTCCTCTCCCCTCCTAATCTGTTTTCTGTTGATTTAAGCTACAGTCTCCTTCAAGGGGTCATCCCTGCAAATATTTCTTCGGGGCTCTATAACTTGCGACTTAGTAGAAACTCTCTGGTTGGTACTATACCGGTGACGATATGCTCGCTGAACACGACTTTTTTGGAGTTGGATAACAATAAACTGGATGGACAAATTCCGCCGCAACTGGAAAACTGTCAGAAAGTTGTGCTGTTGAATCTGGCCGCAAATCGGTTGAATGGAGGGCTGCCGAAGGAGTTGGATAATCTTACTAATTGTGCGTACTTACATCTTCAAGGCAATTCCCTCACTGGTGCAATACCATCCGAAATTTTCAGTTACAGATGCTTACCAGCTTGAATTTGGAAGGTAACAAGCTAAATGGTTCGATACCCGTCACAATCAGTGCTTCGGGAAACCTGATAGAGCTCCGCCTAGGAAACAACAAGTTGAATGGAAAAGGAAAAGTCCCTGTAATGCCAAAAAGCTTGCTTACATCCCTCAACCTCAGCAGCAACCTCCTAACCGGACCTATACCACCATATCTTGGTGATCTACAACAATTGCAAATCCTTGACCTCTCAAACAATAAGTTTACTGGTGAGGTTCCATCATCATTGACTCGAATGCCGAGTTTGACGCTATTGGCACTCTCCAATAACGTTCTCTCAGGAATACCTCCAGATTTCCATCCTTGGGTTCACGTTACTCTTACTGGAAACAAAGACATACTTCTTGAAGAAAATAAAGACGCAGACGTTAATCAAAATATGGTGGCACGACCCCTCGACAGATTCGCTATATCGGTCATGGTCACGAGTTTTGTAGGTGGTTTTTTGGTCTCCATTGTGTTGGCCAGAATTTATATAAGATGTTTTGGCAATGGTAAATACAATAGTTCAGCTGCTTCCAGGACCAGGGCTCCTCTAGTCCTCTTCAGCCTCAACCTCTGGTCGAACTCCAGAATTTGAGAAGGATCCGACGACAGTTGGATGCTGCTGTTGCAAGTATAGATAAGAGAGATCAGGATTGTGTTTGGGATTCAATCAGTCATTTGATTTTTTTTTTTTTTTTGTCCATGAGCTAGTTATATTACTAGTCAAGTAATCTATGTTGTGTATCTTGTTCAAGTTCAGTGAAGGTTATTAGACTGCATGTAACCACTTGAAATTAGTGCTATAATCAGTCAAGTAGAAAAGTATTCAGTAGGACTCAATATTGCAAGTCAGTCAATGCACGAACATTGAATGTGAAAACCACACGGCATGCCGACCAATAATTAGCCTGCCTGCCTCTTGTAATCGATCGACTTCACTAAATATGAACCGAAAGATTGAAAGAATCGTCTAAAACATACCTAAGCCGCATCAAATAGACAAGGAAGCCAACAAGTTTAGTATTTATTCCCAGACAGTCCCTGCAATAACAAGTTTAACATATAAATGATACTCGAAAGTCAAAAAGCAGTAGGCATGCATTATGAACAATTTAGCATATTGGACTAGCTTTGTGTAGCACCAAGTTCTAGCTACACTTAATAGGTGCTGTATGAACTAGCAACGACTTCAAGAAGCAATACAAACTGATCACGAAATCAAGAGTAATTTGAGTATTATTTTAATCACTTGAGCTATCCTGCTTAACTTCATTGCAGCCCCAGCAAAGTTACATGAGAAGCTAAGCTTCTTCATTCCAAAACCAACTTTCCTTGCTTTTGCTGGTTAGTAAGCATGATAAAAACATCCTATTATAAACTACAGCAATCTTATTTATCCGAAAAAAATAACGAGAACTGACATTACCGCTTGCACACTAGTGCTAAAATCATCCATTATCACCATTCGAGATTCATGCCTGATCTCCTAATCCTCTTCTGTTCGTTTATGCTGGAAACAGATCAATCCAGAGCATGACACTTTCAAAACAAAAGTTGAGTCTTACAGTCACCCATTGTGTCCTCAGAGGTTTTTAAGTAGGGTACAAACACAATGCAAGGGTTTTGTTTTGGTTATCAGTGGTGATCTCTAAAATAGACCACTAAATTACTCGTAGAAAGTATTGAAGAACTGTCAAAAAGAACAAAGATAAAATTGGTTGAGAATTCTATATTAGAAATTCCCCCTTTAGTCGATCGCATTGCACAAGTTGCATCCTAGATTTGAAGAGCATCAGCGATGGAGCCAGCAAGACTCAGCACCTCAAATGGAGCTTTGTTTGCAATTGCCTTCACGGTAAGAGGACAAGAATCTGTTATCCAAAAGTAAGCAAATGGACACCCTGAGCCTACAGATTGAAGGAGACTTGTAGTTAGACACCCAAAATTAAAACAGAAAATAAATGTTCCGAGATGAAAGAGGATCCTCACCATCATTAGTATTTGTGAACCGTTCATACGAGCTATTCGGAAACACACCATGGGTCACATAAGCACTAACTTTGGAAGCACCATGAGCAGCCAAAACTTTCTGAAAAAGAAAAATGCCGTCAATTCTTAGGATGCACTTGTTGCAGGAATTTGTTGAGGAAGAGATCATTATTTGAAGTAGAAATAAAAACTTCTGATTCCTACCATTTAGTCTCAACAAGAAAAATTCTGGGCCAGGTTATACATAGACAATGCACCACTGTGTTCATCATCAAGTAGGGATCAAATTCGGGCATTTCACTGGTTCAGAATGTCACTAGTACCTCAGATATCTTGTACTTTTCAAATTCTCTCAGTGTTGGGTCAGGATCGGGCAAGATTTCCATGAAAATGAGTGTTACATACTCAAATTTGGTCGACTGAAAATGTTAAAGAGGTCCCTGCTATGGTGCAGATCAAGGTTCAAATGGCAGCTCTAATATCAACTATTGTCACACGAAGAACTTGGAAAAGCAAAGTGGTATGGCATGTAGATGAACAGAATGCAGTTTTTAGTAATACTTATTATCTTTGATGTTAGGTGGGGTGAGGACTATGAGAACAAATCGTATTCTCATATAAACAACACCTAGAACTGTGTTTTTGTACAATGTAAGGCATGTATACATAATGAAGAGTTTGTGGCAAGATTCATTGCAAGCGATGGAGACTAGAACTAAACTTGTTTCACGCACTTGATTTCTTAGTTGGCAATGCAGGAACTTATAAATCAAATGACAAGGCCTACTAATGCCGATATTTGGAACTGGCAATTGGAGCGATGAAGAGCATACATAGTTCAATGTATACAATTGTCAACAAACATAGGCACTCATGATGCAAACCAGAACACAAGACACCGACTGTGAAAACACAGTTCTTGGATAATGGATCCATGGCACAGTTTTGGATAATGGATCCATGGATTCTAACTAGGATATTCCCTATGGAAACAGCTTCAGAAGGAAATATTAGCTAGAAAATACCCTCTTATGGGGCAGACAGTAAATCTTGGGAAAGTCAACTGTGCACAAGTTTCCCACTTACAGACAAGAAACACTTATTCTTTTGTGTCCAAAAATCCGTATATTTTGGAAAGAATGTGCACCAGAGATGACATAATGAAATTTAATTAAAATAAGCAATCTTCAGAAGTTTGCATGTTCCTTTTAAAGTTATAAAGCATGATCTCTTGATTTAACATTGTAGGGTAATTGACAAGATGGAAAGGATGGGAATTCAGTGCGACAGTGACTAGTAATTTCTGGCTTCAGTCATGAATAGCAAATCAAAGAGGAAGGGAATATAAATGCCCACACAGGTAACTTCGTATATTGGAGGAGCATATCTCCACTAATTAGTAATGCAAATTCTGAGTTCTATAGTTTAATCATGCAACGCAATAGTGTTCTTTGGGTAATTCTAATATGGGATTAGGTTATGACACAGAAGCTTGGTTTAAAGATTCAAGTATACAACTGAAGTTGGAACAACCAAACTCAGTTAAAAATTGTATTTAACCCATACCATCCCAAATTCAAATTAGTAGCATAAGATGCCAAATTATGATAACAATTCATATTTTCAATAAACTAACATCAAGATGTGGCTTGCGTACCAGGTCCCGTGTGGAATCAACATGTGGTATGGCTTTTAGTTGGTATTTCTAATGATTATGGTTTCTACTGTTCCATTTGCTTCACCTCCATAAAGTGTAACAAACTGGTTACTACTTTTACTCTAGTTTTTACTGTTCCCTTATTCGTCGATTACTCACTCTAATTTCAATTATGCAGTATGAACATATCATAAAAAGTTCCCACTGGTTCTAACTTCAAAAGCAGTAAAACGGTAACAATTGCGCCTATAATTTAGCCAAAATAGTTCAATTTTGTCCAAGAACTGCCTAAGATACCAAATTCTTGTTTGGGTCAAAGGCCAAGCTTGAGGCAGATCAGAATTTCCAATATATGCGTCATTACTTACCTGGCACTCAATAAGCGTGCCTCCAGACTGCACCAAATCATCAACAATAACGACATGCTGACCTTCAGGATTACCCTCCTTCAGTCGAACTATCCTCTTATCACCCTCACGCACCTTAGCACAAACAACCTGTAAGCAATATTTACAATATTTAAGCAACAGTAGGCTATGAATTGATGAGAAGAACCATGGGGAAATGCTGCAACTGCTTGTGAAATCGCTTCCATGCCCCGTCATCTGGGAATGCAATAGTAACCTGAAGGCACAATGACAATTGATTTGAAAAAGGTCAACAGGAAGATGCCACATTCTATATTAAAAAAGATATAGTACTGCTCACATTGTCCGCATCTGGAAGTTGTCGAAGGCGCTGCAGTAACAAAGGAATTCCAGTTTCAAAGCAAGGCAGGACATCATCTCCAAAGTAAAATCTTTCCTGTGTAAATCACAAAAATTACCAAGAATGGGGGGGGGGGGGGGGGGGGGGGGGGGGGGGGGGGAATACCTCAAGGGGAGGAAATATACAAATTTATGTTTTTGCTCTTTTGAGAAGGAAAGCATCCAAGCTGCCGGATATGAAGTTGGAATATTCCATTTCCCAGAAAACCACTGTGGTATAGTATTTCAAATCACTCTATTCCTGTCATCTAGCGGGCTCAGGGTTTCATGCAAATGAGTACGTGATCGTTAATACCATCACTCTCCAACACTCTAGTTGAGATCGTTAATACCATAGAATAAAAGGGCTCCAGAGCCTTTGCTTATTTTTTAAGTAAATTTCAGAATGTAAATAATATGTATAGTGGGTTATTTATAATAGGAATATGATGCAAACTAATTGGTAAAGTTTTAAAATCACACATGATCAATTTAGTATTAATTCAAGCTTATAACAAGGTTTCAGTAGGTAATATGTGCTGTTTGAGTGATGTTTAAATGCCTAGTACAAATGATGTTAGATGACAAGCTGAGGGACAATAATAATATTCATGTTAGGCACTAAACACTTGTTTGTTTTAAAAATGTATCCACTACTGTTAGGTGATCATCTAAAGGCCAAAATAGTGTGTTTACTTAAAGATGAGCAAATGTGATACGCTTCAAAAGTGATCGTGTCAAACGCAAGATTATGATTTATGAAAGCAATCCGGAGTACAATCTAATATAACACAACGTAATACAATTGACATTTGTTCCTGATGACTTGCATCCGGAGTACAATCTAATATAACAGAAAAATATTTTGCCTCTTTAATTATTTGCAAAATCATAGCTTTAATTTCAGATGCTAACAAATTTATCAGTTCATTTTGTACATTATGACCAAGATAATGATTTTGAATTTCACCATTTTTAATACGCCGAATATGTTCTTGCATTACGGGATCAAATTCTGCTACAGTGCTTAAAAAATTTCCATTATTTTCTTGATAGATCTTTTCTTGTTTCCCACGGAAAGCCAAATTATTTTTAGTAAGATTTTTTACAACAGCAGTAATTCTTATTAATACATTTTTCCAATGTTCTTTCTCTCTATCAATTTGTTCTTGTAGATTTCTATCAATTGTTTTATTATTTACCAATCGTATTTCTAAATCAGCCCAAGTGTTCATATTAGTAATGTGGTCAGAACTTGTTTCATGATTTTTAAGCTTAGCCCCAAGATTTTTCCAGTCTCTAACTCCCTCATTTGCTAAATGAGTGTTTCTATGTTTTGAACTAAATAATTTGCAACAAAAACAATACACTCTGTCCAAACTCTTTGAGTACACTAGCCATTTTCTATCATGTGTTTCCCCATTTGATAATTTTCTACTGTAATATGTTGTAGAGAAATGCCTTGAGTTTTCATCTTTAGGAAAACTCAAATTATCAACTCTAATTGGACCTTTTTCTGTTAATAAATCTCCGAGTTTTTGGTCAATATTTTTCCATTGTCCTGGATTGACAACATTTGTATGAATAGGTTCAATTGTGTTGTTCAAATGGTCAATTTCTTCACTATTTAGTGCGTTTTCATTGTTATCATTTTGTGTTGTTGCTTGGTGATCTCCATATTGTGTTAAGTTACTTGGTACTTCACTGACTTGTTCTAAATTACTTGGTATTTCATTATTTTGATCTAAATTACGTGGTCCTTCATTAATATGATCTTCAATTCCTGTTCTATTTTGTCTTTTTACAGTGACAAATTTATCAAGAGCTCCCTTTTGTGATTGAATAAACTGTTCAGTTTTTCTTTTTTTTTATTATTATGTCCCATCCAGAATCGGATTTTCTATTAGACATATTTCAAATTAAACTTAAAGAACAAAATAAAATTACTACTTGAATTTAAACTATTTAAACAAAATAATCTAAATTAACAGAACGATAGAACCTGATTTGTGAAATTCGTATGAAAATTTGAACTCTTGTCCGAAGCAATGAAATCACAGATCTTGCTTGGCTGCTTGTTGTAATCCAAATTTGAAAACCTTCCCACCTTTGAAATCAAGTGATTTAAGTGAAAGATTGAAACTTTGTGATTGCGAGTTGAGAAAGATAGATTGATAGAGAAAGATTTGAAGAAGCAGTAGGGTATTGTTTGTTTTTTAAGCTTTTTTTTACCCGTGAGTGCCTAATTATACTAGAAAGAAGTAGTTATAATTTTGGAACTCTCAATTAAATCAATTCTAATTAATGAGTTTAGTTGATTTGAAAAGTTTTTTTTTCCTATTCCCATAGCAATGAAAACTTTTCGTTTCTCACTAGCCGTTAGTATAACTCAACAGTTTGTTTTCCTTGAAACTTTCTTTTATGGCCTAATAAAGTGGAGTAAATAGGTGAAACGGTTAACTTTTTTCCTTAATAAAATTAAAAATGTTGTAACTCATGGTAATTCTTCATGTTCCCAAGTGACTCTTCACCTTTGTAACTCCCAAGTGACTTTTCACTTTGTAACTCCCAACCTCTCTCTCCCTATATAAAGAGAGGTTGGGATGGCTTGTAGAGACACATTGAGATATATTAATATACATTGAAAGGTTGAGCTAATTGTCCACACAACACCTAATTGTCCACACAACAGAAAAATTATTTATCTATATATACTCCGTACTATATATATTGGGGCCTACCATCATGGTGGGCCTAAGGCAGTTGCCTCAACTGCCTTCACTATAGAGCCGCCCCTGCGGCCTATTCCATACGGCATCGGGGAGCTCCCCAAGTTGCAAACCCTCCTACTTTCTTCGAACAATCTAACCGGGGATATCCCTGCTAGCCTTTCTTTACTCAAAAGCCTGAAAAGGTTCGCCGCGAACACGAACAAGTTGAACGGGACGCTGCCGATCGGAATCGCCCGTTACGTTTGGCAACTAGACCTCAGCTACAATCAGCTCCGTGGGGACGTAGAGCCGGACCTCCTCTCCCTTCCGACCATAGAGTTCGTCGATCTCACTGCCAATCTCCTCCACGGGCCGATCCCACGCAACTTCTCTCGTAGGCTCCATCGTCTGCGGCTAGGTGGCAACTCTCTCAGTGGCGGCATTGAGATCGAATTCCCACCGGAGCCGAGCCTAGCGTATCTGGAGCTGGACGACAACGAGCTGGACGGCGAGATTCCGACGCAGTTGGCGGGATGCCAGGGCCTGATGCTGTTGAATTTAGCAGCGAACAGACTGCGCGGAGGCCTGCCAAAAGAGTTGGCCAATCTTGGTAAGCTAGAGGTCATGAATCTTCGATCGAACAATTTAAGTGGGAGGATCCCTGCCGAGTTTGCGAAGATGACAAGCTTGTTCGATTTGGATCTTAGCCACAATTCTCTCAGTGGACCCATCCCTTCCGGTATCTCCAGCCTCCGACATCTTTCCACCTTGAACTTGGAGGACAACGGGCTGGACGGTTCGATACCGGAGACGATTGGTACATCGCAAGTTCTGACCGGACTCTGGCTAGGGAACAACAAGCTGAGTGGAACAATTCCCAGAATGCCAAGAAGTTTGAAGCTAGCACTTAACCTCAGTAACAACCTCCTCAGTGGACACGTACCTGAGGAACTTGGGCGACTTGATGAACTGGTTGTACTCGATCTGTCAAAGAACAGATTATCAGGTCGGATTCCGAAATCGTTACATTATATGGATAGCCTGACACAATTGGACCTCTCGTACAATAACCTTTCTGGAAATCTTTCGGCATTTTCCGATTGGGTATTGGTTAACATCACTGGAAATAATGTTACTGTCATTCCTCGGCCTACTCATACACACATAGTCGACGTCGAGAGAACTCTGAAACCTCGTAGCCGGCACGCGTTGCTGATCATGGTTGCAGCCTTTGTGGGAGGTCTTGTTGCTTCGGGCTTATTTGCAAGGATTTTTCGAACAGTGGCTTCGAAATGCTTCCGTCGACCTAAACACGAAGGTGCGGTTGCCTCTTCAGCGGAAGACGATCAACCTTCCATTCTGAAGGAACTCAAGAAACTAAGACGCATCGACCGTCACATACGAGCTGCAAACTTACGATTAGCGAGGGCTTGAAATTAATCCCAGTTCTAGATAGGAAAGAACCTTTAATTAATTTCTGAAGGAACTCAAGACGCATCGACCGTCACATACGAGCTGCAAACGTCCGATGATGAGAAGAACGAAAGAGAGTGTAGCGATAGAGGGCTTGAAATCCATCCCAGTTCTGGATAGGAACCTTCGATCTGGACATTAATGGTTTTGTAGTTGCATATATGCATGGTCTTTGAAGGAAAATCCTTAAGCCTTCCTAAATGAATGATGTTCTACATAATTATATCACTTCTATATATAGTTTATGTTACTTGATTGATTGAATGAAGAACCTAATGAGTTGCCATTTTGCAATTTATTTACCCATGTACAAGTTAAATTAAGTTAAGAAGTACTCGCCATTGTCCATATTGTACGTGTTTTCTACCTATTTGGGTTTGTGCAAAATAGGTATTAGAGTGAGTCTTCTTCCGACCAAACCACTCTGATCCCACTGGCAACTTCACCGACTGCCCTTATCCCAAGCTCCATAAATCTCTGCCTCAGCAACAGAGAGTTGAAAGAGAAGCATCCAAGTCATAGTTTACGGTATCGGCTGATACAGATCCGATACAGCCGATAGCGTTCCAATCCGATACAGACTAATACCCGACACTGACCGACATTGGAGCTCTTTTTTCGGTCAATTCGGCAAAGAATAATGAATGAAATAAAGACCAATAAGCAATGGTGTAAAGCATAGTAAGGTTATAAAAGCAGTAAAAGAAGAAAATTTATCTATGGCACCGACAAGGGTGAGTACTATTTCCATCAATTTCAAAACAACTAAAAAACAACACTAAAAAATACTTGAAAATATCCCTAAATGTATAAAATATATTTTCTAAAATGTTAGTAAGTTATTAATAATTATTTATTTTCCGATACTCAGCTCCGAAACCGACATACTGCCGAAACCACCGATCATGATACTTATAGGAATAGTCCGATATTTCGATACAGATACTGTGAACCTTGATTGTAGTGCCCCGTCCCGCTCAGTCAATCAGAGGAAGTAAAACACCGACGGCGTTCGAACTTAGCCTCGCAACGGCTTGCTCGAAGACTCGCTCAGGTGGGATAGTTTCGATGAACTTGCCTCATCTTAACCTTCACATAATAACTCGCATATTTCAACTTGCACAAGTTAGGCTTGATAATAAAAGAGACACATCCACATAGCTAAGAAAATAATTTCGACGGGTCGAAATGTGTTAGAACATGGAAAAAAAGGTCCCACGGTCTGCTTAGAAGTCTGTTCAGCGTGCTTTCAAAATGACACTCGATCCTTCGTCCCGTGGCTTGGGAGAAGGAAGTTGGTCTAAATTGCTAACTTGCCACAACGCTCGAATTAGCCTAAGTCATAGGCGTCGTCCGCGTGAATGCTTGATAATGCATGCACGGTCCCGTCGTCCAATGCTTGGCATAGCCTTCGCATGTCCCGTAGGTTAAGTCGTATTGCACGGCTTATGGCTTAAGTCTAGGAACCCAAGAACTTGTTTGTTCAAGTCGAACGTGTGCACGCCACGTTTTCTCTCGATGCAAAGCTTGGCGTAGTCTTTGCTCGTCAAGTCGTTGCCCGAATGAGTTAGAAAAGAGTTGTGCTGGGCTATTGAAGTCATAGCAAGCGTTGTCCCCTGTTTCCTGCGATTGCCAAGTCACATAGTCCCACGAAAACAAGGCTCGTCATGTAAAGTATGTGACTTGTGCGATAACGTCGCCTAGAGAATAAGGTCTGTCTAAGACACGAGCCACGGTAGGTTTAGAGAAAAGCATGCCACGGACAAAGGAAGTTCACGTGACTGGTTGTCGTCGAGATCGGTCCCGCTACTTGGGAGTCTCGATAAGTCTCGATAAGGAAGCACACGAGATCGGTCCTGCTACTTGGGAGTCTCGATAAGTCTCGTTCACGAGATCGGTCCCGCTACTTAGGAGTCTCGATAAATCTCGATAAGGAAGCACACGAGATCGTCCCGCTACTTGGGAGTCTCGATAAGTCTCGATAAGGATGTTCACGAGATCAGTCCCGCTACTTGGGAGTCTTGATAAGGAATCACACAAGATCGGTCATGCTACTTCGGAATCTCGATAGAAAGATGGAAAGCATGGTCATGATTAAGGAAGGACTTGGTAGATCGAGTTGAGTCTTGCATGGTCATTGGACAACTTGCGCACAAGGGTAAATTCCTCGAACGATCTCGGGATGCCGGGTTCATGTCGGCCTAGGAGGAATTGCAGATATTATACGGCCTTCATCGACGGTACGACTCAATTGAAGTGAACCGTTACAATATAGGCTGCGGGTCATTCGGTGGGAGCTCGTACCTCGCCACGCGAATGGTCACCTTATGCAAAAGATCCAGGATAGCTTGACATTGCTAGTGACCACTCATATAGATGTGTCGGCATAAGAGCGGCTATCCGCGTGTATGCCTTTGGATTGCGTCGAGTACTAGCAGGTTACGAGTTGGGTTAACAAGTCACGCTTATAGCAAGCGCTAACCTTGAATCGGCACAGGTTAGGGTATGCATCGTTGCAACACCATTCTAGAGCCTAAAAATTGGCTAGAGCAAGGATACGTATTTCGGCATGGATGTGGCCTCATCTCGGGTTAAGTCAAAAAGGGCCGTAAGACAAGATGGTTAAGTCGGGTTGATCCTTAGGGAAGTACGGTCTCGGTCTTAAGGCATGATCAAGTCCATTGGCACGACCTGCACGAGTCATCCCCTTGACGTCGTTGGCACGAGAATGGTCTAGTGGCACATAGAACAAGTGAAAGTCTTGGCACGGCCGAGTTACATAAGTTTCTACTCGGCGAGGCACCGCCTCGAATATATATTGAAGTCATGAATAGAGTATAGCACGACCTTGTCGTTGCGTTGCCAAGTATAGGTGTAGAAGCAAAAATAAATTATGATATATTTTATTATATTTTATAAAAGGACCAAGTCAAATTGAGTCAGATTCAAGTTCTACGCAGAGATCAAACAGAGTCTAACTCTACGCAAGCTCCTTTACGCAAGAGCCATCCTCAAAACTCTACGCGAGAGCATCCTCAGACTTTATGCGAGAGACAGACTGTCCAGACCGTATTTAATGCGCGTGATACTGCTCTGACGGAATGATTTTCTGACAGAACATTGCACAGAAGCCAAGGAAATTTTTGCACCGAATCCAACGCTTGTCGTTTAGTATGTAGATGGGCTACTTTACGCTCAATAGACCGCTTCCTTTACGCATGAAAGTTATTTGAGTTTTTACGCTCAAGGCTATCTCAGCTAGTTTTGTCTGCGTAGAGTTTATTTGAGCTAGCTATACGCTCAAGGCTACTTTTTAGCCGTTCTACGCAAGAAGTTTATTTTGGGTTACTTTATGCTCAGTTTGCTACTTTACGCAGGAAGTTTGTTTTGGATTATTTTACGCTCAATCTTTTCTGGCTATATGAGAACGTGGTCTGCATATGTGTCTTTTATGCCACACTTATCGAGGAACGTACGTACGTGCTCTTCCCGTATTGTTGAAGTTGTGGGACACGTGTCACCATGCGTAGAGAGCACAATGCTATATGGGACACGTGTCATCACGCGTAGAGGTCGATTTTCAATCGTGGGTGGCAGTTACTTGCGTAGAGACCCAATTATGTTGTTTTTTACGCACAGAGGATCTAGTCTATAAATAGACTTTTTTTTTAAAACAACTGTCACGCCCCGCTCCCGTAGGAGCGATCGTCCTCGCTAAGGCGTGATGCCGCACGAGCCTAGATTTCGCTCGTGCAAGGCGGGTTCCATAACGGCCGATTTTAGCGGCTGCGACGGGGTCGTCGCACAGAAGTCCCGTACAGAGACATTGATTTATAGCAGCGGAATAAGAACCAAACACAAGATTATTCAAAAGAAGCTCTTATTGATATTGAAACAACAATTACATTGGGGCGCAAGGCCAGGATTACAATTCTCTCAAGCTCACTCAAGCTCACATTACAAGTCACTCAGCTCTCTCTCATCTCTCAATTACAAGTCTTGATCCAGCGGAAGCTTCGGAAGGCGATGTCCATACATTATGTCCCGTATAAGTCTTTAGTCCATGCGGCCGCACGCTTCGAATCGCCAAGGAACTCCATGCCTCGACGCATCCAAGCGAGCTCCGCGCCACGAGCTTCTACCTGTGCCTGCACATGTAAACTATGTGGGTGTCAGTACCACTGTACTGGTGGAATGAGCTTCTCGCCCACCCATACAAAACCTACACGTTCATTTACTTTGTGCGGCTTAAATCCCTTTTCGATTGTCTTTCTACTCTTGCCTTAGGTTCAGTTTTAGGACCGGCGCCTTGGCGCAACTTGTGTGTCAAAACCATCCCGTGCTTGCAATGTCAACGTTACTCATACTTTGCCTCTAGACCACTTCTCGTGCCACAATGTTAACCTATCAGGTCGTGCTTGCCTTTCGGCCAGAATCAGAGACGCAACTACGCGGTAGTGCCCAATTTCCTTACGACCGTGCTATAACTCCTTTGTGTCGTGCCTCGCATCTCAGTGCGACTCAACCATATCGCCGCCTCGCGGCTCGTGCCATTTGGTCACCAACCGACTTTGCCTTGCGGCGGTTTCCTTGACTTAAACTCAAACAACTCAACCAACTTATGCAACTATATGCCGACAACTCAAGACTCAATGCCACATCTCGTGCCGAAGCACGTCGCCTATGTTGTAGCCATTCTTTAAGTCCAACACTTGTATTCTAGCTTGTATACACCTTCGACAACTCAACTCAATCCAAAGGCATACCCGCGGATCTGCCGCTATGCCGACTCATCTATATGATTTGGTCACTGACTCCCAGAGCCATAGTGGACTCCTTTTTGCTGAGTATAGGATGGACCTTCTTTGGGTAGCTAGCCCTATTCTGCGTCCACCGAATACATTGCCCCAGGCGCAGCTTGGCTCCCAGAGCCTTTATGTTTCCTTAGGCCGCAATCGGTCCCGTGGCGCCACAGGTTGCCGATTCGGGGAAACTCTACCTTGTCGACAAGTTGTCCATGACCATGCAAGACCGACTCAAACTGACGTCTCACACAGTCATTCACTTCTGGTGTTACCAACTCTTTTAGTGCCATTCTTCTCTTTTAGTGCCATTTCTCACATCTGAGATCTTGCCTCGACGACCCGTAGTCGCGAGCATTGTTCTTTCTTGCCTCAACGACCCAGTCGTGAGCATTTCTTTCTTTCTTCATTTCTTTTAACTCAAGACAACAACTTATTTAGACACTTTCCAAAACTCAACTAATCAATCGTGGCCCGTGCCTTTAAAAACTCTAGGATCGTGCAAACGTGCCTCAACTCGATTTCCGCTCTACGCGGCGCTATCGTCCAAGCCATACTTTATATGACGGGCCGTGGGATCGTGGGACTATTTAAGTTGACAACCGCAGAATAAGCGGGACAGCACTTGGAACGACTTAGGTCGATCGGCATAACTTTGCCTAACTTACTCAAGCCTACACCTATCGAGCAAAGGCTGCGCCGAGCCTTGCTCCGAGGGAATGTGCCGTGCACGTACTCATCTTTGGACGACCAAGTCATTTGGGTGCTTAGGCTTACGCCAGCAGTCATGCGACGCAACTTAACTCTTGGGCAAGCCAGGGCTATGCCAAGCCCTGGACGATGGGACCGTGCATGCTTTAACAAGCATTCACGCAGGCGACGCCTATGACTTAGGCTATTTCATAACTTTGTGTCGAAGACCAACTTTCCTTCTCCCAAGCCACGGGACGAAGGACCGAGTGTCATTTTCAAAGCATGCCGTGTACCAACTCTAAGCCGACCGTGGGACGTTTCTCCATGTTCTAACTCATTTCGACCCATCGGGATTATTCCCTTAGCTATGTGGATTCATCTCTTTTATTATTAAGCCTACTTGTGCAAGTTGAAAACACGATTTATTATGTGAAGGCAAAGATGAGGCAAGTTCACCGAAACTACCCCACCTGAGCGATGTCTTCAAACGGCCGTTGCAAGGCCAAGTCCGAACGCCGTCGGCGTCTCGATTCCTCCGATTGACTGAGCGGGACGGGGCACTACAACATACACCACTCAGAACAAGTCTCGTCCTCGAGACTTACTGAGTACTTACTTATTGACCTACCACTTTACTTGCCTTTCTAGAACTCTCGCATACACTACGCCTATGCGTTTCCTCAATCCGAGCCACGCTCGTACTACCCTCAATCTTTTCTTCGAATCTCTATTTCAAAATCCTCAACACTTTTCCATTCCTCAAGTCTCACTTGATTCAACATATCACTTGGTTGGATCGTGCACATATTCTAGGCGTCCCCAAAATACATGCATTTTAGCCAAGCCTTGTGATAGAGAATCCGCCATCGCCACTCGAGTCGGATTCGTGCACGTATTCAAGCGTCCCTGATATACATGCATCTCAACCGAGCTCGCGAGTGGTGCCACCATAACTTCTATCGCTTTGCGCCGGGACGTCCGCCTATTCGCTAGGCTATGTCTTTTGGCTAAAGTCATTCGTCAGTATTGGAATCATAGTTCCCAAACAACAATATCAACACTGACCCCATCCTAAGGTCAAACCAAGTTGATGGTACGGGTTTTCTACCCAAGCTCGCATCACTCCGATTTCTAAACATCGAGCATCGATTTCCTACGCACATCCCAACATTCGTCGTACGGGGTTCGAGTAATTCGGTAAAGCCATCCTACAACAACTCGCGTTCGACCAAATTCTCCGACGTATCAATATCGCTCGTTCAACAACCCATTTCGCATAGTCTATCTCTTCGAACACGTTCGACATAATCTGCCTATCAAATCCTTCCAATTCAAGCACGTTACTACGAAATTCGCCGCTAAACCATAATCCATATTTTACATTTCCGAAGTCGTCTATTCCAATTCACGAAACCGATCACAAGGTCGTCTAGCTTAACAACGTGTTGCGCCCCGATCTCACGCGAGTCAGATTAACCGCGGTGGGCATGAATCACCATGCACGCTCCCGCGAGATAGTCATTCTCATCGGGACGTAACTCTTGTTTTGTGTCTAGACTAATTCATTCTCGATGCATGGATTGGACCTACTCAATCCCCAAGTTCATTTCATTCATCGATCACAAGTCAAAACATCCTCGAATCTTCCTTCGCGTCAAACCGACAAGTCGAGACAATCAAAGTTGCCGCGTCCTGATCTTCCGAGTCCGATTGTTCCCGCGACATGAATCACCATGTCAGCGCTCACGCGGAACGATCGCCTCAAACCCGACGCAACGCATGTGCGAGGCTAAAGTTGTGCTCGCGCAAGACAAGAATGTCGACGTTGTGGTTATTCGCGTAACCATCAAGACACCTTCATTTGCATCTAACATTCATCTCAACCAAAGTCCTAAGTATTGCATCCAACCGAACCATAACACTTGCACGATCGTCCTTCGCCGAGTCAGAGTACCCCCGAGTTATCGCATATCGATCTTTGATACGCCTCAATACCATCGACGATATTCGTAACCTGACGATCTTCCTTTGCAACCAATTTCGAGTCGTGCGAATGATGTTATCGTCCAACTGGATAGTCTCCTCGACATTCATAACACCAATTCCGATCATTTTCCCTCGAATCATGTACGATATCAATTTCCTCCAACCAATTTCACGTATTCTTCATCCGTCCATCTTAAGTCACCAACCAACTTATTTTCCTCAATTCACATCGTTCGACATCCCTGAGCCTATCGCATACACCACTCAGGAATGAAGTCATTCAACCAATCCTCAACTTATTATTTGATTCAAAATCGACTTCTTCGAATCCCGTTCGAACCATTCCTCAAAACCCAAGCACGCTTATCTATATCGCACCGACGATATCGTCGCTCGATAGCACCCCTATCGATACTCATCTTACTTTTACTCAATCGAGTTCAACTCATTCTAGCTCGACGCTATTCAATTCCCGCACTCGACTTTTCTAAGGTCGACGCAACTTTGGTGTATATGCCCAGCCCGACTTAGCCAACCGTGCCTACGTAAACCATCTTTTTATTTTCTTATCAAAAACTGTTCACCTATGTTTTACAAAATAGATAGACTTATTGTATGGACATCTCGTGGGACAATTGAGAGAGAGCGCACCAACGATATCAACTTTGCGGAAGCAACAGAGTTTGCGGAAACGACGAGTTAAAGAATTCAATCGGTTATCCAAGGACGTAAAGCCGTGCTCTGATACCATTATGTCACGCCCCGCTCCCGTAGGAGCGATCGTCCTCGCTAAGGCGTGATGCCGCACGAGCCTAGATTTCGCTCGTGCAAGGCGGGTTCCATAACGGCCGATTTTAGCGGCTGCGACGGGGTCGTCGCACAGAAGTCCCGTACAGAGACATTGATTTATAGCAGCGGAATAAGAACCAAACACAAGATTATTCAAAAGAAGCTCTTATTGATATTGAAACAACAATTACATTGGGGCGCAAGGCCAGGATTACAATTCTCTCAAGCTCACTCAAGCTCACATTACAAGTCACTCAGCTCTCTCTCATCTCTCAATTACAAGTCTTGATCCAGCGGAAGCTTCGGAAGGCGATGTCCATACATTATGTCCCGTATAAGTCTTTAGTCCATGCGGCCGCACGCTTCGAATCGCCAAGGAACTCCATGCCTCGACGCATCCAAGCGAGCTCCGCGCCACGAGCTTCTACCTGTGCCTGCACATGTAAACTATGTGGGTGTCAGTACCACTGTACTGGTGGAATGAGCTTCTCGCCCACCCATACAAAACCTACACGTTCATTTACTTTGTGCGGCTTAAATCCCTTTTCGATTGTCTTTCTACTCTTGCCTTAGGTTCAGTTTTAGGACCGGCGCCTTGGCGCAACTTGTGTGTCAAAACCATCCCGTGCTTGCAATGTCAACGTTACTCATACTTTGCCTCTAGACCACTTCTCGTGCCACAATGTTAACCTATCAGGTCGTGCTTGCCTTTCGGCCAGAATCAGAGACGCAACTACGCGGTAGTGCCCAATTTCCTTACGACCGTGCTATAACTCCTTTGTGTCGTGCCTCGCATCTCAGTGCGACTCAACCATATCGCCGCCTCGCGGCTCGTGCCATTTGGTCACCAACCGACTTTGCCTTGCGGCGGTTTCCTTGACTTAAACTCAAACAACTCAACCAACTTATGCAACTATATGCCGACAACTCAAGACTCAATGCCACATCTCGTGCCGAAGCACGTCGCCTATGTTGTAGCCATTCTTTAAGTCCAACACTTGTATTCTAGCTTGTATACACCTTCGACAACTCAACTCAATCCAAAGGCATACCCGCGGATCTGCCGCTATGCCGACTCATCTATATGATTTGGTCACTGACTCCCAGAGCCATAGTGGACTCCTTTTTGCTGAGTATAGGATGGACCTTCTTTGGGTAGCTAGCCCTATTCTGCGTCCACCGAATACATTGCCCCAGGCGCAGCTTGGCTCCCAGAGCCTTTATGTTTCCTTAGGCCGCAATCGGTCCCGTGGCGCCACAGGTTGCCGATTCGGGGAAACTCTACCTTGTCGACAAGTTGTCCATGACCATGCAAGACCGACTCAAACTGACGTCTCACACAGTCATTCACTTCTGGTGTTACCAACTCTTTTAGTGCCATTCTTCTCTTTTAGTGCCATTTCTCACATCTGAGATCTTGCCTCGACGACCCGTAGTCGCGAGCATTGTTCTTTCTTGCCTCAACGACCCAGTCGTGAGCATTTCTTTCTTTCTTCATTTCTTTTAACTCAAGACAACAACTTATTTAGACACTTTCCAAAACTCAACTAATCAATCGTGGCCCGTGCCTTTAAAAACTCTAGGATCGTGCAAACGTGCCTCAACTCGATTTCCGCTCTACGCGGCGCTATCGTCCAAGCCATACTTTATATGACGGGCCGTGGGATCGTGGGACTATTTAAGTTGACAACCGCAGAATAAGCGGGACAGCACTTGGAACGACTTAGGTCGATCGGCATAACTTTGCCTAACTTACTCAAGCCTACACCTATCGAGCAAAGGCTGCGCCGAGCCTTGCTCCGAGGGAATGTGCCGTGCACGTACTCATCTTTGGACGACCAAGTCATTTGGGTGCTTAGGCTTACGCCAGCAGTCATGCGACGCAACTTAACTCTTGGGCAAGCCAGGGCTATGCCAAGCCCTGGACGATGGGACCGTGCATGCTTTAACAAGCATTCACGCAGGCGACGCCTATGACTTAGGCTATTTCATAACTTTGTGTCGAAGACCAACTTTCCTTCTCCCAAGCCACGGGACGAAGGACCGAGTGTCATTTTCAAAGCATGCCGTGTACCAACTCTAAGCCGACCGTGGGACGTTTCTCCATGTTCTAACTCATTTCGACCCATCGGGATTATTCCCTTAGCTATGTGGATTCATCTCTTTTATTATTAAGCCTACTTGTGCAAGTTGAAAACACGATTTATTATGTGAAGGCAAAGATGAGGCAAGTTCACCGAAACTACCCCACCTGAGCGATGTCTTCAAACGGCCGTTGCAAGGCCAAGTCCGAACGCCGTCGGCGTCTCGATTCCTCCGATTGACTGAGCGGGACGGGGCACTACAACAACAAACACAAGAGATCACATAGATTGGAGCCCAGAGAATTTCAGAGTAAAGTAATTTTCCAGAGCAATTTTTTTTCAACTTTTTCTCAAGAACAGAGTGAAGCAAAGCAGGAAAGCATTCGACTGTGCCATCAGTGCCGATTGTGTCGATACCTTTCTGGTGACTTAGTTCTTTCAGTTGTTCTTTTCCAAGCAGTTCTCTTCATCATCATCGTGTCGTCCAAGGAACAAAGTGATCGCTCTAAGATCAGACTTCCATAGAAATACTTCTCAGAATCTACTTGTACTTTTGTACTTTTTCTCGTTTTCTTTCAAAAGACAATTTTTGGCATTTTGTTAAGTGAAACAAAATGGCGACTCTACTGGGGACGACTTTCTCCTCTGACGAGAAGGAAATTGCTCAATACGATGATGTGTCGATCGGATCGATGAAGAAGACTCTGGTCGTTCAGTTCGACCAGACTGCTTATGAAGAAATGCTCCAAACTGGGGGTAGTACTGACTGCTCCAATGTGCAAAAATCACGAAAGGTGCAAAAAGTTTGGATTCCTAAGTCCAAAGCACACTCTGCTCTCTCTGCTATCTCTGAAGGCAAAGGAATTCTTCCCACTCCTATCGCAGGGGCTTCCGTCTGTGACGAGGCAGTTCCTATTTCATTGTTACGTCCTGGGCGTAAAATTCAGTCTCCCGTCTGTGACGTGGTAGACACTCAAGTCTTACGCTCTACGCATAAGGGTAAATCTCCCGTCTGTGATATGGCAGATATTCCTGTTTATCACTCTATGCGTAAAGGCAAATCTTCTGTCGGTGACATGGTAGATAAAGTTCACAATGATGCTTTTGCATCTAAAGTGAACTTGCCTACACGCGTACAGCGTAAAAACAAGACTCCTATTGTTGGTAAAACTTCTGTTTTTTACTAACAACCTTCTTATACTGCTTTACTCAAAGTACCAAACCTTAAGATTATGCGCAATACTGATGGTGTTCTTTGTGCACAAAAATTTCAGGATTTACACACACAACTTCAGGCACGTAAAAATACACAAAGCCAATGAAGCTAGTAACCTTCTTTTCACACAAGGGACTAAACATTTCTCTGTCCCAAATGTAAAAAAGAAAATCTTATCTTCCAATTCTCCTGATTTACGCGAGTTACTTGTACAAAAGCGTAAAAACAGAAAATCTCCTGTGATACTCCCTCAAGAAAATCATCATTGTGAGTGTCACCAAATTGTGATCAAATGTTGCTGTTCTGCTTCTAAACGGTCAGTTTTTGACCGATTAAGCTACAACATACCTCAGCAACAAATTGATGATCAAGAACATGAGTTGTCCTATGCATCAGTCAATATGGCATCTCATATCAATAGAGGACGACGTCCAAGACGCAATTCATCCCGGACTCCAAGTCAATAATAGTTCAACCCAATCCTTGATACTTTTGAAGGGGTATATCAGCATACTCGGTCAAGAAGTCAAAGATCGTTGCAATCTTTAGATTCAGAGGTTGGGGGTACCCAGTATTTGGAGTCAGAAACTGATAGCGTTGATTCATACATCTACACCAATCCCTCTGTATGTTCAAGGGAGGTTGAATCTTATGTTATCGAAGAGGAACTGGAGACGTCTACTTCTAATACAGAACAACGTCTTTCTGCGGTGGAACAATCAATAAAGGATATGCTTGCTATGATGCAAAATATGCATAAGATAATAACGACTCAGCAAATAATCCAACCGGCACTGATAACACCAGTGCAAGTAACTGCCCCAACACAAGATAGTCAAAGGGTTGACATACCTTTGAATAATCTGAATCAAGAGCCTATTGTCAATCAGAACTCTGTATCTCCTGACCCTCTCATTCCAGAGGATGTATCACCTCCAGTGGGGTTACGGTACATCCAACTACTATTCAATCTAACATACTCCCTAAAACTAGTGAAGCTATTCAAGCAGTGCGTGAGTTAAAAGCACAGTTTGAGGTTCTTAAGCACAAAGATCAGCTCCAGAGGTTAGGGATCAAGCAACCTTATCCTCCCCATTGGAATGATGTGCCTTTTTCTCACAAATTCAAGCCACAATCTATGGTATTATTTGATGGGAAGGCTTCTCCAAGTCAATATATCAATTATTTTGATATTATGACTGTGCATCTACAGAAGAATGATGCTCTTCTCACCCGAGTTTTCATTGGGTGTTTGGCGGGTACTGCATACGACTGGTATCGCAGTTTGCCCGATAATTGTATATCGTCTTTTGACGAATTTAAAGCAATATTTCTCTCTCATTTCTATGAAGGAGGAATGGACATGAATATGTCCTCCTTAATAGAGATTAAACAGAAAGAGAAAGAAGATACTCAGACGTTTATTGAACGTTTCCGACAGGCTACTTTGAAAATGCCTCCTGGTATGCCAGATTCAACATTAATTGATACGTGAAAAATGAATCTGCGACCAACCATCGCTGTTTTTACAGGTTCTCAATTCACAGATTGGGGCGCCTCGTTTATTATAGCAGCAGTTTCAGCTGAGACCAATGGTAGATTGGCTCGTGAACATGGGATGATCTTCGCCTCAGAAGACAAAGGAAAGAAAACCTCTTAAGGTAACAATTCCGGCAATCGCAATAGAAAATGGAAGTAAACCCTAGTGGTGAACCTTTCAAAACCCAAAATGATGCTAAATAATCCGAAGTCTTCTAAACCGAAAGAAGAGTACTCTTTCGATGACAGTGATATCCTAGGAATAATCCAATGTCTCATGAAGAGTAGTAAACTCCAGATTCCAGAGCCAAAATGACCTAATGAGGTGAATCTGACTGATAATCCCAAGTATTGTATCTATCATAGATACATAAATTATCCTACTAAAGCTTGCTATGTTTTGAAGAAGAAGATTCAAGAGTTGATAAATGCTAATGCCATCGCATTAACCAATGATGAGCATACAGTTGTAGGAGCGTAAAAAATACTTCATAAGCTAAGTCAAAGAAGTTGAGGACTTTACGCAAAGACAGACTCTACGCAAGACTCATTAAAAGACTCTATTGAGCCAGATTCAAAATTCCACGCA
Source organism: Iris pallida (assembly GCA_029216955.1). Lineage (NCBI taxonomy): Eukaryota > Viridiplantae > Streptophyta > Magnoliopsida > Asparagales > Iridaceae > Iris > Iris pallida. Next base: position 3,745,171 of record JANAVB010034019.1, read on the forward strand.
AGCTCTTTTACGCGAGAGTCATTCTCAGCATTTATGCGAGGGACAGGCTGTCGGATTGCAATTAATGCGCATGATATTGATATGACAGAATAATTTTCTGACAAAATATTGCACAGAAGCTGAGAAGATTCTTTACACTAAATCCAACGCTTGTCGTTTAGTGTGCAGATGGGCTACTTTACGCTTAAGAGACAACTTCTTTTACGCACTAAAGCTATTCGAGCTTTTACGCTCAAGGCTTTTGTGTGCGTAGAGTTTATTTGAGCTAATTTTACGTTCAAGGCTACTTTTTCAGCCACTTTACGCGGGAAGTCTATTTTGGGTTATTTTTACGTCCAGTCTGCTACTTTACGCAAGAACTCTATTTTGGGTCATTTTCACGCCTAATCTTTTCGGGCTATATGAGAACGTGGTTTGCTTACGTGGCTTTCATGCCACACTTATCGAGGAATGTGTGTACGTGCTCTCCCAATTTTGTTGAAGTAGTGGGACACGTGTCACCATGCGTAGAGATCAAAACTCTACATGGGACACGTGTCATCATGCGTAGAGGGTGATTTTATCGTGGGTGATAGTTACTTGCGTAGAGACCAAACTTTGTTGCTTTTTACGCACATAGGGTCTAGTCTATAAATAGACTTATTTTTAACACAAGACTAGATATCAAGAGAGATATACAGAGGAGGAGATTCTGAGAAAACTCATACTTTCAGAGTGATATTCCCAGAAGTATTTCTTCAACTTTTTCTCAAGAACAGGGTGAAGCAAAGCAGGAAATCATTCGACTGTGCTATCAGTGCCATTGTTCGATACCTTTCTGGTGACTTAGTTCTTCCGATTGTTCGTCTTCTCCAAGCAGTTTTCTTCATCATCATCGTGTGGTCCAAGGAACAAAGTGATCGCTCTCAGATCAGACTTCCATAGCAATACTTCCTAGAAATAATTTGTACTTTTGTACTTTTTTTCGTTTTCTTTCAAAAGCCAATTTTAGGTATTTTGTTAAGTGAAACAAAATGGCGACTCTGCTGGGGACGACTTTCTCCTCTGACGAGAAAGTAATTGCTCAATATGATGATGTGTCGGTCGGATCGACAAAGAAAACTCTGGTTGTTCACTTCGACAAGACAGCTTACGAAAAAAATGCTCCGAACTGGGGGTAGTACTCGTTGCTCCAATATTCAAAAATCGCGGAAGGCGCAAAAAGTTTGGATTCCTAAGTCTAAAGCATCCTCTGATCTCCCTGCTATCTCTGAAGGTAAGGAAATCCTTTCCACTCCTGTTGTGGAGGCTTCCGTTTGTGATGAGGTAGTCTCTACTTCAGTGATGCGCCCCGGGCGTAAAAATTAGTCTTCCGTCTGTGACGTGGTAGACTCTCAAGTTTTACGCTCTGTGCATAAAAATCAGTCTCCCGTCTGTGATGTGGTAGACACCCAAGTTTTACGCACTACGCATAAAGGTAAATCTCTCGTCTGTGACGTGACAGATGTTTATATTTTGCGCTCTACGTGTAAAGGTAAATCTCCTATCGATGACATGGTAGATAAAGTTCACAATGATGCTTTTGCATCTAAAGTGAATTTACCTGCACGTATGCAGCGTAAAAACAAGAATTCTATTGTTGGTAAAATTTCAGTTTTTCACCAACAACCTTCTTACACTACTTTACGCAAGGTACCAAACCTTTAAATTATGCGTAATGCTGATGGAGTCCTTTGTGCACAAAAATCTCAAGATTTACGCACGTAACTCCAAGGGCGTAAAAATGTACAGTTTGGTTCTGCTAATGCAGCCAGTAATCTTCTTTATACACAAAGGACTAAACGTTTCTCTGTCCCAAATATAATAAATAAGACTACTCCCTCTACTCCTGATTTATGCGAGTTACTCGTACAAAAGCGTAAAAATAGAAAATCTCCTGTGACACTCCCCCAAGAAAATCACCATTGTGAGTGTCACCATATTGTAATCAAATGTTGTTGTTCGGCTTCTAAACGGTCAGTTTTTGATCGGTTAAGCTACAATGTGCCTCAGCAATCACTTGATAACCAAGAACATGAGTTATCATATGCATCAGTCAATATGGCATCTCATATCAATAGAGGATGACGTCCAACACGCAATTCGTCCCGGACTCCAAGTCAACAACAATTCAACCGACTCCTTGATACTTTTGAAGGGGTATATCAGAATACTCGATCAAGAGTTCAAAGATCGTTACAATCTTTAGATTTAGAAGCTGGGGGTACCCAGTCGTTGGAGTCAGAAACTGATAGCGTTGATTCGTACCTCTATACCAATGCCTCTGTATGTTCAAGGAAGATTGAATCCTATGCTATCGGAGATGAGCCAGAGACGTTAACTACTAATACAGAACAACGTCTTTCTGCAGTTGAACAATCACTGAAAGACATGCTTGCCATGATACAAAGTATGTATCAAATAATAACGACTCAGCAAACTGTTCAGCCGGCAGTGATAACACCGGTTCAGGTAGCAGCACAAACTCAAGATAGTCAAGGAATTGATACACCTTTGAATAATCTTAGTCAAGGGCCTGCTATTAATCAAAATTGCGCAGTTCCAGATCCTCTTATTCCAAAAGATGTACCACCTCCGGTGGGGATTACGGTACATCCAGCAACTATTCAATCGAATGTGCTTCCTCAAACTAGTGAAGGTATTCAAGCCGTGCGGGAGCTAAAAGCACAATTTGAAGTTCTGAAGCACAAAGATCAGCTCCAGAGGTTAGGGATTAAGCAACCTTATCCTCCTCATTGGAATGTGTAACTCCACTTTTCCAAATATTGAATTTTAGAATTATATGCTAATTAAATAAATTGAGAATTGTTTTTATTGGATTTAAAATAAGGTGGAAGTCCTATTCCTAATTTAGTATCATCAACCCATTTTGTTTTCTCATTTTCCCTTGGGCTTAGAACAAATGTTGACCTATCAAGGTTGGGCCCATCCCTGGCAGCCCAACTTGGTCCTTTTCTTTTCCTAAGCCAAATCACTAAGTTTTAACCTAATGGAAAGAAACCACTGCTTCAATTCCCATTTTGAACTTCTTTCCAAATTAAACCCAACGGCCAATTCTTTCACCAAGCCTGCTAACTCCTGAGCAAATTCAAATTACTTTCTTATCCCTTCCCCTAACCGAATTGTCAGAGGAGAGGAGAACAAACTTTCCCACCATCCCATAGCCTGCTCCCCACGCCATTAGCTGTCTATTTAAGACCCTTCTCTCCTCTCTATTGTTGGAAAAATTCTTCATCCCCAACTTCATCTTCCCCAAAAATTCTGACCAGTCGGCCATGCCAAGGATTCAGAGATCGAGATTTTCCTCTTCATTCGATCGAGAAATCACTGGTGAGTCATCTGTGTATTCTTCAACCTTCCAGTATTAATCAATCCGTTAGTTCCTCTGTTCTCCTTCTTGCATTGATCAAATTTATAAATTTCAGATCTAGGAACGATTTGATCAGATCATTACTCTTTCATCCAGCCTTTGCAAGTGAGGTAGGTCTCGACGATTTGCTCCTCTCGATCTTATGTTCATTTCCATTGATCGAAATAGATAGGATCATAACCTGTTTTAAGACTCTAGAATTGTTGGCGCTTAATTTTATTCTTCACATTGTTGTGTTTTGATTGTAGATCGAGATTGAAGGATTTGGTTTAGATTAGGTCAGATATCACTCTCATCATTTAGTGAACGAAGTATTGAAGGTTTGGACTGAGCTAGGTTGAGCATTTCTACATCAGAAATTCTCATAGGTAAATCTCTGATTATTACTAAATTAGCCATGAGAACCATATAAATACACGTATGTGTTAAGCATGAATCAACAGCAGAAATATCAATTGAAACTCTGGAACAGAGAGGTTGATTAGCCAAACTAATTATGGATGATTTAGATAATTGATATGATGATACATGTGAATATCAGGGGTGTTGATTTATTGTATCCCTAGTTAGCTAACTTCTTTATTATTCTGTCATTCATAACTGATTTTAGGTTTGGTTATGTTAGCAGTTTAGCATTCAATTAGGTCCCCATGGAAATCTGTAATGAATGTTGGGTAACCAAAAGTCTGAACCATACTTGGTATATTTTTATGCTGTTGGTCATGAAGGTTGATATAGTGGAGTAGTTATATTCTGCTCTGTGAACATTTTTCCTGATGAACTTTTGGTAAAATACAGTAAGGTCAATAGTGAGCTATTGTTGAACCCTGCTAGAATGCTGAGTTAGGTAATAGTTTAATTTTCTTTTGGGCACAATTTCATTTACCTTTTGCAGAGTCCTCTGTGACTGTTAGAGTGGTTTACCACCTGGGATTTTGGTAGAACTGAACAACAGAGTTCAGTCCCATCTGTGACTGACCCACAGTATCAATATTCTGGGAAGTTTCCAATTGCAGGATAGAGGACATTAGGATTGGTATGGTTATAAATATAGGACTGGTAAATTGAGTTTATGTGGACTTTGGTTGATACTGTGCAGTGAACTGATTTTCAGGAGTATGGTTAGAGTTAGACAAGTTATCCATCTTGTTTACCTGTGTACAAATTCCAGAGCATTGAGGTTAGGATGATGTTGTGAAATCAACCACTGTTGAGTGTGATTCACTATAGTACATTCTTGTATCAGGTTTCAAACAGTAGGGTTGATAGTTTAGAGTGAACTTTAACTCTCTTCCTGAGAGGGGACATTGGAATGGGGTCCTAAGTATTTGAATCTGTTTATGGGTATATGTATAGGACTGGGTTTTGAGTTTACAGTAGAGACTTTTATGATTACTTAGAAATATTGTATTTCTTGATACCAAGTAGAAGCTATACCTGTGTTTTCCTGAGAACATGGTTTGATTTCAATTTTGGCTAAGTATAATCATGGATTGATATACCAGTCACATATTAGGGACTGTCGATTCAGAGCAGTATTTTGGACTGTCTATGCAGGAAGTAATGTCAGTGAACACACCAATGTGATATGCTAAGCCCTGTTTGGTCTGAGATGGATTACATTAGGACTGAATTTTATGATGCCTGATAAAGGTTGTGTAGGATGTCTTCCATTTGATAGACTATTGATCCTCATATTATATTTAGGACCGATAGGTTACAACCCCTGTTCTGGACTAGCTATGTCCTGATGTGGTGTATCAATGCAAGGACAGATTTCGAAATTAGATGGTTGGATGGTAGTTGGACTGAACAGGGTATGGAGGACAAATAGAAAATTCAGCTCCTTGCTAAGAAGTTGATTTAACCTTAGTAAAGGACCATTGAACATAAACCTGTGAAGAGGATACCCTGGTTTCAGAAAGTGCAAACCTAGGATATCTAAGTCCTAATCAACCTTGGAAACCATATAGTAATCATTTGAGTTCAACACTTTTAGCATGGCTAGTTTATAAATTGTTAAGATTTCAAGGTTTGGTTTAAGTTAGAAAGTGGTAAATTAGTTGCTAATAATTAAGGATAATGATATTCTATAGAGACACTAAGATGAGGAAACCCTATAACTAAGGTTTACATTAAATTGTTCATGGTTAGAGTAGTTGATAACAAACTAGAATTAGCCAGTTTATTAACCAACTTGTAAATTCATAAACATGAGGAATCCCAGCTTTACTACCTCTTCTTGATCACCCGGAGACAGGCAAGTATACTCCTCTGAATTGTTCATTTCTCATGTTTCATTATCCTTTCTTGTATCTCTTGATGACACGATAGTTCACGACATTGTCTGGTTTCATGTTCCATGTTTCATTGTGTCTGGGAGGGGAAATACTATAGAGATGTGATCAAACCCTGTTACTATCCCTGTGCATAGCTTGGGTCCCGCACCGTGCACGCGGGGCCAAAGCCGTACCATTTCATTATCATTGCATCTACCCAAGCCGATCACACTCTAGAAGTATTTCAAATATTGCACATGTCAGGATTCAGTTTGTATTTCAGGATTTCATGGTTGTATTTCATGTTCAGGCTGTATTTCATGTTCAGGCTGTATTTCATGTTCAGTTTGTATTTCATGATTCAGGTTGTATTTCATGTTCAGGACTCTTACCATGTTTCCCTGTTTTACTTACAGTATTTCCTGCTCAGTTTCATGTCTTGTCTCATTTCCTGTACTTCATGTTTTCTTGATTCATACCATGATGTACATGTTCATTTCTTTGGATATACTTTGCTCCGCTCCTGAATAGGATATGTTGCAGGTGAGTTGGAGGCTTTATGTGATACATTATATGGCGAGGAGCCTATTGATGCAGGAGAGCTAGCTGGTGCAGCTCATGACTTAGAGGCTGCAGAAGCCTAGAGATTTCCCTTAGTTTCCCTATTATTTCCATGTATTTGAGACTAGTAGGCTTTCTATCATTCTGGAATGTAATAAAATTCTGATATTGTACTTTACTCTGGGATACATTTATATAGATGCTGTGTTTCATTCCTGTCTTGTTATCTGTTAGTTTCCCTAGAATGGTACAGCTTACTTTGTTATTCTAATAACAAAGGCTGGGCGTGTCCGATTCGTATCCGGTTATTCGGGAGCGGGTCGTGACAGAATGATGTACATTTTCTTCCAAAATTCAAGCTATAATCAATGGTGTTATTTGATGAAAAGGCCTCTCATAGTCAATATATCAATTATTTTGATATCATGACTGTGCATCTGCAGGAGAATGATGCTCTTCTCACCCGAGTTTTCATCGGGTGTTTAACGGGTTCAGCATATGACTGGTATCGCAGTCTACCTGACAATTGTATATCGTCTTTTGATGAGTTTAAAGCAATGTTTCTCTCTCGCTTCTATGAAGGAGGCATGGACATGAATATGTCCTCCTTAATAGAGATCAAACAAAAGGAGAAGGAAGATACTCGGACGTTTATCGAACGTTTCCGACATGCAACTTTGAAAATGCCTCCTGGTATGCCAGATTCAGCATTGATTGATACATGCAAAATGAATCTGCGACCAACTATTGTTGTCTTCACGGGCTCTTAATTCACAGATTGGGCCTCGTTCATTATAGCAGCAGTTTCAGCCGAGACCAATGGTAGATTGGCTCGTGAACATGGGATAATTTTTGCCTCAGAAGACAAAGAAAAGAAAGCCACTTCAGGTAATAATTCCAGCAATCGCAATGGAAAAGGGAAGGAAACCCTAGTGGTTAATCTTTCAAAATCCAAAATAACACCAAATAATCAGGAGTCTTCCAAACCAAAAGAAGAGTACTCTTTTGATGACAGTGATATCCCAGGGATATTCCAATATCTTGTGAAGAGTGGCAAACTCCAGATTCCAGAGCCAAAAAGACCTAATGAGGTGAATCTGACTGACAATCCCAAAAATTGTATCTATCATAGATACATAAATCATCCTACCAAGGCTTGCTATGTTTTAAAGAAGAAAATCCAAGAGTTGATAAATTCTAATGCCATCGCTTTAACCAATGATGAGCATACAGTTACAACTAATATGATTTTTCTTCAATTTGGAGGTTTTCCTCCACAGCAAGTTCCAGATAGGATTGTCCCAATTCCAAAGGCGACAATGAAGATTATAAATCTTCCGCCAGCTAAAGAGCAAAATGAAGGATTATTGCCTCTCACATTAAAAAAATGGTGAAATCATGTGGGTACATCCTGACTTAGTACCTGAAATGGAAGATGAAGGTAAAACTTCAAAATCCAAGAAAGGTAGAAAAGTCAAAACCTACAATATGATTTCTCATGTTGTTACTCCAGATCATGATGATTTGGATCATCTTTGGGATGACATTCCTTTGGAGCATAGATTAAGGGGTTTGAATATATGCCCTCCAAGTTTGGCTCCTCCTACCAAACTCAAACTTACTCATCGGCAATGGCTAGCAATGAATAGTGTCCCCTTATACAGGACACAATAAGTCTTTGCTGCTTATGAGAAAGCTCCTATAGGAATTTTTTCTTTTGTCCCGAACACTCTTACTCCTGTGGTTACAGAAGTTTCTGTTCCTCCTTCTTCTGTTGAACCATCTTTTGAAAGTCTGCTACCCACGCACATGTACATTCGACAATCAGTCCATCTCATAGAAAAGATGGGCTATGACTCAAAAGGCTTGAACTATGATAAGGGAATACGACTTCCTTTACAGATTCAAGGTCAAAAATCCACTGTTGGATTGGATTTTGAGGTCCCTCATAAAAACCCTCGCAAGAAGAAGACTAAAGGAAAGAAGAACAAAACCTATAATATGGTACTTCATTCTCCTGAGTAGGAAGAAGAAACCTTTGCTAGTACGAGATCTGATAAAGAGTACCACAAAAATTATGAGAGACTTCTAAAGAAGCGGAGGACGTTGCTGAAACACTACCAACTCAACCATGTCCTGTTCCTGTTGAAGAAAGACCTTCTAAACCATTTGTGGTTGAAAAAAGAAAACAGAAAGCAGTACGCTTTGACGTCCCATTGAAATCTGCTTCAAATCAAGGGATAGTGATGAAGCCCTACAAGTTCGATATTCTAGCCCAATTAGCTAATACTCTAAGTAGACTTTCTATCTTTGAGTTGCTTCGTCTTTCTAAAGAAAGCCGAAAAACTTTGAGGGAAGCTTTGCTACAAGCAGACTCATGCTTAGCTCAACTCAAGAGTCATGACAATATACCAGTGTCGTGTCCACAATGTCATAGTGTGATGGAAGCAATTCTTAACATTACCTTTACACAAGAAGATATGTTGTTGAAGCATAATAAACACGACAGGCCTCTGTGTTATACAGGGTATATTGAATCTACTAAAATTGACAGGATTTACATTGATCCTGGATCTTCTATTAGCATTATTCTTCAGAGTATGCTACGACCCTTGAGGATTCCTACTAGTGATTTGACTTATACTAGTTCCACAATAGTTGATTTTAACTCTGGAAAGAGTAAACCATTGGAAAAGATTCGTCTGAAGATTCAAATAGGTGATCTTCGAACTATGGCGACCTTTTATGTTATCAACTCAGTTGTATCTTACAACATCCTTCTTGGAAGACCGTGGATACATGAGCATAACATTGTGCCTTCAACTCTCCACAAATGCTTCAAGTATGTGGATTCATAAGGGATTGTGAAGACTGAATTTGCAGATATCAATCCTTTTAAGGGTGTTGAAGCCTATTTTTCTGACTCAATACTCTACAAACAGGAGCAGGTAAAAGAAATATATGATTTGGCTGAAGATCGGTCGCCTGCAGAAGATCAACCTGTCAATGAAAATCCTCCAGAAGATCAACCTTTGAAGATTAAAGTCAAAGGACAAATCCAACCCCAACCTGTCAATGATGAACCTCTGATGATCATGGTTAAAGGAAGAACTCGAGCTTCGTATGAGAAATCTGTGAAAATTCCAGTCAAGAGCCAAGTTCAACCTCTTATGATCAAGGTCAAGGGACGTACTTCTCGTACGAATGAGCTAGAACCACTGATTATCAACCTTGGCAAGTCTACGCAGAAGACGGATGACGGTCCGTTAATGATCAATCCAAAGCGTAGTAGTCAGTTTGTAAATGATGTAAATATTGATTATTCTGTACTTTCTCATATTAATGAAGATTTCCTTTTGGAGTATATGGCTGTCAAATTCATTGAAAGAATGGCTTTATCTGCTGATGATCAAAGTCATCAACATAAAAATGACATAAATACAGAGGAAACCTTATATATTAATCATAAGAAAAATTCTTTTCCTCCTCATATCGATGTTGGACCTTATGCTCAAAGGTTCTTAACATCTTCTCCATATCTTCTTCTTGTAGCCTCATCATCACAAGCTTGTGTAACTTATAGACATCATAAAGAATCTTATTTTGTGATTCTGTCTAATAAAAAAAATAAGCGCCAAATTGTGTTTGGCCTGGCAAGAAATATCCCTGTTACTCAGACTGATAATCTTAGAGAGAAAGATAAAGGAAGAATCCGAATTGACAAATATAGTCAACAATCTCTTAAGGTTATCCAGAATATAGGATATGATTTGAAGACTATGCAAGGTCTCAATCAAGGCAAAGGTAGACGGTTACCATTATGTGGTGATCTATTTTACCAGAAAACTCGTCATGGGTTGGGATATGATCCATCCCACATGTTTAACGAAGATATACAAGAAGAATTTTCTTCAAGTTCCTCAGATTCCGAAGAAATCCAGTTCATCGAATCTGATACATCCTACATATATAAAGAAGATATGGAAGAAGAATTTCTTCCATTTTTTGTAATCCTCATATTCTGAAGAAAACTATTATGATAAACCTGAGTGCGTATTCTCAGTCAACATGGTTCAAACTGATGGTGAATCTGAGCCATTTGAAAATGATCCTTGGGTACAACAAATGGACACTCAGTGGGAGCTTCGTTTCGAATAGCGACAACCACCTACAAAAGATGAAATCATCCAGATTGATGTTGGAGACGAAACTACCTCTAAGCCGATATTCATCAGTAAAAACATTTCTGAAGATGAAAAAGAAGAGTTGATAAAACTGATTAAAGAATATATTGATATCTTTGCATGGAGTTATGAGGATATGCCGGGTCTAGATCCTAAAGTAGCTACTCATAAACTCAATATTCTTCCTAATGCCAAGCCTGTAAAACAACAGCAGCGGCATTTTCAACCAAATATAATGGATGTCATTGAAGCAAAAGTCAAAAAGCTGATCACATGTGGCTTTGTTCGTGAAGAACAACACCCAGACTGGGTTGCCAACATTGTTTCTTTTACGAAGAAGAACGAAAAAGTCCAAGTTTGTATAGATTTTCGGGATCTTAATGCAGCTTGTCCAAAAGACGAATTTCTACTTCCGATTACAGATGTCATGATAGACAATACATGTGGTTTTGAACGCATGTCTTTCATGGACGGATTTTCAGAATACAATCAAATTAAGATGCATCTAGGAGATGAAAAGCATACCGCTTTTCGTACACCCCTTGGAGTTTACTGTTATACAGTTATGCCGTTTGGTCTGAAAAATGCCGGTGCTACGTATCAACGGGCTATGAGCAACATCTTTCAAGAACATCTACGAAAAACAGTTGAATGTTATGTGGATGATATCGCTGTCAAAAGTCAATCAAAAGATGATCACATTTAAGACTTAAAGACAGTATTTGAGCTGATGTGTCAATATCAACTGAAGATGAATCCCACTAAGTCTTTCTTAGGGGTTTCCAGTGGCAAGTTTTTGAGATTTGTCATTACTTCTCAAGGTATCCATGTTGATCCTGACAAAATCAAAGCAATTCTTTAAATGCGTCCTCTATGCAATCTAAAAGAACTCCATGGCTTCCAAGGTCGCATTGCTTATATTAGGAGATTTATATCATATCTTTCTGGGAGATGTCAACCTTTCTCTCGTCTATTAAAGAAAGGTGTATCATTTGTTTGGGATAAAGCATGTCAAAAAGCATGTAATGACATCAAGCAATACCTTACAAATCCACCTGTTTTGGTACCTCTAGTGGTAGGAAGACCATTTTTGCTCTATGTTCGAGCCTTAGATCATTCTCTTGGTGCTCTTCTTGCACAGAAAAGTGATAAAGGTTATGAACAGGCAATTTATTATCTTAGTCGAATGATGGTTGGAGCTGAACATAGATATACTCCTATGGAGAAAGAATGTTTGGCCTTGGTTTTTGCTGTTCAAAAGACACGACATTATGTGTCAGGACATACTATTCATGTCATCTCCAGAATAAATCCTATTCGGGTATTGATGAGAAAACCGAGCATTCTTAACTCAAGGTTAGCCACCTGGGCAATGTTGCTTACTCCTTATGATATGGTCTATGTACCTCAAAAATCAGTGAAGGGTCAAGCTTTAGCTGATTTTTTAGCAGCTCACCCTATACTGAAACATCTAAGCTTTATGAGGACATTCCAGATGAAGTCGTGGATTGCAACATGACTTTGAAGGATGACATTTGGCAACTATACTTTGATGGAGCATCGCGGGTTGGACCTAAAGGCAATATTGTCTCCGGAGTAGGTATCGTCTTGGTCTCTCCTGATAAAATGGTCATATACCGTGCTTATTCTCTTAATAAACCATGTTCCAACAATGTGGCTGAATATAATGCTCTGCTAATTGGTCTTCAAGTAGCAAAACAATTGGACATTGAGTTCCTAAAAGCTTATGGAGATTCTCAACTGATTGTTAATCAGGTCAGAGGGACATATGAAGTAAGAAATCCTGACCTCATTCCCTATCATCAAGTGGTAATCAAATTGGTCCTTTCATTCAAAGGATTCTTCATCAAATTCGTACCACGTTCTCAAAATTTGGAAGCTGATGCTCTTGCTGGTTTAGCTACAGACTTAGCTGTTCCAATTAGGAGACAAAATACCATTACTTTGTTGGATCGAGACTTATTCTGTGTCAAGAATAATTTGCATATCGAACAGAGTTATACTACATAATCAAGTTCTCAGCAAAGGAATTGGAGAAGTCCATTCATTGATTATGCGGTTCATGAGAATTTACCTGAAGATCCAAAAGAAGCTGCATAAATCAAGAGACGATCATTTCGATTCTACTACAATTCTTTTTTGCATATGTTATATCGTCGTTCTTATGACGGACTTTTGCTGCATTGTCTCTCTGAGAGTGAAGCTAAGCAAACACTCCGTGAAGCTCATGATGGTATCTGCGGTGCCCATCAACCAGGTCCAAAATTACAGGACCGTATTCGAAGAATGGGGTATTATTGGCCTTCCATGAAAGCAGATACTGTGGATTATGTCAAACGGTGTAAAGCATGTCAGATTCATACTAATTTTATTCATCAACCATCTGAATTCTTACATCCTACAACAGCTTTTTGGCCCTTCGAAGCTTGGGGCATGGATATTATTGGTCCGATTAACCCTCCTTCTATCAAGGGACATCAGTTTATACTAGCTATAACCGATTACTTTTCTAAATGGGCGGAAGCAGTTCCCCTTGTTGAAGTAAAAACATCTAATGTGGTTAGCTTCATCAAACACCATGTCATTTATCGTTTTAGGATTCCCCGAAGGATAATTCATGATAATGGACCCTAATTTGCCAGTCAGGCATTTTATCGGTTCTGTGACAAAAATCGGATCCAAAATATGGCTTCTATGGCTTATAATCCAGCTGCTAATGGTTTGGCCGAAGCTTTCAATAAGACAATCATTAAACTTCTCAAAAAAGTTCGTTTCTTCTAATAAACGTGATTGGAATGAGAAACTTGGAGAATGTTTATGGGCTTACCGAACGACAGTCCGAACTCCTACTGGTTTTACACCATTCTCATTGGTTTACGGATGTGAGGCTGTTCTTCCACTGGAAATCCAGATTCTATCTCTTAGAATAGCCATTGCTAATGAGCTAACTACAGAGAATAATGATCGGTTGAGACTTCAAGAACTTGAAGGTCTAGACGAGAAGCATCTTCAAGCACAACAGCACATCGAGTTATATCAAGCCCGCATATCTCGAGCTTTCAATCGTAAAGTTAAAGAGAGGGTATTCAAAGTCGGTGAGCTAGTTCTAGCTGTTCGAAGACCGATGGTGATGACTCATAAGAGCAAAGGGAAATTCCAAGCAAAGTGGGAAGGTCCTTATGTAGTCGAGACGGTATTCTCCAATGGTGCCTATAGGTTCTCTAAACCTAGTGGAGATTTGCTCATGATGCCAATTAATGGCAAATTCTTGAAGAAATATTATGTCTGAATTTTTTCTTTATTTCCCAGCTACCAATGTTTGGTTAAGCTGATTATTTATCTTCTAAAAGAGAATCTTGATCTTCTGTCTTACCAGCTGATTAAAAAAAGATTTATTATTTATCATGTTCTCATGACCTCTGAATAAATATTAAGTCTACTTCTTTTCTTATCTATCATGTCCATATGGCCTCTAAATAGATATTAATCTATTTTTCTTTGAGTTGTTACGATCTGTCACGTTCATATTACCTCTGATAGTATTGTACACTCTAAAAAGAAAATAAGATTTATTATCTATCATGTCCACATTACCTCTGGATAGATATAATTTATTGAGTTTAGAAAACTTGTCATGTCCATATTACCTCTGATAAGTGTTTTCTATCTTATACCTATTGTTTAAATTCAAAAAAAATGATAGGGTCACAAAACAAATATTTCATTCATTTTTTGAAAATATTACAGAATGAAAAAGACAGAAGAATACAAAATTCTGTATTAAATACAAAAATACCTAAGGCGGAGCAGATACATCTTCGAGCAGTTTTTGTAGCACTGCTAGACGCTTCTCACGAGAGCTCAGCACAGTTGCAGTAGCTATAGTGCGTCGATCTTCTGGAGTACAAAAATGGGAAAATTTGGCGAAAGTAGCTATCATTTTATCCTTGGCATCATCAAGGGTTTTAATGACAGCTTCAACACCGAAAACCTTCTCTTCCAAAATTGAGCTCTGCGTTAAATGCTGGTCTCGATCTGCAATTATCTGCTCTCTTTCGGCCTTTAAGCGAGCCAACTCCATCTCAACTTCACGAATTCTATCATCTTGCTGATGAATTCTTATGTTGGAAGTCTTATAGGCTTCTTTATGCATTTCCAGCAGAGGTTTGGTTTTATTCAATAAAGCTCTTTCTCTGGCAACTTTATTGCTATAGTTTTGGAGGGATTCATTGAAAGTAGTCTCCCGAGCAATGTATTCAGCTGATAAAGCATCATATTCGGTTTGGATGAGACTTTCAATAGTTTCACTTGACAGCCTTAGATATTCTATAATAGGCTGTTCAAGTCCCTCTACTACTTTTTCCAGTGCCGCTGCTCTCACAGTATAGTTGAATATGGCAACATTCCTGATTGTGAGAGCAATCACAACCTTCAGACTTTCATAATTAAGGCCCTTCTTCAGGACCATTTTCATCAGAGCCGCCAGCGTTTTATAGAAAGTTTTAGTATGAATCTCAAGTAAGAGATTCATTTCTGCATTTGAGCTCGGCGTGGCAGCAATGTCTACCAAGTCCCTCTTCTGAAGGCTAGAAGTGGATATTGTTGTCGCCTTGGTAGCAAGTTGAGTCAATGCTATTGTTGATGCTGCTACCATGGCTAACTGATCCCCAGGAGCTTCAAAGGTCGTATCTTCAGCACCTTTTTGGATCATTACTCTAGCCATTTCTGGAGTTGAAACTATTTGAGTTTCAGGGGCGGTGATTATTGCGGGAGGAATGCTGACCATTGTAACTGACTCCGGTTCAGACACTGTCTTCTCAGGAACTTGTGCTGGATCAGTAGCAATAACGGAGGATGCTATTACAATGTCTCCAGCTTCAGTTGATGAGTTGACCATATCTTCATCACCTTCATTGGCTACCGGCTCTTCAAGCTCTAAAAGTACTTCAGTTGTAATGGGTTCTTCTACAACTGTTTCTTCATTGAAGTTTGTTTCTTCTTCCGCAACCATTTCTTTATCTGCAGTTGGTTCTCCTGCAGTTTGTTCTTCTTATCTGTTTTCAGCAAGAGAAGGAAATTCTAGCTGAGCCTCTACCACAGGCTTTTGTTGTATCTCTGTGGATGGAGAACATTCCTCTGGGATAATATCTTCTTCTGAAGAAGAACTCTCTTCCTCAGATTCCATGTTTTCTTCATGAATAGCTTCTTGAGGAGGAGGAGGAGCCACATGCTTTGTTGTAATGATAACACCTACAAAAATTAAGCAAAATAGGTTAATATACAAAATCATAATACATAATTTTGTATAGATTTTGTGTACTTTATATTTATCTGGAGTAGGAGCAGGACGTTCCAAAAGTTCATCGTAATCTTGATCCCAGTCTTTATTATTGAAGGCAAGAGCCGGTTCATATGATGGGATGAGCGCTGGATCAACAGTAAGGGTAGTAACGATATTCTCAAAAGCTTTTGCCTTTTGTGGCAAAGTCAAATGAAGTGAGGAGCTGAGACGTCCAGGAGATAGAACCCCCACAGCTTCTGTTGATGCTGCTGGTTGGGATACCGAGGACCCTTCTCCAGGATGAGCTGAAGAAGATGCAATGTGTTGAGGCTCCTCGACTGGAGTGTCGCTCTCTGGAGTAGCGGCCCTCTGTCTAGAAGGCCCTTTGACAGTAACTTTCTTCTTCTCTGGGAGGGTCTTCTCTGGGAGGGTAACAGCTGCAACTGATTTTTGCTTTCGGGTTTTGCTGATAATAATTGGTCCTGCAGCTATTTCTCCAGCTCCCGTAGGGATTACTTCCAGATACTCATCTGGAACAGCATCATCATCGGGTATGTCCGATGGAACCCTGAATGGTTCTTCAACGTTCCCTTCCTTGGGCCATCGAAGACTCCCCTTCATATTGTAGCCATGTACAAAAGAACGAATGGATGCATAAAAGCGAGCATACGTATGAAGTATTCGTAGCTTGGTTGTACTTGTAGCAGTAGATACCCTGAATTTAGCACCGGTACAAGCAGTGCTAAAGTATCTCCATCCTCTTGCACCATCAATTAACTTCCCGTAATGGTAGAAGCTGGTGGAGGGATTACCAACGTGAAGTCGGTCATATCCAAACTGACGAGTGAACTGACTTGGTAGATACGGTTCGAACGCACAGTTGTCCTCATTCCTATACATCAGATGTGAGGTTCTGATGCACATTAGCCATTTGAAAACTGGCACAGGTAATGAAGTCCTCCCTTCGCCTCTATATTCAAATTGTACACCGAGGCAATCGGCTGAAACTTGTGGCCTTGTGCAAAAAAAGTTCCATCCATGAGAATAGTTTAGTACTGCTTGAGTATCTGCCACTGTAGTTGCAGTCCATGTGGCTTTATTGAATTTCTGGAGGAAGACCTCCACATCATCTTCAGGGCCGGGTGGCAACAAACTGCTGTTATGATGTAATAGCCAGCCCATCAGATAAGTATAGGGCATTTCTACCCTAGGGAAATCTCTTCAGTGAGGAGCATTGTTGATTAGTTCATCACCAAAGGTCCGTAAACCTGCATTTATTCGACACACCATTGCCGATAGCAGGTTGATTCTGGCCTTGAACACCAAACGTACTGCCAGTCACAATACGTTTCGGTGAATTCTGTCAGCTGTGCTAATCCCTGGCACGACCCATCTCCGCAGCCACAGAGAAAGAAAGTCTGCCAGCAAGGCTTCCCTTGAGATCTTCTGACTGCCATGCCTCAAGTAGCTTAAGGTTTCAGTCCCCGCAGGGATGTCTCCAGTCTTAGTGGACAGATATTGATCCGAAGACTTATATGTAATCATCAAATTACGGATCAAATCTAAAGGAATTATTGAACAAGGGTTGATTGTTGGAGCCTTGTTTTCTTGGAATCTTCCCTGCTCGTTCTTGGATATCCTATTCTCGTGGTAGAATAAATAGGTTGTCCATTTATTAGTATATGCCAAATGTGACCCACTCTCATACATAGTGGTGCAAATTAGATAATGGCACATCAGTTCTTGGTAGACCTCAACTAATTGAGGATTTTTCTCTCTGATTTCTGCTAGTTCCCGGTTGGAGGGAATATACTCTTCATAGGGAGCTTCACCCATCGGCAACTTAGAGATGAATTGCATCTCGTGCAGGGCAAAACCCATCTCACCTAGTGGGGTTGCAAAAGTCCCTGTTGAACTCATATACAACTCTATCAGAGCCAAGAACAGGTTACTGTTCATTGGTATACCCTGGCTCGTGGAGGCTACTGCTTCATAAAGGCCAATAGCTTCCAGATCTGTCTTGAAGTTCTTCATGATCCAGGCACTAAGCTGAATCCAGTTCTGGTTATAAGGAGTCAACTACCCTGGTAGCCTAGGATTGGCCTGAGGATATAATACTGAGGCCTTCATGAATTTGTTAATGAACATTAGAGTCTGCACCGGTTGGATCAGAGCTGAATCTTCGCTCGGTGTGAATCCAGGCAATAGACCGGAGAAAGGGACGACACCACCACTAGGAGTACTGATGTTGTCACACCCCGATTTCGTAGAATCGATAGTCATCCCCCGGGCGTGATGCCGTGCAAGCCTAAGTTGCGCTCGCACAAGGCATAGTCATAAGGTTATCTGAAACACAACAATAAGAGAATGCGCAGAGTAAATTGAACACACATTATAGAGAAGAAAACTTAAGCTTTATTGATAATGAATATTATTTTACAGACTCGATACAAGGGCGCCGTACGGGCTTTTTACAAACTGACTCTATTACAAAATAACGTCGACGAGATAGCCATTCCATACATTTCATCCCTTGATTACAACCAGCAATACAAAAACCACCTGGGATGACGGGAAGTCGCTCCATTTGTCTTCTGGCCTTCGACAACGGAGTCTTCAAAAGAGATTGGATCCAAACTTCGATCGCACGGACGAAGCTTCAAAACACACGAGCGTAGCCTCCCTTCATGCGGCACGCTCCTCCTGATTTATTGCACCTGTAGAGAGAGCGAGGATCAGTACAATCAACATGTATTGGCGAGTGGCTAATTAGTTTCCAAGCTCTCATTTGGTTCAAGAATTTAGATAACAATTTACACAACTTGCTTTTCGTGGTCTTT
This sequence comes from Iris pallida, assembly GCA_029216955.1. Lineage (NCBI taxonomy): Eukaryota > Viridiplantae > Streptophyta > Magnoliopsida > Asparagales > Iridaceae > Iris > Iris pallida. The sequence continues at coordinate 3,763,746 of JANAVB010034019.1, forward strand.
CTAACCATCCTAGGTATTTTCATATGAAGCATGTTGACGAAACATAAACTAAGCAAGTTACACCAGAGTTTCCCTCGCAGAGCGCGCCGTGCGACATAAAACTTACCATCATCTTCCCTGTTAGTTGATAACAATTTATATCAAGTGTTTGATGTGGAGGTCACTGGCATTAACTAGCCATCTTGGACATAGCCTGGTAATACGGGACCCTTGCAACGCAAGTAGCGAGCTCCAATGCAAGTCCCTGTCTTACCGATTTCCTATTACCCAGCTCGGCTATAACCTGTTTCTTCCTAGGCCGAGTCGCTCCCGTGGCCCCGGGTTGCCGCTCGAAGAAACCATCGCCCTTGTCGACAAGTTGTCCATGACCTTGATAGGTTAACAAGGTATATTTGGGGTACCATTGGGGCTCTTTATGTAATCGATTCATTTACTTGGTTGTTTTGCAGGCCTAAAATAATTCTCTCTTTTTTCTACACAACTCATCTTTTTCCCTTCTAGCACATAGGACTTGTATTCTTCAAGCGATTCATTCAAATTCGATATCATTACCCGAGTTCTCATTTTGAAATAGAGGGTCGAGACGAAGGAGGTCAGCCACTCACCTTGAGTTTTTACTTGAGGCGAGAGACTGGTTGGCCGCGCTAGACGTCGCCTACGCGATCACCTGAAATCGCACAAGCAACCGATTAGAACACTGTATTAGGCAAGAAGTTTGATAGGAAATGCGAGTTCGAAATGTAAGCCATGAAAACCATCGAAAACATTCACGAAAATGCATTCAGAAAACCAAAGCCAAAACCAACGCAAGCGGCGTAAAAAACAGAGCAACGGGAGGTCTCTCCCGACTCAGCCGCAGAGTCAATCCTCGAGGCGTTACCCGCTGAATATAGGGCTTGGTTCCGAAGAAGCCATTCCATAACGTGGAATGGATCTTAATTCAACCGTTCTCGTTCGATCGATTCGATCGTTCCGACCTATCGGTCCCGACCGAGTCGATAGCGACAGTGTTCCTTTCTCGCGTATCCCGTAGACGGAGAACGGGGCACGATGTAGGGACGGGGCACTACACCATAACCAACAAAGAAAAAGTTTTGTCCTCGAAACTTAAGAACAGAACCTACCTCTATGAAAATAATGAAGGAAACTTTTCTTTCATCTCTGACTCGAGTTTCCATGTCGACTCTTCCGCCGCATGGTTCCTCCAGAGTACGCGAACAAGAGGGATCACTCGACTTCGAAGCATCTTATCCTTGCGTTCTAAGATTTGAACTGGCTCTTCAACGTAGGATAAGTCGAACTTTAGCTCCAGCTGGCCAAAGTCCACCACGTGGCTAGGGTCGTGCACATACTTTCGCAGCTGAGAGACGTGGAAGACATTGTGCACACCTTCAAGCGCCGGTGGCAGGGCAATTTTTTAGGCTACTGGGGCGACCCGCTCGAGTATTTCGAACGGCCCAACGAATCTCGGACTCAGCTTTCACTTCGCGCCGAATCGAGTAACTCCTCGCATAGGCGATACCTTCAGAAACACATGATCGCCTACCTGGAACTCAAGCGGTCTTCGATGGGTGTCGGCGTAGCTCTTTTGCCGACTCTGTGCAATCTTCAGTCTTTCCCGAATTAGCTTGACCTTTTCTACAGTCTGTTCCACCAGCTCCGGGCCGAGTATCTGCCGTTCCCCGACTTCATCCCAGCAAATGGGCGATCTGCACTTCTGGCCGTACAAAGCTTCATACGGCGCCATTTGGATGCTTGATTGGTAGCTATTGTTGTATGCAAATTCTGCCAGCGGTAGGTGGACGTCCCAGCTTGATTTGAAGTTAATTGCGCAGAGTCGTAGCATGTTTTCGAGAATCTGATTAACGCGCTCCGTTTGGCCGTCGGTCTGAGGATGGTAAGCTGAGCTGAACTGCAACTTGGTACCCAGCGCCGACTGAAGGCTACTCCAGAATCGCGACATGAACCGTGAATCCCGTTCAGAGACGATGGATACTGGAACTCCGTGCAGCCGTACTATCTCGTCAAGATAAATCTGCGCCAGGCGATCAACGCTCCAAGTAACTTTGATGGCGATAATGTGTGCTAACTTGGTTAATCGATCGACGATGACCTAGATGGCGTCGTTCCCCCGTGGTGTCTTCGGCAGGCCAACAATAAAATCTATAGTGACGTGATCCCACTTCCACTCGGGAATAGCGAGGTTCTGCATCTCCCCGCCCGGTCGTTGATGCTCAGCTTTCACCTGCTGACAGGCCATGCATTACGACACGAAGAGCGCCACATCTCTCTTTATCCCGTGCCACCAGAAGGTCGTGCGGAGGTCCTTATACATCTTGGTACTGCCTGGATGCAAGGTATATTTCGTATAATGTGCCTCCGACATTATCTCCTTTCGCAGTTCTGAATCATCCGGAACACATAGTCGGCCATTCAATCTCAGCACGTCGGTCTTGTCTTCCGTAAAGTCGGTCGCACTACCTGTCGAAATTCGCTCGTGCATTTTCTTCAGGTACGGATCATCCTTCTGAGCGGCCATGATCTTTTCCAACAAACTCGGCTCTAACTGCAGCTGCGCCAACCATACATCCCTGAATCGAACCCGGAGATCGATGCCCATTTCTTCTAGATCTTGTAGTAGTCTGCGGTTGATGGATAGCGAAGCAAGATATTTTCGACTCAGAGCGTCCGCCACCACATTTTCCTTGCCCGGAGTGTAGTCGATCGTCAAGCCATAGTTTTTGATCAGTTCGAGCCAGCGCCTCTGTCGTAAGTTCAATTACTTCTGGGTGAAGAGATACTTGAGGCTCTTGTGGTCGGTATAGATTGCGCACGCCACGCCATATAGATAGTGACGCCACAATTTCAACGCGAACACAATCGCCGCTAACTCCAAGTCGTGCGTAGGATAGTTCTTCTCGTACGGCTTTAACTGTCTGGAGGCGAAGGATATCACCTTGTTTCGATGCATGGGCACACATCCCAAGCCCTGGCCAGAAGCATCGCTGAATATCTGGAAACCACGGGCCCATCCGGAAGTGCGAGTATAGGTGCCAAAATTAGTCGCTTTTTTAGCTCCTGGAATGAAGCTTCACAGTCATCCGACCACTCATACATGACGCCCTTTTGAGTGAGGCGAGTCAATGGCGATGCAATCTTCGCAAAGTCTTTCACGAAGCGTCGAAAGTATCCCGCCAAGCCAAGAAAGCTTCGAATCTCACTAGCAGACACATGCCGCTTCCAATCAGCAACAGCTTCCACTTTCTTCGGGTCGACTGCAATACCTTCGGACGAAATGATGTGACCAAGAAAGGATACGCTGCTTAGCCAAAATTCACACTTACTCCGCTTTACAAACAACTCATTTTCTCGAAGTGTCTGGAGCACGGCCCATAGATGTTCTGCATGCTGCGCCCTGTCCTTTGAGTAGACAAGAATATCGTCAATAAAGACTACCACAAATTTATCAAGAAAGGGTCAAAATACCCGATTCATTAGATCCATGAAGGCGGCAGGGGCGTTCGTCAGGCCGAATGGCATTACCAGGAACTCGTAGTGGCCGTACCGAGTGCGAAAGACAGACTTTTTCACGTCGTCTGACTTGATCTTGAGTTGATGATAGCCCGAGCGGAGATCAATCTTCGAAAATACCGAGGCACCTTGCAGTTGATCGAATAAGTCGTCTATACGGGGCAATGGGTACTTGTCCCGGATGGTGGCCTTGTTCAGCTCTCGGTAATCGACGCACAGACGCATGGACCCATCCTTCTTCTTCACGAACAACACGGGCGCTCCCCACGGCGAAACACTAGGCCGAATAAATCCTCTGTCGAGTAACTCTTGTAACTGGACCTTGAGTTCCTTCAGCTCAGCGGGAGCCATTCTGTACGGGACCTTGGAAATCGGTCAAGTATCGGGGAATGTATCGATACTGAACTCAATTTTTCGGTCGGGGGGTATGCCGGGTAGCTCGTCCGAGAATACATCGGGGAATTCTGCCACAACGTCGGTCAAACCCGCGTTTGCACCATCCTTTCGCATGTCTCGAACGGACGCCAAATAGCCTTCGTACCCAGAATGCAGCATCCTCCGAGCGGAAATCGTCGAGATCAGCATGCAGGTCAATGACGCCTCACCACACGAAAAACAGAATTCAGGCACTCCTGGTATGTGGAAGGTGACCGTCTTTCCGGCGCAGTCTATGGTTGCGTTGCACGACCCGAACCAATCCATTCCCAGAATGATATAAAAGTCCTTCATATCTAGAACTATCACGTCAAGACCGATCTTTTGACCGTCGATACAGATAATTCCATCGGCGCCGGCTAAGTTTGTGAGTATTGGTGTGCCCGAAGGTGTGCTTACACTCAGGTCGAGATCTAATGATATTACAAGAAATTTGTGCTCGGCGGCAAAGTCCGCCGATATAAAACTATACGAAGCGCCTGAATCAAATAGTACACGAGCAGGCACATTATTAAAATTTAGTATACCTGTCACGACCGTATCTGATGCATGCACTTTATCTCGAGTCATGGCGTAGACGCGGCCCTGGGCATTGGGGCGACGGACTGGGCCATATTGCAGAGCAGGTTGATGGGCTCGAGGCGCTGGGACTTGATTCTCTGGACGGTGCTGTTGGGGTGCCATTGGACGGTGCTGTTGGGGCGTCGTTGGGTTCGGCCTTCTGGTTGGACACTCAGTACGAGTGTAGCCCCTCTTGCCACAGTTCCAGCATCCACCCTCTGGTATCTGGAAATCGTCGATCGTATGACCGATATTATGACATCGGTTGCAGTAAGGCCGTGGATTACACCCTTGATATCCGCCTTGGGGCCCATTGTTCGGACGCTTGGTTACGTTGTTTCCTCCCGTGTGGCTAGGGCGTTTGTGATTATAGGTATGCACAGCGCCGACAGCACTTCGAGGGTATTGGCGTTCAAGGCGGAGGGCGTGGTTGAGAGACTCCCCCATCGTTTGGTATTTGGGAACAGACACATGGGCGTAGATAGATGGTCGTAGGCCCACTTCGAACCGTCGTACACGACTCGCCAGGGAGGGCAGGAATTCTCCAGCAAATTGGCTAACTTGTTGAACTCTGCTGCATACTGCCGCACCGTCATATTGCCTTGCCTTAGCTGCATAAATTCATTCTCCTTCTCTTGTCGAACGGCTTCGAAAAGGTATTCGATCTCGAACGCCTCTCGAAAGGTGGCCCAAGATATTGCCGCTGTCTTATTGTCGCGTCTAATTGCTCGCTTTTGTACGGCCCACCAGTCGTGCGCGTTCAATCGGAGTAGAAGTTGAGCACATGCGACATTCATGGACTCATCGACACCCAGAAGCTCGAATCGGTCTTCTAACTCCTCCAGCCAATCGATCGCCAACGAGGGTCTTCAGTACCGCAAAAGGAAGTAAGGAAGCTCTTTATGAATTTTGACACGTCGAAGTTGAAACTTTTCGGTGCCGCAGACACAAGCTCGGGTACCTCCGGTTCGACTTCACTTTGTCTGGCCGTAGGCTCGGTCACGACAGGAGTTATCGCGGAGTTGTTGTTGTTGGCCACCACTGTCTGGACTGTCTGCTGAAGAGTATCAAGCTGCTTCTGCTGCAACTTGAATTGTGCATCGAATCGGGCCTCGAACTGGGTCTGGCGTGCCTCTACCTCCCGTCGAAGTGCCTCTGTCTCCCGTCGAGGTTGCTCATTCAGACGTTGATTCTCCTGAGCTTGTTGTTGTTGCGCTTCCAGCATGCGCAACATCCGTTCCATGGTATCGTTAGAGGGTCCGGGCCTCGAGCTACTCGAGCCGCTCGAAGCACTTTCTTCGATCGCCGTCACATTCACCGCCGCACCTTCTGGGATTTTGAAGGTAAAAATACATTAGTCACAAAACATATTACGGACTCCCTTGTATGGAACGACATATCTCATCGACACGAGACCAATGATTTGAGACTGGAAACTCGACACTAGAGGCCAAGGATGTAAAGCCGTGCTCTGATACCAATATGTCACGCCCCGATTCCGTAGAATCGATAGTCGTCCCCCGGGCGTGATGCCGTGCAAGCCTAAGTTGTGCTCGCATAAGGCATAGTCATAAGGTTATCTGAAATACAACAATAAGAGAATGCGTAGAGTAAATCGAACACATATTATAGAGAAGGAAACTTAAGCTTTATTAATAATGAATATCATTTTACAGACTCGATACAAGGGCGTCGCGCGGGCTTTTTACAAACTGGCTCCATTACAAAATGAACGTCGACGAGATAGCCATTCCATACATTTCATCCCTTGATTACAACCAGCAATACAAAAACCACCTGGGATGACGGAAAGTCGCTCCATCTGTCTTCTGGCCTTCGACAACGGAGTCTTCAAAAGAGATTGGATCCAAACTTCGACCGCACGGACGAAGCTTTAAAATACACGAGCGTAGCCTCCCTTCACGCGGCACGCTCCTCCTGATTTATCGTACCTGTAGAGAGAGCGAGGATCAGTACAATCAACATGTACTGGCGAGTGGCTAATTAGTTTCCAAGCTCTCATTTGGTTCAAGAATTTAGATAACAATTTACACAACTTGCTTTTCGTGGTCTTTCTAACCATCCTAGGTATTTTCATATGAAGCATGTTTGTGAAACATAAACTAAGCAAGTTACACCAGAATTTCCCTCGCAGAGCGCGCCGTGCGACATAAAACTTACCATCACCTTCCCTGTTAGTTGATAACAATTTATATCATGTGTTTGATGTGGAGTTCACTGGCATTAACTAGCCATCTTGGACATAGCCTGGTAATACGGGACCCTTGCAACGCAAGTAGCGAGCTCCGATGCAAGTCCCTGTCTTACCGATTGCCTATTACCCAGCTCGGCTATAACCTGTTTCTTCTTAGGTCGAGTCGGTCCCGTGGCCCCGGGTTGCCGCTCGAAGAAACCATCGCCCTTGTCGACAAGTTGTCCATGACCTTGATAGGTTAACAAGGTATATTTGGGGTACCGTTGGGGCTTGTTATGTAATCGATTCATTTACTTTGTTGTTTTGCAGGCCTAAAATAATTCTATCTATTTTCTACACAACTCATCTTTTTTCCTTCTAGCACATAGGACTTGTATTCTTCAAGCGATTCATTTAAATTCGATATCATTACCCGAGTTCTTATTTTAAAATAGAGGGTCGAGACGAAGGAGGTCAGCCACTCACCTTGAGTTTTTACTTGAGGCGAGAGACTGGTTGGCTGCGCTGGACGACGCCTACGTGATCACCTGAAATCGCACAAGCAACCGATTAGAACACTGTATTAGGCAAGAAATTTGATAGGAAATGCGAGTTCGAAATGTAAGCCATGAAAACCATCGAAAACATTCACGAAAATGCATTCAGAAAACCAAAGCCAAAACTAACGCAAGCGGCGTGAAAAACAGAGCAACGGGAGGCCTCTCCCGACTCAGCCGCAGAGTCAATCCTCGAGGCGCTACCCGCTGAATATGGGACTTGGTTCCGAAGAAGCCATTCCATAACGTGGAATGGATCTTAATTCAACCGTTCCCTTTCGATCGATTCGATCGATCCCGACCTATCAGTCCCGACCGAGTCGATAGCGACAGTGTTCCTTTCTCGCGCACCCCGTGGACGGAGAACGGGGCACGATGTAGGGACGGGGCACTGCAGATGTGGTAGCCCATTTCATTGGCTCTATTCCTCTTGAAAATAATTCTGCCCGGCCTACCATGACTGCTGGGAGTCAGGTTCCATAGCATCTGTCGGGGATGGGTGGCATGTATAAATGAGGATAGGGGATAATCCCTTACCATGTCTAGGAGATACATCGCCCTATCTCCAAATTTAAATACCCAAGCCTCCTTCTTAGGGTTGGTTTGTGATTGGAAATCTATAGCATCCCGAACAAGAAGGCTGGCTTCAAAAATTCTTGGTCATCTTGAGATACCAGCAATTCTTCATTTATCATTGACAACAGCATTATGTCCCCTTGAGCAGCTATTAGTTGTTGTCTCCCTTCAGGGTATTGGGGATTTGATTGATGAAATTCTATATGGGACAAATTCTCCAAGTAGTTTGAGCCCACCATACCAGCTGGTGAGCCAAATATTTCTGCAAGCGGATGAATTTGCAAGTCCACTGCAAAAAGAAAAAAAATCAAGTTAGTAAAAATATAATTTAAATTTTTACGCAGATGACTTAGTCTGAATTTTACGCATAAAAAATTAAAGAACTCTGTACTAGAGAGCTTGACTATGCAAACTTTACGCTTATGCACAAAAAATTAAGTTGATAAAAATTTTAAGTGCAAAAGTTCTTTGTTTTACGCAAAGTCTTTCATTTATTATTTTACGCTGGCACGTATTGACGTGAGCGTATTTTATTTTTACGCTGGCACGAATGGACGTGAGCGTATTTTGATTTTTACGCTGGCACGTATTGACGTGAGCGTATTTTGTTTTTACGCTGGCACGAATGGACGTGAGCGTATTTTGGTTTTTACGCTGGCACGTATTGACGTGAGCGTATTCTGTTTTTACGCTGGCACGTATATACGTGGCCGTATTTCTTATTTTTATGCTGACACGTATAACGTGGGCGTATTTTGTTATTTCAATTTCTACACTGACACGTATAAACATGGGCGTGAAGATTAGGGTTCGAGTCTTGTTCTACTCCGACGAACTCACGGTCGAATTAGGGTGTTCTACCTTTCATGGCCGGAGCCACTGTGTGGTTGGTCTTGCGGGGTGTCTCCGATGATGCGACGGCAGTTCCCGTGCACTCGCTTCTCGACGAAGCCGCGGCGAGCTTCTTTTCCTTGGCGCCGGCAGTTGTTTTGCTCTTGGGGGCCATTGGTTCGAACTGAAAGAATGAAGAAGAAGAGAGTAAAGAAAGATTGAAATTTCGAGAATGAGTAAAGTTTTCTCTCTATCGGCAAGGCTCTATTTATAGAGAATTTTGAAATCGATTCAAATTCCCGAAATTTACACTGACTGTTGGATATCTCTACTTTTACGCGGACTGTTGAGTATCCCGAACTCTATGCAAATGACCGTTGGGTATCCCAAATTCTACACGGACTGTTGAATATACCGGATTTTACGCTTTTGTTCAAAGTATTTCAAATTTTAAAAAAATTTGAAAACTTTGAAGGGGGTCTTGTAGGAGCGTAAAAAGTACTTCATAAGCTAAGTCAAAGAAGTTGAGGACTTTATGCAAAGATAGACTCTACGCAAGACTCATTAAAGACTCTATTGAGCCAGATTCAAAATTCTACGCGAGCTCTTTTACGCGAGAGTCATTCTCAGCTTTTACGCGAGGGACAGGCTGTCAGATTGCATTTAATGCGCGTGATATTGATCTAACAGAATGATTTTTTGACAGAATATTGCACAGAAGCCGAGAAGATTTTTTACACTAAACCCAACGCACTACACCAAAATAGCTAAATTGGAACACTAGGCATATTTCAATCTGTAACGCCTATTTAGCGTGCCTAGGTTTTGGAACGGAAAACTAGCGTGCCAGAATAAAAAAATGTTCCAATTTTTTTTTCTTTTCATTCTAATAATAAATATTTATTCTGAAACACATAACAAGCGTTCCAAATCCGTTCCAAAGATTAAAAGTTCAACTCACGTGAACCCACGTGATAAGAAGGAAACGTCAGTTCTTTTTTTAGAATTGGCACGAACTAAATAACAATGCGCGGCACTAAAGAAAAAGGCACGGGTTTAAAGAATTGGCACGCAGGAAACGCCTAGGTTTTCTCTTTTTTTTTTCAATCCATTCTCTCCCTCCTTGGCGGGAACTGAAGAGCACCGCACGGCAAAACCTCCATCCTCGGCCGGCAGGATCTTGAGTCTCGCCCTCCCCTTCTCTCCATTCTAGGGCCGCTAGTTTCGGCCATCGGGATCACAAATCTCTCCATCGAGATAGCGGCCATCGGGATCACGACCGTCGGGTCAGAAGTGTCGGGTCAGAAGTGTCGATTGGTTTCTCCATCTTCATCAGGATCTCGGCCGTCGGGATCTAAGGTATTGTATGCCCTTATTAATTTTAAATCCGAAAAATAATCCAAGGGTTAAATCCTCTTAGATGGAAAAAAACCCTAAAAATTATTTCATAGGCAGACTGAATTTAATTAGCCTCCATATTTAATTAGCCTCCATATTTTTTTCTTTCCATAGGCAGATTCACCATCAGTGATGCCCTTTGGCATTACTTTATTTTTTACATGTTGCAGTATATATACTGGATGGAGGCCGATCCGTCTGTTTTTAAGACAATGGGCAAGTTTCTCTTTCGTTTATTGTATTACCATTTTCTACCTTCGATGCCGACAAAAACATGTACTCGAAAATGATGAACTTATATATGCTTGGATGTTGAGAACTTGCTTATGATGTGAAATAAATGAAGCTTCATACTTGATGCAATTTTTTGCTTTTTTCCATCCTTCTCTCAATTAGTCTTCATATTGTTTTTATACTTCTTGTTAATCTCAACTGTAGCTAATGTATGTTTTTGTCCTTGTTGTTTTCTTGAGAACTCAGTTAAAGCATATAAGATTTTGGTACATTGGGAGCAAGGACCTTTCTAAGATTTAAAATTGGAATGTACTACAATTTTACATATATTGGGTGGATTACAAATTCATCTTATATTGAGTGAGCTACAATAGATGAAGAGAGAAAAGACATTTAAGATTTTACAATATTAGGTTAAGACTTGCATAATGAGGTTACTAAACAATAATTTGAGTCCCATGTCTGCCCTCCTGTATCTGCCTTTGTTTCGGTCCTTTGGAAGAGATCCAGATGAGCTTTGATCAACTAACTTCAACCTTGTTTAGCTAAGCAACAGTTGACTTGTTGGCCCCTATACACGTGGACCGGTCATAAAATACAATACTCTCTAACCAACCGGTCATCACTGTACATATCCAACCCTCTTTATTATTAGAATTTAATTTGGATCTCAACAAATACAAACTTGCGAGTTATTAATATTCAGTAGTAACAATAGAGTATTTTATCACAACACAAAAGGAAGCAAAGAAACTCTAACCCTCCCCAACGTCGGGGACAACAGAAAAAAAATAAATCAAAGAAACTCTAACGCTAATTTTCTTCCCCAAAAGCTTGACCATCCACTGCCAAATCATGTGCAGATTTGAGAATAATTATAAAGAAAATAGAAGACTTCCCCAAATCAACCAAGAACTCGATTGGACCAAAGAAAAAGTCGCACAAATCGACCAAGAACTCGATCGTCCACTCCCAAATCGTGCCCACTCCAAAATAGTATGTAGATTTGAAAATAAAAAAAAACAAGAGAGAGAGAGAGATATATATAGACAATTTATATCTAAAAATATTGATTAGATACAAAGATAGATCATCAATAGCTTCAAAAACATATTCATCTCATAAGATTAGCAACTAATTGTATCCTTTTTTCACATCATTGATCCATATTCATTTAGGTCAATTCTTAGTTCGAGCATTTGTTCTAAATGAAATCCTATAACTCCTAATCGGTGCATCGATTGGGTCACCACGTACCCAAACCTTGTCCGAACATCTTCTATATATCATTATATCCTCATTCAACACCTTCAATGTATGACAAGTGGATGACCATTAACCAAGTGGTAATGCACATTTGCTGATATTCATGTATGAAATTGACGATGAATATCTGAAATGTAGTAAATCTATAACAGTATTACTGTATATATGAATATGAATTGCATTGTAGTTGTACATTTTTTTTCCACATTTCTATTTGCTTATAAAAATAACAATTAACACTGATAAATTAGAATAGGAAATAATTTTCTTAGTTTCAATTTCATATTGCTTTTATTTTCAATTTTACTTGGTAAATGATTGTACATCTTGTAGGATTGAGCACCTATTCTACAAATAAAAATGAATTTGAACAAATCGTGGATGAGCAAAAGGGGTGGTACAAGTTATATCAAAGGTGTTCAACAGTTTGTGAATTTTGTTAAGGAGAATGCAGCCGGACAAACACAATTTCCATGCCCATGTAAGCATTGTAAGAATTCGAAGGGACACATAGATCTCGATGAAATCAGCCTTCATTTGTTGAAGAATGGCATGTACCAAAGTTACGTGGTATGGAAGCATCATGGAGAAAAGGCAAGAGATTTAGGGAGAAACATACAAACAATGGATAATCCAATTGAAGAACCATCAACCGAAGAATCAAACTTGCCTAGACTGGAGGATCTCATTGACGATGTATATAATATTCATACGAAGGAGGCTGGACATTCACCTGTTGACGTGAGTGTAGCAAATGAAGACGACAAGGGAGGTGACACAATTGTTGAGCCTATGATGAAAGAGAGCAAAAAACACAAAAGCTTTATGGATATGGCATTAGAACCTCTGTATCTGGGTTGCCCTAAGGGGAAAACCATATTGTCCACCATTATTGAGTTGCAAAATTTGAAGACACGGTATGGGTGGACAGGCACTAGTGTGACGGTATTACTAGAGTGGCTAAAGGACTTGTTCACAGAAAATTGCAATCTTCCAAAAAATTATCCTAATATGAAGAACATGATTAAAGAATTGGGAATGGAATGTGAAACCATCCATGCATGTAGGAATGGATGCATCCTATATCGTAAGGAATACAAACATCTCCATATATGTCCGAAATGTGAAGTGAGTCGGTATAAACTTGTGTTTGAAAATGATACAGAGACAAAAAAGAATTTCAAGAAAGAACCTGCAAAGTTTGTGAAATACTTTCCCTTGATTCCGAGGCTAAAAAGATTCTTTAGCATTCCTTGGATTGGAGAGGCAATGACTTGGCACCAAAAGGCAAAGAGTGATGGAAATCTAATGAGACATCCTTGTGATTCAGGCCAATGGGATTTGATCAAAGTTCATTGGCCAGAGTTTGCTGTAGATGCTAGGAACCTACGACTTGCAATATCAACAGATGGTTTCAACCCACATGGAACTCTAAGTAGCAATTACAGTTGTTGGCCAGTGATTTTAGCCCCGTTAAATCTTCCTCCATCGTTGTGCATGAAAAGAGAGTTCGCGTTGCTAACATTGTTAATTTCTGGACCCAAAGGACCTGGAAAACACTTTGACATATTCCTAGAACCATTGGTAGAAGAGTTGAAAGAGCTATGGGTTAATGGCGTACCAACGTGGGATGCATTCACCAAAACCACATTTACAATGAAGGCGATGTTGTTTTGGGGGGTCCATGATTTTCCTGCATACGGGAATCTATCTGGTTGTACTGTTCATGGTTATAAGGCTTGTCCAGTGTGTGCTGATGATATCGACTCTATGCGGCTTGGAGACTCTTCGAAAGTATATTATCACGGCTATCGACGATTCTTGAACTCCGATCACAAGTTTAGGAGTGACAAAAGATTCAACAAAATACTCGAACAATGACCTCCTCCACAAAGATTGTCTGGAGAAGAAGTTGAACAAAAGATAGCCAAAATTCTTGAAAATAATGAAAGGACAAGATTGAAGCAAGCTACTCGTGGAAAACGTAAGAGGCAAAACCGGAATCATGAAAGCAAGATATATGAAGATGACAATGAAGAAGAGACATCTACTAAAGCAGCACCATGGTCCAGAAGGTCTATTTTGTTTAATTTGCCTTACTGGAAGTTTCTTGAAGTGAGACACAACATTGACGTTATGCACACTGAAAAGAATGTCACAGACCACTTATTGAACATGTTGATGGATGTGAAAAAGAAAACAAAGGATGGGATACAAGGTCGAAAAGAAATGAAAAAATTAGGGGTAAATAAGAAGTTGTGGGTAGTTGAAGATGAAGAAACGGGGAAAACATCAATGCCAAAGGTATCTTATGCCTTGACAAAGAAGGAAAAAGAAGAGTTTTGTCGAACATTAAAAAATTTAAAACTTCCTACAGGATTTTCCTCTAACTTGAGTAATTGTGTCACCACCCAGCCTCCCGAACTAAGGGGGCTCAAATCACATGACTATCATGTGATTATGCAACACTTGCTTCCAGTATTGTTGAGACATACTTTTCATAAAGACAGGGACATAAGGATTGCAATTCAGAGGATTAGCTTATTTTTTAAAATTTTATGTGCCAAGGTGATCAATAAAGAAGAGCTTAGGCAAGCAAAGAAGGCATTGGTTGAGGCAATGTGTATTCTTGAAAAAGAATTTCCGCCTTCCTTCTTTGTTATAAGTGTGCACTTAATGGTTCATCTAGCTGATGAGGCCCTGTCATGTGGAACGGTTGGATTTCGATGGATGTATCCATTTGAAAGGTACACTCTTATTGTTTTCTTCTATATTTAACTTTTAGTTTTAATTTATAGGTGATATAGATTATATATTCTTTTTTTTTTCAACAGATTGATGAAGTGCTACAAGGAATATGTCCTTAATAAGCGATATATTGAAGGTTCGATAGCTGAAGCTTACCTTGTAGACGAATCTGTAATATATTGCATGGAGTATATGCCAAACTCGAGCGCTTTTGGTCATAAGTCCAGTCGAGAAGACTGGCTGGATGAGAGTATTGACTTCACAGATGAGAAACCCTTGGAAATAGGGGGAGTTGTGGAGCTCAACCATGTTCAGTTTGAGCAAGTGCGTAGATGGGTTCTCAATCGACTTGCAGACTTGAGTGAATGGGAAGAGTATGTGTGCCTTTTCCTACAAGCTAAATAAGTTTTTTAATCATAATAATGTGCATGACGTAAATAATAAGTATTATAATAATACCATAATATGGATATCTGCATGACATACGTCTGGTAATTCATGTAGAAAGTACAACCGGTATGAGCAATCCATTTTCAATCAGAATCGAAAAGGTGGTTCAACAAAAGAAAAAACAAAAACTAAGGAATTCATTCCTTGGTTGTGTGATGAGGTAATATCTCATTTTTTTCCATGTGCTTATGTATTTTGTGCACAAATTAAGTTTTTTTTTCTATGCAGTTATTGGATGCAGGGCAAACCAATACAACATTATGGAGATTAGCCAATGGTCCACAACATAAAGCTATGCGATTCAAAAAATATCGTGTCAATGGTTTTGTATTTGCACCAAGTTCTTCCGATGAATGCTTGGTAACGCAAGATAGTGGGGTGTCTATGGAAGCATATTCAAATTTTGTTTCAAGTAGAAAAGACAAAAACCCAAAGGAAGGGAAGATGACCTTTTATGGAATCGTTAGAGACATACTGGAGCTGGACTATATCGATTTCAAAGAAACTGTGTTCTATTGTGATTGGGTTAAAGTGGAGGATTCTAAAAATGGTTGTAAGTGTGATCCAATTTGGAATCAAGTGATGGTAAACTTGAAGAAGCTCAGGAATAAAGAAAGAGTTGAGGAGGATCCATTCATTTTAGCTCAAGAAGCAACATCAGTTTTTTATTCCGAAGATCAAAAGAATGATGGGTGGTATGTGGTTATAAATACTCCAAAAAGGTTAAATAAACAAGTTGATGCAGTAGATATTCCAACTGACTACCAATCTTGTTTGAACGACAATCCCAACTTGAGGAATTTGTTGATGTTCGATGATTGAACTAAATCATACGTCAATCTTTTGTACTCCAGACTTTTTTGTGGTCAAATTATAATTTTCTTGTTTTCAACAATCTAATGTACTCTGACTTTATTTTATATATGCAACTTTCAATGACAAGGATAACCTTTTTGTTATGGTAATGACCCGGATATCCAAATTACTTACATATCTTCGATGTTTTTTTGTATACATTCGTAATGACTTTGATAGTGTGATTCTTTTATATGCATTATTTGGTATCATCATAGTAATTTTTTTATTTTAATGCTTCTATGAATAAACATGATACAAAGTTGTCCTTGAATGAATAAACAGACTTTCTTTCATTGCACGATGTCTTCGAGTGTTGCCGACACATCTAACTAGCAGGAAGAAGATCCCATATCAATGGAAGTCAATAAAAAGTCAACATCTAAGAAGAGCATTGAATTTAATCATCTTGGACAAGCAGTTGGACCCAACGCAACTCACTTTAAGAGTCAAGTTGGTAAATACGTGAAGACATATGTGCCTATCAGGTATATAAGTTGGCTACAGGTACCTAAGACCTACAAGGATGATGTTTGGAATGAGATAGTGGTGAGAATAACGAACATTCTATTGCTTTTCTATTACTGTTATATTATTTATGTTTTCAGTAAAATCTTGATGTTCAGTTTTTCAATTCAATATCTAGAATTTATACTTATGCTCTCATACACACACACCCACAGTAATATCTTCGAGTGTTTTCAGTTTTTCAATAAAATCTTGGTTGTATCAAATATGTGGCAGCAGTAAAATAGGGCCAGTGCCTTGACATTCATAGTTGGAGAGTAGCAGCAGTGCATCAAATATGTGGCAGTGAGCAGTAGGCACATAGCAACTGTCTATAAAATCTATTGGCCCATTCGGATATGATCTATAATGTCTGACCATACAAAGCTAGCAAGGGTCTTAATCTACATTCTCCAATTCTTAAAGGAGGACCTTGCTTATGCTCTGGTCTTTTAAAGTTCCAAAAAAATACATAATGCCAATAGTCAGAGACTTTCTAGTGTAGCAGAAGTAGAACATCACCCTATGGATTCTAGAGTTTAAGTTTGCATCTAGGGAGACATCTTATATAGTAAGTTTCTTCTATCAGTAACAACTAACATGTTTTCCCTCTCATCTCACAAGAGTGCAAATTTCAGTTATCAGACATGTTTCTACTTGATATATGATTAGAGTGGAAATTCCAATTTTCTTAAGTTAGTTTTTTCTAGTAGTTGTGCATCACTAGACAAAGAAAAAGCAAACCCATTGAATTTTAGAATTCAAGAATTATATATAAAAAGGAATTTGATAGGAATGGAAATCAATCAGCAGCGGCAAGTGATTATTTTGTCACTAGGGTGTAAGCACGTATACTGGTTGTCACATAAACATGTCAAAGCTTGCAGTAAAGTATCCAAATAAACGATAATGCAAGGCTTGCACTCCTGACACAAACATATATAAAAGGTTGAAGAGTTTGCACTATGATACATACAGCAACCACTTAGCATCAAACATACTACCATCAGCCAGCACTGTCTTTTAGTTTTTGAAGGAATAGGTTCTATCAGATCGGCAATGCAAATCAATATATGCAATGACAGATATGTGTGCACACGAAACAAACAAGAATTCACTAACTATACTCAAACGACCAAGTATCTTCCTTGCAACGTCTCTAGGTTCAGCTTTTCTTTAGAATAAACTGTTTGATTTGCATCAGACTGCATAGCAAATAGTTACGTGAAGAAAATGTGATAATGTCAATAATTTTCGCACTCTACATTCTTTCCATTTTGAAACAAGCAGTGTGGCAAACTAGCTGGGGAGTTTTAGTCCTTTCATACAGCAACGTAACTGCAGCCGATTCTACATATCAATTACAAAAAGGCAATGAACATGCAGTAATGTGCAATAAGCCAATAACCTCTTCTGTGGAGCATTGTTTTATTTTCATGAGCATGATGCAGGAAAAGGAGTGGTCAAGACGATCAGTTCCATTTGGTTCGCAATAGCATTTGAATTAATAGGAGACTTTCTATCTTATTATATGTGAGTATAAATCTCACCTTACCCCAAGAATAAGAGCAGCCTCCCTCCTAGTCATAGTCTGCTGGAAACCACCTTCATAAAATCTGCGCATACGGGCAGACCCTTGTACAAACAAAGATACAGGACTGAATAGTGCCAAGTGCCAAGTGCCAGAAAATGAGGAAGGGGTTGCCCCTGGCAAGCAGGACACTCCTGCAGCAGGCAGTGCAGGCCTTGGCCAGGGCAGGATTCGAGTGAGGCAGTGCAGGCCAAGTACATTGCACTTGAGCACTGCTCTGCAGTACCATTTTGGTCAAGGCCATTGGGCCAAGAGCATGGGACCTAGTCCCTAGAGTGCAAGCCCCTGGAGAAGAGGGGGTTTGTTCTATGTTAGATAAATAGATATAGGGCTAGATGGACTAATAGATAAGGGAAAACATGGACTGTAGGGAGAATACCTTGTGTGTGGCCTGGGTCACATGAACCAAATATCATTTGATAGTATTCCAACTACATAAAAAAAGTTGGCTTTTGTGTACAGTACTAAAATGACATTTGACTTATTCTTTCTCACAATCAGTCGATTTGGATACATGTGTTCCAGGTTATAAAAAAAATCTATAATTGGATAACAGTCTCATGTTGTTCCAGGTTATAAAAAAAAATCTATAATCCTTTGTTGGAAAGGATGAAAAGATTATGATGTTTTTCTAAACCTTATTTAATTGTCTATAGAGCTAGAGATTGTATTTTTTTATGTAGTTAATTTAGGTTTGGTATCATTGGAAACATGAGAAATTTGTCATTTCTAGATGCTAAACATGAGCAATCTGTCATTTCTAGTTAATTTAGATTTGGTATCATTGGAAGTGCACTCTTGCCATAATTGTTTTTTTAGATTTAATACATGACTGAATAGTGCCAAGTGCCAAGTGCCAGGAAATGAGGAAGGGGTTGCCCCTGGTAAGCAGGACACTCCTGCAGCAGGCAGTGCAGGCCTTGGCCAGGGCAGGATTCGAGTGAGGCAGTGCAGGCCAAGTGCATTGCACTTGAGTACTGCTCTGCAGTACCATTTTGGTCAAGGCCATTGGGCCAAGAGCAGGGGACCTGGTCCCTAGAGTGCAAGCCCCTGGAGAAGAGGGAGTTTGTTCCATGTTAGATAGATAGATATAGGGCTAGATGGACTAATAGATAAGGGAAAACATGGACTGTAGGGAGAATACCTGGTGTGTGGCCTGGGTCACATGAACCAAATATCATTTGATAGTATTCCAACTACATAAAAAAAGTTGGCTTTTGTGTATAGTACTAAAATGACATTTGACTTATTCTTTCTCACAATCAGTCGATTTGGATACATGTGTTCCAGGTTATAAAAAAAAATCTATAATTGGATAACAGTCTCATGTTGTTCCAGGTTATAAAAAAAAAATCTATAATCCTTTGTTGGAAAGGATGAAAAGATTATGATGTTTTTCTAAACCTTATTTAATTGTCTATAGAGCTAGAGATTGTATTTTTTTATGTAGTTAATTTAGGTTTGGTATCATAGGAAACATGAGAAATTTGTCATTTCTAGATGCTAAACATGAGCAATCTGTCATTTCTAGTTAATTTAGATTTGGTATCATTGGAAGTGCACTCTTGCCATAATTGTTTTTTTAGATTTAATACAGGACTGAATAGTGCCAAGTGCCAAGTGCCAGGAAATGAGGAAGGGGTTGCCCCTGGCAAGCAGGACACTCCTGCAGCAGGCAGTGCAGGCCTTGGCCAGGGCAGGATTCGAGTGAGGCAGTGCAGGCCAAGTGCATTGCACTTGAGCACTGCTCTGCAGTACCGTTTTGGTCAAGGCCATTGGGCCAAGAGCAGGGGACCTGGTCCCTAGAGTGCAAGCCCCTGGAGAAGAGGGGGTTTGTTCCATGTTAGATATATAGATATAGGGCTAGATGGACTAATAGATAAGGGAAAACATGGACTGTAGGGAGAATACCTGGTGTGTGGCCTAGGTCACATGAACCAAATATCATTTGATAGTATTCCAACTACATAAAAAAGTTGGCTTTTGTGTATAGTACTAAAATGACATTTGACTTATTCTTTCTCACAATCAGTCGATTTGGATACATGTGTTCCAGGTTATAAAAAAAAATCTATAATTGGATAACAGTCTCATGTTGTTCCAGGTTATAAAAAAAAAATCTATAATCCTTTGTTGGAAAGGATGAAAAGATTATGATGTTTTTCTAAACCTTATTTAATTGTCTATAGAGCTAGAGATTGTATTTTTTATGTAGTTAATTTAGGTTTGGTATCATAGGAAACATGAGAAATTTTTCATTTCTAGATGCTAAATATGAGCAATCTGTCATTTCTAGTTAATTTAGATTTGGTATCATTGGAAGTGCACTCTTGCCATAATTGTTTTTTTAGATTTAATACAGGACTGAATAGTGCCAAGTGCCAAGTGCCAGGAAATGAGGAAGGGGTTGCCCCTGGCAAGCAGGACACTCCTGCAGCAGGCAGTGCAGGCCTTGGCCAGGGCAGGATTCGAGTGAGGCAGTGCAGGCCAAGTGCATTGCACTTGAGCACTGCTCTGCAGTACCATTTTGGTCAAGGCCATTGGGCCAAGAGCAGGGGACCTGGTCCCTAGAGTGCAAGCCCCTGGAGAAGAGGGGGTTTGTTCCATGTTAGATAGATAGATATAGGGCTAGATGGACTAATAGATAAGGGAAAACATGGACTGTAGGGAGAATACCTGGTGTGTGGCCTGGGTCACATGAACCAAATATCATTTGATAGTATTCCAACTACATAAAAAAAGTTGGCTTTTGTGTATAGTACTAAAATGACATTTGACTTATTCTTTCTCACAATCAGTCGATTTGGATACATGTGTTCCAGGTTATAAAAAAAAAATCTATAATTGGATAACAGTCTCATGTTGTTCCAGGTTATAAAAAAAAAATCTATAATCCTTTGTTGGAAAGGATGAAAAGATTATGATGTTTTTCTAAACCTTATTTAATTGTCTATAGAGCTAGAGATTGTATTTTTTTATGTAGTTAATTTAGGTTTGGTATCATAGGAAACATGAGAAATTTGTCATTTCTAGATGCTAAACATGAGCAATCTGTCATTTCTAGTTAATTTAGATTTGGTATCATTGGAAGTGCACTCTTGCCATAATTTAGATTTCTAGTTAACTTTTTATGGGAATAACTTCTGGTGTTATTGTCACTCCTATAAATTTGTGTATTAGTTCATACATTGGGCATTGTTACCTACAAATAGTTGTTTGCTTTATCTTTGGTAACACCATATTTTAAGTTCATGTGTACTTGCTTTCTATTTTGTTTTTCTTGGAATGAATATGAATTAGCTGCTTCTGTTATCTGTTACTATTGTTCCTACTGCTAATTTCTACTGCTTTCCTGTTAAAGATACTATTGTTCCTAAAGCATTAGTCAAAGATTTCACCGATAAGTAAAACAACAAATGTTGAGATTAAGAAGTGATTTAGAGACAGAAGAAAGGTTGTGGATCTGATAACAGCTATAGGTTTCTATTAGCAAGCAATTAAAATTATCTTATGCCAAAAACCTCTAGTAAATCATCAATTAGTATACGATATTAATAACAAGCTAATAAAACAGTTCAAGTTACCCTGTAGAGAATCTATTATTGTTGTGCGGGCAAAACAAAAGAAGAAATTTTGTGTTGCTGCATGAAATCATGTAGTTCAACACTGACAATAGGGAGCTCAATTATGAATTGTTGTCCCAAAAGATGTAAAGTGACCATACGAATTAGAATATCCAAAACATAATATAAATGTTATTAGAAACCTAAATGATAACAAAATATCAGTTGCAGGGTTTTGTATGCATCACCCTGCTATTATGTGTACATTAAACCAACAAGTAATAACACACTATAAAAATACAGAAAATACATGAAACTTTAAGTCAAACAAATACTAAATGAGACTGAACTGTGAAAGAAAATACTAATGAATATAATTGTAAAGATCGCAAGTTTAGAACCTATAAACGACCTTCGCTTAAATAGGGATAATGTTTCACATGCCATTAACAGGAAACTTGTGGCAGTAAGACACTTTCTAAAATTTATATTTTCTAAAACATGCCAAGTAATTGTAGTAAACTCTTTTATAGTTTCACATATACTATTTCTTTTGAATTTGTAGTACTACTTGCGTCGAAAGATGATTTTGAATCTAAAATGCTCTTGGAACAACATGTGCAATAACAAAAAGTATGACACTAAGGACTTGTTTAGATTTGTTTAGATCAACAATTAACATAGTGATTAAGTTGGAAGTAACAACGAAATGAGCCTAACAGACAACATAGTAATATAACACATTTGATACTTTGACAAAGTAAACAACAAAAATGAGCAGTTTCAACATCTAAAAACATATGACACTCTGGTTATCTAAGGACTTGTTTAGATCAACAATTAACATAGTGGCTTTCTTCAAAGTAAATGGCATTGTTGGCTTTCTTTCCTGTTACTATTGGAACAACCTTTCGTAATGGTATAAAATTCCTGCTTACTGTTGGCTTTCCTGTTTAGATCAACAATTAGAACAACCTTTCGTAATGGTATAAACTTCCTGCTTTCCTGTTACTATTGTTCCTACTGCTAATTTCTACTGCTATATATTGGCTTTCTTCAAAGTAAATGGCATTGTTGGCTTTCTTTCCTGTTACTATTGTTCCTACTGCTAATTTTCTCCACCTATATATATATTGGCTTTCTTTCCTGTTACTATTGGCTTTCCTTACATTGCATCTCTCTTAACCACTAGGCTAGTGTGAATTCCATTGTCTATAGAAGGCATGTTAGTGTCATTATCATCCTTCATAAAGTTTGTAGTTGATATATCTTTATTTCTCTTTTAATAAAGCATTTTAATTGCAGGCAGAATTTGATATCCCAGGTTATCTCAGGAAAGATGTTGAAAGATCAATGCCAGATGCGTTCCGAAAGCTAAAGCATACATTGAGAAAGGATCATTTGGATAAGCAACCAAATTTGGAGGCAAAAATGATGGCTATTCCAAATGGGATTAGAAAGGAAGACTGGGAGCAATTTTGTATCAATGAGGTTGATGATAAATAACTAAAAAGAAGAGCTATGGTCGTTGAAAGTAGAAAACATAGTGTGTATGGCCATACTGGGGGTCGTAAGAGCAGTGCAATGGTAGAGTATGAGATGGTAATTTCTTCTAGAACCAACATTAGCATTTTATAATTTTTGTATTTCCAATTTTAAGCTTACGCCTCAAAACTAATCCATGATTTATCCAGAAGGCAAAGTGGGAAGATCCTACTATCCCTATTACACGGACTCAAGTGTGGATAGAAACTCATACGAGAAAGGATAGAACTACGCTACCTAGTGCTGAACCGTTTATGGTGAGGTCACCTAAAACTTTGTTATCACCTTGCATTTAATTTAACGTTAGCTTTTCTTACAAATGATATTACAGAAATTAGTCAAAGAGAAACTTGTTGAATCCACACAAAGTGAAAGCGACAACAATAGCGTTCACCCTCTATCAATTGATAATGATCCTTTGACTCAAGTGTTTGGCAAGAAAATGAAAGGATTGCCAGGTGTTGGGAGCTTTGTTTCTAAGAGAAAGTATGATGCTACCCTTCATGCTCATATCATGTACACAGAGGAAAAAGACGAGAGGGAGGGTCTGAAAAAGAAGGTTGATGAGATGCAGACAAAGGTTAACTTTATTTTTGATTATTGTAAGGTGAGATAACCAACTTCTTATATGAAAGCATAAAAGATAATAACTATATGCCTATCATAATATGAAAATTCATATTCTTAATTTTTTTATTGTACCACAGTCACAGATTGGTGGGCCACCAGCAACTATTCCCCAGTCTACTGGTGGGTCATCAACACACGTGCCTATGCCCCATGCAGGTGGGTCATCATCACCCATTCCTATGTCCCAGGCAGATGGGACATCAACACCCGTGCTCCAACAACTGCAAGCAACTATTGGGAAATCAATACCCATGCCTCCAATGATGATAAACAATGCACGTGGGCCATCTTTGGGCGAAAGGGAAAAGTATTCAACGACTTCGGCAAGCACTGAACCAACTCCCACGGCAAGGTTGTGTGAATTGTTTGATTGGAATTGGAATTGTGTTGCAGTTGCAAAAGAAGTAATTGATCCAATACATCGAGGTAATTGTCATAATTATCAACTAGACCCTCAATATGAAATGAAGGTGAGCATGTCTGTCCGAAAGATTTTTTCTGCGAAGCTCTACAAAGAAACTCCCGATGCAAAAACAATTAAAGAAGTAGGAGTTGGCGAATTTTTTGTGTGGCCCAAATCACACATCAAATTTATGGAAGCATTAATTTGTGAGTATTTTTCATATGATACTTTTTCAATGATTAAAAATACATGAATTGATTACATTTTTTGTTTGTTTGTTTGTCGATTGATTTCATGATGTGCCTATGGAACAAGACTTCTTTCCTACAAAATTGATATCTTAATAAATAGCATTGCTAGCAACTTGTTTCTCATTTTCAATTATGATCGCTTAGATAGAATTCATTTTGCATGGCATATTTTTAGATTTTTACTATCCCTAATGTCTACTAATATAGCTATTTTTGTTTTGTAGGACCTTTAGTGATTAAAATTATGATTCTATTAGAAGAAATTGGGACATACAAAGAAGTCCTCCGGATATTCAGGTAAAGTGTTACTACTTAATTTATTGAGAAAGAGAACTGGCTAAGTCAAGCTCTAATTACTGCTTCTAATTAGAGTGGCATTTACTAAACTCTCTAGGGGATAAAATCCCCAAATTTGGCATTATTTTCTTTTCTTTGTGTGTCTCACTAAATGAATAAATTTTTGTGGTCAAATTATTTTGTCATGATTTTAAACAATATTTGAAATGTTTGCAGGTTATCACATTTTTGCTTACTCGGTAATCTCCGTTCCAGGCCTTCGATTACTAACAAGAACGTCAAGCGTCAAAGAAGAGATTAGTCTATGCTGCTCAAAGTGTTTTCACATATCTCGAACATTAATTTAGCATGATAGTTTTGTAAAGTTGTATTAACAATGTAGCTTTAACATGAACTATTTTGTATGTACTTGTACGTGCTGTGGTCGGAAGTTCGTTTACTTTCGTTTAAATGAGTTATATTAAAATCTTAAGATTGCAACATATTGTCAATTGTTACTTTGTTACAAACTTTCTTAGATTTTCTTGAAATGTAGCATAACCACTTATATTGTAATATGTTCTCTCTAGGTTATTTAGATTTTTTTTCCTTCAAAAAATCAAACGATTTTTAGCCATTCCACTAATTGGTGCAATTTTTTTTTTTTTGAATTTTTTGGTTAGGAACGCTTTGCTACAGGAACACTTTTTAGTCGTTACTGTGAATGGGAAATATATATATTCTAAAACGCTTTGTTAGGAACACATTTATGGTGTTCCAACATTGGAACATTTTTTTGCCGTTCCAGTTAACGTAGTAGAAACCAGCATGAAACACTTTATCAGGCACGCAAATATGGTGTTCCAAATTTGGAACATAACTAAAGCGTTCCAATATGCATATGTTGGAACGCTTTTATTCCGTTCCAATATGCGTTTATTGGAACGCTTTAATTCCGTTCCAAAATGCATTTATTGGAACGCTTTATTTCCGTTCCAAGGAATTTGGCAGCCCAAAAATAGGCACACAATATAGGCGTTCCACAAATTATTTGGAACAGAATTCCTCCGTTCCAAAAGGCTTATTTTGGTGTAGTGACGCTTGTCGTTTAGTGTGCAGATGGGCTACTTTACGCTCAAGAGACTGCTTCTTTTATGCATGAAAGCTATTCGAGCTTTTACGCTCAAGGCTTTTGTGCGCGTAGAGTTTATTTGAGCTAATTTTACGCTCAAGGCTACTTTTTCAGCCACTTTATGCGGGAAGTCTATTTTGGGTTATTTTTACGCCCAGTCTGCTGCTTTACAAAGGAACTCTATTTTGGGTCATTTTTACGCCCAATCTTTTCTGGCTACATGAGAACGTGGTTTGCTTACGTGGCTTTCATGCCACACTTATCGAGGAACGTGTGTACGTGCTCTCCCCATTTTGTTGAAGTAGTGGGACACGTGTCACCATGCGTAGAGATCAAAACTCTACATGGGACACGTGTCATCACGCATAGAGGTTGATTTTTATCGTGGGTGACAGTTACTTGCGTAGAGACCAAACTTTGTTGCTTTTTACGCACAGAGGGTCTAGTCTATAAATAGACTTATTTTTAACACAAGATAGGATATCAAGAGAGATATACGGAGGAGGAGATTCTGAGAATACTCATACTTTCAGAGTGATATTCCTAAAAGCATTTCTTCAACTTTTTCTCAAGAACAGGGTAAAGCAAAGCAGGAAAGCATTCGACTGTGCTATCAGTGCCGTTGTTCGATACCTTTCTGGTGACTTAGTTCTTCCGATTGTTCGTCTTCTCCAAGCAATTTTCTTCATCATTATCGTGTGGTCCAAGGAACAAAGTGATCGCTCTCAGATCAGACTTCCATAGCAATACTTCCCAGAAATAATTTGTACTTTTGTACTTTTTCTCGTTTTCTTTCAAAAGCCAATTTTAGACATTTTGTTAAGTGAAACAACAGTCACAACTAATATAATTTCTCTTCAATTTGGAGGTTTTCCTCCACAGCAAGTTCCTGATGGGATAGTCCCAATTCCGAAGGCGATGATGAAGATTGTGAATCTCCCGCCAGCTAGAGAACAAAGTGAAGGACTATTGCCTCTCACATTGAAAAATGGTGAAATCATGTGGGTACACCCTGATTTAGTATCTGAAATGGAAAATGAAAGTAAAATTTCAAAATCCAAGAAAGGTCGAAAAGTCAAAACCTGCAATATGATTTCTCATGTTGTTACCCCAGATCATGATGATTTGGATCATCTATGGGATGGCATTCCTTTGGAGGATAGGCTGAGGGATTTAAACATATGTCCTCCAAGTTTGGCTCCTTCTGCCAAACTCAAACTTACTCATCGGCAATGGTTAGCAATGAATAGTGTCCCATTGTACAGGGCACAACAAGTTTTTACTGCCTATGAGAAAGCTCATGTAGGGATTTTACCTCCTATCCCGAAGGTCCCTACTCTTGTGACTACAGAGGTCTATGTTCCTTCCTCCTCTATTGGATCATCCGTTGAAAGTTCGCTACCCACTCACATGTACAGTCAACAATCAGTCCATCTCATAAAAAAGATGGGCTATGACTTTCAAAAAGCAGAAGGCTTGAACTATGATAAAGGAATGTGAGTTCCTTTACAAATTTAAGGTCAAAAATATACCATCGGATTGTGATTTGAGGTCCCTCATAAAAATCCTCATAAGAAGAAGACTAAGGGAAAGAAGACTAAATCCTGTAATATGGTACTTCATTCTCCTGAGTCTGAAGAAGAGACTTTTGCTGGTACGAGATTTGGAAAAGAGTACCACAAAGATTATGAGGGAACTTCCAAAGAAGCGGATGACGTCGCTGAAACACTACCGACTCAGCCATCCTCTATTCCTACTGAAGCAAGACCTTCTAAACCATCAGTAGTTGAAAAGGGAAACAGAAAGCAGTATGCTTTGACGTCCCGCTAAAGTCTGCTTCAAATCAAGGGGTGATGAAACCCTATAAATTTGATATTCTAGCCCAATTAGCTAATACTCCGGCTAGACTTTCTATCTTTGAGTTACTTCGTCTTTCTAAAGAAAGTCGAGAAACATTGAATGAAGCTTTGCTACATGCAGATTCATGCTTAGCTCAACTCAAAAGTCCTGACAATATACCAGTGTCGTGTCCCCAATGTCATAGTGTGATGGAATAAATTTCTAACATTACCTTCACACAAGAAGATATGCTGTTGAAGCATAATAGACACGACAGGCCTCTGTGTTACACAGGGTACATTGACTCTACTGAAATTGACAGGATTTACATCGATCCTGGGTCTTCCATTAGCATTATTCTCCAAAGTATGCTACGACCATTGAGGATTCCTACTAGTGAGTTGACTTACACTAGTACGACAATTGTTGGTTTCAACTCTGGAAGGAGGAAACCATTGGAGAAGATTCGTCTGAAGATTCAAATAGGTGATCTTCGAACCATGACAACTTTCTATGTCATTAACTCAGACGTATCTTATAATATCCTCCTCGGAAGACCATAGATTCATGAACACAACATTGTTCCTTCAACTCTCCATCAGTGCTTCAAATTTGTGGATTCTCAGGAAACTGTGAAGACTAAATTTACAGATCTCAATCCTTTCAAAGGTGTTGAAGCCTATTTCTCTGATTCGATACTCTATACACAGGAGCATGTGACAGAAATATCTGATATGGCTGAAGATCGATCACCTCCAGAAGACCAATCATCTTCAGAGGACCAATCGCCTTTGGAAGATCAACCTTTGAAGATTAAGGTCAAAGGTCGAATTCAACCCCAACCTGGTGATAATAAACCTTTGATGATTAAGGTTAAAGGAAAAACTCAAGCTTCGTCTGAGGAATCCGTGAGAATTCCAGTCAAGAGCCTAGTTCAACATCTCATGATCAAGGTTAAAGGACGTACTTCTTGTACAACTGATCCAGAACAACTGGTTATCAACCTTGGAAAGTCTATGCCGAAGACGGATGGTGGTCCGTTAATGATTAATCCAAAGCGTAGTAATCAATCTGTCAATGATGTAAATATTGATCGCTCTGTATTCTCTCATTTTAATAAAGATTTTCTTTTGGAGTATATGGCTGTCAAATTTATTGAAAGAATGACTTTATCTGCTGATAATCAAAGTCATCAACATAAAACTGACATAAATACAGAGGAAACCTTATATATTAATCATAAAGAGAATTATTTTCCTCCTCATGTCGATGTTCCTATGCTCAAAGGTTCCTAACATCCTCTCCTTATTTTCTATCTGTAGCCTCATCATCACAAGCTTGTGTAACTTATAGACGTCACGAAAAATCTTATTTTGTATTCCGTCTAATAAAAAAACAAGCGTCAAATTGTGTTTGGTTTGGCTAAAAATATTCCTGTTATTCAGATAGATAATCTCGAAGAGAAAGATAAAGAAAAAAATCAGAATTGACAAATATAGTCAACAATCTCTTAAGATTATCCAGAATATGGGATACGATTTGAAAATCATGTTAGGCCTCAATCAGGGTAAAGGTAGACGATTACCATTATGTGGTGATCCGTTTTATCAACGAACCCGACATGGTTTGGGATATGATCCATCTCATATGTTTAATGAAGATATGGAAGAATAATTTTCTTCCAGTTCTTCATAATCCTCAGATTCCGAAGGAGTCCGGTATGTTGAATCTTAGCACGTCTTTTCCGTTAATATGGTTCAAACCGATGATGAGTCTGAACTATTTGAAAATGACCCGTAGGCACAACAAATGGACACTCAGTGGAAGCTTCGGTTCGAACAGCGACAGCCACCCACAGAAGATGAAATTGTCCAGATTGATGTTGGAGATGAAACTACATCAAAACCTATATTTATCAGCAAAAACCTTTCTGAAGATGAAAAAGAAGAGTTAATAAAGCTGATAAAATAATATATTGATATATTTGCATGGAGCTATGAGGATATGCCAGGTCTAGATCCTAAGGTAGCTACCTATAAACTCAATATCCTTCCTAATGCCAAACCTGTAAAACAACAGCAGCGGTATTTTCGACCGGATATGATGGATGAAATTGAAGCAGAAGTTAAAAAGCTAATCACATGCGGTTTTTTCCGTGAAAAACAACATCCAGATTGGGTCGCTAATATTGTTCATGTCATGAAGAAGAATAGAAAAGTCCGAGTTTGCATAGATTTTTGAGATCTCAATGCAGCTTGTCCAAAAGAAGAATTTCACCTTCCGATCACCGATGTCATGATAGACAATACATGTGGTTTTGAACGCATGTCATTCATGGACGGATTTTCAGGATACAATCAAATTAAGATACATCCAGGAGATGAAAAGCATACTGCTTTTCGTACACCCCTTGGAGTTTATTGCTACACAGTTATGCCTTTTGGTTTAAAGAATGCCGGTGCTATATATCAAAAGGCCATGAGCAATATATTTCAAGAACATCTACGAAAAGCAGTTGTCACGACCCGCACACGCTTTTCGGACGCGAGAGCGTGAGCAAGCCCAGCTACGTATCGAACGGACTCCAGCCCGACTCGAATACGTAAACGCTGTCAAGGCTATGGTATACTGCCAAATCATGGCAAACAATCTATATCTCAATCCACAATAAGAATATGAAACATGAAGAAACACTATGGGTCGTGGTCTGTAGCCCACTAGCATAAATGTCCGATAAGACTCTAAGGAATATAACAAGAGTCTACAACTGAAACAAGGAACAGAATATCTCATGATAAGGAATGAAAAGCACGAGCGGATAATAAACACAATAACAATACCTGAATCCCGCAATGTATCATCACGTCTGCCATCCAGAACTACTAGCTAACTCCGTGCGATCGCTAAACCTGAGGAGATCATCAGGTCCTCAGAGGACTAGCAAGATACATAATATACATGCCTATCTAACAGTTTTATCATGCGCAAGGAAATCAACAAAAAAGAACAAGGACAAGACAAATGACTACGAACACAAACACGAACACGAATACGAACACTAGAGCAACTACGTATAAATGAACTGCCGGATGAACGAAACATGATGATCAATGGAAGAAACCAAACCCTCGTCCCGAGTGTGGACTCACTGGTTTGAACTAAACACTAACCCTCGTCCCGAGTGTGGACTCTCTGGTTAGTACTAACCCTCGTCCCGAGTGTGGACTCTCTGGTTAGTTCACGGCAAGGCACCCTCGTCCCGAGTGTGGACTCTCTGGTGCAAATACTACATCCTCGTCCCGTGTGTGGACTCTCTGATGTAAACACCCTCGTCCCGAGCGTGGACTCTCTGGTGCAAGTCAAGTCAAGTCTACACCCTCGTCCCGTGTGTGGACTCTCTGGTGCAAATAATCGACATCCTAGTCCCGAGCGTGGACTCACGGATGTAAACAGATCAAGGAAAACACCCTCGTCCCGAGTGTGGACTCTCTGGTGCCAAGGAAACAATGTCAAGGATTTAGCAGTTCACTTACACGTACTCGTTCTATGATACGACTCAAGCAAGGTACTGACGAGAAACTCCAAATGCGAAACACAAGGCCAAAACATGAACATGGCTATAAACAATAAAAACAACTCCACAGAAAATAACACGAAAAAGCACATGTCCATAAATAATCCAAAAGCTGGAAACTGAAATAATATGCATGTAAATAAAACTGTAGAGGGAGGCAAGGTATACTTGCCTGGATTTGTCCAACCCTGCTGCGCTGAGGTTGTGTCTATCAACCCCAAGTCTTACTCCAAGGGACCTAGCCAAAATTACACCATATTAATTTTTTTACTTTATTATTTAATAGTATATACGGTTTGTACCTATACTTACTAAATATTCTTTTATTTACAAAAACTCCACTATTTATTTCTCTGTTATATATATTTTAAGATAAAACAATTTAATTAAGTATATAGTTTTTATACACATGATATAATATATATAGGTTAAAACTATTTAGGTTTCGGTTCAATCTCAATTCAAGATTATGGATTTATTCATAATAGATTAAGTTGCACAAAAAATTAATATGAGGATATATGTACACGTATTATATAGACAGATGAAGTCTCAATTCTAAGATAGGAGTATATATAATTTTGTAAAACAATTTTACAAGAGAATATCAATATTTACTCACTACTTAACAACATAAACATATTCAAATATAATTACCAAAAATTTAACTAACTAGCAAGATAATATAAATTAAAATACTCATAGATAATATATAGTTAATATACATATTTATTCAATTAGAACAATACTTTAAGACTTAGTTTGTTATAATACAAATGATGAGGGTTTACATAGAAACATACAAATTTATATTGATAAAGTAATTTATCCAAAGTATAAGGTCCTGTAACCAATTCCCTTTTTATTCCTTTCACGTGGCATGCTATTGTTTCTCCATTCTTCTACTATATATGTGTATAGCTAACCTATGGTTTGAAGAAACGGAAGAAAACTTATAATCTTACCAGTAAGTTGCCGAATTAAAAATGGAAAGTTGATGATGAGCGGCAGACAGGCGCTTGGTGTAGAGTAGTTGCGGGATGGTGCTACTGCAAGACGCTAGAATGGGGTTCTGGATAGGGACGACGATTCGACTTCTTGGTTGGAGGAGATGGAATGAGGCACTGCGGTGTAGCTGCGCTCGCTGAGGGCTCGGCCAACGTGGCACAGACACGTACAGTTGCGACAAGTCGGCCGAAAGTAGTGCCAATGCTGCTCGGCGTGTTGCATGCTTCTAAAGCTTGATAGTCGGCTCCGACATGGAGGCTACATCCTAGAACTTTGGTCGGCTTCAGCTCTCCGTTCGTGTACGGAGTTAGCAAAAGACTTGCACTCGAACCTCGAAGAGGCGCTGGGTTAACTCAGGCAAGCATGGAGCTCGTTGCAACCGGCCAGGATGGAAGTTTGTGGATTATGGCGAGGGTGGTGGAGTCTCGACACCCCGTGGAGAGGTCGAAGCTTTCGTTGAGCCTGACATGTCAAGTCGACCAATATGGGTTGCTGCTCTTAGAGGATGTGAACCCGAAGGAACCGATCCCGACGGTGGCAGGCTCTTTGGGCAACAGCAAGTTGTTGAGGCTTCGATTGCCGTAGGAAGGGTATTAGAGGAGGCTACGCGGAAGTCGACAAGGTTTACGACCAAAGAAGGAGATGAAATAGTTAGGGTTTGTTTTTTTTTTGGCTTTGGCGATCTTTATATATAAAGAGAGAAAGATAAGGTTGGTTGTATATACGAATAGAGATCAGATAGATAAGGAGGTTTGGCTGCTTAGTCTTGGGTTCTCTAGAGATGATAAGGGAATAGATGAATAGCCTCTCCTCTGCGTTCATAACTATATACATATACATGAAGACAGAGAGGAATATGATAAAGATAATGAGAGAATCTAATATATAGGAGCATCAGAGTAATCTTGAGAAATCCTAGTTTGTTTGGTTGTTGGGATTCGAATATGAAATATACTCAGGAGAAGTAGATAGGGATGTATTCAATTATATTTGAAAGGGGTTAAACGTTTAATGCGATAGCTTAGTTGATAATGGCAGAGGTTATATATATATATTATTTAGTAATATCTGAATATACAAAAATAATAATTTTATCCACTATATAAATATAAATATTGTTTATAATATATACAAAAACCCAAAAATTACCATTTAGGTCAAATAGATAATATAAAAAAATATTTCAAAAATTTTCGGGAAGGGGAGCTACAGCAGTTGAATGTTACGTAGATAATATAGCTGTCAAAAGTCGATTAAAGGATGATCACATTCAAGATTTGAAGACAGTGTTCGAGTTAATGCGTCGACATCAATTAAAGATGAACCCCACTAAGTCTTTCTTAGGGGTTTCCAGTGGCAAGTTTTTGGGATTTGTCATTACTTCTCAAGGTATTCATGTTGATCATGATAAAATCAAAGCAATTCTCGAGATGCGTCCTCCACGTAATTTGAAAGAACTACGTGGCTTCCAAGGTCGCATTGCTTATATCATGAGATTTATATCAAATCTCTCTGGAAGATGTCAACCTTTCTCTCGTTTATTGAAGAAGGGTGTGTCATTTGTTTGGGATGAAGCATGTCAAAAAGCATTCAATGACATCAAGCAATACCTTGCAAATCCACCTGTTTTAGTTCCTCCAGTAGTAGGAAGACCCTTTTTGCTCTATATTCGAACATTGGATCATTCTCTCGGTGCTCTTCTTGTACATAAAAGTGATAAGGGTCATGAACATGCAATTTATTATCTTATCTGTATGATGGTTGGAGCTGAACACAAGTATACTCCTGTGGAGAAAGAATGTCTGGCCTTGGTTTTTGACGTTCAAAAGATGCGACATTATGTGTCAGGACAAACTATTCATGTCATATCCAGAATAAATCCTATTTGGGTATTGATGAGAAAGCCGAGTATCCTTAACTCCCGGTTAGCCACCTGGGCAATGTTGCTTACTCCCTATGATATGGTCTACATACCTCAAAAATCAGTGAAGGGTCAAGGGTTAGCTGACTTCTTAGCAGCTCACTCTATACCTGAAACTTCTAAGCTATATGAGGATATCCCAGATGAAGTCGTAGATTGCAACATGACTTTGAGGGATGACATTTGGCAGCTATACTTTGATGGAGCATCACGTGTAATGACCCGCTCCGCCCTAGCGGAACGCCGATTCAAACGGCAAGTTCAACGACTCAAACGAGCCGTCGACCCGAAGAGTTGGCATCGACCTGAAGAAGAATCGATGCAAGGCTTACATTGGCCCGCCGGAGATGAATCCAGATATAGACTTTCAAAGGCGCGCTCGGAGTATCGCTCGGCCGATACGAACATCGCTAAGGTGGGTGGCTCCGATGAACCCATCTTTGCTTAGCCTAGACACATAACATTACGGATACTATTGCTAGAATCGCTAGGCGATAACACCGCGCATGCAAATAAATGACTCAACGCACCTAGCTAAGGGAATAATCCCATCTTGTATGCTTGTATAGAATATGGAAAAAAACATAGAAAATGTGAGAACTCTCGCACCCCGCTCCCTACTCGTGCTAAGGCACAAGCTTACGTTCAAGTCCCTTATGCGTTCAACAATGAAACAATGAATGGTTATCAACAATAAAATGGAAGACTATCGACGTAGTTGTTCCGAGTAGAGTATAGCAACATTGAAAGTCTTCGGGTCCGATGGGTCGCCAAGGCGACTCCCGTACTGGGAGTTGCGTAATGTGTGAATGAATAAATCAACGAATGAATGAATGAATGGATGAATCAATGAACGAACGAACAAGAGAAAGAAAGAAAGAATGAATGAAAAATAAGAAGGAAAGAATGGTTAGCGACTGGTGTGACGGACACGTGCAATGGGGCTCGCTACCCGCGCTGCACGGACGCCAACCTGGTCGATAACGCATTAAGGCTAAGGGTTAGCCTACGGCACAGAGGCAGCCGTTAAGTTAAAATGACAAATAAAATGAAATGGTCGTGGACACCTCCATCGTATACGGGGGAGAGGGGAAATAAGGGTATTTCCAGCGGCACAGTCAAAGTGTGAAGGACGTGCCGGTCCGGACGGAAATCAAAATTTGGCTTACGTACAGGCCTGAGTGCGGGCTTGGCCACCAGGGGACGTAAGGTCGGGTATTTCAAAAGACTATCAGGGTGTACCAAGCCGCACGCCAAGATATATGAGAAATTACCAAGGGGAAGACATGTCCAAATTGGCTTGTGATGCCAGCGACCGATGCATATAGATTAAGTGAGCTTTGCTGGTGGCAATCCACGTGCATGTCCTTGCATTGAAATCAAAGTAGTCTAAGTTAACTAAATGAAGTGCCTTCTGAACAGGCTCGAACATAACACACCAGATAATCGAGAGTACTTCGGCAAAGGAATTAGAAAATACGCCTACGACGTGCTAGGACCCGAGGCAGGGACACGCCCTTGACATTGAAAGTTCACATGAATCACGTTAAGTTATTTCCTATGAATTGTTGACTAACTTGGTTTACTTTGGACAGGGAAGGCCGGACGGTAAGTATGGGTAAGTCGTGCATGTATTTCTATGCAACACATTGAATTTGGCAACACGAGATAGGTTATGAAATATGCATGAAACTGATCCTAAGGCAAGATTAGAAAGACAATGAACGATAGACGGTGCACGAAAGTAAATAGAACGTGTTTGGTAATGATAGCATTGTGGGCGAGCTAGCCTCCCCACCAGTGCATAACAATGTACTGATAACCCCACAGTCTGCTTGCAGGATGCAGTAGACATCGTCGGGTACGGAGCTTCCCTCGAACGTGCTAAGGCACGGAGCTATCTCTGGAGCCTTGGAGCGTTGCAAGGAGCTGGAGCACCATATACAGGACATAATGTATCGAAACATCGCCATGAATCATTCCATGTTGTAAGTCGCTTGGCACGCCTTTTATGTTTCAGAGAGAGAAAGCTTGAGAGATTTGTAATATCGGCCTAGCGCCGCTTGTAAACTTCTTGAATATCAATAAAGAGTTGAATTCGCTTCAATTTGTGTTCATTTACTTTCTGCTGCAAATGGGGACACTCTGTGCGACTCTGTGGCCTAGCTCAAATCGGCCGTTTCTGGAGATAGCCTTGCACGGGCACACCTAGGTCCGTGCGGCATCATGTCTTAGCGAGGACGATCGCTCCTGCGGGAGCGGGGCGTGACAGATTGGTATCAGAGCACGGCTTTACGTCCTTGGACTTTATTTCGATTCTCTCAGTTTTGAAAGCTCGCTAAAACAAAAGAAGTATATGCTCTCTCTCGTTGTGCCTTGGAATGTTCCATATAATAAGTCTAATATTTTCGTACAAGTACTTGATTGAACGGGATCGATAGGCGAAGGCCTTTGTGCCAAACCGCGATGGACTTGAGTTGGAAGGAACCGATGCTAAGAGTTACAAACGCAAGATGTGCTTGAATAACCTTATGCTGACAATAGCGAACGAGTATGCGAGACCGAAGTATAGTTCGAATGGGATGGATATGTACGCAGCCTTTTGGCTAAGTTGTGCGAAGTATCGCGCACCTAGACCTTCTGGTGCGAACGAGTTTAAGAGCGAGACCGACTATCGCTCGGACGAGAATAAGTGAGACTTAGAACGTATGTTGATAGAGACGCTATTTGACCAACGCTAAAGCGAGCACGAGAGATGGTTCTTAGATTTTGAGGAATGGACGAACGCGCAATTGGACATGTCGATCGGGAGTCGAATAACCTTTCGAGGATTTGTAGAATGACTTGACTCTGAGTGGTGTATGTGATAGCTTCGAAGAAGAATAAGAGTCAGCGTCAACGACCAATCGAGTGGCTCGAACCCTGAGTGGTGTATGGACGTCATAGAAATTGTTCGAGCGAGACTAAAGGATTTACGGATCGTACGAGTATGTCGGCACGCGATACGATCGCGCAAAGCCTTAGAACGTGTCACGCTTAGTTGGTCGTGACTTCAAAAGTCCCGAACGAGATGTCGCTGGACAACTTGTCAATGGGCAACGCGAGTTAGAAAATGGTTCGGAACGATGAATGAAAATGAATGGTCTTGATCGAGAAAACTTAGAGGATCGTGCGTACGATTTTGGATTGATTCAAATAAATTGTGACTTGAGTTTGAACAACGATCTTGAAACTAGCTTGAGGAATAGCAGTTGAACTTGATCTTGAATATTAAACGAAATTGTGGAATATCCAACTCGGACAACAGCATCAACGCACGAGTCGAAATCGGTTGCAAAGGAAGATCGTCAGGTTACGCATATCGTCGATGGTATTGAGGCGTATCAAAGATCGATATGTGATAACTCGGGGGTACTCTGACTCAGCGAATGACGATCGTACAAATGTCATTGTTCCGTTGGATGCTATACTTAGGATGTTAAAAATGTGTCGAGGAAAAGATAGACTTGGCTCGAGGATTTTTTAGTTGAACGCATGACGGTCAGACTGTCGAATTGATTTGGCTTGGATGAAAATAAGAATGCTTGGATTTGCTTCGTTGACAACCACAACGTTGACATTCTTACCTTATGCAAGCGCAACTCCAGCCTCGCACATGCGTCGCGCCGGATTAGGACGATCACTCCGCGTGAGCGCTGATATGGTGATTCATACAGCGGGAGTGACTGAACTTGGATGGCATGGTAATTTGATTGCTTCGAATTGTGGGTTGACGCGAAGGTAAACTCGAGAATGAATCAGTGTGTGTGATGATTAAACTTGAGGATTGAGTAGGTCCAATCCACGTATCGAGAATGAGTTAGTCTAAACTCAAACAAGAGTTATGCCCCGATGAGAATGATTATTCCACGGGAGCGTTGTATGGTGATTCATGAACCACCGTGGATGATCGGACATGCGTGAGATTGGAACGCAATGTATTGTTGAGCTGGATGACCTCGTGATCGAATACATGAATTGGTTAGAATGGATATGTGAAGTATGTCGATTGGGTGATTTAATGGATTCGAATATGTGCAACGAATACATTGATGCGAATAGGTGATCGCGCTCGATGTTTAGAAATCTGAGTGACGTGAGCTTGGGTAGAAAACCCCCGTACTACCGACTTTGGTTTGACCCTAGGATTGGGGTCAGTGTTGGCATTATTGTTGGGGAACTGTGATTCCAATCCTGACATTGACTTAGCCTCGAAAAGAAATAGCCTAGCAGATAGGCGGACGACCCTATACCGAGTGATTGAACCTGTGCGATTGATATTAGAGTATCGTCTGGACGGACGATAGACTTGGGACAACCAGACTTAGAGTAGGACGGGAAATTAGGAGTGTACGTAAAAAATGAGAATGGCTCCAAACGAAGGAAATGATAGGAATGGATGATGCGCAAGTAAAGTTGGAATAACGAATTGAATCATTGGTCGGAAGACGTATTCGATGATAGTGCAATACTTGGTCTCAAATCGGACGGAAATTACTTAGACTTGGTCAACTCCGCTAAGAAGAAATCGTATTGATTTTGTTGACAAAAGCGCTTGAGAAGCGAATCGAATCATCTCGAGGACCGAGATAAACGATATGTGATACACACATGAGTTCGATTTTAAATCGAAGTTAAGCAAAACGATCGACAAATCGAAACTATCACGAGTAGCTTGACCGACTTCGCTAGTTGCTAAGCTTGGTTGAAATATACGTATTCGGA
The DNA here is from genome assembly GCA_029216955.1 of Iris pallida. Lineage (NCBI taxonomy): Eukaryota > Viridiplantae > Streptophyta > Magnoliopsida > Asparagales > Iridaceae > Iris > Iris pallida. The sequence continues at coordinate 3,802,386 of JANAVB010034019.1, forward strand.
GGATGCCTTGAATGCGTGCACGATCCAAACTCAGCGATATGATGAACTCGAATGCAGCTGCAAGTGGGTGTTGAGATGCGCATGAACGAATGAGTGAGTTTGCCTCAGCCTACGACTCTCGTGTTTGAGAATTTTAACACACCTCGTACGACCGTTTCAGTCCCCTGATACGTCAAAATAGCAACCAAGTCGAAGAAACGCGACAATTGAATAAGAACCATCAACTCTGAAATGAATGAAAAGCCATTCAATAAAATCGACCAAACGTATGCGACACGGAACTTGGAAAGGTACCAAGCATGGTTCGATGCCATCGAACGATAGAGACGTTCGATAGAATTGTCTATGAAACACGATGACACGAGTTAAGGAATGGTAGGATGACCTGCACTCAGGAAGTCTCGAGGACGAGACTTATCTTGAGTGGTGTATTATGTAATGACCCGCACCGCCCTAGCGGAACGCCGATTCAAACGGCAAGTTCAACGACTCAAACGAGCCATCGACCCGAAGAGTTGGCATCGACCTGAAGAAGAATCGATGCAAGGCTTATATTGGCCTGCCGGAGATGAATCCAGACATAGACTTTCAAAGGCGCGCACGGAGTATCGCTCGGCCGATGCGAACATCGCTAAGGTGGGTGGCTCCGATGAACCCGTCTTTGCTTAGCCTAGACACATAACAATACGGACACTATTGCTAGAATCGCTAGGCGATAACACCGCGCATGCAAATAAATGACTCAACGCACCTAGCTAAAGGAATAATCCCATCTTGTATGCTTGTATAGAATATGGAAAAGAACATGGAAAATGTGAGAACTCTCGCACCGCGCTACCCGCTCGTGCTAAGGCACAAGCTTACATTCAAGTCCCTTATGCGTTCAACAATGAAACAATGAATGGTTATCAACAATGAAACGGAAGACTAACGACATAGTTGTTCCGAGTAGAGTATAGCAACATTGAAAGTCTTCGGGACCGATGGGTCGCCAAGGCGACTCCCGCACTGGGAGTTGCGTAATGTGTGAATGAATAAATCAATGAATGAATGAATGAATGGATGAATCAATAAATGAACGAACAAGAGAAAGAAAGAATGAATGAATGAAAGATAAGAAGGGAAGAATGGTTAGCGACAGGTGTGACGGGCACGTGCAATGGGGCTCGCTACCGGCACTGCACGGACGCCAACCTGGTCGATAAGCATTAAGGCTAAGGGTTAGCCTACGGCGCAGAGGCAGCCGTTAAGTTAAAATGACAAATAAAACGAAATGTTCGTGGACACCTCCATCGTATACGGGGGAGAGAGAGGAAATAAGGGTATTTCCAGCGGCACATTCAATGTGTGAAGGACGTGCCGGCCCGGACGGAAATCAAAATTTGGCTTACGTACAGGCCTGAGTGCGGGCTTGGCCACCAGGGGACGTAAGGCCGGGTATTTCAAAAGACTATCAGGGTGTACCAAGCCGCACGCCAAGATGGATAAAAAATTACCAAGGGGAAGACATGTCCAAATTGGCTTGTGATGTCAGCGACCGATGCATATAGATTAAGTGGGCTTTGCTGGTGGCAATCCACGTGCAAGTCCTTGTTTTGAAATCAAAGTAGTCTAAGTTAACTAAATGAAGTGCCTTCTGAACAGGCTCGAACATAACACACCAGATAATCAAGAATACTTCGGCAAAGAAGTTAGAAAATACGCCTACGACGTGCTAGGACCCGAGACAGGGACACGCCCTTGACATTGAAAGTTCACATGAATCACGTTAAGTTATTTCCTATGAATTGTTGACTAACTTGGTTTACTTCGGACAGGGAAGGCCGGACGGTAAGTATGGGTAAGTCGTGCATGTATTTCCATGCAACACATTGAATTTGGCAACACGGGATAGGTTATGAAATATGTATGAAACTGATCCTAAGGCAAGATTAGAAAGACAATAAATGATAGACGGTGCACGAAAGTAAATAGAACGTGTTTGGTAATGATAGCATTGTGGGCGAGCTAGCCTTCCCACCAGTGCATAACAATGTACTGATAACCCCACAGTCTGCTTGCAGGATGCAGGAGACGTCGTCGGGTGTGGAGCTTCCCTCGAACGTGCTAAGGCACGGAGCTATCTCTGGAGCCTTGGAGCGTTGCAAGGAGCTGGAGCACCATATACAGGACATAATGTATCAGAACATCGCCATGAATCATTCCATATTGTAAGCCGCTTGGCACGCCTTTTATGTTTCAGAGAGAGAGAGCTTGAGCGATTTGTAATATCGGCCTAGCGTCGCTTGTAAACTTCTTGAATAACAATAAAGAGTTGAATTCGCTTCAATTTGTGTTCATTTACTTTCTGCTGCAAATGGGGACACTCTGTGCGACTCTGTGGCCTAGCTCAAATCGGCCATTTTTGGAGATAGCCTTGTACGGGCGCACCTAGGTCCGTGCGGCATCACGTCTTAGCGAGGACGATCGCTCTTGCGGGAGCGGGGCATGACATCACGGGTGGGGCCTAAAGGCAATATTGTCTCCGGAGTAGGCATCGTTTTGTTCTCTCCTAATAAAATGGTCATATACCATGCTTATTCTCTCAATGAACCATGTCCCAATTATAATGCTCCGCTCCGCACAACATATTAGGATGAGGTGTTGACTCAAAGAGTCGCGTAGTCGCGTTGACCGAATGAAACGTATCGATGCAAAAGTCGATACGAGAGTTACGTTGTCCCAAGAAACGCATCGAATTAAGTCGATGCGAAGAGTTGCCTTGTCCCGAAAGAATGCTTCGAGTGAATCGATGCGAAGTGCTGCATTACCCCGAAGGATAAGTGCATTGAATCGGCTCGAAGATTCTAAGAAATCGAATCGACCAAGGCGCAAGTCCTAATCGATGCAAGTATTGATTTTAGTTGTTTCGTGTACAGGTTATACATTGACGCAAAAATATTAGAGGTCGATCTTTTGCCATATTTAGTAAGGGGTCCGTGAAACCAAATCGACGCCTTGCGATGGGCTGAGACTTGGGTACGGTAAGCCAAATCGGACGTATAATTCAATGAAGCACGAAGTGCTGAATGGCTAAGTCAGGAGAGTGGCCGTGCAATGAAGTTATGAAATCGAACCGCATCGGCTCGACAAAACCACAAAGGTGTATCGACTCAAGGTGGAAGGATTGACTCTTCTTTTTACTCCTTCATGCGATAAGTCAAATATATCATTGTATGCTAAAAGTTAACCTATCAACACCACGGGCGTGGTCCGATAGGAAGTAAATCGTAGTGTGAGTCGAACACTAAGTTAGAACAATTGAAATGAAATGTACATCATATGCACGATTCGCTATGGAACATTGGATATCGCAAAGGCGAGCGCCTCGGTGCGCAAGCCGCAAGAACATGGGATAACTGTATTCGACGAGTGCCTTAGTGCGAACCATTCCGTGCCTTCGTGCACGACTTAGAAAGGCTAGAACATTGAAAGACAATAGGCGAGCGTCCTAGCGCGCAAGCCCCGAACATTGAACACTAAGTTATAGAACTTCGAAATACAGTCGAAACGTGCCTACGTGCACGAGTCATACAAGATGGCTTCGTTGCGAAAGAATACAGTTGTGACATGAATTTGGCGGAACTGTCGGATATGACATAATGCCTCGAAAGGTGTTCGAGACCTTCGGGTCGTTCGTTTGACGAACATTGAGTTGAGGCATGATGCCATTGAATCATTGAAACTAAGTATGAAATGTAAGAACACAGAAAGTTAACGGAAGAAATATGAGATGATAAAGTCTGAGTCTCGGACTCAAGACTATGTTTGGTTGTTTGAATTTGACTGCTTGAATAATAAGGACGTTACATGGTCGATTGGGATGGACTTGAGATTAATGTGATAATAACTCGTTCACGAGTGTTTTCCCCAAACGGTTAAATGCCGGAGCGCCCCGGAACCGCTTGGCCTAGGAGGGAATCGAATAATCTTTGTAGGCACACATCCTTAAGATGAGTAACACTTACTTATAGATGGGAAAAGCCGTAAATGATGGTATACAGTGGGAACGTTTCGGTTGTTGGGACCGCAACCCACCCGTTAAATTCCAGACAGCTCGACCAATATTGAGAAAAGAATGAGAAAAAAGAAAGTAAGGAACTCATTTAGTCCATTCCGGCGCGGATACGCCAACGGCCTTCATATAGCTAAGGAACGATGGGTTGAAAGTGTAGGCACATACGTATCCCGCACACATAGATCCTGCTTAGAGATGCACTTATAACATGACAGGGAAGGAATGGGGCGTATTCACCTTGCGTCGGTGCAAGGGCGAGTGCGTCGACTTGGTAAGAAGTCGCACCACGAAACAAACACGAGATTGCTTGCATGCTTGCCTATTTTAATTCGAATAACATGCTTGCCATGCTAACATGTTTTATGCTTTCGAATATGCCATAAAATTGACCCTAAGGAGAATATAGCAAGATCATAATCTAAGTTGCGTGATTCAACATAAATACTACAATGTCGGTTTGGATAGAAGATCTTTGCATCAGTACATACAAGGACGAACGTACTGATCCCCCACTAGCTTCATGCAGGGTACAGAAAATGGATGGCTCGCGGTGAAGCGTTGCTTGAACACGTTGAGGCTTGGAATGCCGAAGCGTATTGAAGCGTGCGATCGCTTGACACTCGGACATGCAACAGGATTGATGCAGCCGAGATATAGAAGGCATGATGTATGGAACGGTAAAATCCCTTGTGGGCAAGAGAGAACCTGAGTGTTGTAACCAATCTGGCATATATTGTTAGGCTATCGAAAGCCCTTGTAATCTCAGTTTCGAATATCAATAAAGAGAATTATTTCGTATACTCTATTTTCCTTTTATTGTTAATATCGAATCAAAAGATAACCATTTGAGAACTTGTCATCTTGCCTTGCACGAGCGCAACTCCAGGCTCGTGCGGCATCACGCCCCCTGCGAGGACGATGATTCGAATGATTCCGGGTCGGGACGTGACAGATTGGTATCAGAGCTCTAGGCTCAATTTCCTCTGGATGCTCGCTTCATTACAATTCTAAAAGTTGTCCACCACCACTTGAAATCACTCTTGACCCTACTCGATGCTGTATTGGATGTTCCATACAATAAGTCTAATACAAATCGTGTGATTTTGCCGTATGTGTTTTGGAAATTACATGATGTTTGCTAAGAAAGTCGTGAAGGGTATATTGTATTGAATGCAACGAGCCGTAAAAATGTTAGTTGCTGCAAGCGCAACAAATTATGAAATACGATTTGAGATGTTGTTACAATGTAACATGTTGAAAGAGAAATAAAATGATGTATGAAGTGCAACGAGTTAATTGTGAATATGCGTTAAAATGAAAGTGATAAGCCAATACCGAATGTGTTGAATGGATTTGGGCATTGACTTTGAAAGTCGGAAATAAACCGTTGCACGATGTACAACACGTGTTGGAAGTAAAATTATTGCACGTGGTACAACGCATATCAAATTAATCGTTGCACGAAGTACAAAGGAGATTGGAAATAAATCGTTGCACAAAGTAAAATAAAATGTCAGAAATAAATTGTACCACGATGTGCAACACGTATCAAAAGTAAAATTTGTTGCACAGGGTGCAACGTATATCTAAATAAATTGTTGCACGAGATGCAACGGAAGGAATTAAAATCGTAAATCGATAAAACGAATCGTTCGGTTGCACACCAAACTTATGTTGGCAAACGAAAACATTGACCGAGTTATATCGGATTCGATTTAATCAAAGTTACGGTTGTGATCAAGCACGATCACTGCGGAAATCGTGAGTCGGAAGAGATTGTTGGTTTACACTAAGTGTAATACGAGGGAAATGACTTGATTTCGAGTGGTATATGCCATACCACGTAGGCGATAAATGACTCGATTCCGAGTGGTATATGGTATACCACTTGTACGATGAATTGTATCGACGCGTTGTGAGAATTGCGGAAGGTTTGTCCGCAACAGACGGGAGAGTAACGAGACTTGATTGGAAATTTGTATGACGGTATGTTGATGCATGTGTTCTTCGAAAATCAGTTGGGACGATGAGGCGAGACTCGTATCAATGAACGATACATCGGACGAAAATTATAAGTCGGTCGGACGACCAAGACTAGCGGAACGATTTTGCCTTGAAGCAATAATCGGATCGACGGAAAAGGAAAACTCGAACTTACAAATCGATTTGCACGACTTGCGATCTTGATAGAAATGTTGGACGAGGCGAATCGAATCGCACGACTTGCGATCTCGATAGAAATGTTGGGCGAGACGAATTGTAACGCCCCAGTCCCAAAATACGTAGGACCAAGTACGTAGACATGCCAGCTGTATACATACGAAATACATGGACCTCGTATGTATACATAAGCTGTAAATATAGTAATCCAAGACAACTAAATCTCATCCACAATAAAAAAAATAATAATATAGAAATCAACTTGAATATTTACGATACAATCGTTGGGCGGAGACAAAGTCCACTACCAACTAATTTAAATAGAGAAGAAATATACAAAGAAAGTGATTGGTCAAGCGAAGCAATGACAAGTCCAAAAGCAGTCATCACGAAGGAAGAAATGGCCTTAGCTAGAGCACCTGCAAGAAATCACGAAAACACACACCTGAAAAAAAAAACCAGGTCCTCAGAGGGACGTAACAAGACACATAATATCATGCCATAAACTGAATAGTAAGAGCTCAATAGGAAATATACATGCGTAAGGTTCCTAACCATTCTATGTGATATATATTTTGAGAAGACAACGTTCTACGCAGGAGCTTAGGTGTTCAACATAGATGGAGAGAGAGTAGTAGTAGGTAGCGCTCATAAGAGGCACTATCGACTATGGACAGAAAGTAGTTCTCATACGAGAACTATCGGCCCCGGGGCAGTAAGTAGCGCTCATCTGAGACACTATCGGCCCAAATCTATGTGTGTACTGAACATGTAGCCCCTACGCTAATAACTGTCTTCCCCCTCCCCATGACACTATACATGCGTCGCCTCTACGATGCTGTTTAATCCTTAATAACTGCCAAGTCTTCTACAAAAATCTATTAGCAGTTACATCCTAACGTACGGCCTGTACGCAACGATGTACGGTCGGTACGCAAGTCCGTATCTATATACGACTCACAACTCACACACAACCCGTGGCACATCGTGACAGTTTATGAGATATACTAAACATGCGGTGGTCCCTTAACTCTAAGCCAATTACATACAATATAATAATTTGCATATATATATCATTTTGAAAGAACAACCTAAAGAAAAAGCATGCATGATATTGAGCAAAAAAATTTAAACAGTAAAGGCAAGGTGTCTTGCCTGGTGTGTCGCCTGGTGTGGTGCAATGATCCGACAAGTCCAGTTTTGTCCATTAGCCATGGTCGATGTAGTGGTCCAAATCGCAAGAAAATAGGAACATGGGATTAGTCATGATCAACGACGATAATAATCAACAAGGGAATTTGCAAAATAAATATAACGTATTTTAGAAAATATTTTTAATAAATTTAAGACTAGATTTGTTTTTTTGAAAATACTAAAATCTCAAATCATTTTTAGGCATAATTACTATAGGTTGGAAAATAAAATTTTTAAGGAGAATACTAGAATATATTTTAGATAATATTTGAAGAATATTATCAAATCATTTTAGACCAAAAAAAACCATATCTTTTTCAAAATATATATGTTTAAGGGTTAGCAGATATAATCTAGAAGAATATTTTATTGTTGTAAACTAACTTTAAATTTTGCTAGAAAATAATAATAATGTAAATAATAACACTTAACCAAACAACAACTAATATTAATTATAATATATAAATGATAAAATAATTGACACCTTTTTAGATAAATGATAATAATAATAATAATAATAATAATAATAATAATAATAATAATAATAATAATAATAATAATAATAATAATAATAATAATGATGATAAAACTCCAAATGCTACTTACTGTTCTTTTAATAAAGTAATATTAATAATATAATAATAATAACTTTTAATAATAATAATAATATTAATGATACTAACAGCAATATGTAATAATAATAATAATAAATATAATGATATTAATAATAATAATAATAATAACAGAATGATAATAATATTAATAAGATTAAAAATGTTAATAATACGAAAATTTTTTACTTAAAAACCCTTGTCTTCAATCCCCAAATAATTAGTGAGAGAGAGACTGAAGAGAGTGCGAGAGAAAGAACAGAGAGGAGAGAGAGGGGTCTCGGGAGAAGTGCTCACCGGCGGACCGACGGTCGTCGGAGGGGTCGAGCGCCGGCGATGGACCTGTGGCGGCGCGGTGGTCGAGCGGAGATGTAGGCGGCGGACATGGCGGAAGGAGGCGACGGAGTTGATGGATGCTGGAGGCGGCGCAGGGTGCTTGCCGGCGGAGGCAAATCGAGGGTTTCACCTGTGGCTCTGGCGCGACGGATGGGCGCACGGCTCGGGAAGCCAGAAGCGGTGGTCGGCCGATGTGGGATGCACGGCGATCGAGCGGATGGCCATGGAGGGGAAGAGCCGCGGCTCGTGTTCGCGGAGAGTTGCGGTGGTCGGCCTCGACCCGGCTTGGTCGCTCGCGGCCGTGGCCGCGGTTTGCCGAAGAGGGTGGCACAGGGGAATCATGGCGGAGGCACAGTCTGGCATGGGTATCACCAGCGGAGGAGTCTCGGGCTGTACGGTGCGGTGGCGCACCGACTCAGGTGAGGTGTCTCCCCCTTCTTTTTTCTATTGTGTGGTTGTGGTGATGGCGATGGTCGGATTGATGTGTCGCCGGCGAGTGAGCGCCGGTGACGACGGTGGTGGTGTGTCCTGAGGATGGAGAGGACGGTCAAGGTGGTTATGTGGGGGTGGTTGTTACTATCGGTGGTGGTTGTGTGATGATGGTGATGACAATGGTGAAGGTGGATCGCCGACCGGAGTGGCTGGATGGGATGATGGATGGCAGTGGTGATGATGTGGTCGAGGAGGGGCTTGATTGGAGATGGAAAGTCGGGGTCGGGTAATGTCGGTTAGGTTTAGGGATTTGCAATGTATCGTGTCGGGGTTGTCGACACGGAGAAGGAATTTTGTATTTGTAAAATATGGAATAAGAGACTGGATGGTCACAGACACGATGCACAATGTGGTTGTGGATGAAAAATTATGGAGGAGTACCTCTCCTTTTATAGGAGGTGAGAATTCCCAGTTGGATAGGGATTGTGTCTTATTTAAATACCCAATAGATAATTCATCATGTAATTAAATAGATTTAAAGCCAATTCAAATCAAATCCAAATCCAAATTAATTCTATACTTAATTTAAAATATTTTAAATAAAGCCAATAAAATCTTTTGCAATTTAATTTACCATATTTAATCAAATATTAAAATTAACAAAATCCTAAATATCATTTTCATAGTTAAATAAATATGGAAATAATTAATTTTGAAAATCACTATAAATACTTAAATATTACTTTATAAAATAGCTGTTATAAATAACAAAATATTTTAAATATCAACTTCCAATTTTTGCAAAATAGTTGGAATACTTTTCATATAAAGCACAATTTTTCAAATCACTATTTATTTTTAAATGACGAACAAAGTAGCTCTTTTTAGAAATAAAAATATTTACCACCTATTATTTTGAAAATTAAATTCTTCTATATATAAAATAAATTTTATAATAAAAATATTTTTCTAAAGTATGTACCTCGACACATATTCGCACTCGTCGAGAAATTACGAACGCAAATCTCGCACATTACGTAAATACGACAAAGTGACTCATGTGCGACGTATAGATACGAAATACAAAATGAATACAAAATTAAAAAAAATCGTAGTAGAAATTTTAGGGGGTTTACACGAATCGAATTGCGCGACTTGCAATCTCGATAGAAATATTGGGCGATACGAATTATGATCGGATCGTACGACTTGCGACTTCGGTAAGAAAGTTGGTTGACACGAGAATTAGTGCCTAAGAGATTGTTGGTTACGCTACGGCAAAACTCATTTTAGTACGACTGAAAAACATGCGAAACTTAGAGGGCAAGAGATCGTATGACTTGAGGGTTCGATGTTGGATAATCGGTAACTCAGTTACGCGATCAAAGTATAGTGGGATGCGGCAAATCAGAAAACAAGTTGATACGTATGGAAAAGTTTGTTGCAAACTTGGACATATGCAATACAAGTTGTCGACGTTGAAACGGATTCAAAGTTGACCCTTACGCTATATAAATTGATACGACGTATCGAGATCGATACGTAAGGAAATGTAAGCGCGATGTGGGAATACAAAATGGAGTGCGTCTCGCGCTATCAATGTTTTGTAAATAAAAATACGAGAATGAAACGAACCGGTTGATCATGAACCTTGTGATTAATCAAGACGAGACTATAAGTCATCGACGATTGTTCGATGCATATAGCATCTCGTGTGTCGACCCGCGAATAAGATAGACTCGAACTTGATACGAGTAGATGTTTCGTAAATTACAAAATCATCGACGGTAGTGCATGAATTTACTCGAAGGATAGTTGTGCATCAGTTGCGCCGATAGAAACAGTTTTATCCGAAATTGGGTAGTCGTGTAGAATCATCGGAACGTGATTTGGCTCCGAAATAAGATATAGCATGGTTCGTATTAAACTGTCCTTCGTTAATTATCCACAATTATCGAGTGTAGCTTCGGGACAGCTGACCCTAGAAGACTTGACCACCAAATCAAATTGAATGCTGCAAACCGTAAGGTGACCCATGCGATATCGCATATGAGATTTCACCGATAACAAATATAACATGGTACATGTTGACGATAAGTCTAGGTGATCGAAATTGTTGGAACAACTTTCGATTGCGAATGATATAGTTATATTTTGAGTATTCGTCGGATGAATACTTGAATGGTTATGTTGGTCGACGATTAAACTAGAAATTCACCAACGAACTTGGTGATTCGGATAGGCGATTACGAGAATCGTGCTATGCACGAGAGAGAACGATAAGGGAATGACTTATGAGTCATGTTGTTAGATTTGGATTCACCTCGCAATTGAGCTTGCGTGAATCGAACTATATTCGCTGTTACGAGACGGATAAGTCGGGAATTTAGCTAGTGAATTTTCTACTCGATAGGAATCGAACGTAAGGCATATCGTAAAGACCTTCGTGTCAAGGCGATCGTTGCCTTGAGCACCGTCGCTTTGATGTAAACTTTCGTGTCGGATAGATTATGGCCTTTGTGCAATGTCAATTTAAAGTTACGTCGGGAGAAGTTAAGCACGGTGTCTAGGTAAGTAACCTAGCGGGCGTAGTCCTGATTGTTGATGCATTTGTAAGTCAACAAAGGAAATCGTATCGGGACAAGTTGCATAGCAAGATTTCAGAAATAGTTGGGTGGCGACTTCGAACGCAAGGCGTTGCGGAGACTCGTTGTGATTGGATGCGCGACGGCTTGACACGACGCATAAAGTTGATAGTCCATACGAAACATACGAAACGAGAAATATAATTTCTGAATCGTGTCGCATGTAGTGAATTTGTTGAATGAATCACGTATGTATCGAATATATGTATACGATAAAATTCTGAGAACGGTTGCTAAGGATAAGCCCGATTGAGAGTACGAGATGGCAAGCATAGGATTGAAATTTACCTGTCAGCTTTGTTCCAATTTGCTACGACTGGACTTGGTCGAAATACATATATCTTCGGGACGTCTTGAATATAGGTACGAATCCAAATCGAGTTGTATACAAATTCAAATCGAGCTGCAGAAAAGATATTGAAATGTTAATGAAAAGCTTGCGAGATAGTGTGAAATTGAACAACGTTGGTGGAACGAGATCGTGAAACGATCTATAAAACACTTAGTCAGAGTGTTGGTTTTGGTTCGAGGACGAACCTTATTTTGAGTGGTATATTCTGTAATGCCCCGCTCCGCACGACGCATTATGCTGAGGCGTTGACTCAAAGAGTCGCGTAGTCGCGTTGACCGAATGAAATGTATCGATGTAAAAGTCAATACGATAGATACATTGTCCCGAGCAACGCATCGAATTAAGTCGATGCGAAGAGTTGCCTTGTCCCGAAAGAATGCATCGAGTGAATCGATGCGAAGTGCCGTATTGCCCCGAAGGATGAGTGCGTTGAATCGGCTCGAAGATTCTAAGAAATTGAATCGACCAAGGCTCAAGTCCGAATCGATGCAAGTATTGATTTTAGTTGGTTTCGTGTGCAGGTTATACGTTGACACAAAAATATTAGAGGTCGATCTTTTGCCATATTTAGTAAGGGGTCCGCGAAACCAAATCGACGCCTTGCGACGGGCTGAGACTTGGGCACGGTAAGCCAAATCGGACGTATAATTCAATGAAGCGCGAAGTGCTCGAATGGCTAAGTCAGGAGAGTGGCCGTGCAACGAAGTTATGAAATCGAGCCGCAACGGCTCGGCAAAACCACAAAGGCGTATCGACTCAAGGTGGGAGGGTTGACTCTTCTTTTTACTCTTTCATGCGATAAGTCAAATATATTATTGTATGCTAAAAGTTAACCTATCAACGCCACGGACGTGGTCCGATCGAAAGTAAATCGTAGTGTGAGTCGAGCACTAAGTTAGAACAATTGAAATGAAACGTGCATCATATGCACGAGTCGCTATGGAATATTGGATATCGCAAAGGTGAGCGCCTCAGTACGTGAGCCCCAAGAACATGGGATAACTGTATTCGGCGAGTGCCTTAGTGCACGAACCATTCCGTGTCTTCGCATACGAGTTAGAAAGGCTAGAACATTGAAAGATAATAGGCGAGCGCCCTAGCGTGCAAGCCCCGAACATTGAACACTAAGTTATAGAACATCGGAATATAGTCGAAACGTGCCTACGTGCACGAGATCATACAAGATGGCTTCGTTGCAAAAGAATACAGTTGTGGCATGAATGTGGCGAAACTGTCGGATATGACATAATGCCTCGAAAGGTGTTCGAGACCTTCGGGTCGTTCGGTTGACGAGCATTGAGTTGAGGCATGATGTCATTGAATCATTGAAACGAAGTATGAAACGTAAGAACACAAAAAGTTAACAGAAGAAATACGAGATGATAAAGTCTGATCTCGGACTCAAGACTATGTTTGGTTGTTTGAATTTGACTGCTTGAATAATAAGGGCGTTACATGGTCGATTGGGATGGACTTGAGATTAATGTGATAATAACTCTTGCACGAGTGTGTCCCCCAAACGATTAAATGCTGGAGCGCCCCGAAACCGCTTGTCCTAGGAGGGAATCGAATAATCTTTGTAGGTGCACATCCTTAAGACGAGTAGCACTTGCTTATAGATGGAAAAAGCCGCAAATGATGGTATACAGCGGGAATGTTTCGGTTGTTGGGACCGCAACCCACCCATTAAACGTCGGGCAGCCCGACCAATATTGAGAAAAGAAGGAGAGAAAAGAAAGTAAGGAACTCCTTTAGTCCATTACGGCGCGAATACGCCAATGGCCTTCATATAGCTAAGGAACGATGGGTTGAAAGTGTAGGCACATACGTGTCCCGCACACATAGATCCTGCTGTAGAGCCTAAAAATTAAGTTACGCCTTCAATATACTGATCAATGATCAAGTTGCGCCCCAAAAATCAAGTTGCGCCACTGATATAAAGCTTGGAGAACAGACTACGCCACCGATCAGATTGTGCCCAATATCAGACTGCGCCCAATCTTTTTGCGCCAAATCTACGTGGCATCTGACACTTAATGGTCATTATTACCTGACCATACTGATGACTGACACAACAGTAAACGAGGAAAATCTCTTCGAATCTCGTGAATTGTGCCGCTCAAGGAAAAGTTGGTGGACAACTGTCCTGTCCGTTTTGTGAGTTGTGCCCAGGCACAATCTAAACAAAATCCTTAGTTGCACCTGGGCACAACCTGAATGACTCTTTCTCAGAATCTGCCACGTGTGTAGGCTCAGCCCAAATCAAATGCAGGTTGACTTGTTGACTGAAGCTCGCGCAACCTGATAAAGTTGAGACAACTTACATTCTAAAACAGGATGACGTGGCGCACATGCCACTAATCTCTTAAGATGTGTCTACTATCCTGTACACGACCACGCGCATCTTAATCATACAATACCATGCGTCTAAATACAGTTAGTACATGATTGACAACTGAATGAAAGTTGGCACAACAGGAGGTTAGCGCAACTCAATGTGGTGCAATCCAGCTTCACGCATCATCAGAATAACTGCTAAAACAGTTATTTCAAGAACTCTATAAATAGAGTTTCCAATCATCATCACATAGGGACAGAGATCAAGAACTCTTGCAAAATTGCTGTTGCGTTCTCTAGAGGCTACAGTTTTCAAGTTCACATAGTCCAAGGAATAAAGTGATCGTCTCCTGATCAGATTCCTAAAGTTGTACTTCCCCAGAATTCATTATACTTTGTACTCTTTTACAAGTTTAGAATAAAACAAATTTTTATTTTTGCAAACAAAATGGCGACTCTGCTGGGGATGACTTTCTCCTCCGACGAGAAAGTGACAACTCAATGTGACATTGCGTCGATCGGCAAAACGTAGAAGACTCTGGTTGTTCAAGTCAACCAGACAGCCTACGAGAATATGATCAACACCAAGAGCAACAAGCACGTGGTGGCTATTTCTAAAAATAGGACTGCGTGGACTCCTAAATCCCCCACAGTCGTTGTTGCCCAGGCACAACTTGAGTGCTCAATGACCAAGGCGCAATCCGCCTCAGTGGCTCCAGTACAGCCTATTTCTGCTGCCAAAGCGCAGTCAGTTCAAGCTATTATCGAGGCATAGTCTACCAAAGTTGTTGCCAAGGCGCTACCAGTAGTCCGTAGGACTATGGCGCAACCCAAGCAATCTGCTACTCCGGCGCAACTTAAGGGAACTAATCTTTTGGCTATACCCTCTTCCAATTCTCAAGTTCTGAACTTAGAGAATTCATGTCCTAGTGCTAACACTAGACAGAACAAAGGAAAAAGTCCTATGGCAGTTTCTCAATTGGCACAATCTATGCCTGAAATGATCAAACAACAGAACAAAGGGAAACACTTATTAGCTAACTCTGTTCAAAATAAAGGAAAGCACCCTTTGGTCTTTCCTCAAACTTCCCTGGTCTATGACTCAGAGGAAGATGTATCAAATTTGATTCCTGTAAATAGAGGTCCTCGAACCTCTGATACCGGAAAGAATACTGATCAGAGAGGTATCTTACCTACCCCTATGGGGTCTGGTCAAGACCTTCCTACCTTGCAAATTTTAAGATCCAAACAAAGAAAATTGAAGGTATCACAAATAGAGACACCGGGAGTAGAATTTTCAGATTTATTCGCTTATCTCAATAGGCGTCAACCAATATCAACTTTGGCAAAACGCAAGAACCCTATGCCAAAGGCCAATCTGTATCAAAAGTCAAAGTTTGAAAAGAAATACCCTTCTACCTATACTAATGAGTTGAGTACATCCTTGTACACTCAAGGAACCAAACACCTGAAGAATATGAGACATGTTCCTAACATCATTAAGGAATATGTCCCTCCGACTTCTTCTCGTCCTGTGGTTGTAACTGATTTTTGGCAACGTCTTACGCAAAGGCGGGAGACTACGGGAATATTTTCCTCACCTCCAAATCACGCTTCAAATCACCACTGCCTACATGAGTTGTCATCAACTGTTGTTGCCAATCGGCTCGACGATCTGTCTTCGATCGTCTGAACTATGCTTCAACTCCTGAACATATAATAGAAGACGAAGATGAACTATTATATGCTTCTGTTAACATGACTTCTCAAGGCACTGGGGGTAGGAAACGTCCAAGACGTAATGCATCCCGTAATCACAGTCAACATGCATCCAATGAAGGTGTCTTTCAATACACTAGATCGAGAAATCGTCATTTGATCCAAGGTGTCTTTAATCAAGAAGATCTCCCTATCACTTATGTGGAAGAGGACTCTCTTTCGGAGTTTGATGCAGATAGTGAAAGTTCTGAACAAACTATCTCATCAATAGCAGCAAGAGAAGTAACAACATATACCATTACAGAAGATCAAGATGCCTCTACGTCAACCAGCCAAGAGCAATAAATTATTGCATTAGAAGACAAATTGAAAACCATAGCAGAAATGGTTGCAAGCATGCACACCATAATGGTGGCTCAACATACAGTACCTCCGATTGTAAACCCTGTTACACATCCTGAGCTTATAGCATCTTCTGTACCTGTTAATCTGGGGGTACCAGCCCCTCAAGTTGCTTCTGTACCAACTCAAGCTGATCCAAGTCAGTCTGGTGCTGGGGGTGGTAATTACTATGCTGTTCCTCCTCCTAACACTTCTAACCAGCCCACTAATTCTCAAACATCAAGGGATGCAAATGAGGCTGTGAAACTTTTGTGCACTCAGTTTGAGGCTTTCAAGCAGAAGGATGGCCTACAAAGATTGGACATAAAGCAACCATATCCTACAGAGTGGAAGGAAGTTCCATTTCCTCCTAAGTATAAACTCCCAACCATTATGCTGTTTGATGGTAGTACTTCTCCAAGTCAGTATATCAATCATTTCGAAGTGATGACTGATCAATTATAGCCAAATGATGCTCTCCCTACTAGAGTGTTCGTCGGTTGTTTAGCCGGTACAACATACGACTGGTATCACAGCTTACCTGATGGCTGTATCACTTCTTTTGCTGGTTTCAAGCAAATGTTCTTGGAATAATTTTATGAGAAAGTCAATGACATGACAATGTCTGCCCTCATTAAAACTAAACAGAGGCAAAATGAATCCACAGAGAGTTTTATTGAAAGATTCTGCCGAGAGGCACTCAAAATGCCTTTAGGTACTCCATCTGCTGTAACAATAAACACTTACAAATCAAACTTGTTGCCTATTATCAGTATGTGGACGGGATCTACACAATTCCAGGATTGGCCTTCTTTCATTGTTAATGCAAAGGCGGCAGAAGTGAGTGCCGAAAAGTTCAAGCAGTTAGGAGTCCAGATGACTTACCTTAACCAAGATGAACATTCTACACCTGGGGGTAGTAATCGCCAGAGTAACCGCAAGAATAAAGAAACGTTGGCCATCAATCTTAAAGGCAAAGAGTCTTTGGCTGTCAATGTCACTCAGACGACATCCACCCTATCAGTACCACTGCAAAAGTTAACTCGTCCAAAAGAAGAGTATTCTTTCGACGAAGATGATACCTTGAGCATCTTCGATTGCTTGATCAAAAGCAATAAGCTTCAGCTTCCAGAGGTAAAGCGACCAGAAGAAGTAGATAAAACTGATCACCCTAAATACTGTGTTTATCACAGATTTATAGGGCATCCAACCAGAGCATGTTATGTGCTCAAGAGCAAAATCCAGGAGTTGATCAACTCTGGAGCAATTACTCTACAGCAGGACGAGAAAATAGTGACTGCTAATATGGTTTCTCTCTAATTTGGTGATTTTCTACTACAACTCGTACAAGATTGAGCTGTCTCCATTCCAAAAGCTACTCTAAAAATTGTGAATATCCCGCCTCCTCAAAATGAAGGTCTTGTTCCGATGTCAAGTGACAGAGGAGAGATTATGTGGATTCATCCAGATCTGGTTGCAGAATTTGAAACGCCTTCCTCTTCTAAGCAAAAGAAGCATTCCAAGTCTAAATCCAAGAACTGTAATATGGTATCCTTTGAACCATTAACAGAAGAAGAAATCCTAATGGGCACTAGATCTGGGAAACCCTATCTTCGGGAGTATTCCGAAAATCAAGAGAACCCTGCTCCATCCCCAGATGCTCTTCCTCCATCTTCTCCTGCTGAAGATACATCGTCTACATCTATGCCAGTGGTCGAGCCATCTCCTCCTAAGCCAACATCAACAGACAAGGGAAAGCAACCTGTTCGCTTTGATAAAGCATTGAAGAAGTCATCATCTCTTGGACTTGAAAAGCCTTACAATTTTGACATATTGGCTCAATTGGCCAATACTCCAGCAAGATTGTCAATCTTTGAACTTTTACGTCTCTCAAAAGAAACTCGTGAGACGTTAAGTGAAGCCTTGATACAGGCTGACACTTGTTTAACTCTTCTCAAGAAGCCCGAAAAGGAGCCAGTCAGCTGTGCACATTGTCATAGTATATTTGAATTAATGCCCAATATCACTTTTACACAATATGACATGTTGTTAGAAGACAATCGTCATGATCGTCATCTCTATTTCACGGGGTATGTGGACACCATGAAAGTCGACCGTATTCTGATTGATCCCGGATCTGCACTTAGCATCATGCCGAAGTCCTTACTGGATGCTTTGAAAATCCCAGTACATAATCTTTCTACAACTATCACTACTATCCTGGGATTCAATCAAGGAAGAAGTGAACCTTTGGGAAAGATACGCCTAAAACATCAAATTGGCAATCTTCGTACAAAGGTAACTTTCTATGTTATTGACAATCATGGCTCATACAATGCTTTGTTGGGAAGGCCATTCCTCTATGAACACAATATTGTACCCTCTATGCTACACCAATGTTTCAAATATGTGGATGGTAATGGAGAAGTCCAAAAAGAGGTTGCAGATCTGAATCCTTTCAAAGGAGTTGAAGCATATTGCAACGATTCTCGTTTGTACAAAGAAGAATTCATGAATGTGGTACTAGCAATGGACACAGATGAAGAACAGAAGAGTATACCTAATGATACTCTGGTGATTCTAGTCAAAGGACGTACCTCCTGTCCTCAGTCTTTCCAACCGTTGACTATCTATCTACCTTCCCATGAGAAGCGACCTAAAGGTGATAGTCAGGAACAAAGGGAGCTCACCTCTTCTGAGCCGCTTGTAATTGATCTTCGTCGCAAGAAGCTCCCTCTTCTTTCTCGTTCTTCTTCTTCCCCTCTTGTCATCAATCTTCTAAGCCTGCTAAGGCTAAAGTCCCTATTGTAAATAATGGTGTAAAAATAATAAAGCATCTCCTTTGCAGTATACTGATGTCTTTTACTATACTCAGTGTTATCTGGATATGCTAGATAGCTTTAAGCCACTTACAATAGAAGTCGTATCATCTCGACGAAATGTGGCATCATTGGATTCAATACAAGAGTCGTACTTCTTAGTACCGTCTCGAAAGAAAGATGAAAAGCCTATATTCTTCAACAAAAGAGAAGAACCAAAAATCATGCTCTATAATGATAATAGAGATGATACAGGAAGGCTACAATTACGACGCTATAGTCCACAATCTAAAGCCATCATCCATAAAATGGGCTATGATTTCAGAACAGGTCTCAACAATGGTAAAGGAAGGCGAACCCCTCTTCGTATTATTGTTCCAAAAGGAAAATCACAACAATACCACAGCAAAATGAAATAAGGACTAGGTTATATGTCACCACTACCAACTCTGGAACCTTCTGAATCTGATAAAGAAGAACGTTCAAACTCTTCTGATTCTATCTCATGGGACTCTGATACCAACATCGGTCATGTTCATAAGGGGATAGTATCTTCTAACATGGTGTCCGCCGAATTCTCAGAAGATGATGAAAGTGACATTGAAGAAGCTACTGAAATGGACCCTTGGGTACAAAGGATGGACAATCAGTGGGAACTTTCTTTTGAACAACGAGAACCACCTACTGAAGATCAACTGGTCCAATTCGATATTGGAGAGAAAGGTGTATCACGACCAATCTTCATCAGCAAGAATCTCTCAGAAGATGATAAACAAGAATTAATTCACCTTATTCGTGAATACATTGATGTCTTCGTCTGGAGTTACGAAGATATGTCAGGATTAGATCCTCAAATTATAACTTACAAGCTTAATATCTTGCCGAATGTCAAACCGGTCAAACAACAACAACGGCGATTCAAGCCTGAAATAATGGATGCAATTGATGATGAAGTCAAAAAGCTTATAGCTTGTGGCTTTATCAGAGAAGAACAACATCCTGACTGGGTGGCCAATGTCGTCCCTGTCCTGAAGAAGACCGAAAAGGTTCGAGTTTGCATAGACTTTCGGAATCTCAATGATGCTTGCCCCAAAGACGAATTCCCTCTTCCAATTACTGATGTTATGATTGATAATACATGTGGATTCGAACGAATTTCTTTCATGGATGGGTTTTCTGGATATAATCAAATCCGGATGGATCCTGAAGATGAAAAACATACTTTGTTTCGTACTACTCGGGGTGTGTATTGTTATACGATCATGCCGTTTGGTCTTAAGAACGCAGGTGCAACTTACCAGCAGGCTATGAGTACTATCTTTCGAGATCATTTGCGAAAGACTGTCGAAAGCTATGTTGACGATATTGCTGTCAAAAGTCGTCTCAAAGAAGATCATATTCAAGATTTAAGAACTAACTTCAATCTAATGCTCCAGCATCAACTCAAAATGAACCCACCAAGTCTTTTTTGGGTGTCTCCAGTGGTAAGTTTCTTGGCTTCGTCATTACCTCTAAGGGTATACACATTGATCCCGAGAAGATCAAAGCCATTCAAGAGATGCGTCTTCTATGCAACCTAAAAGAGCTACGAGGATTCCAAGGTCGACTTTCGTACATCAGGCAGTTCATTTCGAATTTATTTGGACATTGCAGACCATTTACTCAATTAATGAAGAAAGGTGTATCTTTCGTTTGGACGGAAGAATGTCAACGAGCATTTGATGACATAAAATGGTATTTAATGAGTCCACCGGTTCTTGTACCACCGATCACAGGAATACCCTTTTTAATGTATGTTCGAGCAATGGATCATTCATTGGGAGCTTTGCTAGCTCAGAAGAACAAGGAAAGTCATGAACAAGCCATCTACTATCTCAGTCGAACGATGATTAGAGCTGAACATTGTTATAGTCCAGTGGAGAAGGAATGTTTAGCCTTAATGTTTGCTGTTCAGAAGACAAGACATTACATCATAGGCCAAACTATTCATGTCATATCCCGGGTCAATCCTCTTCGAGTCTTAATGAAGAAGCCAAGCACACTCAATTCTAGGCTTGCCACATGGGCCATATTATTAGCGCAATATGATATGGTTTATGTTCCTCAAAAGTCTGTGAAAGGCCAAGCACTTGCTGACTTCTTAGCAGCTCATCCTGTCCCTGAGACATCTAAACTCTATGATGAAATTCTGGACGAAACATTGGAATCAAATATGATCTCAGAAGAATTTCCTACTTGGAGGTTGTTCTTTGATGGAGCTTCTAGAGTACTTGGATCTGGAGGTACTCTTGTTGCTGGAGTAGGAATTGTTCTTGTTTCACCCGATGGATTAACTATTCAAAGGACCTATTCTTTAGACGAATCATGCTCCAATAATGTGGTAGAATATAATGCTTTGCTCATTGGACTTCAATTAGCCAAATAATTGAATATTGAATATCTCGAAGTATATGGCGATTCTAAGCTGATTGTTAATCAGGTTAGAGGCATATATGAAGTCCGACATCAAGATTTGGTACCATACTATGAAGCAGCAACCAGGATAGCTTCTTCATTTAAAGGGTTCTTTATCGAACATGTACGTCGGGCATGCAATACAGAAACTGATGCCTTAGCTAACCTAGTTGCGGTGTTGGCAGTGCCAATCAAAAGACAACAAATGGTTGTTATTTCTAATAAAGAACTATTTTGTGTTGAAAATAATCACAACATTGAATTCAGCAACCTAACTGAAGTCAATGTCCTTAACGAGGATTGGAGAGTACCTTTCATTAATTTTGCAGTACATGACATTTTACCAGAAGATCCTAAAGAAGCTACAAGTATCCGTCGTCGATCACTTCGATTCTATTATAATTATACTACTAAAACTCTTTATCGAAGAACTTTTGATGGATGACCCTTGAGGTGTCTCGCTGGTGATGAAGCAAAACAGATATTACGTGAAGCTCATGATGGCGTTTGTGGAGCACATCAACCTGGTCCTAAACTACAGGATCGTATCCGACATATGGGCTACTACTGGCCCTCTATGGTATCAGATCCTATTGATTATGCAAGAAAATGCCGTGCATGTCAAATTCATGCAGATTTCATTCACCAACCGTCAGAATTTCTTCATCCAACTGCTGCCTCATGGCCTTTTGAAGCTTGGGGCATGGATATAATTGGCCCTATCAATCCTCCTTCATCCAAAGGACATCGGTTCATCTTAACTATAACCGATTATTTTTCCAAGTGGGCCGAAGCTATACCTTTGGCCGAAGTAAAAACTAGTAGCGTTATTAATTTTATCAAACATGATATACAGATTTGGTGTCCCTCGCCGAATCATCCATGATAATGGGCCACAATTTATCAGCCAGAAGTTTAATAGGTTCTGTGATGATAACAGAATTAATAATGTCGTCTCTACATCCTATAATCCTGCGGCTAATTGTAGAAGTATGGAAAATATCAGAATAATGGTCCATGTGGCTCCGGATACGAAGCCCATGCGGCTCATATGGGAGCTATCTTATACGGTTCAAAGGAAGACTCTCAGTCTCATGCGGCTCGAGAGTGTATGCGGTTCAGCAGGAATATGCGGCTCGATCGATGCCACGTGTCCGCTTGTGATCCTTCCCTACAGCTGGCCCTTTGAATAGTGGCCTCATTTAATGCTCTGACATGATTTTACGACTGTGGCGGCTCTAGCATAAAGTGTCATAATGGATCTTCCATAATGACAGACTCTTCGGGAAAAGAAAAAGATCTCTGACCTGATCCGTCAGAAATCCTAGGTTGCCACGTGGCAAATCTCATGCGGCTTAAATAGAGAACAGCTTCATGCGGCTCACTGAGAAGTCACCCTATATGACTAGCAAAAATCAGCCATATGCGGCCCACTGAGAGCTCAGCCCCTGCGGCTCAATACAACGCTAGCTCATGCGGCTCGCAAAGACTATGCATATGCGGCTCATTGAGAGTTCGTTCCCTGCGGCTCGATGAAGCATTGTCCTATACGGCTCACGAAGAGTATCTCCCTGCGGTTCAAGGGTTGCCCATCCTATGCGGCTCTGGCAGGACCCACAATCAAAACACGTGGCATCGGATCAATCAAGGATTTAACCGAATCCCAACAAGTATATTTGACATCATCGTCATAATTACTAAGATCAGGGCATATCATTTATTATCAAGCTAATGGGACACGTGGCGAGCAATCGGACATTGGCATAATCAATCATGAAGATTTAAAGCAGTTAGCATTAATTGCTCACAAGATACGGTGCTATCCGCATTAATGGCCTAGATTTATTGTAATCAGGATCAAGGGTTCAGATAGATTGAAGGAGCGCCGACATTCCAAACAAATGATCATTAGCAAACCCTAATGATCATACCCCACTCCTATAAATAGCCAGCATCATTCCCTTGCAAGAACCCCGGCAACAAGAGAATAAAAAAAAAGAGAGAGACAGATATACAGAGAGAGCTCCCTCCTTTTTGTTAATCACAGAGAGAGAAGCCAAGAGAGCAACACGAGGAGAGCAAGAAGAGCATTCCTTCGTCCACGCCAAGCAGATCTTCTCCGAGCCAAGACTGCATACCGATCGTCCAAGGAGTAAGGCAGAGCGGCCGTCGCTTTCCCGAGCCTCTATCGTCACCCCCCAGAATCTAAAATAAACAATTGTACTTAGACTGCAGTACCTAGGTTTTCGTCCCTAGGCTTTTTTTGTACAAGCGAGTTTGTATTGTGAGTCTAAGTTCAGTCCTCCCATAAAACTGTTCTGTACTTTTACAATCAATGGCAAATACGATGGCGACTCTGCTGGGGATTAACTTCTCTACGGCTGAGGAGTTGGTGACGCAATCGGATGCAGCCAAACTTGGCTCCACACAACAGAAGATGGTCGTCCGCTTCGACCAACAGGCGTTCGAAGAGATGCTCTCTGAAGGCAGCGCTGGCCCAATCCAGAAGCGCACCCGCACCACGAAGGCTCATAGAGAGTTGAGGCCAAAATTATTTGCTCCTCCTCAAGTCTTCGATGGGATACCCTCTGTTGCTCAAGATGGCGAGAAGGACTCTCCTGCGGCCCCACTTCAGACCGTAGACAACTCTGCTGTCCCCAAGTCCGGCAGAAGAAAACACTATGATGCTGGACTTGCAGGGGCAAAGAGGAACTCTACGCGATCCGAGCCGCAGAAGGGTATTAGCCGCAGGGAGAAAGCCCATGCGGCTACATCCGCCAACCGCATGAAGAAAACTCATGCGGCCACATCTGTCATCCGCATAACTTATGCGGCTACAGTTGCCAACCGCATGGATGAAACTCATGCGGCTATTAGAGTCAATCGTTTGCAGAAAACCCATGCGGCCACAGATGCCAAACGCATGCGGCCAGCCTGCACGGTCGTGACTCCTATCCGCATAAGAACTCAGCCGACGACAGAAGACAACCGCATGCAGACAGCCTGTACGGTTTCCAATTCCAGCCGCATAGCATCCGCTCCATGCTCCTCTCGATCAGTTTTCAACTGTCTCTCGTACGGTCCGAACCCGGATGATTCTCCAGACTCTGTGGTATTCAACTTGGACTCTTCTTATTATGCACCCACAGGTGCTAAGAAGAAGAAGTCCAGTGCAGCGTGGGCTCATCAAGACCAGACAGCTGTCCCAACCTCTGACTATCGGGGCGTCCCGCTGATTATCTCGCGGGCCTCTGATGGAAAGTTGTATAGAACCGCTCAAGTCCAGTCCCCAGCGGCAAACGGACAAAGTGGTTCCTCTGACCTGCGTGAGGCTGTCCTCCACAAATGCAAGGAAAGAGAAGGGGCCTAGGCGTGCAAAGAGTCCTCACATGGACGTCACTGTACCCAGATCATCGTCACCTACTGCTGCAACAACACGGCAGTGACGGAAGATCGGCCGTCCGTCTTCCAAAGATTATAGCATCCGAGCTCGGAGGACGAAGCACCTCCTATTGCCTCCTGCAATTCCGTACAGAAAGTCCCCGCCGAGGGGAAAGGGAAGAAGACAAGCATCTCCAGCCCAAAAATATCAACCACTACAGCTAAGAAATTGTCGGCTAAACGGTTGCCCTCCACCGGAGTATACCAACACGCCCATTCGAAGACAAAATCTGCTGCAATGGGAGATTCATCGTCCGCACCGCTGAGGGTCGAGGGAGCTGGGGGTAGCACTCCTCCGAACATCCACAACAATCCGATGTTTCAAGGAGACGAGCCCGGAGAAACAACTCTCCCATCAGGTGTAACAGATGCTGATGTCCCCGAGGACATCCGTGACTCTCAAGATGAAGCAAGCTCCAAAGCTGGGGGTACTGTTCCTTCTGAGTCCGAACCCGAAGAGAATATTTCCACCTACCCCGATGATTTCTTGATGCATGGGTACGACTCGGAGGGCGCACCCTCCACCGTCCCTTCCGTCACTCCTCACGTAAGGACGGTATTCATGACGGACAACAATCAAGGTGGCTCCAGTGATCGCCAACGCATCGACACTTTGGAGGCCATACTGCACGCCTTGGTCAAGTCTGTAGACGAGATCAAAGCGGCGCTTCCTACTCTGCAGGGAGTGACACCTGGCCAGACAAGTGCGGGTCCCATAATCAACGTAGATTCAAATTCGGCGGCACCGAACCCGGGCAATAATCCTCCCGAAGTAACGGCTCCGACTGCGACAGATGAGACCCGAGAAGTAAGGAGAGAAGTTCAAGAGCTCCGAGCCATGTTCCACGCCCGAGAAAACTCTCAAGACTTCAGAATACGGCAACCATATCCTGCTGAATGGAGGGATGTTCCATTCCCACCAAGATATAAGCCGTTCAATATCAACCCCTATGATGGCAAGACCTCAGCAAGTCGGTATATCACTTACTTCGAGGTCACCACCGACCATCTGCCCCATGATGACGCTATCCTCACGCGGTTATTCATCGGGGCATTGGAAGGAGTCGCCTTCGACTGGTACCGTAACCTGCCGGACAATTGCATCCACTCCTTCGCTGGCTTCAAACGCTTGTTCTTGGAGAGGTTCTACGAGGTAGGTCAGGACGTCACAATGTCTACCCTCATGGACGTCGTCCAAGGAGAGAAAGAGCTGACGAGGAATTACATTGAGCGGTTTCGTCAAACTGCAATGAAGTTACCATCTGGCAATCCGGATTCTTCCCTGATTGAAATTTGCCAAAAGAGACTACTCCCAACAATTAGTCTCTGGATGGGCGAAAGTCAATTCAAGGACTGGAAGGCTTTTATCATCAGTGCTACAAGTGTCGAAGAACGACTGAAGAAGGCCCGCCAACTGGGATTGCATATCGCGGAGGGAGAGAACAAGGGCAAGCGTCCCAGCACCAACACCGACAATGGGGGTAGCCCCTCCAACAATCGGGACAACAGAGGCAAGCAGGCTATGGTGGCCGACACGGCCCAGAAGCCCGAGTCACAACCAACAGACAAACAATAGCCTCAAATCACTTACTCTTTTGAAGACGGCCACGTCAAGCCTATCTTGGACATGCTCATACAAGGAGATAGAATTCAGCTCCCTCCACCAAGATGGGAGCCTCGGCCGGCTGACTTGGAGAACCCAAAATTCTGCCATTACCACCGCTACGTCCACCATGCTACATACGACTGCTACCAACTGAAACGGTACATCCAAAACCTCATCGATTCGAACGCTCTAGCCATCGATTTCGAGGAGGTAACCGTAGCAGCCAATATGGTATCCGTACAATCCGGCAGCTTCCCGGCAACAGAGACTCAAGACGGTGTTATACCCATCCCTCTGGCAACGATAGAAATTGCTAATCTTCCGCCTGCTCGAGATCAAGCTGCCGATCTTGTACCTCTTACTACATCGCGAGGAGAAATTATGTGGGTCCATCCGGACTTGGTCCACGAGGTGACTCAGCCCACAACGCCTCCCATTCACAAGAAGAGAAGCGGAAAAGTCAGATCCTGCCGCACCGTCTCGACAGATGAAGAAGAAGTCACGGCCGTTGTTACTTGATCTGGAGCACAATCTCAGCCCGTGGCTGAGAACTCGACTGATGATCATCTGCCCACTTCTACTGATGCTCCGGGACCGTCTCAGCCTTCGACGACCGACAAGCCTAGGTCGAAGGAGACTCGCTTCGACAAATTCCTCCGAAAGAAGACACCTCAGGGGCTGGAGAGGCCCTACAACTTCGACATCTTGGCACAATTGGCCAATACACCGGCCAAATTGTCCTTATATGAACTCCTAAGGCTCTCAAAGGATGTCCGCACAGCTTTGAGTGATGTACTCCAAAATGCCGACGCGTACTTGGCTCAGGTCAACCTCACGGGAGATAATCAACCTGCAGATCTCCAAGATAGTGCGTGTACGGGAGCGATGCCCAATATCGTCTTCTCTCCGCAGGATATGCTCATCAAAACTAACCTGCACGATCGCCCGTTATACTACACTGGATACATTGGCGACGTAAAGGTGGACCGAATGCATATTGATCCTGGGTCTTCCATAAGCATCATTCCGAAGGGTCTGCTACATCATCTTCGCATTCCGATGCATCGCCTGACGCCTACAAGCACCGCCATTAGCGGTTTTAATTCGGGCAGGAGCTACCCAATCGGGAAGATCCGTCTGAAATGCCAGATTGGCGATCTCCAATCAGAAGTCACCTGCTACGTCATAGACGTCGACACTTCTTACAACATCCTTTTGGGGCGGCCTTGGATACACGATTACATGATCGTGCCTTCCACGCTGCACCAATGCTTCAAATATGTCGATAAGCATGGCTTCGTGAGGACAGAATTTGCTGATATCGATCCCTTCAAGGGGGTCGAATCTTATTACTCAGGCTCCTATCTGTACGAAAAATCAAAGAAGCACCTGGTCGAAGAAGATGTGCAAGCTCATACCAAGACGGCCACAGGATCAGAAGAACCTCTAACGATCCACCTCCAGGCTCGCAAACCAGGCAATTCCGCACCCCTTATGGCCACTCTGCATAAGGACGCAATCAGCCTCTCGGCACAGGAAGAGCAGTTGAGAATCCGGCTGCCAAGGTCCGGCCAGGTGCCGAGACCCATAACAGGGCCACTTACCATCAGACTGCCAAGAGTCGTTCAACCCCAAACGGAGAAACTCAATCCCTCCGATAGGCCACTGACAATACGCCTTCCCAAGAAAGGTCATCATCCCGATACAAGGTCTGACACTTCTAGCAAACCAGCCACCCCTCGCTCCACATCGAGTGCCAGACTGGGGGTTGCTAGTCTATCGACAACCCCACGCTCTGCTCCGTCAGTTGAACCTCTGAAGATCAAGCTGACTAGGACGTCCTCTCAGTCTTCATTTACACAGGGGGTAGCCGAGGAGGAGCCGGAACTAGCCAAGTATGTGGCTACTCACACAAATGTCCCCTCCGTCGATGATGTAATTCCCCTAGAAAAGATACCTTACTTCATCAATAAAGGGTTATCTTTGAACTACACGAGCTCGATAAGCTATGTACAATGTATGCTATGGACCACGGTATAGGCACCCACCTACACACACAGGTGACAAATGTATATACCGCGATCCAGCTTACTCCAGCAGAAGACGCCTACCGAATATTCGAGGGAGGGGACCATCCAATTATCTTCGGCCGGAAAGACGATCCGTACCCCTTCACCATAAAGGAAGTCGATCTTGGGCCAGATACCGGGAGACTGCCTCTGTATCTTTATAGCCCCCAGTCCAAATATCTCATGCAAAAGCAGGGATATGATCTGGAGACTACACCAGGTTTGAATTACGGCACTGGACGGCGACTACCTTTGAAGCCCCCAGTACCGACCGGCAAGCCACAGGACTACTATAGCAAAACTCGATGTGGACTAGGGTATGTAACTCCCACGACGATCCTCGAGAGTTCAGATGAAGAGTGTGACTGGCAGTCACATTCAACCGGATCACCAACTTCCGACTCGGATACCAGCATCGGAGACATATTCAGACAAGTCCTGTCAGTCAATATGGCATTCGCTGAGGCTTACGAAGAAGACGAAGACATTCCTGAAATCCTCGAACTAGAGCCGTGGGCCCAACAGCTGGACGCGCAATGGGAAAAATGGTTCGAGCAGAGAGAACCTCCTACCGAAGATGAAGTTATGCAGGTCGACCTCGACAGCGAGTCCTCTCCAAAGCCAATCTTTGTCAGTAAGAGTTTAACAGACAAAGAGCGAGAATCGCTACTGGAACTTATCAAAGAATATATTGATGTGTTCGCATGGAGTTATGAGGACATGCCAGGTTTAGATCCCGACATTGCTCTTCATAAACTCAACATATGGCCAGATGCAAAACCAGTCAAGCAGCAACAACGACGCTTCCACCCAGGCGTCATGGATGCGATCGAAGCCGAAGTCAACAAGCTGATAGCCAACGGCTTCATTCGTGAGGAGCAACATCCTGACTGGGTCGCCAACATAGTTCTGGTCCTTAAGAAGAATGGGAAGATCCGAATCTGCATCGACTTCCGTAACCTAAATGAGGCATGTCCGAAAGACGAATTCCCCCTCTCCATCACAGACATCATGATCGACAACACATGCGGCTTTGAACGTATGTCATTCATGGATGGATTCTCGGGGTACAATCAAATCAAGATGTCTCCCGACGACGAAAAGCACACATCATTTCGAACGCCGATTGGCACATACTGCTACACAGTCATGCCATTCGGTCTAAAGAATGCTGGCGCTACATATCAGCGAGCCATGAGTATCATTTTCAGAGAACATTTGCGCAAGACAGTGGAATGCTATGTCGACGACATCGCCGTCAAGAGTCGCCGTAAGGAAGATCATCTTCAGGACCTGAGGACGGTATTCGACCTTATGCGAGCCCACAATCTGAAGATGAACCCTACAAAATCGTTCTTGGGCATATCCAGCAGGAAGTTCTTGGGCTTCATCATCACTGCACAGGATATCCATGTAGACCCCGAGAAAACAAAGGCGATCATGGAGATGGCTCCCCCGAAAAATCTCCGCGAACTTAGAGGCCTCCAAGGAAGGCTAGCTTACATCAGGAGGTTCATTTCTAACCTCTCCGGGCGATGCCGACCATTCACACACCTCATAAAGAAAGGAGTCTCATTCGTATGGGACGAGGAATGCCAGCGTGCTTTCGACAGCATCAAGGAATACTTATCAAATCCTCCAGTTTTGGTGGCCCCGGTCCCTGGAAAACCATTCCTGCTCTACGTACGAGCAATGGAACACTCCCTTGGTGTCCTGCTGGCACAAAACAACGACGCAGGCCACGAGCAGGCCATATATTACCTCAGCCGAATGATGATTGGGCCAGAACACCGATACACCGCTGTGGAGAAGGAATGCCTCGCCCTGGTGTTCGCCGTTCAAAAGACGCGGCACTATGTCACAGGGCAAACCATACATGTGATCTCCCGAGTCAACCCTCTCAGAGTCCTCATGACTAAACCAGGGGCACTCAGCTCTCGCCTCGCTACATGGGCAATATTGCTGTCCCCCTATCATATGATCTTCATCCCGCAGAAGGCTGTCAAGGGTCAAGCCCTGGCAGACTTCTTGGCAGCCCACCCAGGATCGGAGTCATCCAGAATCTATGAAGAGATCCCAGATGAGGTCGTCGATTCGAATACAGCCACCCACGATAACATATGGCGGATGTTCTTCGATGGCGCTTCAAGAACCGGACCCAAGGGAAATATCGTTGTTGGGGTCGGAGTGGTATTGATCTCTCCTACTGGGCTGGTGATCAATCGTGCCTACTCCCTCACAGAACCCTGCTCTAACAATGTGGCCGAGTATAACGCTCTGGTCATTGGTCTCCAACTGGCAAGAGAGCTGGGGGTAGAATACCTTGAAGCATACGGCGACTCCCAACTAATCGTCAATCAGATCCGGGTTTCATACGAGGTCCGCCATGAAGACATGATCCCCTACCATCAAATTGCGATCAACATTATCTCATCGTTTGAGGGATTCTTCATCGAGCACGTCTCCAGACTCCAAAATATCGAAGCCGATGCTCTAGCAGGCCTTGCCGCTTCTTTAGCAGTGCCAAACCAGGCTCATCATTCGGTTGACGTGATAGGCCACGAACTGGTCTGCCCCAAGAATAATGTTCAATTCGTGGCGAGTTGTTCTGCCCAGACGGTCGACGAAGCACCAGACTGGAGACAGCCATTCATCGACTTCGTCGTCTACGACATCCTCCCAGGGAACCCAAAGGAAGCTACTTCTGTCAGACGGCGTTCTCTCAGATTCTTCTACGATACAGAGACGAAGATGCTGTATCGTCGCTCCTATGACGGATTATTACTCCGGTGCCTGTCGAACGCAGAGGCCAAAGAAGCCGTGCGAGAAGCTCATGACGGTGTCTGCGGGGCCCATCAGCCCGGCCGAAAACTACAAGATCGCCTTCGCCGAATGGGCTACTACTGGCCCACGATGGTGGCAGACGTGATAGATTATGCTAGAAAATGCAAAGCTTGCCAAGTCCACGCAGACTTCATTCACCAACCATCGGAGTTTCTGCATCCGACGGTGGCATCCTGGCCATTCGAAGCATGGGGAATGGATATCATTGGTCCAATCACCCTGCCTTCCTTCCGAGGACATCGCTTCATACTTGCGATCACTGATTACTTCTCCAAATGGGCGAAAGCCGTCCCACTCGCAGAAGTTAAGACTTCAAACATGATCAGCTTCCATAAGCATCACGTTATCTACCGCTTCGGACTGCCACGAAGGATCATCCATGATAATGGTCCGCAGTTTACAAGCTATGCATTCTATCGATTCTGCGATAAGCACCGCATTCAGAATGTCGCTTCGATACCGTACAACCCGGCAGCAAATGGGTTAGCAGAGGCATTCAACAAAACAATCATCAAACTCCTCAAGAAGTTTGTCTCCTCCAACAAACGTGACTGGAACGAGAAGCTTGGCGAATGCTTATGGGCTTATCGCACCACAGTTCGAATAGCCACCAGGAATACACCATTCTCCCTGGTGTACGGGAGTGAGGCAGTCCTCCCATTGGAGACTCAAATCCCCTCACTCCGCGTCGCCCTCACTTATCAATTGACAACGGATGATAATTACCAACGTCGACTACAAGAGTTGGAGGCCTTAGATGAGAAGCGCCTCCTAGCTCAGCAAAGGATCGAGCTATACCAAGCACGCATCTCAGGAGCCTTCAACAAGAAGGTTAAAATTAGAATATTCCAAGTGGGCGATCTTGTGCTGGCAGTCCGGAGGCCAATGGTCATGACTCACAAGACCGTCGGCAAGTTCCAGCCAAAATGGGAAGGTCCATTTGTCATCGAGGCCGTGTTCTCCAACGGTGCTTACCGCCTCGCCAAGCAGAACGGAGACTTGCTCATGTTTCCCGTCAACGGCAAGTTCCTGAAGAAATACTATGTTTAAACATCATTCTCCAGATTATCGAGTCATGTACCCTTTTAGTACTACTGAACTCTCATCCACCCTATTTCAAATCATCGAGTCATGTACCCTTTTAGTACCACTGAACTCTCATCCACCCTATTTCAAATCATCGAGTCATGTACCCTTTAGTACCACTGAACCCACAACATTTCAGATTATCGAGCCATGCACCCGCTGGTGCCGCTGAACTCTCACTCCCTCAATATTCTAAATTACCAAGTTATGTACCGGCTGGTGCCTCTGAACTTACATTCCGGTCACTCTTTCAGATAGTAAGTCACGTATGATTATACCTCTGAACTTTCTTCCTGGAAGAGATCCTCCCTCATGATCCACTACCCGCACTTCCAGTGCACAAAAAGGGTAGTCGATCCACCAATTTCCGAAACGACCATGTCCTCATTACCTCTGAGTCGTCTTCACTTCCACCAAAAACAAACCGCCCCCTCGCATAGAACTTCCACGTTCTCCTACCTCTGAGTCGTTCTATGTACCCACTCTTCATTGAGCCCACTTGTCACGACCCGCACCCACAGTGAGGGTAAGAGTACGTAACAACGCCCAGCCTACGCCGCAGTGTCGGCGGTAGAACGCTGTTCTAGGTCATGAACTATAACTAGCATAATATGAATACTCTCCATAAGGAGGCCAACACAGAGGTACAACTCAATCACAATGTAAGGTAGAATGATAAAGATAGATAAACATGAAATCCAAAAGAGATACATGAGATAGAAGTCTAAGTGTCTAAGATACATAATCCCAGAAATACATCTCAAAACTCAAATACAGTAATCCACAAGTAAATACAACTCCAGACAAAATGAAATAACTATCTAAACAACCTCTACTGTGTCTCCTCTAGGCTAGCAGGCAACCTCCAGGCTATCTGTAAAATTTATCAACAGGTCCAGTCAGGACAGAAGCGAGCACAATACATCTCACGCAGATCATAACAGGTTAGAGAATATAAACATGCAAGAGAGTACGATACATGAAACTGAAAGAAAGTACATGATGTAAACAGAGAGAGAACTGTAATAGAAATATCTACTATAAGTAGAGAGCTACCAGTGACTAGTGATTTAGAGTACAAAGTCGACATGTGAACGGCTGGATTTGCACATGACTATACTAAAGAGGCGCACATGGCTATACTACTTTGGAATTGTTCACATGGCTATTTATACTCCCCCATACCCCAATCAATACACAAGAATCCAAACAAGTTATGTTACGTACATGGTTTTCACATGAAGCCCATAAATGGGTGCACATGAAGTATACATGAGAGCTCATACATGAGTGCACATGAAGTTCACATGGGGGGCCCATAAATGGGTGTACATGAAATTCACATGAAGGCTCATAAATGAGTGCACATGCAATATAGGTTATACATGAGATACATAGGAAATATGACCGATTCATGAGAGCACATGAGAGTACACGAGCATGCATGAACGAGCATGAAGCACATGAGAAACATGAATAACATGAGAGCGAGGAATACATGATGTACACGAAATATATGACATAATGTATCCGATGCTCCCGAGGGGGATAACATCTCAATGTAGGGATCCATATAGTACCAATCTGTGATAATATCGTGACAGCATCAAATAAGGTAAACTAGAGCAGGAATATAATTCTAAACAAGTTATGAAATGATCAGAGAATGTACTCGCCTGATATCTGAATGTCCAAGGTAAAGATACTGTCCGAGGAGAGGTGTCTGGCTCCTAATTGGAACAGCACAAGTTACAACATGTCCAGAAGGGTAATATAAAGCACTACAATGTATTCTACATGAATCTAGGTTAAACTAGGCCAAAGTCAACCTTTGGTCAACTCTGGTCAACTGTACTAGTCAAACTAGGTCAAACTAGGTCATGTCCTAACCCAGCAAGTCTTACTATGCCTAACCAAGACTATCCTAGCAAGCACACATCAATACAAGGCTATACAAGCCAACATACACCCAACTCTATATAGCATGCAATTATTCAATACTCAAATAGCTAGGCAAGAATTCATATTGGATATACACTAGGTAATCTATTACTTTAAACTATATATGTCTATACATATATACACATGCATATATTGGTATTCAACATTAGGTCTATAATCATGGCATTTCAAATGGTTATATAAACTTATATATTACAACACAATATGCTAATATATATATAATATACATACATAGCTAAGTTAACTGTATTCATAAATACTTATTTAAGAGGCTATGTGTGTGTATGTGAACATGGCAAAGGGGCAAGTGAGGGTTAAATGGGCATACATAGTGTATACATATCAAAGAGTGTCAAAGTGTAAGTGAACAAAGTGTCAAGTGTGATAGTATCAACATAGTGTAAGGGGTACATGAGGTAATATAGGATTTGTGTTAACATAGAACATTACATCTCATTAACTTGTATATTGCATATATTACATCTATTATTACATTACATTAATGCTTGCATTCATTCATCATTCATTTATTCTCTTGCACTACTATATGCACCATACATTACATACTATGGAACCTACATATTCATTACAAGCCATACTTATACATGCTTACATTAGATAGGATACTTACAACTCATACATCATTTATTTAACTATTTACTCATGCTTGCATTCTCTATTTAGTTACATAATGTATATATATTAACATGGGTTAAAATTAAATAGAACATTATATTACACACAAGGGTGCACAAAATGCATATACCGGATAGTAACTCCTACTAATAATCAATACTGTACCAACTCAGCATGAATTAAATTCTAGGATTAAAGTATGTTATAGATCTATGTGTTAGCTTTCCGAAACTTCAAACGGAGCGCGTTTTCGTTTCCGGAAACTCCCGGAATCGCGAAAACACCGAGAACGCGTTTGTCTTTCGTACAGCTGACACTCAAATAATTCTCTAGAAAGTTACAGAAAGAATTAGGCCTATTAATACATGTTTTTGGAAAGCTAACTTCAATACGCTTCTTTTAAAAAAAACGGAAGATTAAACCGAGCTTTTAGCTAGAAGTTATGACATTTCTAAGTTAGGGCTGAAATTAAAAACGTGGATAAAAATTATGACGGATTTAGATAGTTTGAGCCAAAAGAATACACAATATATATCCTAATTATCCACAACAATAATAGCAATAATAATATGAGGAACCACACTCACAAACTTGATTATATAATCATCATGAACCATTTATTACATATATAAATATAGATACACTCTCATTACAATATATATATATATATATATATATATATATATATATATATATATATATATATATATATATAAAAATTTATATATGTAACATGAACACATCCACAACACAAAGGACACTCCTATGACCTCCAAATGGACACAAAATGGACACAAATGGAGATACAACCATGGGGGTCATTCCTATGTGTTCAAAATAGACCTATATGCATGAGGAAATGAAAAGGAGAAGGGATTTATACCTTCCGGTAGATCGAATCGAAGAAAAGCCTTCCCGGAGCGACACCGACACGTAGAGATTCCAAAAGGACACGAACGAGCTCCGAATTCTTCCAAACTTGGGTAGCTTCCTCCTTGGCTAGAATGGAGAAGGAAGAAGAAAATTTGGCGGTGAAATGGAAGGATTTGGTGGAGAAATTGCTAGGGATTGCTCTCTAGGAATTTGGGGAAGAACAAGAGAGAGAGTGTGGATGAGAATAATGAAATGAACTTGAGCCTATCCTCTCCCAAAGTGGCTGGCCATATGGGGCTATTTGTCCTATTATGGTAAGGTCCAAAATGCCCCCACTAACCTATTCTATGAGTATTAGGAAATGGCTAATTGGTTGGGGCTAAATTAGTCATTCTAAAGTCTTTAATCACACTAACCTTATCCATAATAATTAGTCTAACCTCTAACTAAAATATTTCTATCATGTGGACTAAAATTAATATCATGTGGGCCATGTCTAACTAGTGTGTGGGTCCCACTAGAGTCAAACTACCCCTCCGGGTCCCCGTTTCAAGTCGAATTGAGTTAAAATTCGAACCCGACTCAAATAACCCCAAAACAATATCATAAATAATAAAATAAATTTCAACCCCAAAATAATATCATAAATAATAAAATAAATTTTAAAAATATTCAAAAATGTAAAATGACAAAAATATCCCTGTTTTTGAAAACTGGGGGTGACAAATCTATCCACCTTAAAAAATTTCGTCCTCGAAATTAAAACAAAGCAATCACAGAAAACACTTGCAGAAAATAATCTCATTCAAATACTTTTCAAAAAAAAAATCAGCAATAAAAAAAATCTTCTTGAGGCACATCAAACATTTGTAAATAAAAACTGATACATGTCCGATACAGACACAAAACTATCACAAAATCACACCTATCAAAGATCAAAATTAACAATCACCAACGCAATAAATATCAAAATAATTCAAAGAGGTCAAATGCAAAATATCCTTAGGCCAGAAATGACATTAAAACATCCTAATCACATGGTTAGGCTCTAGGTCAAACAGTCTCTAGGGTTTCACTAGCAAAATATCAAAATCACAAGTCATAATTTTAAATAGTTTTAAAATGATTTAAAAATTACCAAAAATTATATCACATTTAAATGTCAAATCAATAAATGATTAAAATTACAAAATTTCAAAATTACCATCATTTTAGAAAATTGGGTGTTACAAGTCTACCCACCTTAGAAAAATTTTATCCTCGAAATTAAAATGTTCATACTCCTTCTAGGTCAAACCCCTCCAATCAAAGTCTCAGAACTTAAACAATCATACGATTTAAAAGGATGACATACAGGGTCATGGCATACGGTGGTAGTGAAAGTCTCATCTAGGTATACTAGTCATGCTAAACCAAAACGGTCATATGGTATCAAAACACACAAGCAATCTAGGGTGCTAAACTAGAAAAGATACAGAAATAACAATCATCAAGACTGTAAGGCAGTCTACCATCCTATATGAAAACTGGTACTTATCAAAATAAAATAAAAGCAACTACCAATTATCTGAAAAAGGGTACAGAAAATCAAATTCAAAAATTAAGGAATTGAAAATCACTTGCATTGAAATCCAAATCACAATATATATATAGAGAGAAAGCGTTAGAGAGGAAAAACTAGCATTATGTAATGTTATGTGATTTGTGTGTGTATGGGTGTATGTGAAATATACATGAAATTGTATATGAGCTATCCTGTTACACTACTCATGGCAAATGGGTTAACAACCTACAATACACAACCTATTTAATCATAACATGCATGGCTAACCATAAACATCTATAAGAGGTAGAGATTTAGTTATGTATATACATATATTATAACATGTATGCCTAAGCTCTATATATATATCTATACAGGTACATGATCATAACATAGAGAGGAAAGGTTAGGTTACATGACAACGTATACTAAGTTAGGGGGTGTGTGTGTGTCCTTGTACAGGGTTATAGCTTAGTATTGAAAGGTTAAATCCAGTTTTAGTTCAGCATTTACATACAAAATCTGAAAATAAGCTAACATTTAAACAAGTGTAATATTAACATGTTGCAGTGATGTAAACATAACTAATAACATAAAATTTATATTTAAACCATGAGTTAAGCTAGAAAAAGCAGAGAACCAGAAATATTGGGGTTTTGAGAATTTAAACATTAACGACATATTAATATGTATTCAGATAGGTGGAAATCAAGTGTAGCATGCATAAGTGTCAGGAAAGTGTCTGCTATATATATTCATATACATATTCTCATGTCCCAATATAAAATTTTAATTCTACGTTAAGACCAACATTTAGATTCCTACCAAGATTGCAAAGCAGGTGATTGACGTAATCAAGACAGTATTATTATTATTATTTAATACAAGAATAATAGCAAGAAAGAAATAACAATAAAATCTGTTTTTAATTATCTGTTTAAAAGAAAAACCCATTTTGAAACCCAGAGCTAAATTTTAAAATCCAAGATAAAGTCTAGCAAAATCATCGATTCATTGTATTAAGAAGAATTTCATAGTAAGAATTTACACAAAGTTTATAAAAACAGCTAAAGCTACTCTTAAGTTAAATAAATGAGAAACAAAACAAAACAAACAAATAACAATTCTCTCTTTCTTTCTTTTTTTTTCTTTTTTTTTGAAGGACTGAAACAAAAGTAGAGAAAACATGTTCAAAAATATTTAAGGTACAATCTGATAATCATATGCGTCTTTTTGAAATTATGTTGTCAGAATTCTGCCACGCCAATAAGCATAGCTGCAATAAACGATAGTCCATAATAAGGCATACACCCTATAATCATGTTATCTAGAATTCTTACCACGCCACCCGGTATGGCTGCAAGAAAATCTAGATTTCATAACTAAGATAAGTATAGCTATATCAGGCTCTACGTCCTTGTCATGCTAGCAAATATGACTGCAATAAATTCTAAATTCCATAATAAAGTAGACTTTTACCTTTCTCACTGTCCTTATCAAGTATGTTATTAGGTTATACCTTAATTTCAAAAAAATGTACATATACATATAAATATAAACTCAAATTCAACAACTAACATCAAGATTCAAAATTCAACAATAATCCATCAAAAATCATAAAAATACAGACTCAAATTCAACCACTAACATCAAGATTCGAAATTCAACAATAATCCATCAAAATCAAGTTCAATAACAGGAAGAAAAGGTAAATCAAATCAGGGAAAAATAGATTTCAAATCGAAGTTAAAATAAGATTCTCAAGGGTCGTCCCAGGAATCTCTCAAGGAATCCTAACCGTGATTGAGTACCTTCAAAATATATCCTATTCCTACTGCAGGCTGTAGTGGTACTCTAGTTCGAATACCACTACATAAACTCGACCTGCATGCCCACCACTAAAAACGTGTCACGACCCGCACCCACAGTGAGGATACGAGTACGTAACAACGCCCAGTCTACGCCGCAGTGTCGGCGGTAGAACGATGTTCTAGGTCATGAACTATAACTAGCATAATATGAATACTCTCTATAAGGAGGCCAACACAGAGGTACAACTCAATCACAATCTAAGGTAGAATGATAAAGATATATAAACATAAAATCCAAAAGAGATACAGGAGATAGAAGTCTAAGTGTCTAAGATACATAATCCCAGAAATACATCTCAAAACTCAAATACAGTAATCCACAAGTAAATACAACTCCAGACAAAATGAAATAACTATCTAAACAACCTCTACTGTGTCTCCTCTAGGCTAGCAGGCAACCTCCAGGCTATCTGTAAAATTTATCAACAGGTCCAGTCAGGACAGGAGCAAGCACA
This sequence comes from Iris pallida, assembly GCA_029216955.1. Classification (NCBI taxonomy): domain Eukaryota; kingdom Viridiplantae; phylum Streptophyta; class Magnoliopsida; order Asparagales; family Iridaceae; genus Iris; species Iris pallida. Next base: position 3,842,269 of record JANAVB010034019.1, read on the forward strand.
ATACATCTCACGTAGATCATAACAGGTTAGAGAATATAAACATGCAAGAGAGTACGATACATGAAACTGAAAGAAAGTACATGATGTAAACAGAGAGAGAACTGTAATAGAAATATCTACTATAAGTAGAGAGCTACCAGTGACTAGTGATTTAGAGTACAAAGTCGATATGTGAACGGCTGGATTTGCACATGACTATACTAAAGAGGCACACATGGCTATACTACTTTGGAATTGTTCACATGGCTATTTATACTCCCCCATACCCCAATCAATACACAAGAATTCAAACAAGTTATGTTACGTACATGGTTTTCACATGAAGCCCATAAATGGGTGCACATGAAGTATACATGAGAGCTCATACATGAGTGCACATGAAGTTCACATGGGGGGCCATAAATGGGTGCACATGAAATTCACATGAAGGCTCATAAATGAGTGCACATGCAATATAGGTTATACATGAGATACATAGGAAACATGACCGATTCATGAGAGCACATGAGAGTACACGAGCATGCATGAACGAGCATGAAGCACATGAGAAACATGAATAACATGAGAGCGAGGAATACATGATGTACACGAAACACATGACATAATGTATCTGATTCTTCCGAGGGGGATAACATCTCAATGTAGGGATCCATATAGTACCAATCCGTGATAATATCGTGACAGTATCAAATATGGTAAACTAGAGCAGGAATATAATTCTAAATAAGTTTTGAAATGATCAGAGAATGTACTCGCCTGATATCTGAATGTCCAAGATAAAGATACTGTCCGAGGAGAGGTGTCTGGCTCCTAATTGGAACATCACAAGTTATAACATGTCCAGAAGGGTAATATAAAGCACTACAATGCATTCTACATGAATCTAGGTTAAACTAGGCCAAAGTCAACCCTTGGTCAACTCTGGTCAACTGCACTAGTCAAACTAGGTCATGTCCTAACCCAACAACTCTTACTATGCCTAACCAAGACTATCCTAGCAAGCACACATCAATACAAGGCTATACAAGCCAACATACACCCAACTCTATATAGCATGCAATTATTCAATACTCAAATAGGCAAGAATTCACATTGGATATACACTAGGTAATCTATTACTTTAAACTATATATGTTTATACATATATACACATGCATATATTGGTATTCAACATTAGGTCTATAATCATGGCATTTCAAATGGTTATATAATCTTATATATTACAACACAATATGCTAACATATATATAATATACATACATAGCTAAGTTAACTGTATTCATAAATACTTATTTAAGAGGCTATGTGTGTGTATGTGAACATGGCAAAGGGGCAAGTGAGGGTTAAATGGGCATACATAGTATATACATATCAAAGAGTGTCAAAGTGTAAGTGAACAAAGTGTCAAGTGTGATAGTATCAACATAGTGTAAGGGGTACATGAGGTAATATAGGATTTGTGTTAACATAGAATATTACATCTCATTAACTTGTATATTACATACATTACATCTATTATTACATTACATTCATGCTTGCATTCATTCATCATTCATTTATTCTCTTGCACTACTATATGCACCATACATTACATACTATGGAACCTACATATTCATTACAAGCCATACTTATACATGCTTACATTAGATAGGATACTTACAACTCATACATCATTTATTTAACTATTTACTCATGCTTGCATTCTCTATTTAGTTACATAATGTATATACATTAACATGGGTTAAAATCAAATAGAACATTATATTAACACAAGGGTGCACAAAATGCATATGCCGGATAGTAACTCCTACTAATAATTAATACTGTACCAACTCAGCATGAATTAAATTCTAGGATTAAAGTATGTTATAGATCTATGTGTTAGCTTTCCGAAACTTCAAACGGATCGCGTTTTCGTTTCCGGAAACTCCCGGAATCGCGAAAACACCGAGAACGCGTTTGTCTTTCGTACAGCTGACACTCAAATAATTCTCCAAAAAGTTACAGAAAGAATTAGGCCTATTAATACATGTTTTTGGAAATCTAACTTCAATACGCTTCTTTTAAAAAAAATGGGAGATTAAACCGAGCTTTGAGCTAGAAGTTATGACATTTCTAAGTTAGGGCTGAAATTAAAAACGTGGATAAAAATCATGACGGATTTAGATAGTTTGAGCCAAAAGAATACACAATATATATCCTAATTATCCACAACAATAATAGCAATAATAATATGAGGAACCACACTCACAAACTTGATTATATAATCATCATGAACCATTTATTACATATATAAATATAGATACACTCTCATTACAATATATATATATATATATATATATATATATATATATATATATATATATATATATATATATATATATATATATATATAAATCTATATATGTAACATGAACACATCCACAACACAAAGGACACTCCTATGACCTCCAAATGGACACAAAATGGACACAAATGGAGATACAACCATGGGGGTCATTCCTATGGGTTTAAAATAGACCTATATGCATGAGGAAATGAAAAGGAGAAGGGATTTATACCTCCCGGTAGATCGAATCGAAGAAAAGCCTTTCCGGAGCGACACCGACACGTAGAGATTCCAAAAGGACACGAACGAGCTCCGAATCCTTCCAAACTTGGGTAGCTTCCTCCTTGGCTAGAATGTAGAAGGAAGAAGAAGATTTGGTGGCGAAATGGAAGGATTTGGTGGAGAAATTGCTAGGGATTGCTCTCTAGGAATTTGGGGAAGAACAAGAGAGAGAGTGTGGATGAGAATAATGAAATGAACTTGAGCCTATCCTCTCCCAAAGTGGCTGCCCATATGGGGCTATTTGTCCTATTATGGTAAGGTCCAAAATGCTCCCACTAACCTATTCTATGAGTATTAGGAAAGGGCTAATTGGTTGGGGCTAAATTAGTCATTCTAAAGTCTTTAATCACACTAACCTTATCCATAATAATTAGTCTAACCTCTAACTAAAATATTTCTATCATGTGGACTAAAATTAATTTCATGTGGGCCATGTCTAACTAGTGTGTGGGTCCAACTAGAGTCAAACTACCCCTCCGGGTCCCTGTTTCAAGTCGAATTGAGTTAAAATTCGAACCCGACTCAAATAACCCCAAAACAATATCATAAATAATAAAATAAGTTTCAACCCCAAAATAATATCATAAATAATAAAATAAATTTTAAAAATATTCAAAAATGTAAAATGAACAAAAATATCCCTGTTTTTGAAAACTGGGGGTGACAAATCTATCCACCTTAAAAAATTTCGTCCTCGAAATTAAAATAAAGCAATCACAGGAAACACTTGCAGAAAAAAATCTCATTCAAATACTTTTCAAAAAAAAATCAGCAATAAAAAAAATCTCCTTGAGGCACATCAAACATTTGTAAATAAAAACTGATACATGTCCGATACAGACACAAAACCATCACAAAATCACACCTATCAAAGATCAAAATTAACAATCACCAACGCAATAAATATCAAAATAATTCAAAGAGGTCAAATGCAAAATATCCTTAGGCCAGAAATGACATTAAAACATCCTAATCACGTGGTTAGGCTCTGGGTCAAACAGTCTCTAGGGTTTCACTAGAAAAAATATCAAAATCACAAGTCATGATTTTAAATAGTTTTAAAATGATTTAAAAATTACCAAAAATTATATCACATTTAAATGTCAAATCAATAAATGATTAAAATTACAAAATTTCAAAATTACCATCATTTTAGAAAATTGGGTGTTACAAGTCTACCCACCTTAGAAAAATTTCATCCTCGAAATTAAAATGTTCATACTCCTTCTAGGTCAAACCCCTACAATCAAAGTCTTAGAACTGAAACAATCATACGATTTAAAAGGATGACATACAGGGTCATGGCATACGGTGGTAGTGAAAGTCTCATCTAGGTATACTAGTCATGCTAAACCAAAACGGTCATATGGTATCAAAACACACAAGCAATCTAGGGTGCTAAACTAGAAAAGATACAGAAATAACAATCATCAAGACTGTAAGGCAGTCCACCATCCTATATGAAAACTGGTACTTATCAAAATAAAATAAAAGCAACTACCAATTATCTGAAAAAGGGTACAGAAAATCAAATTCAAAAATTAAGGAATTGAAAATCACTTGCATTGAAATCCAAATCACAATATATATATAGAGAGAAAGCGTTAGAGAGGAAAAACTAGCATTATGTAATGTTATGTGATTTGTGTGTGTATGGGTGTATGTGAAATATACATGAAATTGTATATGAGCTATCCTGTTACACTACTCATGGCAAATGGGTTAACAACCTACAATACACAACCTATTTAATCATAACATGCATGGCTAACCATAGACATCTATAAGAGGTAGAGATTTAGTTATGTATATACATATATTATAACATGTATGCCTAAGCTCTATATATATATCTATACAGGTACATGATCATAACATAGAGAGAAAAGGTTAGGTTACATGACAGCGTATACTAAGTTAGGGTGTGTGTGTGTCCTTGTACAGGGTTATAGCTTAGTATTGAAAGGTTAAATCCAGTTTTAGTTCAATATTTACATACAAAATCTGAAAATAAGCTAACATTTAAACAAGTGTAATATTAACATGTTGCAGTGATGTAAACATAACTAATAACATGAAATTTATATTTAAACCATGAGTTAAGCTAGAAAAAGCAGAGAACCAGAAATATTGGAGTTTTGAGAATTTAAACATTAACGACATATTAATATGTATTCAGATAGGTGGAAATCAAGTGTAGCATGCATAAGTGTCAGAAAAGTGTCTGCTATATATATTCATATACATATTCTCATGTCCCAATATAAAATTTTAATTCTACGTTAAGACCAACATTTAGATTCCTACCAAGATTGCAAAGCAGGTGATTGACGTAATCAAGACAGTATTATTATTATTATTTAATACAAAAATAATAGCAAGAAAGAAATAACAATAAAATCTGTTTTTAATTATCTGTTTAAAAGAAAAACCCATTTTGAAACCCAGAGCTAAATTTTAAAATCCAAGATAAAGTCTAGCAAAATCATCGATTCATTGTATTAAGAAGAATTTCATAGTAAGAAGTTACACAAAGTTTATAAAAACAGCTAAAGCTACTCCTAAGTTAAATAAATGAGAAACAAAACAAAACAAACAAATAACAATTCTCTCTTTCTTTCTTTTTTTTTTTTTTTTTTGAAGGACTGAAACAAAAGTAGAGAAAACATGTTCAAAAATATTTAAGGTACAATCTGATAATCATATGCGTCTTTTTGAAATTATGTTGTCAGAATTCTGCCACACCAATAAGCATAGCTGCAATAAACGATAGTCCATAATAAGGCATACACCCTATAATCATGTTATCTAGAATTCTTACCACGCCACCCGGTATGGCTGCAAGAAAATCTAGATTTCATAACTAAGATAAGTATAGCTATATCAGGCTCTACGTCCTTGTCAAGCTAGCAAATATGACTGCAATAAATTCTAAATTCCATAATAAAGTAGACTTTGACCTTTCTCACTGTCCTTATCAAGTATGTTATCAGGTTATACCTTAATTTCAAAAAAATATACATATACATATAAATATAAACTCAAATTCAACAACTAACATCAAGATTCAAAATTCAACAATAATCCATCAAAAATCATAAAAATATAGACTCAAATTCAACCACTAACATCAAGATTCGAAATTCAACAATAATCCATAAAAATCAAGTTCAATAACAGGAAGAAAAGGTAAATCAAATCAGGGAAAAACAGATTTTAAATCGAAGTTAAAATAAGATTCTCAAGGGTCGTCCCAGGAATCTCTCAAGGAATCCTAACCGTGATTGAGTACCTTCAAAATATATCCTATTCCTACTGCAGGCTGTAGTGGTACTCTAGTTCGAATACCACTACATAAACTCGACCTGCATGGCCACCACTAAAAATGTGTCACGACCCGCACCCACAGTGAGGGTACGAGTACGTAACAACGCCAGTCTACGCCGCAGTGTCGGCGGTAGAACGATGTTCTAGGTCATGAACTATAACTAGCATAATATGAATACTCTCCATAAGGAGGCCAACACAGAGGTACAACTCAATCACAATCTAAGGTAGAATGATAAAGATAGATAAACATAAAATCCAAAAGAGATACAGGAGATAGAAGTCTAAGTGTCTAAGATACATAATCCCAGAAATACATCTCAAAGCTCAAATACAGTAATCCACAAGTAAATACAACTCCAGACAAAATGAAATAACTATCTAAACAACCTCTACTGTGTCTCCTCTAGGCTAGCAGGCAACCTCCAGGCTATCTGTAAAATTTATCAACAGGTCCAGTCAGGACAGGAGCAAGCACAATACATCTCATGTAGATCATAACAGGTTAGAGAATATAAACATGCAAGAGAGTACGATACATGAAACTGAAAGAAAGTACATGATGTAAACAGAGAGAGAACTGTAATAGAAATATCTACTATAAGTAGAGAGCTACCAGTGACTAGTGATTTAGAGTACAAAGTCGACATGTGAACGGCTGGATTTGCACATGACTATACTAAAGAGGCGCACATGGCTATACTACTTTGGGATTGTTCACATGGCTATTTATACTCCCCCATACCCCAATCAATACACAAGAATCCAAACAAGTTATGTTACGTACATGGTTTTCACATGAAGCCCATAAATGGGTGTACATGAAGTATACATGAGAGCTCATACATGAGTGTACATGAAGTTCACATGGGGGGCCCATAAATGGGTGCACATGAAATTCACATGAAGGCTCATAAATGAGTGCACATGCAATATAGGTTATACATGAGATACATAGAAAACATGACCGATTCATGAGAGCACATGAGAGTACACGAGCATGCATGAACGAGCATGAAGCACATGAGAAACATGAATAACATGAGAGCGAGGAATACATGATGTACACGAAACACATGACATAATGTATCCGATTCTCCCGAGGGGGATAACATCTCAATGTAGGGATCCATATAGTACCAATCCGTGATAATATCGTGACAGCATCAAATAAGGTAAACTAGAGCAGGAATATAATTCTAAATAAGTTATGAAATAATCAGAGAATGTACTCGCCTGATATCTGAATGTCCAAGGTAAAGATACTGTCCGAGGAGAGGTGTCTGGCTCCTAATTGGAACATCACAAGTTACAACATGTCCAGAAGGGTAATATAAAGCACTACAACGTATTCTACATGAATCTAGGTTAAACTAGGCCAAAGTCAACCCTTGGTCAACTCTGGTTAACTGCACTAGTCAAACTAGGTCATGTCCTAACCCAGCAAGTCTTACTATGCCTAACCAAGACTATCCTAGCAAGCACACATCAATACAAGGCTATACAAGCCAACATACACCCAACTCTATATAGCATGCAATTATTCAATACTCAAATAGGCAAGAATTCACATTGGATATACACTAGGTAATCTATTACTTTAAACTATATATGTCTATACATATATACACATGCATATATTGGTATTCAACATTAGGTCTATAATCATGGCATTTTAAATGGTTATATAAACTTATATATTACAACACAATATGCTAACATATATATAATATACATACATAGCTAAGTTAACTGTATTCATAAATACTTATTTAAGATGCTATGTGTGTGTATGTGAACATGGCAAAGGGGCAAGTGAGGGTTAAATGGACATACATAGTGTATACATATCAAAGAGTGTCAAAGTGTAAGTGAACAAAGTGTCAAGTGTGATAGTATCAACATAGTGTAAGGGGTACATGAGGTAATATAGGATTTGTGTTAACATAGAACATTACATCTCATTAACTTGTATATTGCATACATTACATCTATTATTACATTACATTCATGCTTGCATTCATTCATCATTCATTTATTCTCTTGCACTACTATATGCACCATACATTACATACTATGGAACCTACATATTCATTACAAGCCATACTTATACATGCTTACATTAGATAGGATACTTACAACTCATACATCATTTATTTAACCATTTACTCATGCTTGCATTCTCTATTTAGTTACATAATGTATATACATTAATATGGGTTAAAATCAAATAGAACATTATATTACACACAAGGGTGCACAAAATGCATATACCGAATAGTAACTCCTACTAATAATCAATACTGTACCAACTCAGCATGAATTAAATTCTAGGATTAAAGTATGTTATAGATCTATGTGTTATCTTTCCGAAACTTCAAACGGATCGCGTTTTCGTTTCCGGAAACTCCCGGAATCGCGAAAACACCGAGAACGCGTTTGTCTTTCGTACAGCTGACACTCAAATAATTCTCCAAAAAGTTACAGAAATATTTAGGTCTATTAATACATGTTTTTGGAAAGCTAACTTCAATACGCTTCTTTTAAAAAAAACGGGAGATTAAACCGAGCTTTGAGCTAGAAGTTATGATATTTCTAAGTTAGGGCTGAAATTAAAAACGTGGATAAAAATCATGACGGATTTAGATAGTTTGAGCCAAAAGAATACACAATATATATCCTAATTATCCACAACAATAATAGCAATAATAATATGAGGAACCACACTCACAAACTTGATTATATAATCATCATGAACCATTTATTACATATATAAATATAGATACACTCTCATTACAATATATATATATATATATATATATATATATATATATATATATATATAAATCTATATATGTAACATGAACACATCCACAACACAAAGGACACTCCTATGACCTCCAAATGGACACAAAATGGACACAAATGGAGATACAACCATGGGGTCATTCCTATGGGTTTAAAATAGACCTATATGCATGAGGAAATGAAAAGGAGAAGGGATTTATACCTCCCGGTAGATCGAATGGAAGAAAAGCCTTCCCGGAGCGACACCGACACGTAGAGATTCCAAAAGGACACGAACGAGCTCCGAATCCTTCCAAACTTGGGTAGCTTCCTCCTTGGCTAGAATGGAGAAGGAAGAAGAAGATTTGGTGGTGAAATGGAAGGATTTGGTGGAGAAATTGCTAGGGATTGCTCTCTAGGAATTTGGGGAAGAACAAGAGAGAGAGTGTGGATGAGAATAATGAAATGAACTTGAGCCTATCCTCTCCCAAAGTGGCTGGCCATATGGGGCTATTTGTCCTATTATGGTAAGGTCCAAAATGCCCCCACTAACCTATTCTATGAGTATTAGGAAAGGGCTAATTGGTTGGGGCTAAATTAGTCATTCTAAAGTCTTTAATCACACTAACCTTATCCATAATAATTAGTCTAACCTCTAACTAAAATATTTCTATCATGTGGACTAAAATTAATATCATGTGGGCCATGTCTAACTAGTGTGTGGGTCCCACTAGAGTCAAACTACCCCTCCGGGTCCCCGTTTCAAGTCGAATTGAGTTAAAATTCGAACCCGACTCAAATAACCCCAAAACAATATCATAAATAATAAAATAAATTTCAACCCCAAAATAATATCATAAATAATAAAATAAATTTTAAAAATATTCAAAAATGTAAAATGACAAAAATATCCCTATTTTTGAAAACTGGGGGTGACACCACTCCTGCCATGTCCTCATTACCTCTGAATGGGAAGGCTCCGTCGAAGAAATCGTCATATTTGCCATGTCCATATTACCTCTGAGCAAGTATGCCGGTCCTCTTTCAACCTATTATCTGTACCCACAATCGGAGTACGACAAGGATAATAGGTCCACAAATGTCCTCTGTTGACCACAAATGTCCTCTGTTGACCACAAATATCCGCTATTTACTACAAATAGCTTCCGTGAAGTCTCCCCTGCCATGTTCTCATTACCTCTGAGCAGGAAGATTTTACGGTAAAACCTTCACGTTTGCCATGTCATCATAACCTCTGAGCAAATGTGATTGGTTTCCTTTCATCCCATTATCCGTATCCTGAACCAGGGTATGCCAAGGATAATAGGTCCACAAATATTCCTTGCTAAGCTTCTTAGCATAAATCCACCATCTTACCATGCCCCGGGAGCCCAGCTGTTCTACGGCATTCCTTTCCCCAATACCAAGAACACCCATGACCACTTTGCCATGGCTACTCCAAACATCCAAACTTGTTATCCGTACCTAAAGCCAAGGTACACCTAGGGTAACAGGTCCACAAATAATCCCCCAGCAAGTCCGGTTCCATGAACACCGCAAGTACAAGAAAGAAAAGATGAGTTGAAACATGCTCATTTATTCAAAAATCAAAGGGCTACATCAGCAGGGATCGCATCCCTTACAAAAAATTAAAAGAAAAGCAAAAAGAAGAAAAGAGAGAAGACAGAGGGCGGATCACTGCTCTGGAGCACATAACACCGTGAGACGGTCCTTTATCAAGGCAACCGACCGCTCAAGCCTCTGTCTGGCTCGACGCTCCGCCTCCTGGCTCAGCACCGTCGCGTCCTCCAGATGAGCATGGGCTTGCCAGTTGTCCTCGAACTTCTTGAAGGCCCGCTCCAGATTGACAGAAGATCGGGAAACCCTCTCGGCCTCCCGAGCGATCAACTCCTGTTCTACATGAGCAGCCTCCCGCTCTGACTCTAAGAAGGCCAACTCCTTCTGGAGTGCGAGAATCCGCTCCTTCGTGTCAGCTATTCCATGAGAGGCAGATTCTTCCCGGGCCCTACAAGCCTGACTCCGACGACCCAGTCGGTCATAGGAGACGGAGAACTTGTCAAGGTCCCCCTGCACAGCCGGCCCGGCAGTTTCTCGAGCGAGTTTGATCCTATCCCGAGCAGCAACAAGGAAGCCCCGCTTCCGTTCAATCGCAGCAGGCAAGCCAGCCTGCCGTATTGCCAGCAGTTGGGTCACAAGCTGGTCAGCCTCTGTCAACTTAGGCTCCAGAAACGCGGCTAACCCTATCCCGCCTGGAAGACCCTTCAGAGTGTCGATTTGACCCCGAGCACCCCGCAGAGACAGAGAAAAAGGGATCCCCCGTTCTACGGCAGCGTTTACGCCCCTCCCTAAGTGACGATAGAAGCTGTCAACCACATCCTGTGTCACCTCGTTCAGAGCCTCCGAGGAAGCCGGTGTCAACGGGAGTGTGGCTGGCAGCGCGGAAAAAGACGCAACAGAATCTGCCGCTCCTGCCACAAGAGAAACCAATTTCGCACGGAAGGACGCTTGAACATCGGCCAATTCCTCTTCAGCGGCCCGCAGAATTTGGATGCTCGGCAGGGTTGAGAAGTCGATCTCCGGAGCCGTATAAGCAGCCGAAGACGAGGCCGGGGCCAGCACCAACTCCATCCCCATCTGCCTGGAGCTGGCAGGATGCCCCTCAACATGCGATGACGAAGGAGAGGAAACGCTCCTTTCGCCCAGATCACGGCAGACCGGGCCTTCCCCGAGAACATCCGCGGCGGAAGGTAAAGGGTCAGGACCTGCAGGGCCAAGGCAACCATGAATCGACTTGACCCAAAGGATATGTTGATAGAGCAAATAAGCCCCCTCGGTGGTCAATATATGGCTCAGCTTACTAGTGGAGGAGTGTGGAGGCTGGGGTTCGCCTACAGCCATCACAACCTCTTCACCAACATCCTCCGAGTCAAGAATAATAGACTCATCCGCCCTCGCATCCTCGGGAGAAGATGCACCGAGAATGGCATCGTCTTGCTGAAGTTCAGCAATCTCGGGGACGGGCCCAAGGAAACTTTCGTCACCCCGGGGTGGGACCTCAGCAGTTTGGGAGTCCTCAGCCGCCGCTGAGAGAGCCCCCGCAGAGAGGACCGCGGCACACATGTCGCTAATCAAAGCGGCAAGGGCCGAACCAGCTACTGGGGCAGTAGATGGTTCAGGAGAGTCTGGTTCGTCAGACACCTACAATGAAAAAAAAACGATCAAGTCATATCTTCAAGAGGAAAGAAAACTACAAAGATATAACTCCGATTTAGACTTACCTCCGGAACAACATCGGTACCTTCACCCCTCTCGGTAATAAGTAATCCACGAGACTTAACGGCAGCTCTCTTCACAGAAAAGGTTGCTCTGCTGTCGAAAGACTCGCGCCTGACTCGCTTACGCGTGGAACCAGACACAGCTGGAGGCTGTTCTTCCCCCACTACTTCTTCTTGTGTAAAAGGCAACGGGTCTTCTGCCGGTTCATCGGAGGTGGGAAGCGGTTGATCCGCTACTTCTTCACCCCCACCAGAAAGGGAGTCTTCGCTATCATCCTCTTCCTCAGCCGACTCGGAAGGTTCTGATTCAGGGAGAGGAGTTTGGAGCGCTAGTTGCTTTCTAGCCTTATCCCCCTTGGGCTTCTCCTCTAAACCAGTACCCACGATGAAACTGGTACTTGGATCAAAATTAACAGGAGGCTTGTTCGCCATAACATGATACAAAGCAGCCACGTACAGAATTTCCCTTGGCGCTTTAGTGTCAGGAACCGAGAAGCTGGCCCGAGTATGATAAGCATCATAATAATTCTACGCCCTGACGCCATCAAGAACGCTACCCTCAAAACCCAAACAAGGGTTGGGATGATCTAGGAATAACTGGCTATAACCGAATTGGCGAGAAAACCTACTAGGTAGGTAAGGCTCCAAGTACACGTTATCGCGATTGCGATAAACCAAATGAGCAGGACGAATGTTACGCAACCAGGCGAGCATATTCGGAGACAGAAAATGAGAAGGTCCAGTACCATCAAGGTGTACCTTCCTCACCTCCTCATCAGAAAAAGGAGGAACAGACACAAAAAGGTCACACCCATCCACTCTCGCCAGCGCCCTCTGACAAGCTGGCATAGTGTTGTATTCCCAAGACCGGCGATGGCACTTGAAGAGGAAAGCATCTTCATCGGTAGCATCTTTCGCTATCCCAGGTCCCAGCAAAGACTTGTAGTGCATCGCCAACCACCCCATCAAATAGTGGAAAGGCAGTTCTACGCACTCAAAATCCAATGTCTTCTTACGCGCAACAACTTTGGATGACAACGTTCGAAGACCATGGTGTATGCTACACACCATAGCTGGAAGAAGGGCCAGTCTAACTCCAAATACTAGTTTAACAGCAGGAAGAATAAAGTGGCGACCGATCCTCTCGATAGAGCCCGCTCCTCCCGAGACAACGCAATTCCGTAGCCATATCATTAAAAAGCCGGCCAGGAGCGCCTTCTCCGACATCTGTATGGTCCCGTAGTAAAAGTAGCTAAGAGAGTCAGTTTGACTCCCGAATACGTCACTCCTGGACCGCGACTTCTTGACGCCTGACATCAGGTCCTTTATCTCCTCGTGCGTTCTAGGGGCTCGAGGAGTAACTTCGCTAGAAGGGTCAACTTTGAAAAGATAATTAATCCATGATGTGGTGTGGGGAGCGGTCCCTTCAGAGCTATCCACCGTTTTTATAGCCATCTGGTGACAAGCACTATGGTGACACAGCAACTCCCGATACACCGCGACGAAACCTGGGTGTCGTCGGTCCAAGTCCTCAAATTCCTCATTTGACGGGGTGTACACCTCGAAAGGCTCATTCCCCCACGGAAGTTTAGAGACAGTATACATCTCGTGAAGAGCAAGCCCTAGCTCCCCTACTGGTGCAAAGAACGTCCCCGTTCGCCGGCTATACATCTCCACGAGCGCCACGAACAGTGGTTTATTAATAGGAAGCCCGTGACAAGTACCCCGAATGGCATGGTAAAGTCCCACCTCCCGCAAGAACGTTCCATAGGTCTGCAAAACCCAAGTGGTCAACTAGGCCCACGTAGAAGTAGGGTTTATCCAGTTCGGCAATGCTATCCTGCCAACGGGGTAGGATTTCTTACAGACAAGCCGATTCAAGAAGGTATCAGCATGAGCAAATGAGAAGTTGGGACCGCATACATTCATGAAAGAGCCCGTAGCCAGACCCATCATGTACCGGAGGACAGAATCCTTACCCGCGTACGCAGACCGCATGTTCGGATTATAATGGATGTTGCCCATCAATATCCCTGACTGAGTGGGAGTTAAATTACACGCCATCTTCCTATCCAACAACACCATGTTGAACCACGACAGAGGATAATGGTGTTCCATGAGAGGAATATGGATTGACACCCCGTCCAAAGAAAAATCCCAGTTCTCGGAAATCTCTAATACTCGGGGATTCTTTATGGTTAAAGTATCTCCAAAGAGGAATAAAGGCTTCAAGTATGTTCCATCCAACTTCCCGGCATTCATCATGGAACGGAGGTAATGGAGGGTCTGATTCTCGATGGCGTTCAACCTCCCCGAAGGCTCATCAGCAGGAAATTGATTCAACACATGCTTAATTAGGTCGTCAAGACGCACGCCCAAGGCGAACTGTTTTGAGCCAACCAGAAGTTCTCCCGCAGGATTTACGGGCAGATTCACTGAAGAAAAAGCAAAGGAAACAAGTCAACAAAGATAGCTGAAACACAAAAAACTATGTGATATTTATGCAGCTTAGCTCAGTACAGCCTCATGCGGCTCAGCGTGAAAGAGTTCACACAGGTCAGTCTGAATAGATTTATGCGGCTTAATTTAAAAGAGCACATGCAGCTCAGAGCGAATAAGCTTATGTGGTTCGGCCCGAAATGAACTTATGCGGCTCAGTGCGGATGAGCTTATGCTGTTCGAAAGGAGCATATGCGGACGCGGCCCAATCCGAATAAGCTTATGTGATTCGACTCGAAGTAGGCCTATACGGTCTTGTGCAGATAAGCTTATGCAGCCCAGTTCAAGTGAGCTTATGCGGTTCAGTTCGAAATAGACTCATGCGGCTCAATTTGAAAGAGCTCATGCGGTCCAAATCCTGATAAGCTTATGCGGCCTTGATAAAGAAGTAGTTATGCAACCACTTTCATGCGGCTCAAACCTGGGACATACCCCATGCGGCCCGAGCATGAGTCGGACACACAGCATACTTTGGAATATAGGCTCGCGCATAAAATATGCGGCGTAGCCATGGCAGTTCATATTAAGGATCCTACCAGCAATGGGCGGGTGGACGTCGGGGTGAAAAGCAGGCACGCCAGCCGGCGGAGGAACCGCCACGTTCGCCGCCGCAGTCGATGAAGACGCGGCCTTCTTGCCTTTCGCTGCCGCAGAAGATGATACGGCCTTCTTGCCCGTAGCAGCAGCAGCTTTCTTGGGAGCCATTGTCGATCGTTGAAGGAAGAAGACGAAGAGTAAAGTCGGCATCAGAGAATTCGAGCAAAGAGGGAAGGTAAAGAAACCCCCAAGAGACTAGAAGACTCCTATTTATAGGCGAAAGAGACCCATAAAAATAAACAGACGTATCGGATTACGCGCCGCCTCAAAAGATAAAGGCAAAACGCTTCGGTCAAGGCAAAACCGACCCTTGGGATCCTCCCCCAAAAAGACGGCATTAAATTTAAAACGAATCAAGGGCATTTAATAAAGATTTGTACACGTGGTCAGGACACGTGGCAAAGAGCCTATGCGGACAGATGAATCTATACGGCTGGGACACTTATGCGGCATGAACGGGACCATGCTTCTTATTCAAAGTGTTTCAATTTTGCAAATTGAAAACTTTGAAGGGGGTCCTGTAGAAGCATGGAAAATATCAGAATAACGGTCCATGCGGCTCCGGATACGAAGCCCATGCGGCTCATATGGGAGCTGTCTTATACGGTTCAAAGGAAGACTCTTAGTCTCATGCGGCTCGAGAGTGTATGCGGTTCAGCAGCAATATGCGGCTCGATCGATGCCACGTGTTCCCTTGTGATCCTTTCCTATAGCTGGCCCTTTGAATAGTGGCCTCATTTAATGCTCTGACATGATTTTACGACTGTGGCGGCTCTGGCATAAAGTGTCATAATGGCTCTGCCATAATGACAGACTCTTCAGGAAAAGAAGAAGATCTCTGACCCGATCCGTCAGAAATCCTAGGTTGCCACGTGGCAAATCTTATGCGGCTTAAATAGAGAACAGCTTCATGCGACTCACTGAGAAGTCACCCTATATGACTAGCAGAAATCAGCCATATGCGGCCCACTGAGAGCTCAGCCCCTGCGGCTCAATACAACGCTAGCTCATGTGGCTCGCAAAGACTATGCATATGCGGCTCATTGAGAGTTCGTTCCCTGCGGCTCGATGAAGCATTGTCCTATGCGGCTCACGAAGAGTATCTCCCTGCGGTTCAAGGGTTGCCCATCCTATGCGGCTCTGGCAGGACCCACAATCAAAACACGTGGCATCGGATCAATCAAGGATTTAACCGAATCCCAACAAGTATATTTGATATCATCGTCATAATTACTAAGATCAGGGCATATCATTTATTATCAAGCTAATGGGACACGTGGCGAGCAATCGGACATTGGCATAATCAATCATGAAGATTTAAAGCAGTTAGCATTAATTGCTCACAAGATACGGTGCTATTCGCATTAATGGCCTAGATTTATTGTAATCAGGATCAAGGATTCAGATAGATTAAAGGAGCGCCGACATTCCAAACAAATGATCATTAGCAAACCCTAATGATCACACCCCACTCCTATAAATAGCCAGCATCATTCCCTTGCAAGAACCCCGGCAACAAGAGAATAAAAAAAAAAGACAGATATACAGAGAGAGCTCCCTCCTTTTTGATAATCACAGAGAGAGAGAAGCCAGGAGAGCAACACGAGGAGAGCAAGAAGAGCATTTCTTCGTCCACGCAAAGCAGATCTTCTCCGAGCCAAGACTGCATACCGATCGTCCAAGGAGTAAGGCAGAACGGCCGTCGCTTTCCCGAGCCTCTATCGGCACCCCCCAGAATCTAAAATAAACAATTGTACTTAGACTGCTGTACCTAGGTTTTCGTCCCTAGGCTTTCTTTGTACAAGCGAGTTTGTATTATGAGTCTAAGTTCAGTCCTCCCATAAAACTGTTCTGTACTTTTACAATCAATGGCAAACACTAATGGGTTGGCCGAAGCATTTAACAAAACCATTATCAAACTCCTTAAAAAGTTTGTCTCTATTAACAAACGCAATTGGAGTGATAAACTTAGAGAATGTCTATGGACATATCGCACTACTATCCGTAACCCCACAGGTTGTACACATTTTTCTCTGGTATATGGATGTGAAGCTGTTTTACCTTTGGAAATTCAAATTCCATCATTGAGAATCGCCATTACTAATGAGCTTACGATTGATAATAATGATCGTCTTCGGCTTCAGGAATTGGAGGTGCTTGATGAGAAAAGGTTATTAGCTCAACAGCATATCGAGCTTTATCAGGCTCAGATTTCAAAAGCTTTCAATCGTAAAGTTAGAGTGCGAACATTTCAAGAAGGCGAGTTGGTTCTTACAGTCAGACGTCCTATGACTATGACACATATGAGCAAAGGCAAGTTCGAGGCAAAATAGAAAGGACCGTATGTGATAAATAAAGTCTTCTCTAACGGAGCCTATCAATTAACAGATTTGGATGGCAGAGTTGCTATGATGCCCATCAATGGCAAATTTCTCAAGAAATATTATGTATAAAGACAAAATATACTTTATTTTCAGAGACATGATGTAAATAAAAGTTTATTTTTTTATTTCAAAAGCATAATGGAATTACATAATATTAAGGACGGGGAGGAGGCCCTGTCACGCCTCGATCCCGCTAGGGTCGTCCGTCTTGCCTGGATCCCTGCGGGATCGATCGTCCTTGCTAAGGCGTGATGTCGTGCAAGCCTAAGTTGCGCTTGCACAAGGCCATATACCTGCACAAAACAACTAGTCAAGCAAAACACATGCATGCACCCATTAGTTAAGCAAAACACACGCACGCACCCATTCATTGCAGAAAACCAAATATTTGACACAGAGGTTTGAAATACAAATACTTCTTTTATTGATAAACTTGATAGGAATACAAGTACAAAACTTTGTAAACTCAGAGTGCCTTATGTTGGCTACATGATTCTCTTTGAAAACTCTCTTTTGAAAATAGTCGCAATGCCCATACATCATATCCCTTTATTACATGCTGGAAATGAAAGACACCTTCAGAAGGAAAAGAAACTTGAAACTTGACTTGGAATGAAAAGTAGCTTCGAGGCGATCCACAACTCTACTGGGCTAGACGAGCTTCGGTGCCTCACTTGAAATCCTCCTATCTCCTTTTGCTTTCTGAAAAGGATGCCCATAACGTGGGTTAGCACAAATCATGTACTAGCGAGCGGCTCTTCGCCGAAACTCATAAATATTTGCATTAATTCAATATGTGAAGCTACACATTTACTAGTGATCTTTCTACTTGTCTAGGTTCTTTTTAACAATTCATAAGAAACATGACAGTAGAATAATGCATAACCAACTTACCAACGCCGACAGTCATCCCTGCACAAAACAGGTTAGCACAATTTGCATATGAATATAGGAAGCATACTTTACCATCATCGTTCATTGTTAGGTTTTACAATAAAGATTTATTCACATGCATGTCCTAACTACATGGTGGTCCACGGGCCCGTCTCCCATGATTAGCCGCTGTGACTCAATGCTTCAGCTCGTCGCTAAGGATACAACATTTTCGAGGTGTAGCATTTACCTCGGGGTGCTATTACAATCTCTCCTAGGCCGATCGATCCCAGGTGCCCCCAGAATCGTCGAGAGACTATTACCTTGTTAACAAGTTGTCCGAGACCAATGCATGACTTGTTCTTTCTATCAGATAAAACCTAGCAGTGCGACAGATAGCGACCAGTTCATAACTAGCCTTAATCGTTCGGTCATTCATTTGCATTCAGTTCTCATTCGGTCATTCGATAGCATTCAATAGCATTTCATTTCCTTTGCAGTCATTCGTTAGCATTCATTCTTTTTCTTATCTTTTGTTGTTTTGGTATCGTTGATCAAAGGGACGCAACAAAAGAGTGGACTAGAGATCAATTTTATTAGGGCATACAAATAAATGCAAGCCTGGTTATAACAACTCACCAAGATGAATCTTAGTTGAGAGAAGGAGGGACTTCACGCGCCGTTCATGAACAATTCATGCGCCCTACATTGGCACCAACAGTTGATTAGCATACTTTATCTCTTTCTCTCAAGATTCGGAATGAATGCGAAATGTGATGAAAGCGAACAATGAAAACCAATCATCGAAAACCAACACGAAAACGCATTCATCAAAACCAAGCAGCGAAAGAAAACATCCAACAAAACTCTTGGATTCATTTCAATAGAAGCCAATCCATCAATTGGAAATGAATATTGCATTTTATTTGTGATCAATCGATACCGGCAAAGGTTTCACCAAATACTCAGTTCAAGACTGAGTCAGCAAGCCGTCGGTATTACATAGTGGACCGTGAGGAGCGGGGCACTACATAATAACCCACTGAAAAAAGTTTTGTCTTCAAAACTTAAGAAACAAACTCACCTCCACTATTGTTACATTCTAGATCAAGCAATATGGAGAGATTATAGACGCGCGCTGTCGCGGTGTTGGCATTTCACAACTGCTGATTATGAGGATGATCTCGAAGTGGCGGTGGGCCTGGCAGCTGCCTACGCTCTTCAGCGTCGTTACGATTCTGAGTCGTTCTATGCTTTTTTGGGCAATTCCTGATGTTATGGTCCATACTTCCACAGCCGAAACATGATCTGTTGGCGAAACGATAGACTTCTTTGGTGTGCCCAGGACGACCGCAGTAGGTACACTCTGGTCTTCGATGCTGATCATTGTCTGTCTTATTTTCTCCTTCAATGTTTTCTCTCCGTCATGATATCTCTTGGCAGGCTGATTCCGACTGTACTGCGTCTTATTAGACGCCTTCTTCAGGCAAAACTGTTCCACCTGTAGCGCCGCCTCAAAGGCCTGAGAATACGACCCACATTCTTGATTCAACATACTTAACTAGATGTCGTCATTCAGACCTCCAACGAATCGATTTATACGAGTCTGCTCTGTGGGAAGCATGAAAGCGGCAAAATTTGCCAGCTTAGCAAATTCAGACTCATGGTCCTCCATGGACATATCTCCCTGTTTCAGTATGATGAAGTCATCCTCCATCTTCTTGCTCATGGCTGGAGGAAGATATTGATCCAGAAATGCCTTCTTGAACGAGGCACATAAGATCTTCCCATTTCTAGCCGTTGCGAGTAGCGCCAGCTTCTTTGTCTTCCACCAATCCTTTGCCCGCAGCCGTAGAAGCAAAACGGCACAAACTACCTTCTTGCTACTCGGAACTCCTACGAACGCGAACAGACTCTCTATTTTATCAATCCAGTCCATCACCTTGTCGGGTGACGTCCTACCTTTAAATTCCGGAGGTTTCGCGTCTAAGAAGTCCTTTGGCCTAAAGAAAGTGTGCCTTTGTGCTGGCTGGGGTTCTTCACCCTCCACGGGCTCAATCTCGGGCGTGCCCGTTGGTTTAGTCGCTGCGGTGGTATTCCGATTTACCGCAAGTGCAGTTACCAGTTGGGTCAAGGATTCTAACTGTTTCTGTTGGGCCTCAATTTGGGCCTGTTGTATCTGGCCACGTTCCTCATTGTCTTACCTTTGTAGTTCCAACAATGTCATGATCCGTTCCATCGGACTGGTTGAGGCAGCTGGTCGAGGAGGGGGCATTTCTCTACAAAAGAGTATAACTTCTGTCAGTCTCATAAAATATTATGGACTTATTGTATGGGGCATTGGTTTTCATAACTCAAAAGTGGGACTTTTTTGAAAGCCATCGAATATTTTATATACTTTTTGAAAACGATATTTGTAAGAAGCCAAGGACGTAAAACTGTGCTCTGATACCACTTTGTCACGCCCCGATCCCACTAGGGCCGTCCGTCTTGCCTGGATCCCTGCGGGATCGATCGTCCTCGCTAAGGCGTGATGCCGTGCAAGCCTAAGTTGCGCTTGCATAAGGCCATGTACCTGCACAAAACAACTAGTCAAGCAAGACACATGCACGCACCCATTAGTTAAGCAAAACACACGCACGTACCCATTCATTGCAGAAAACCAAATATTGGACACAGAGATTTGAAATACAAATACTTCTTTTATTGATAAACTTGATAGGAATACAAGTACAAAACTTTGCAAACTCAGAGTGCCTTATGTTGGCTACATGATTCTCTTTAAAAACCCTCTTTTGAAACTAGTCGTAATGCCCATACATCATATCCCTTTATTACATACTGAAAATAAAAGACACCTTCAGAAGGAAAAGAAACTTGAAACTTGACTTGGAATGAAAAGTAGCTTCGAGGCGATCCACAGCTCTACTGGGCTAGACGAGCTTCGGTGCCTCACTTGAAATCCTTCTGTCTCCTTTTGCTTTCTGAAAAGCATACCCACAACGTGGGTCAGCACACATCATGTACTGGCGAGCGGCTCTTCGCCGAAACTCACAAATATCTGCACTAATTCAATATGTGAAGCTACACATTTACTAGTGATCTTTATACTTGTCTAGGTTCTTTTTAACAATTCATAAGAAATATGACAGTAGAATAATGCATAACCAACTTACCAACGCCGACAGTCATCCCTGCACAAAACAGGTTAGCACAATTTGCATATGAATATAGGAAGCATACTTTACCACCATCGTTCATTGTTAGGTTTTGCAATAAGGATTTGTTCACATGCATGTCCTATCTACATGGTGGTCCATGGGCCCGTCCCCCATGATTAACCACTGTGACTCAATGGTTCAGCTCGTCGCTAAGGACACAACATTCCCAAGGTGTAGCATTTACCCCGGGATGCTATTACAATCTCTCCTAGGCTGATCGATCCCAGGTGCCCCCAGAATCGTCGAGAGACTATTACCTTGTTAACAAGTTGTCCGAGACCAATGCATGACTTGTTCTTTCTATCAAATAAAACCTAGCAGTACGACAGATAGCGACCAATTCATAACTAGCCTTAATCGTTCGGTCATTCATTTGCATTCAGTTCTCATTCGGTCATTCGATAGCATTCAATAGCATTTCATTTCCTTTGCAATCATTCGTTAGCATTCATTCTTTTTCTTATCTTTTGTTGTTTTGGTATCGTTGATCAGAGGGACGCAACAAAAGAGTGGACTAGAGATCAAATTTATTAGGGCGTACAAATAAATGCAAACCCGGTTATAGCAACTCACCAAGATGAATCTTAGTTGAGAGAAGGAGGGACTTCACGCACCGTTTACGAACAATTCATGTGCCCTACATTGGCACCAATAGTTGATTAGCATACTTCATCTCTTTCTTTCAAGATTCGGAATGAATGTGAAATGCGATGAAAGCGAACAATGAAAACCAATCATCGAAAACCAACACGAAAACGCATTCATCAAAACCAAGCAGTGAAAGAAAACATCCAACAAAACTCTTGAATTCATTTCAATAGAAGCCAATCCATCAATTGGAAAGGTTCATTGCATTTCATCCGTGATCAATCGATACCGGCAAAGGTTTCACCAAATACTCAGTTCAAGACTGAGTCAGCAAGCCGGAGGTATTACATAGTGGACCGTAAGGAGCAGGGTACTACAGGCCTTGACCCTTCATGATTAAATACATAGTTCGCCAACAGTTCAAACATCTCATTGTCTGAACTCACAAGGAACTTGCAGGCAGCCATCCTCAATGCCTCTTTTTCGACAGTCTTCCCAGGCTCTACTAGCTTGGAAATCAAGTCCTCTCCTGGTGCAGGAATAGTTGAGCCTTCACCCCTTTCTTTATGAGGAAGTACTGAGGGCTCAGCAGGTGGTGTCTCAGTCTTTCCTTCAAGCTTCGGGATGAGCAAATCTTTGGAGGACATTTCGTACTGAAAAGAAAGAAAGTGACGATATCTACGAAAGTTTTATTCTATTTATAGACAAAACAACCAGATAGTCAATCTCGAGAACTGATGCGACTTTTTGAAAGAAGCCCAACTGTTCGTTCATTTATAACAGTTCGTTCATTTATAAGTGTTCATTCATTATCCGATGTGACTGTTCATTCATTTTCAGTGTCCTTATCTCGAAAATTGAAGTGACCGTTCACTTTTCCTAATGAAAGTTCACATTCTCTATACTTTTGAAATTCTGTATTACATCAGCAACTTGTCATCCACATTTTTCTTTAATTCTATGTTTCTTATCACCACATCAAAATCAAATCGTAAAGAAGAGAAAATCATTCTTTGTTTCTTCTTTAAAAACATAGATACATCTTAATAGAAATCTATTACATCTCGGATTTTCATTCTAAATGAAGGTCTATAACATCTTTGGATCTTCTCATCGATAATGAAGGTCTATTACATTTTTGGATCTTCTTATTTGTTGGTGGCAATTCCTTGTCGTCTCGACCTGAAGCAACGAGCTCGATAGTGGAATTAACTCTGGTCTTCTCTCTGAGAAAGACTAGAGGAGAACCACAGAGTGTAGCAGCCCAAAGATGAGCTGCTGTCAATACAACTGGTGGAGAGAAGACAGCCCGCCAGGGGAACTAGGAACGAGATCATCCTTGTCATACAATTTTTAGTTCTGCGTCTTCACCATCCAACTCTCATGTATAAAGGCTCTTCCAACCATCTGAGGAAGACCCTTCTTAACATGAAGAGCCTTGAGCTGTCTGATTTGAGTGTCAGAACCATATGAGCTGTCTGATTCAGAAGAATGCTTCCTGCAACATCTAAATCACAAATACCAGTTCTAAAGAAGCTCGCTAACCAAGTCCCTAAAAATATCAATGAAACAGGAGAAGTTAGTAGAAATCTATCAGAAACGCGCCTACAAACAGGCGCATATCAGTAACGCACCTACAAACAGGCGCACATCCGCAATGCGCCTACAAACAGGCGCACATCAGCAATGCGCCTACAAATAGGCGTACATCAGTAATGCGTCTACAAACAGGCGCACATCAGTAATGCGCCTACAAACAGGCACACATAAGCAATTCGCCTACAAACAGGTGCACATCAGCATTGCGCCTACAAGCAGGCGCATATCAGCACTGAACACTGATCAAACAAGCGTATGACAGCAATATGCGCCTCTGATCAGAGTTAAACACTGGGCTACAGTGTGCACCTATTCTCAAAAATAATTAGCATATCAATAGTGTCTACAACATACAGATTAATACTTGTCTCCAGAAGTGGTGTGAAAAAAAAATACTCATACTTTTGATTCTTCGTCAAGACATACCAATTTTTGAAGACACAGCATGCAAGCAAATAATATCATAATGAAGTGGCACAAGTGAAACCTTATGGGAAGACATTGGTTTTGAGAGAGTATGAATGGTTCTTTAATTTTCGAATGTCCTTTTTAAAGAGGTTAAAGAAGAGATGGGTGTGTCGTTCTAGGATCCTATTTTAGGAAAGAATTAAAAATGGGCATCTAAAACCGTGTAATGATTGCCACGTGTTCTTCAGAAGAAACAGTCAAACGAAGAATTAGTTAAAAGAATATGTCTACGAGCACCATTCGAAATCACAGCCACACAAAATCAGAAATTCTAGGTTTCATTGCATAAAGACGGGTAAACCCCTACAGTCAAGGACATAAAATTAGAAAGTTGTTCTGCCCAGAACATTATTTTTTGTCCTTGCCTTCATCAGTCTGACAAAGGGCGGCGTCCAATTCTTGTATAGTGCAGATCCCCGAGCGACGCATCAGGTTGAGAAATTCCTCCGAATTGACGTGTTCCTCAGAGGATGATCCGCCACTCGAGCGATTGAAGACTGGCGGGGTTAAACCGAAACAGTTCAGAAAGTTCACTACCCTCAAAGTTGGGTCAGCCTCCAGTAAAAAAGTTGTAGGCGCAACATCCTGTCTCGCTTCAGGAGACTTAGTTGTGGTGTCAGCATTGGTCTCCATCTCTTTCTTCTTGGGGGCCATTGAAAAACAGAAGTGAAGATCAAAGTACAGAGATCAACTACATATATATCAACAAATTGATTCTTCATATTCCTCATGGGAAACTGAAAGAAATCAATAAAACTCCGGAAGACGAAGAGAAGATTGAATATTTTCGAGAAAGGTATTTAATTATGATGACCGAGCCCTGACTTAGTCAAAAATTTTATAAATTCAAAGTATTCCAAAACTTTGCAATGTTTTTAAGTTTTGAAAACTTTGAAAGGGGTCTTGTAGAGCCTAAAAATCAAGTTATGCCTTTAATATACTGATCAGTGATCAAGTTGCGCCCCAAAAATCAAGTTGTGCCACTGATATGAAGCTTGGAGAACAGACTGCGCCACCGATCAGATTGCGTCCAATATCAGACTGTGCCCAATCTTTTCACGCCAAATCTACGTGGCATCTGACACTTAATGGTCATCATTACCTGACCATACTGATGACTGACACAACAGTGAACAAGGAAGATCTCTTCGAATCTCGTGAATTGTGCCGCTCAAGAAAAAGTTGGTGGACAGTTGTCCTGTCCGTTTCGTGAGTCGCGCCCAGGCACAATCTAAACAAAATCCTTAGTTGTGCCTGGGCGCAACCTGAACGAATCTTGCTCAGAAGCTGCCACGTGTGTAGGCGCAGCCCAAATCAAGCGCAGGTTGACGTGTTGACTGAAACTCGCGCAACCTGATAAAGTTGAGACAACTTACATTCTAAAGAAGGATGACGTGGCACACATGCCACTAATCTCTCAAGACGTGTCTACTATCCTATACACGACCACGCTCATCTTAATCCTACGATGCCACGTGTCTAAATACAGTTAGTACACGATTGACAACTAAATGAAAGTTGGCGCAACAAGAGGTTAGCGCAACTCAATGTGGCGCAATCCAGCTTCACGCATCATCAGAATAACTGTTAAAACAGTTATTTCAAGAACTCTATAAATAGAGTTTCCAATCATCATCACATAGGGACAGAGATCAAGAACTCTTGCAAAATTGCTGCTGTATTTTTTAGAGGCTACAGTCTTCAAGTTCACATAGTCCAATGTATAAAGTGATCGTCTCCTGATCAGATTTCTAAAGTTGTACTTCCCCAGAATTCATTATACTTTGTACTCTTTTATAAGTTTAGAATAAAACAAATTTTTGTTTTCGCAAACACCTGCTTAGAGATGTACTTATAACATGACAGGGAAGGAATGTGGCGTATTCACCTTGCGTCGGTGCAGGGGCGAGTGCGTCGACTTGGTAAGAAGTCGTGCCATAAAACAAATACGAGATTGCTTGCCTATTTTAATTCGAATAACATGCTTGCCATGCTAACATGCTTTACGCTTTCGAATATTCCATAAAATTGACCCTAAGGAGAATATAGCAAGATCATAAGCTGAGGTGCATGTTTCAATATAAATACTACAATGTCGGTTTGGAAAGAAGATCTTTGCATCAGTACATGCGAGGACGAACGTACTGATCCCCCACAAGCTTCATGCAGGGTGCAGGGAATGGATGGCTCGCGGTGAAGCGTTGCTTGAACGCGTTGAGGCTTGGAATACGGAAGCGTATTGAAGCGTGCGATCGCTTGACGCTCGGACATGCAACAGGATTGATGCGGCCGAGATATAAAAGGCATGATGTATGGAACGGTAAAATCCTTTGTGGGCAAGAGAGAACCTGAGTGTTGTAGCCAATCTGGCATATATTATTAGGCTATCGAAAGCCTTTGTAATCTCAGTTTTGAATATCAATAAAGAGAATTGTTTCGTATACTCTGTTTTTCTTTCGTTGTTAATATCGAATCAAAAGATAACCATTTGAGAACTTGTCATCTTGCCTTGCACGAGTGCAACTCCAGGCTCATACGGCATCACGCCCCCTGTGAGGACGATGATTCAGGTGATTTTGGGTCGAGGCGTGACACCAATAATGTGGCAGAATATAATGCTCTGCTTATTGGTCTTCAAGTAGCAAAACAATTGGACATTGAGTTCTTGGAAGCTTATGGAGACTCTCAACTGATTGTCAATCAGGTTAAAGGGACATATGAAGTCAGAAATCCTGACCTCATTCCTTATCATCAAGTGGCAATTGAATTAGCCCTCTTTTTCAAAGGGTTCTTCATTGAATTCGTGCCACGTTCTCAGAATTTGGAAGCTGATGCTCTTGCTGGCCTAGCTGCAGACTTAGCAGTTCCAATCAGAAGACAAAATACCATCACTTTGTTGGATCGAGACCTATTCTGTGTCAAGAATAATTTGTACATCAAACAAAGTTATGCTACTTAATCAAATTCTCAGCAAAAAGATTGGAGAAGTCCATTTATTGATTATGCGGTCTATGGAATTTTATCTAAAGATCCAAAAGAAGCTGTATCAATCAAAAGACGATCATTTCGATTCTATTATGATTCTTCAAATATGTTGTATCGTCGTTCTTATGATGGACTTTTATTGCGTTGTCTTTCGGAAAGTGAGGCTAAGCAAATACTTCGTGAAGCTCATGATGGAGTTTGTGGTGCGCATCAACCAGGTCCGAAATTACAGGATCGTATTCGAAGAATGGGTTATTATTGGCCTTCTATGATAGCAGATGCTGTGGATTATTCCAGACGGTGTAAAGCATGTCAAATTCATGCTGATTTTATTCATCAACCATTTGAATTCTTACATCCTATAGCAGCTTCTTGGCCTTTCGAAGCTTAGAGCATGGATATTATTGGTCCGATTAATCCTTCTTCCGTCAAAGGGCATCGTTTTATCCTTACTATAATCGATTACTTTTCTAAATGGGCAGAAGCAGTTTCTCTTGTTGAAGTGAAAACGTCTAATGTGGTTAGCTTCATCAAACATCATGTCATTTATCATTTTGGGATTCCCCGAAGGATAATCCATGATAACAGACCACAATTTGCTAATCAGGCATTTTATAGATTTTGTGACAAGAATCAGATCCAGAACTTAGCTTCTACAGCTTACAATCCACCTGCTAATGGTTTAGCAGAAGCTTTCAATAAAACAATTATTAAACTTCTCAAAAAGTTTGTCTCTTCTAATAAACGTGATTGGAATGAGAAACTTAGAGAATGTTTATGGGCTTATCGAACAACAATCCGAACTCCCGCTGGTTTTGCACCATTCTCACTGGTTTACGGATGTGAGGCTGTTCTTCCATTAGAAATCCAGATCCCGTCTCTTAGAATAGCCATTGCTAATGAGCTAACTATAGAGATAATGATCGCTTACGACTCCAAAAACTTGAAAGTCTGGACGAGAAGCGTCTTCAAGCACAACAGCACATCGAGCTATATCAAGCCTGCATATCTCGAGCTTTCAACTGTAAAGTTAAAGCGAGGGTATTCAAAGTCGGTGAGCTAGTTTTAGCTGTTCGAAGACCTATAGTTATGACTCATAAGAGCAAAGGCAAATTCCAAGCTAAATAGGAAGGTCCTTATGTAGTCGAGACAGTATTCTCCAATGGTGCCTATAGGTTATCGAAACCTAATGGAGATTTGATTATGATGCCAATTAATGGCAAATTCTTGAAGAAATATTACATTTGAATTTTTTCTTTATTCTCCAGCTACCAAGGTTTGGTTAAGCTGATGATCTATTTATTCTCCTAAAAGAGAATTTTGATTTTCTGTCTTACCAGTTGATTTCAGAAAGAAAAAGATTTATTATTTATCATGTCTTCATTACCTCTGAATAAATATTAAATCTACTTCTTTTTCATCTATCATGTCCATATTACCTCTGAATAGATATTAATCTTTTTTTTGAGTCATTACGATCTATTATGTTCATATTACCTCTAATAGTATTGTATGCTCTAAAAAGAAAATAAGATTTATTATCTATCATGTCCACATTACCTCTGGATAGATATAATCTACTTTGTTGAGTTTTGAAAACTTATCATGTTCATATTATTACCTCTGATAATTGTTTTCTATCTCACAACCATTTTTAATAAAAAAATGTTTCATTGATTGCTTGATTTGAAATATTACAACAAAAGAAAAAAAGACAGAATACAAAATTCTTTATTGATGATACGAAAAGAAGAATACAAAATTCTTTATTGATACAAAATTCCTAAGCTGGAGCAGATACATCTTCAAGTATTTTCTGCAGCTCTGCCAAACGCCTCTCATGAGAACTCAGTACGGTTGTAGTAGCTATGGTGCGACGAGCCTCTGCAGTACAAAGATACAAGAGTTTAGCAAAAGTAAATATCATCTTATCCTTGGCATCATCAAGGGTTTTAATGGTAGCTTCAGCACCAAAGACCTTCTCTTCCAATATTGAGCTCTGCGCTAGATGTTTGTCTCGAGCTGCAATTATCTGCTCTCTCTCTCTCTACCTTCAATCGATCCAACTCTGCCTCAACTTCACGAATTCTATCATCTTGTTGATGGATTCTCATATTTGAAGTTTCATAGGCTTCTCTATGTGTCTCCAACAGGGGTTTAAAAGCTCTCTCCCTGGCAACTTTGCTGCTGTAGTCCTGGAGAGATTTCTTGAAAATAGTCTCCCGAGTGATGTATTCAGCTGATAAAGCATCATACTCGGTCTGGATGAGACTTTTGAGGGTTTCACTTGACAGCCTTAGATATTCCTTAATAGGCTGTTCAAGTTCTTCCACTACCTTCTCCAGAGTTGCTGTTCTCTTAGCATCATTAAACATAGCAACATTCCTAATGATGGGAGCAATCGCAGCCTTCAAGCTTTCATAATTTAGGCCCTTCTTCAGGACCATCTTGATCAAGGCTGCCAAGGTTTTGTAGAAAGCTTCAGTATGAATCTCAACTAAAAGATTCATTTCTGCATTAAAACTCGGTGTGGCAGCAAGGTCTGCTAAATCTTTCTTCTGAAGACTGGGGGCGGATGTTGTCGTTGCCTTGGTAGCAAGTTTAGCTAAAGCCATAGTTGTTGTTGCTACCATAGTTAATTGATCCCCAGGAGTTCCAGAGACAATATCTTCAGCACTTTTGTGGATTATTTCTACAGTCGTTTCTGGAGCTGAAACTACTTGAGTTTCGGTGACGGTGATTGTTGCGGTAGGAATGGTGATTGTTGTAACCGATTGAGGCTCAGACACTGTCTTCTCAAGAACTTGTGCTGGATTAGTAGTAATAACTGAGGGTGCTATTAATACGTCTCCGACTTCGGTTGATGGGTTGACAATGTCTTCATCACCTTTGCTGACTGCAGGCCTTTCAAGCTCTGACAGTACTTCAGTTGTAGCTGGTTCTTCGTATGCAACTGGTTCTTCTGCAGCCGGTTCTTCTGCAGCTGGTTCTTCTGTAGCCAGTTCTTCTTCTCTCTCTTCAGCAAGAGAAGGCAATTCTTGGTGGGCCTCCACTACAGGCTCTTGTTGTGCCTCCATAGATAAAGAATCCTCCTTAGAAGCAGAATCTTCTTTTGAAGAATAACTCTCTTCTTCAGATTCTATTTATTCTTCATGGGTAGTCTCTTGAGCAGGAGCTACAGACTTTGCTATAGTGATGACACCTACAAAAATTAAGCAAAATAGTTAATATGCAAAAATTATAATACATATTTTTGTATAAATTTTGTGTAATTTATATTTACCTAGAGTAGGGGCAGGATACGACAAAAGTGCGTCATAATATCCATATCCCAGTCATCATCCTCTAACTCAAGAGTCGGTTCATCCGAGGGGATGGGTTCCGAATCATTAGTATGAGTCGTGGTGGTGTCTTCGACAGCTTGCGCCTTTTGTGGCAAAGTGAGATGCAACAAAGTGTTGAGACGTCCGGGAGATAGGAGCCCCATAACTTCTGTTGTTGCTGGTAGTTGGGATGCTGAAGATCCTTCTCCAGGATGAGCTGAAGAAGATGCAATGTTTTGAGGCTCTTCGACAGGAGTTTCGCTTTCTAGAGTAGCGGCCCTCTGTCTGGAAGGCCCTTTAACAGTGACCTTTTTTTTCTTCTCTCGGGGAGCAACTGCTGTGTCGGATTTACGCTTCCTAGAGGTAGAAATTGTGATTGCTCCCGCTGGTGCCTCTCAAAACTCCCATGGGGATCGCTTCCAGATATTCATCTGGAACAGCAGCATCGTCAGGTATGTCCGAAGGTACCATAACTGGTTCCTCGGTATTTCCTTCCTTGTCCCATCGAACACTTTCCTTCATGTTGTAGTCATTTGCGAAGGAACGGATGGAGGCATAAAAATGAGCATATGAATGAAGCATTCGTAGCTTAGTTGTACTGGTGGCAGTTGACACACAGAATTTAGCACCGGTACATCTAGTACTAAAATATCTCTATGCCCTTGCACCATCAACTAAATTCCCATAATAGTTGAAGGCAGTGGAGGGATTACCAACGTGAAGTTGGTTATACCCAGTGAGCACCCTAAATTTTGGATTGATTTTTTTTTTCATTTTACTTTAATTTTCTGATTGGGAATAATTTTAAATTTTCGTGTTTATAATTATTTTAATAATGATATTTAATTCATGATATGATTTTTGGTGATTTTAAATCATTTTAACATTATTTAAATCAATGACTTGTGGTTTTGACGTTTTGCTAGTGAAACCCTAGAGACTGTTTGACCTAGAGCCTAACCATGTGATTATGATATTTTAATGTCATTTTTGGCCTAAGGATATTTTTGCATTTGACCTCTTTGAATTATTTTGATATTATTTTATTATTTATGATATTGTTTTGGGGTTATTTGAGTCGGGTTCGAATTTCAACTCAATCCGACTTGAAACGGGGACCCGGGGGTAGTTTGACTCTAGTGGGACCCACACACTAGTTAGGCATGGCCCACATGATATTAATTTTAGTCCACATGATAGAAATATTTTAGTTAGAGGTTAGACTAAATATTATGGATAAGGTTAGTGTGATTAGAGACTTTAGAATGACTAATTTAGCCCCAACCAATTAGCCCTTTCCTAATACTCATAGAATAGGTTAGTAGGAGTTTTTAGACTTTTCCTAATAGGACAAAACCACCTTTATGGCCAGCCACAATAAGGATAGGGTTGAGCCTCCCATTTGTCATTATCCATCTATTTTTCTCTCTCTTGTTCTTCCCCAAATTCCTAGAGAGCAATCCCTAGCAATTTCTCCACCAAATCCTTCTATTTCACCACCAAATCTTCTTCTTTCCTTCTCCATTCTAGTCAAGGAGGAAGCTACCCAAGTTTGGGAGGATTCGGAGCTTGTTCGTGTCCTTTTGGAATCTCTACGTGTCGGTGTCGCTTCGGGAAGGTTTTTCTTCGATTCGATCTACCGGGAGGTATAAATCCCTTCTCCTTTTCATTTCTTCATGCATATAGGTCTATTTTGAACCCATAGGAATGACCCCCATGGTTGTATCTCCATTTGTGTCTATTTTGTGTCCATTTGGAGGTCATAGGAGTGTCCTTTGTGTTGTGGATGTGTTCATGTTACATATATAGATATATATATATATATATATATATATATATATATATATATATATATATATATATATATATATATATATATATTGTAATGAGAGTGTATCTATATTTATATATGTAATAAATGGTTCATGATGATTATATAATCAAGTTTGTGAGTGTGGTTCCTCATATTATTATTGCTATTATTGTTGTGGATAATTAGGATATATATTGTGTATTCTTTTGGCTCAAACTATCTAAATCCGTCATGATTTTTATCCACGTTTTTAATTTCAGCCCTAACTTCGAAATGTCATAACTTCTAGCTCAAAGCTCGGTTTAATCTCCTGTTTTTTTTAAAAGAAGCGTATTGAAGTTAGCTTTCCAAAAACATGTATTAATAGGCCTAATTCTTTCTGTAACTTTCTGGAGAATTATTTGAGTGTCAGCTGTACGAAAAACAAACGCGTTCTCGGTGTTTTCGCGATTCCGGGAGTTCCCGGAAACGAAAATGCGATCCGTTTAAAGTTTCGGAAAGCTAACACATAGATCTATAACATACTTAAATCATAGAGTTTAATTCATGCTGAGATGGTATAGTATTCATTATTAGTAGGAGTTACTATTCGGCATATGCATTTTGTGCACCCTTGTGTGTAATATAATATTCTATTTGATTTTAACCCATGTTATTGTATATACATTATGTAACTAAATAGAGAATGCAAGCATGAGTAAATGTTTAAATAAATAATGTATGAGGTGTAAGTATCCTATCTAATGTAAGCATGTATAAGTATGGCTTGTAATGAATATATAGGTTCCATAGTATGTAATGTATGGTGCATATAGTAGTGCAAGAGAATAAATGAATGATGAATGAATGCAAGCATGAATGTAATGTAATAATAGATGTAATGTATGCAACATACAAGTTAATGAGATGTAATGTTCTATGTTAACACAAATCCTATATTACCTCATGTACCCCCTTACACTATATTGACACTATCACACTTGACACATTGTTCACTTACACTTTGATACTCTTTGATATGTATACACTATGTATGCCCATTTAACCCTCACTTGTCCCTTTGCCATGTTCACATACACACACATAGCCTCTTAAATAAGTATTTATGAATATAGTTAACTTAGCTATGTATGTATATTATATATATGTTAGCATATTGTGTTGTAATATATAAGTTTATATAACCATTTGAAATGCCATGATTATAGACCTAATGTTGAATACTAATATATGCATGTTTATATATGTGTAGACATATATAGCTTAAAGTAATAGATTACCTAGTGTATATCCAATGTGAATTCTTGCCTATTTGAGTATTGAATAATTGCATGCTATATAGAGTTGGGTGTATGTTGGCTTGTATAGCCTTGTATTGATGTGTGCTTGCTAGGATAGTCTTGGTTAGGCCTAGTAAGACTTACTGGATTAGGACATGACCTAGTTTGACCTAGTTTGACTAGTGCAGTTGACCAGAGTTGAACAAGGGTTGACTTTGGCCTAGTTTAACTTAGATTCATGTAGAATGTATTGTAGTGCTTTATATTACCCTTCTAGACATGTTGTAACTTGTGCTGTTCTAATTAGGAGCCAGACACCTCTCCTCGGACAGTATATTTACTTTGGACATTCAGACATCAAGCGAGTACATTCTCTGATCATTTCATATCCTGCTTAGAATTATTACCTGCAGTAGATTACTTTACTTGTACTGTCATGTTGGTCACACAAATTGGTACTATATGGATCTCTACATGCGATGTTATCCCCCTCGGGAGCATCGGGTACATTGTGCTTGTGTATTTCACTTACATCGTGTACTCCTGTGCTTTTATTACATGTGCACTCCTGTGAATCTTGTACTCTCATGTTCACGGAGCCCCCATGTATACTATCATGTGCACCCTATATGGGCCCCTATGTGATATCCTGTGCAATAACATAACCTGTTTAGATCCTTGTGTATTGATTGGGGATACGGGGGAGTGCTAGTAGTCGTGTGAACAATTCATTGTAGTGTAGATTCCTGTGCACCTCGACATCCTGTGCAAATCTGTCCTGTTCACATGTGCTATCTCGTACTCTGATTCACTAGTCACTGCTAGTTCTCTATGTATAGTAGATATTTACATTACAGTACTTTCCTGTTTACATACCGCATTTCTTCAGTACTCGTATCTTACTTTACTGCAAGTTTTTACTTTCTAACCTGCTATGATCTGTTGAGATGTACTGTACTCGCTCCAGTCCTGACTGGACCTGTTGATAAATTTTACAGATAGCCTGGAGGTGCCTGCTAGCCTAGAGGAGACATTAGAGGTTGTTTAGGTAGTTATTTTATTTTGTCTGGAGTTATATTTACTTTGGGGATTACTGTATCTTTATTGAGTATTGAGATGTATTTCTGGGTTCATGTATCTTAGACACTTAGACTTCTATCTCCTGTATCTCTTTTGGATTTCATGTTTTATCTATTCTTATCATGCTCTACCTTAGATGTGATTGAGTTGTATCTGCTATGTCACCCCCATTCGGAGAGTATAAATTGTTTAGTCTTATACTGTTAGATGCATTGAGACCTAGGACGGCGTTCTACCGCCGACACTGCGGCGTAGGCTGGGCGTTGTTACGTTCTCGTGTCCTAACCCTAGGGCGCGGGTCGTGACACGTTTTTAGTGGTGGCCCATGCAGGTCGAGACTAAAAGTGTAGTGGTATTCGAACTTGAATACCACTACAGCCTGCAGTAGGATTAGGATATATTTTTGAAGGTACTCAATCACAGTTAGGAACCCTTGAGAGATTCCTGGGACAACCCTGGAGAATCTTATTTAACTTCGATTTGAAAACTCTCTTTTTCTCTTGATTTAATTTATTTTACTTTTGTTGTTAAATTTGATTTTTATGGATTATTGTTGAATTTGAGTTGTATTTATTTTGATGGAAGATTTTCGAATTTTGAATTTTGACGATAGCTGTTGCATTCGAGTTTGTATTTTGATGGATTTTGTTCATTTTGAATTTTGATGTTCGTTAATAAATTTGATTTGATTTTGAGTATTCATTATTGATTAATTTAATTTTTGGCAAGATGAAATTATATGGGCTAGGTCATCTATGTTATGGAATCTAGTCTTCTATAGTCACATTAGCCAGCATGGTGAGGACATATAGTCTGACTCTGGATATATTTCTCGGGTGTGGAAATTTAAGGTTTTCGCAGCCAAGCATGCGGCACCGCGAAAATGTTAAATACCATGATTCTAGAGATATGTGCATAAGTCAAGGGCTCTGTGATTATCGTAGCCTTGCTTACTAGTATGAGGAGGATTTAGAGTACCATGATTTTGGATAGACGCATATGATTATCGGATTGCACCTTAAATAATTTTGAACATGTTTTCTCTACTTTTGTTACAGTCATTCAAATTTTTTTTTATTATTTGTTGTTTTGCCTAGTTTCCTATTATTTAACTCAGGAGTAAGTTTAGTTGGTTTTATAAACCTTGTGAAATTTCTTGCTATGAGTTCTTCTTAATACAATGAATCGATGAATTTGCTAGACTTTATCTTGGATTTGATAATTTAACTCTGGATTTCAGAACGGTTCCTTCTTTAAACAGATAAGCAAAATAGATTTTATCGTTAAATTCCTTCTTGCTATTAATCTTATATTAGATAATAATAAAACTGTCTTGATTTTGTCAATCACCTACTCTGTAATTTTGGTAGGAATTTAAATGTTGGTCCTGATGTAGAAATTAATTTTTTTTATTGGGACATGAGAATATGTATATGAATATATATAGCAGACACTTTGCCTAACACGTATGCATGCTACACTTGATTTTCCCACATATCTAGATACATATTGATATGGTGTTGATGTCCAAATTTTCCTAACCAATATTTTTGGTCCTCTGCTTTTCCATGTTTAAATTCGTAATTTAAATATAAATTTCATATTATTATTTAGGTTTACATCACTGCACATGTATGTTATACGTAGGGTTTCAGTTCAAAAGAATTTTGGTTGAAAAATTGTGTTTAAATTGTCAAATCTAAGACTGTGTGCATGTTAACCCTTGATGCGGGATTCCAAATGTTAGTTCAAATTGCTGTTTTATTTCTTAAATATAATATTTAGAGCTGTGTACATTGTTGTTTGTAGGGATATAAATTTAGGTTTCATATTCTTACATGTTAATTTGTGATAAACATTGAGTTGGTTTTTTAATGTTCAAATTTCTCCAAAATCCTGAAAACTAGTTACATGTTAACATTTTTACATTGATTTCCATGTTTAGTTAAATTTCAGATTTAATATGTAATATTGAACTGTATGCGTAGATAAATGTATTGGTAATATGATTAGGGTTTCATTTCTATCATGATAGGATGTATTAGGAGCATTGAGATAGTTGTGATGTTTCAAACTCCTAAATTTTGAAATTGCATTATGTTCATATTTTCCATGGTTTAAATGTTAGCTTGTTTTCAGATTTTATATGTAAATGTTGAACTAAAACTGGATTTAACCTTTCAATACTAAGCTATAACCCTGTACAAGGATACACACACACACTCTAACATAGTATATACTGTCATATAACCAAACCCTTCCACACTATGTTATGATTGTATATCTAGATAGAAATATATATAGAGCTTAGGCATGCATGTTATAATATATATAAATACATAACTAAGTCTTTACCTTTTTATATATATGGTTAGCCATGCATGTTATGAGTAAATAAGTTGTGTATTGTAGATTGTTTAACCAAAATGCCATGATTAGTGTAACTTGATAGCTGTTGTTTTGGAAACCAAATCCTCCTATACTCTTCATGTATACTCACGTACACACACGCATACTATCTGACCATATGAACATGTCCCATACACATGATGCTAGTTTTCCCTCTCTAACGCTCTCTCTGTATATATATTATGATTGGATTTCAATGCAAGTGACTTTCAATTCTTTAACTTGTGATTTTAATTTTCTTGGGATAGTACTTTTTCAGATAAAGGGTAGTTACTTTTCTTCATTTTTATGATAAGTATCAGTTTTCATATAGGATGGTAGACTGCCTTACAGTTTTGATGGTTTGTTGTTTTTGTAACTTTTGTTTAGCATCCTAGATTGCTTGTGTGTTTTGATACCCTATGACCGTTTTGGTTTAGCATGACTAGAATACCTAGATGAGATTTTCACTACCACCGTATGCCATGACCCTGTATGTCGTCCTTTTGATGGTATAATTTATTTAAGTTCTGAGATTTGATTGTGGGGGTTTGACCTAGAAGGATTACAAACATTTTAATTTCGAGGACGAAATTTTTATAAGGTGGGTAGGAAGTGAGCACCCTAAATTTTGGGTTGATTTTTTTTTTCATTTTACTTTAATTTTCTGATTGGGGATAATTTTAAAATTTCGTGTTTATAATTATTTTAATAATGATATTTAATTCATGATATGATTTTTGGTGATTTTAAATCATTTTAACATTATTTAAATTAATGACTTGTGGTTTTGACGTTTTGCTAGTGAAACCCTAGAGACTGTTTGACCTAGAGCCTAACCATGTGATTATGATATTTTAATGTCATTTTTGGCCTAAGGATATTTTTGCATTTGACCTCTTTGAATTATTTTAATATTATTTTATTATTTATGATATTGTTTTGGGGTTATTTGAGTCGGGTTCGAATTTCAACTCAATCCGACTTGAAACGGGGACCCGGGGGTAGTTTGACTCTAGTGGGACCCACACACTAGTTAGGCATGGCCCATATGATATTAATTTTAGTCCACATGATAGAAATATTTTAGTTAGAGGTTAGACTAATTATTATGGATAAGGTTAGTGTGATTAGAGACTTTAGAATGACTAATTTAGCCCCAACCAATTAGCCCTTTCCTAATACTCATAGAATAGGTTAGTAGGAGCTTTTGGACTTTTCCTAATAGGACAAAACCACCTTTATGGCCAGCCACAATAAGGATAGGGTTGAGCCTCCCATTTGTCATTATCCATCTATTTTTCTCTCTCTTGTTCTTCTCCAAATTCCTAGAGAGCAATCCCTAGCAATTTCTCCACCAAATCCTTCTATTTCACCACCAAATCTTCTTCTTTCCTTCTCCATTCTAATCAAGGAGGAAGCTACCCAAGTTTGGGAGGATTCGGAGCTTGTTCGTGTCCTTTTGGAATCTCTACGTGTCGGTGTCGCTTCGGGAAGGTTTTTCTTCGATTCGATCTACCGGGAGGTATAAATCCCTTCTCCTTTTCATTTCCTCATGCATATAGGTCTATTTTGAACCCATAGAAATGACCCCCATGGTTGTATCTCTATTTGTCTATTTTGTGTCCATTTGGAGGTCATAGGAGTGTCCTTTGTGTTGTGGATGTGTTCATGTTACATATATAGATTTATATATATATATATTGTAATGAGAGTGTATCTATATTTATATATGTAATAAATGGTTCATGATGATTATATAATCAAGTTTGTGAGTGTGGTTCCTCATATTATTATTGCTATTATTGTTGTGGATAATTAGGATATATATTGTGTATTCTTTTGGCTCAAACTATCTAAATCCGTCATGATTTTTATCCACGTTTTTAATTTCAGCCCTAACTTCGAAATGTCATAACTTCTAGCTCAAAGCTCGGTTTAATCTCCCGTTTTTTTTAAAAGAAGCGTATTGAAGTTAGCTTTCCAAAAACATGTATTAATAGGCCTAATTCTTTCTGTAACTTTCTGGAGAATTATTTGAGTGTCAGCTGTACGAAAAACACACGCGTTCTCGGTGTTTTCGCGATTCCGGGAGTTCTCGGAAACGAAAACGCGATCCGTTTAAAGTTTCGGAAAGCTAACACATAGATCTATAACATACTTAAATCATAGAGTTTAATTCATGCTAAGATGGTATAGTATTCATTATTAGTAGGAGTTACTACTCGGCATATGCATTTTGTGCACCCTTGTGTGTAATATAATATTCTATTTGATTTTAACCCATGTTAATGTATATACATTATGTAACTAAATAGAGAATGCAAGCATGAGTAAATGTTTAAATAAATGATGTATGAGGTGTAAGTATCCTATCTAATGTAAGCATGTATAAGTATGGCTTGTAATGAATATATAGGTTCCATAGTATGTAATGTATGGTACATATAGTAGTGCAAGAGAATAAATGAATGATGAATGAATGCAAGCATGAATGTAATGTAATAATAGATGTAATGTATGCAACATACAAGTTAATGAGATGTAATGTTCTATGTTAACACAAATCCTATATTACCTCATGTACCCCCTTACACTATGTTGACACTATCACACTTGACACATTGTTCACTTACACTTTAATATTCTTTGATATGTATACACTATGTATGCCCATTTAACCCTCACTTGTCCCTTTGCCATGTTCACATACACACACATAGCCTCTTAAATAAGTATTTATGAATATAGTTAACTTAGCTATGTATGTATATTATATATATGTTAGCATATTGTGTTGTAATATATAAGTTTATATAACCATTTGAAATGCCATGATTATAGACCTAATGTTGAATACTAATATATGCATGTTTATATATGTGTAGACATATATAGCTTAAAGTAATAGATTACCTAGTGTATATCCAATGTGAATTCTTGCCTATTTGAGTATTGAATAATTGCATGCTATATAGAGTTGGGTGTATGTTGGCTTGTATAGCCTTGTATTGATGTGTGCTTGCTAGGATAGTCTTGGTTAGGCCTAGTAAGACTTACTAGATTAGGACATGACCTAATTTGACCTAGTTTGACTAGTGCAGTTGACCAGAGTTGACCAAGGGTTGACTTTGGCCTAGTTTGACCTAGATTCATGTAGAATGCATTGTAGTGCTTTATATTACCCTTCTAGACATGTTGTAACTTGTGCTGTTCTAATTAGGAGCCAGACACCTCTCCTCGGACAGTATATTTACTTTGGACATTCAGACATCAAGCGAGTACATTCTCTGATTATTTCATATCCTGCTTAGAATTATTACCTGCAGTAGATTACTTTACTTGTACTGTCACGTTGGTCACACGGATTGGTACTATATGGATCTCTACATGCGATGTTATCCCCCTCGGGAGCATCGGGTACATTGTGCTTGTGCGTTTCACTTACATCGTGTACTCCTGTGCTTTCATTACATGTGCACTCCTGTGAATCTTGTACTCTCATGTTCACGGAGCCCCCATGTATACTATCATGTGCACCCTATATGGGCCCCCATGTGATATTCTGTGCAATAACATAACCTGTTTAGATCCTTGTGTATTGATTAGGGATACGGGGGAGTGCTAGTAGTCGTGTGAACAATTCCTTGTAGTGTAGATTCCTGTGCACCTCGACATCCTGTGCAAATCTGTCCTGTTCACATGTGCTATCTCGTACTCTGATTCACTAGTCACTGCTAGTTCTCTATGTATAGTAGATATTTACATTACAGTACTTTCCTGTTTACATACCGCATTTCTTCAGTACTCGTATCTTACTTTACTGCATATTTTTACTTTCTAACCTGCTATGATCTGTTGAGATGTACTGTACTCGCTCCAGTCCTGACTGGACCTGTTGATAAATTTTACAGATAGCCTGGAGGTGCCTGCTAGCCTAGAGGAGACATTAGAGGTTGTTTAGGTAGTTATTTTATTTTGTCTGGAGTTGTATTTACTTTAGGGATTACTGTATCTTTATTGAGTATTGAGATGTATTTCTGGGTTCATGTATCTTAGACACTTCGACTTCTATCTCTTGTATCTCTTTTGGATTTCATGTTTTATCTATTCTTATCATGCTCTACCTTAGATGTGATTGAGTTGTATCTGCTATGTCACCCCCATTCGGGGAGTATAAACTGTTTAGTCTTATACTGTTATATGCATTTAGACCTAGGACAGCGTTCTCCCGCCGACACTGCGGTGTAGGCTGGGCGTTGTTACGTTCTCGTGCCCTAACCCTAGGGCGCGGGTCGTGACATACCCGAACTGACGAGCGAACTGACAGGGCAGGTATGGTTCAAAAATGTAGGTGTCTTCAATCCTATACATCAGATGTGATGGTCTGATGCATATCAGCCAATTAAAGATAGGCGCAGGGATCTCCGTCCGCTCTTGACCTACATCTTCAAATTGCACACCGAAGCAGTCGACTGGAACTGGCGGTCGTGTGCAGAAAAAGTTCCACCCATAAGAGTAGTTTAGTGCTGCTCGGGTATCTGCCACTGAAGTCGCAATCCACGTAGCTTTATTGAACTTCTAGAGGAAGACCTCTGCATCATCTTCAGGGCCTGGTGGTAATAAACTGCAGTTGTGATACAGTAACCAGCCCATTAAATAAGTGTAG
This sequence comes from Iris pallida, assembly GCA_029216955.1. Classification (NCBI taxonomy): domain Eukaryota; kingdom Viridiplantae; phylum Streptophyta; class Magnoliopsida; order Asparagales; family Iridaceae; genus Iris; species Iris pallida. The sequence continues at coordinate 3,884,056 of JANAVB010034019.1, forward strand.
GGCATCTCCACCCTAGGAAAATCTTTACGGTAGGGAGCATTATTAATCAGCTCCTCACCGAATGCTCACAAACCAGCATTTATTCGACACACCATTCCCGGTAATAGGCTGAGTCTGGTCTTGAACACCAAACATACTGCTGGCCATAGTACGTTCCGATGAATTCTGTCAACCATACCAGTCCCTGGTACGACCCATCTTCGCAGCCACGGAGAAAGAAAGCCCGTCAGCAAGGCTTTCTTTGAGATCTTTCGACTGCCATGCTTCAGATAGCTCAATGCTTCAGTCCCCGCAGGGAATTCTCCAGTCTTGGTAGTCAGATACTTGTCCGGAGACTTATATGTGATCATCCAACCGTGGATCAAATTTGAAGGAATTATTGAACAAGGGTTGATGGATTGAGCCTTATTGTCTTAGAATCTTTGCTTGTCATCCTTGGATATTCTATTCTTATGGTAGAATAGATAGGTTATCCATTTATTGGTGTATGCCAAATGCGACCCACTTTCATACATAGTGGTACAAATCAGATAATGGCACATCAATTCTTGATATACTTCGACTAAACCAGGATTTTTCTTGCTAATCTCTTCTAGTTCCTGGTTGGAGGGAACGTATTCTTCGTATGGAGCTTCCTCCATTGGCAGCTTGGAAATGAATTACATCTCATGCAGTGTAAAACTCATTTCTCCTATTGGGGTTGCAAAAGTCCCTGTTGAGCTGATATACAACTCCATCAAAGCTAAGAACAGGTTATTGTTCATTGGTATGCCTTGACTTGTGGAGGCTACTGCTTCAAATAGCCCAATGGCTCACAGTTTTGCTTTGAAGTTCTGCATGACCCAAGCACTGAGTTGAATCCAGTTCTTATTATGAGGGGTCATCCACCCTGGAAGCCTAGGGTTGACCTGGGGATATAGCACTGAGACGTTCATAAACTTGTTTATGAACATTGGTATCTGTACTAGTTGGATCAAAGCTGAATCCTCGCTTGGTATGAATCCAGGCAATAAACCAGAGAAAGGAATGACACCACCGCTGGGAGTACTGGTATGGTAGCCCATTTGGTTGGACCCATCTCTCTTAAATATGATTTTTTCAGGTCTATCATGACTGTTGGAAGTCAGGTTCCAGATCATATGTCTTGGGTGAGTGGCATGAACAAACGAAGACAGGGGATAATCCCTTGACATTGACGGGAGGTACATCGTGTCACGCTCCGATTCGGCCAAATCGATAATCGTCCCCCGGGGCATGATGTCGTACAAGCCTAAGTTGCGCTTACACAAGGCGATTCATAAGGTTATCCAAAACAACAGCATTTGCAAGAATATGCAGAGAAATTGAACACACTTATATAAAGAAGGAAACTTGTTTTTCAGATTACAGACTCGATTACAAAAGAGGCCTCTTGGGCTTACAACCGACATCGATGAGATAGTCATTCCATACATTTACATCCATTTTTACATAACAACAAAATGGCTCTCTAAAACCTGGGATCGGCGAGAGTCTGCGCTGCATGATGCAGTTGAATTGAGTCTTCAAAATGTTGCAGAGTTAGCCTTCGTGTTAGCAAGGCTTCAAAAGAAAGGAGCGTCGCCTTCAGTTCCTTGGCACGCTGTCCTGGTTTTGAGTACCTGTTGAGAGCGAGGGTCAGCACTTTACACTTTGTGCTGGTGTGTGGCAATTTAAGTCCCGTGCTCTCATTTGTTGAAGAAGTTAAGTGCGCGTGCATACAAATGTTTGGTGAAGTTTCTAGCCATCCTACTCAATTCAAACTTTATATTTGAAGGCACAACCGTATAACGACGATAGATCTTACCTACGACAGAGCGCGCCGTCGTAGCATAAACTTACCATGTTCTTCCCTGTCATGTTGATAATAATAAAACGTAATAGAGTGCATTCGTGAAGGTCACAGGCACGACAAGCCATCATGGACATATCGCTTGGTAGACAGAGGTCCTTCAGCGCAGGTAGCGAGCCCCGTTGAAAGCCACTGCCTACCGTGGCATGCATCCGGCATAGCTATCTGTGTTTTTTCCTAGGTCGGAACGGTCCCGTGGCCTCGGGATACCGTCCGAAGAAACAATCGCCCTTGTCGACAAGTTGTCCATGACCGTGCTAAGTTAATTATTTTTTCAAGGCACAACTTTATGTATTGTTGCGACATTCATTTAATCGATTCGTTTTTCCTTAGCACGGGTCTATATGATACGGTAATTGCAAGTATGATAATGTTATATGACACGCATTTGTATAGTTCGTGTTTGTGGGACGTCGTGTGACCGTTCATCGGAATATCATTCATGTCATTGCATTACATCTAGCATAGCACATGTCTAGTATCGATAATGTATTAGAGAAGAGGGTCGAGGAAAGAAGGGTCAGCCACTCACCTTAGTATTTACTTGAGGCGAGAAACTGGTTGGCCGCGCTAGACGTTGCCTACGCGATCACCTGAAATCGCACAAGCAATCGATTAGAACACTGAGTTATTCAAGAAAATTTGATACGAATGTGAAGTTCGAAACGTAGCCATAAAAACCATCGAAAACATTCACGAAAACGCATTCAAAAAATAAAGCCAAAACCAACGCAAGCGGCGTGAAAAGCAGAGCAACGGGAGGTCTCTCCCGACTCAGCCGCAGAGTCTATCCTCGAGGCGCAATCCGCTGAATATTAGACTTGGTTTCGAAGAAGCCATTCCATAACGGGGAATGGATCTTAATTCAACCGTTTTTATTCGATCGATTCGATCGAACCCGACCTATCGGTCCCGACCGAGTCGATAGCGACAGTGTTTCTTTCTCGCGCACTGTAGCGCCCCGCTTTCGATAGGCGACGGAACTTCATAATATGCTAGCGCCGAGTCAGATCGGCCGGGAACTTAGATGGCCATCGGACTCGATCGCTAAGCTTGGTAAACGTTAACGCCTTGCGGCATCGATTCAATTCGATTTGGACGGAAGATACGAGAATCGATCCAACTAATGGAACGACTTCTGTTGGAACAAGTCCTAGATGCAGTGGGCTGCATCTCGGCGCGCGAGCTCTCTATAAGAGTCCCTTCGACGGGACCGGACCGCTGTATGGTTTTCTTGGATCTTTTGCCGCTGGGCTTGATGAAGTGCTTTCGCGTCGTTTTCATGGATGCAATTACAATTTCGATGCAAGGGGAAAAGAAGGAATTCTAACAAAGCATTGGTGCCATTGCAGGAGCTCGCATAACTAAGGATTGACGTTGCGTAGCGCTTGGACGATCGGCACAAAGCAAAGTAATCGGTGGGTGATTCGGCCTTCTTTTCTATTCTGTCCCGCAAACTTATTCCTTGCTTCGAATCCATTCAAATCGAACGATGCCAAGTTAATTGCATGCCAATCCACTAAGTTAAGAACTCGGGAAAAACGTATCGATTTAGAGTGTTCTACTCTGGAAAAATACAAGTCTTATCACATAACTCGAAAAGTTTAAGGTTTACAGAAAAAGATAGACTATTTCAAGTGCTGCAAAATATTATGAAACGTTGAACATGGGTTATGATGCCTCGGACAATTTGGTGCCCACGGGACGCTAAATCGGTGTACGGCTTTGGGGAAAATGAATCGTTGCATGAGTTGCGAGAAATGATAATGTCGTTCGATACTATCCGCGCTATACAAAACGGGTTGCATATATCAAACATTCGCACATAGGCATGGTCATGGACAGCTTGTGCACAAGTTCGTTTTCCTCGAAACGGTATTCGAGGCATCGGAACCGATTCGTCCTAGGGGGAATAATTCATCATGCTTCGGCGCGAGGCATGCGGGACCTTCAGTAAGGCTTGCAACCTAGGCTGAAAGGGTGGCGTCGCATGCCAACTTCGATTAAGTCCCTAGTGGTGCGTAGCACCAATGACCGCATATAAGATAGTTGCATGCTTACCTATTGTCTTGTACAGGGTAAATATTATCTCTGTTTTTATGCAGGGACGAGCACGGCCGTGGTAAGAAATGTAAAAATTGCGATGCTATACTGTATGCTTTATTACTCAAAGACGGCTATCGAATATGAACTGAATTCATTTAGTTCTAATAGAAAGACAACTCTAAAGCATGCCTATCCTAACAAATCAGAGTCGGTTTAGACGAGTTGGTTCGTCTCGTCCACTTAGCAAGTGTGCTAATCCCCTCCCCCAATTTCCCCAGGTGCGGCGGACGCTCCAACCTAAAACGAAGCTGAAGTGCGGAGAGGCGTTTTGAAGCTCTTCCTATGCTGAAGTATTTTGAAGCCAATTCAAGTCGACGGCTTATGTATAAAGGGGCGAATGTATGGGACGGCAAGCGTAGTTCAGGCAACTTGTCGAATGTATCTTCTTTCTGTTTTCAATCAATGTAGCCGCAACGGCATCCAATGTAAATTACGACTTGCACTTCGTTGCAAGCTATGAATGAAAAGCATTTCTATCTTCCTATACTGCGTCTTATATTCTGATGTGATTTGTGAAGTTTCGACTTGGCGTATTAATATCAAAATCAAAAGATAACCGTTTGAGAACTTGTCATCTTACCTTGCACGAGCGCAACTCCAGGCTCGTGCGGCATCACACCCCAGCGAGGACGATCGAATCGGCAAAACTAACATCGAGGACGAACGTTGCCGACTTGGGGCGTGACAAATGTTAGTTTTGCCGATTCGATCGTCCTCGCTGGGGCGTGACACGCACCCCGTGGACGGAACAATGGAGCACGATATAGGGACACGGCACTACACCATAACCAACTAAGAAAAAGTTTTGTCCATGAAACTTAAGAACAGAACCTACCTCTATGAAAATAATGAAGAAAACTTTTCCTTCATCTCTGACTCGAGTTCCCATGTCGACTCTTCCGCCACATGGTTCCTCTAGAGTACGCGAACGAGAGGGATTGCCCAATTTCACAGTAGCTTATCCTTGCGTTCTAAGATTTGAACTGGCTCTTCAACGTAGGATAAGTCGGACGTCAGCTCCAGCTGGCTAAAATCCACTACGTGGCTTGGGTCGTGCACGTACTTCCACAGCTGAAAGACGTGGAAGACATTGTGCACACCTTCAAGCATCGACGGTAGGACAATTTTATAGGCCACTGGGGCGACCCGCTCGAGTATTTCGAACGGCCCAACGAATCTTGGACTCAACTTTTCTTTCGCACCGAATCGAGTAACTCCTCGCATGGGCGACACCTGCAGGAACACGTGATCGCCCTCCAGGAACTCAAGTGGTCTTCGATGGGTATCGACGTAGCTCTTTTGCCGACTCTGTGCAATCTTCAGTCTTTCCCGAATTAGCTTGACCATTTCTACAGTCTGTTCCAACAGCTCCAGGCCGAGTATCTGCCGTTCTTCGACTTCATCCCAGCAAATGGACGATCTACATTTTCGGCCGTACAAGGCTTCATACGGCGCCATTTAGATGCTGGACTGGTAGCTATTGTTATATGCAAATTTTGCCTGCGGTAGATGGACGTCCCAGCTTGATTTGAAGTCAATTGCGCAGAGCCGTAGCATGTCTTCGAGAATCTGATCAATGTGCTCCGTTTGGCCATCGGTCTGAGGATGGTAAGATGAGCTGAACTGCAACTTGGTACCCAGCGCCGACTGAAGGCTACTCCAGAATCGTGACATGAACCGTGAATCCCGATCAGAGACGATGGATACTGGAACTCCGTGCAGCCGTACTATCTCATCAAGATAAATCTGCGCCAGGCAATCAACGCTCCAAGTAACTTTGATGGCGATGAAGTGCGCTGACTTGGTTAGTCGATCGACGATGACCCAGATGGCGTCGCTCCCCCGTGGTGTCTTCGGCAGGCCAACAATAAAGTCTATAGTGACATGATCCCATTTCCACTCTGAAATAGCAAGGTTCTGCATCTCCCCACCCGGTCTCTGATGCTCAGCTTTTACCTGCTGACAGGCCATACATTGTGACACGAAGAGCACCACATCTCTCTTCATCCCGTGCCACCAGAAGGTCGTGTGGAGGTCCTTATATATCTTGGTACTGTCTCGATGCAAGGTATAATTTGTATAATGCGCCTCCGCCAATATCACCTTTTATAGTTCTGAGTCATCCGGAACACATAGTCGGCCATTCAATCTCAGCGCGGCGGTCTTATCTTCCGTAAAGTCGGTCGCACTACCTGTTGAAATTTGCTCGCGTATTTTCTTCAGATACGGATCATCCTTCTGAGCGGTCTTGATCTTTTCCAGCAAACTCGGCTCTAACTGCAGTTGCGCCAACCGTATATCCCTGAATCGAACTCGGAGGTCGATACCCATTCTTTCAAGATCTTGTAGTAGTCTACAGTTGATGGATAGCGAGGCAAGATACTTTCGACTCAGAGCGTCCGCCACGACATTTCCCTTACCCGGAGTGTAGTCGATTGTCAAGTCATAGTCTTTGATTAGTTCGAGCCAGCGCATATGTCGTAAGTTCAATTCCTTCTGGGTGAAGAGATACTTGAGGCTTTTATGATATGTATAGATCGTGCACGCCACGCCATATAGATAGTGACGCCATAATTTCAACGCGATCACAATCGCCGCTAACTCCAAGTCGTGCGTAGGATAGTTCTTCTCGTGCGGCTTTAACTGTCTGGAGGCGAAGGATATCACCTTGTTTCGTTGTATGAGCACACATCCCAAGCCCTAGTCTGAAGCATCGCTGAATATCTGAAAAACCTCTGGCCCATCCGGAAGTGCGAGTATAGGGGCCAAAATTAGTCGCTGTTTTAGCTCCTGGAAAGAAGCCTCACAGTCATCCGACCACTCATATACGACTCCTTTTTGTGTGAGGCGAGTCAATGGCGATGCAATCTTTGTGAAGTCTTTCATGAAGCATCGATAGTATCCCGCCAAACCAAAAAGCTTCGAATCTCACTAGCAGATGCAGGCTGCTTCCAATCAGCAACAGCTTCTACTTTTTTTGGATCGACTGCAATGCCTTTGGACGAAATAATGTGACCAAGAAAGGATACGCTGCTGAGCCAAAATTTACACTTACTCCGCTTTGTATACAATTGATTCTCTCGAAGTGTCTGGAGAACGGTCCGCAGATGTTCCGCATGCTGTGCCCTGTTCTTCGAGTAGACGAGAATATCGTCAATAAAGACTACTACGAATTTATCAAGAAAGGGTTGAAATACTCGATTCATCAGATCCATGAAGGTGGCAGGGGCATTTGTTAGGCCGAATGGCATCACCAGGAACTCGTAGTGGCCGTACCGAGTGCCAAAGACGGACTTTTGCACGTTGTCTGACTTGATCTTGAGTTGATGATAGCCTGAGCGAAGATCAATCTTCGAAAATACCTAGGAGCCTTAGAATTGATCGAATAAGTCGTCTATACGGGGCAATAGATACTTGTTCCGGATGGTGGCCTTGTTCAGCTCTCGGTAATCGACGCACAGACGCATGGACTCATCCTTTTTCTTCACGAACAATACGGGCACACCCCACGGTGAAATACTAGGCCGAATAAACCCTTTGTCAAGCAACTATTGTAACTGGACCTTGAGTTCCTTTAGCTCAACGGGGGCTATTCTGTACGGGACCTTGGAAATCGTCGAGTATCGGGGAATATATCGATGCTGAATTAGATTTCTCGGTCGGGGGGCATGTCGGATAGCTCGTCCGAAAACACATCGGGGAATTCTGCCATAACGTCGGTCTGACCGGCGTTTGTACCATCCTGTCGCATGTCTCAGACAGACGCCAAATAGCCTTCGCACCCAGAATGCAGCATCCTCCAAGCAGAAATTGCCGAGATCAGCATGCAGGTCGAGGACGCCTCACCATACGAAAAGCAGAATTCAGGCGCTCCTGGTATGTGGAAGGTGACCGTCTTTCTGGCGCAGTCTATGGTTGCGTTGCACGGCCCGAGCCAATCCATTCCCAGAATAATATCAAAGTCCTTCATGTCTAGGTCCATTACGTCAAGACCGATCTTTTGACCGCCGATACAGATAATCCTGTCGGCGCAAGCTAAATTAGTGAGTATTGGTGTGCCCGAAGGTATACTTATGCTAAGGTCGAGATCTAATAATATTATCTAAAATTTGTGCTTGACGGCAAAGTCCGCCGATATAAAACTATACGAAGCACCTGAATCAAATAGTACACGAGCAGGCACATTATTGAAATTTAGTATGCCTGTCACGACCATATCTGATGCAAGCACTTCATCTCGAGTCATGGCGTAGACATGGCCCTGGGCATTGGGGCGACGAGCTTGGCCATTTTACGGTACGGTTTGAGGTGCTCGAGGCGTCGGAACTTAATTCCCCGGACGGTGCTGTTGGTGCTGAGGCGTGTTCAAGTTTCTTTTATGGTTCGGGCAATCTCCATAATAGTGACCCTTTTTTCTGTAGATGAAACACCGACCATTTTGAACTTCACAGTCGATGGCAAGATGTCCGTTTCGGTTACATTTGGTGCAGTGAGGTCCCTGGTTCCGCGCCTGATGTCTGCCCTAGTGCCCGTTGTTCGAACGCTTGGTCACGTTGTTTCCTTCCGCATGGCTAGGGCATTTGTGATTGTAGGTATGCACAGAGCCGGCAGCACCTGAAGGATATTGGCGTTCAAGGCGGAAGGCGTGGTTGAGAGACTCCCCCATCGTTTTGTATTGCGGAACAGACACATGGGCGTAGATGGATGGTCATAGACCCACTTCGAACCATCGAGCACGACTCGCCAGGGAGGGCAGGAATTCTCTAGCAAATTTTGCTAACTTGTTGAACTCTGCTACATACTGCCGCACCGTCATATTTCCTTGCGTTAGCTGCATAAATTCATTTTTCTTCTCTTGTCGAATGGCTTCGGGGAGGTACTCGATCTCGAACGCCTCTCGGAAGGTGGCCCAAGAAATTGTCGTTGTCTCGTCATCGCGTCTGATCGCTCGCTTTTGTATGGCCCACCAGTCGTGCGCGTTCAATCGGAGTAGAAGTTGAGCGCATGCGACTTTCTTGGACTCTTCGACACCTAGAAGCTCGAATTTATCTTCCAATTCCTCCAACCAGTCGATCGCCACAGAGGGATCTTCTGTGCTGTTGAAGAAAGTATGGCAGCTCTTTGTGAATTTTGACACGTCAAAGTTGGAACTTCTCGGTACTGTAGATGTAGGCTCGGGTACCTCCGGTTCAACTTTACTTTGTCTGGCCGCAGGCTCAATTACGGCATGGGTTGTCGTGGAGTTGTTGTTGTTGGCCACAACCGTCTGAACGATCTGCTGGAGAGTATCAAGCTGCTTCTGCTGCAACATCCGCTCCATGGCATCGTTAGAGGGTCCGGTTCTCGAGCTATTCGAGCCGCTCGAAGTGCTTTCTTCGTTCGCCGCAACGTTCTTCGCTGTGCCTTGTAGGATTTTTGAAGGCAAAATATATTAGTCACAAAACTTATTAAGGACTCATTCGTATGGAACGACATATCTCACCGACACGAGGCTAATGGTTTTGAGACTAAAAAATCGACACTGGAGGCCAAGGACGTAAAGCCGTGCTTTGATACCATTATGTCACGCCCCGATTCGGTCAAATCGATAATCGTCCCCCGGGGTGTGATGCCGTGCAAGCCTAAGTTGCGCTTGAACAAGTCGGTTCATCAGGTTATCCGAAACAACAACATTTGCAAGAGTACGCAAAGAAATTGAACACACTTATTTAAAGAAGGAAACTTGTATTTTCATTGATAATAAGTTAGATTACAGACTCGATTACAAAAGAGGCCTCTCAGGCTTACAACCGACCTCGATGAGATAGTCATTCCATACATTTATATCCCTTTTTACATAACAAAAAAATGACTCTCTAAGACCTGGGATCGGCGAGAGTCTATGCTGCATGATGCAGTTGAATTGAGTCTTTAAAATGTTACAGAGTTAGCCTTCGTGTTAGCAAGGCTTCAAAAGAAAGGAGCATCACCTTCAGTTTCTTGGCACGCTGTCCTGGTTTCGAGTACCTGTTGAGAGCGAGGATCAGCACTTTACACTTTTTGCTGGTGCGTGGCAATTTAAGTCCCGTGCTCTCATTTGTTGATGAAGTTAAGTGAGCGTGCATGCAAATGTTTAGTGAAGTTTCTAGCCATCCTACTCAATTCAATCTTTATATTTGAAGGCACAACCGTATAACGACGATAGATCTTACCCCCGGCAGAGCGCGCCGTCGTAGCGTAAACTTACCATGTTCTTTCCTGTCATGTTGATAATAATAAAATGTAATAGAGTGCATTCATGAAGGTCACTGGCACGACAAGCCATCCTGGACATATAGCTTGGTAGACATAGGTCCTTAAGCGCAGGTAGCGAGCCCTGTTGAAAGCCACTGTCTACCGTGGCATGCATCCGGCATAGCTATCCGTGTTTCTTCCTAGGCCGGAACGGTCCCGTGGCCTCGGGATACCGTCCGAAGAAACAATCGCCCTTGTCGACAAGTTGTCCATGACCGTGCTAAGTTAATTATTATTTCAAGGCACATCTTTATGTATTGTTGCGACATTCATTTAATCGATTCGTCTTTCCTTAGCATGGGTCTTATATGATATGGTAATTGCAAGCACGATAATGTTATATGACAAGCATTTGTATAGTTCGTGTTCGTGGGACGTCGTGTGACCATTCATCGGAATATCATTCATGTTGTTGTATTACATCTAGCATAGCACATGTCTAGTATCGATAATGTATTAGAGAAGAGGGTCGAGGGAAGAAGGGTTATCCACTTACCTTAGCATTTACTTGAGGCAAAATACTGGTTGGCCGTGCTAGACGTTGTCTATGCGATCACCTGAAATCGCACAAGCAACCGATTAGAACACAGTATTATTCAAAGAAATTCGATATGAATGCGAAGTTCAAAACGTAGCCATGAAAACCATCAAAAACATTCACGAAAATGCATTCAGAAAACAAAGCCAAAACCAACGCAAGCGGCGTGAAAAGCAGAGCAACGGGAGGTCTCTCCCGACTCAGCTGCAGAGTCTATCCTCGAGGCGCAACCCGCTGAATATGGGACTTGGTTCTGAAGAAGCCATTCCATAATGGGGAATGGATCTTAATTCAACCGTTCCCGTTCGATTGATTCGATCGATCCCGACCGAGTCGATAGCGACAGTGTTCCTTTCTCGCGAACCCCGTGGACGGAACAACGGGACACGATGTAGGGACAGGGCACTACACATCGCTCTTTTCCCAAATCTAAATACCTAGGACTTATTCTTGGGATTTGTCTGAGATTTGAAGTCAATGGCGTCTCTAAACATGAAGGCAGGCTTCAAAAATTGTTGGCCATCCAGCGATGTCAACAGTTCTCCGTTTATCAAAATTAGCACCATCCTATCTCCCTGAGCAGCCACAGTTGTTGTCTCTCTTCAGGGTACTGTTTGTCTGTTTGTGGGAACTCAACATGAGACAGATTCTCCAAATAGTTGGAACCCAAGATACCAGTTGGGGAACCAAAGACTCCAGAGAGAAGATGAATCTGCAAGTCCACTGTAAAAAAGAATATCAACAAAAAAGTAATCAAGTTAGTAAAATTCAGAATTGATCTCTATACATCTCTACGCAAATGCTTCTACGCAAGTAAGTATTTGTGTGTAAAGATTTTAAAATTTTTCATTCTTTATTTCAAAAAGATTGAAACTGTCTTAAGTTGGTTCATCTCTACGCAAGAGCTTTTTTATGCAAGTGAAGATTTGTGTGCAAAGGATTTTGAATATTTTTCATTTTTTTGTTTCAAAAAAAATGGAAAATATACTAAGTTGATGCAGTATATGACTAAAAGTTTTTTACGCGTACTTTTCTCTGTTCAAAAAGAGTAAAATTTGTACGCATGAAAACATATAGTCTTTTGAATTGCTTTAAGCTGACACGTATGAACGTGGGTGACTTGAATATTTTTAACTTTACGCTGGCACATAAAGACGTGGGCGTATTTAATGCTTAAATATTTTACGCTGGCACATATAGACGTGGGCGTATTTAATGCTTAACATTTTACGCTGGCAGTATGGGCATATTTTGTTGTTTCTATTTTATGCTGACACGTATAGACGTGGATGTATTCTGTTGTTTCTATTTTACGCTGACACGTATAGACGTGGGCGTATTTGGTGGTTTTTATTCTATGCTGACACGTATAAACGTGGGCATGAAATTTAGGGTTTTTGTTCGGTCCCTCTTCTTCTTCGACGAACCCGTGGCCAAACTAGATAGGGTTCTACCTATCATGGCCGGAGCCACAGAGCGGATGGTCTTTTGGGTTGCCTCCGATGATGCGACGATGGTCTACGTACGCTCAGTCCTCGACGAAGCAGTAGCGGGCTTCTTGCCCTTAGCGCCGACGGTGGTCTTGCTCTTTGGTGCCATTTGTTTGAACTGGGATTACGAAGACAAGAGTAAAGAAGATTGAGATTGCAAGAGATGAGTAAAGTTCTATCTCTACTAGCGAAGCTCTATTTATAGAAAATTTTGAAATCGGTTCAAATTCCCAAATTTTACGCTTCTAAGATGACTGTTGGGTATCCCGAATTCTACGCGGATGACTGTTGGGTATCCCGAACTCTACGCGGATGGCTGTTGGATGTCCCGGACTTTACGCTTCTGTTCAAAGTATTTCAAATCTAAGAAAAATTTAAAAACTTTGAAGGGGGTCATGTAGAAGCGAAAATAAATTATGATATATTTTATCATATTTTATAAAAGGACCAAGTCAAACTGAGTCAGATTCAAGTTCTACGCAGAGATCAAACAGAGTCTAACTCTACACAAGCTCCTTTACGCAAGAGCCATCATCAAAACTCTACGCGATAGCATCCTCAAACTTTACGCGAGAGACAGGCTGTCCAGACCGCATTTAATGCGCGTGATACTTCTCTGACGGAATGATTTTCTGACAGAACATTGCACAGAAGTCAAGGAGATTTTTGTACCGAACCCAATGCTTGTCATTTACTATGCAGATGGGCTACTTTACGCTCAAGAGACCGATTCCTTTACGCATGAAAGTTATTTGAGTTTCTACGCTCAAGGTTATCTCAGCTACTTTGTGTGCGTAGAGTTTATTTGAGTTAGCTATACGCTCAAGGCTACTTTTTAGCCGTTCTCTGCAGGAAGTTTATTCTGGGTTTCTTTACGCTCAGTTTGCTGCTTTACGCAGGAAGTTTATTTTTGGTTATTTTACGCTCAATCTTTTTTGGCTATATGAGAACGTGGTCTGCATATGTGGCTTTCATGCCATACTTATCGAGGAACGTGCGTACGTGCTCTCCCCATATTGTTGAAGTTGTGGGACACGTGTCACCATGCGTAGAGACCACAACGCTGTATGGGACACGTGTCATCACGCGTAGAGGTCGATTTTCAATCGTGGGTGGCAGTTACTTGCGTAGAGACCCAATTATGTTACTTTTGACACACAGAGGGTCGAGTCTATAAATAGACTTATTTTTTTTTAAACAGTAAACACAAGAGATCACATAGATTAGAGCCCAGAGAATTTCAGAGTAAAGTGATTTTCCAGAGCATTTCTCTTCAACTTTTTCTCAAGAACAGAGTGAAGCAAAGCAGGAAAGCATTTGACTGTGCCATCAGTGCCGATTGTGTCGATACCTTTCTGGTGACTTTGTTCTTCCAGTTGTTATTTTCTAAGCAGTTCTCTTCATCATCATCGTGTGGTTCAAGGAACAAAGTGATCGCTCTCAGATCAGACTTCCATAGCAATACTTTCCAGAATCTACTTGTACTTTTGTACTTTTTCTCATTTTCTTTTAAAAGCCAATTTTTTGTATTTTGTTAAGTGAAACAATAGGCCAAGTTATCTCTGTTCTAAATTGATCCTAAGGCAAGACTAGAAAGACAATCAAAAAGTGATTAAGCTGTACAAAGTAAATGAACGTGTCAGTTTTATATGGGTGGGCGAAGAGCTCACTCCACCAGTACAGTTGAGTACTGACACCCACACAGTTTCATGTGCAAGCACAGGTAGAAACTCGTGGTACGGAGCTCGCTTGGATGAGTCGAAGCACAGAATTCCTTGGCGATTCGAAGCGTACGGCCATGTGAAGTCAAGACTTATACGGGACATAATATATGGACATTGCCTTTCGAAGCTTCCGCTGTCTCAAGCATTATATCGAGAGATGAGAGAGAGCAGAGTGACTTGTAAAATGAGAGAAAAGTGAGCTTGAGAGACTTGTAATCATGGCCTTGCGCCCTATTGTAATCTTATTGTTCATTATCAATAAAGATCACTTTTGAATAACTTGTGTGTTGCTTCTAAATTTTTGTTGCATGATTCAATATTTCTGCTTGGGACTTCTATACGACGACCCCATCGCAGCCGCTGTAATCGGCCGTTATGAAACTGCCTTACACGAGCGCAATCTAGGCTCGTGCGGCATTACGTATTAGCGAGGATGATCGCTCCTATGGAAGCGGGGCATGACATAATGGTATCAGAGTACGGGTCGTGACATCCGTGGACTTCGAGTCGAATCTCTCAGTTTTGAAAGCTCGTCATTGATAAAGAAGTGTACGCTCTCTCTCAAATGTCCTACGGCATGTCCATATAATAAGTCTAAATATTTTCAAAAGCTCGTACAAGTATTCAATTGAACGCATCGGTAGGCGATGGCCTTTGTGCCGAACGGTGTCAAACTTGAGTTGATAGAAAACACATGCTAAAGTTAGCAAGTCGCGTGCGTGCCTAAATAGTCCTATGTCGATATTAGCAAATGAGCGTGCAAAATCAGATTATAGTCCGTACAGGATAGCTACGCACAGCCTTTTGGCTAAGTTGTGCCTCGTGTCGCGCACCTAGACTTTTTGGTGCAAACGAATTACGAACGATATTTAAGTACCGCTCGGTCGGGAACGGAGATACACATAGAGTGTATATCGATAGGAATACCACTACTAAAATCTACCCAAATGGCGACATATATTTAGCGACGTTCGATTAAAGTCGCTATATTATGTACATTAGCGACGTTTAGACAAAACGTCGCTAATAGTCGCTACTAGCGACGACCTAAGCGACGTAACAACAACGTAGATTAATCACATGATCCAGTCATCGTGAAACATCGCTCGGACGTCGCTAATAGCGACTAACTTAGCGACGTTAGTGATAGTGTCGCTAAATTTTAATTATATCCCCCTACCGATTCATTTCCCCCTATTTTTCTCTCTCACTCTCTCTCCTCCCTCCCTCCGGCACTCTCATTCTCTCCAGTGGCGACTCTCACTCTCTCCAGCGATTCTTCTCCCTCTCCGATACGTGACTCTCCCTCTCCCTCTCTCTTTCTTTCCTCTCTTTCTCTCTCTCTCTCTTCGTCTGTTTTGGTTGTTGGTGGTTTGGGGGGTATGGGTGGCTCGGGGGGAGGTGCAGGGGGGATAAGGGTGGTTGGGGGTGAGTGGGGGGTGGCTGGGGGGGTGGGGCAGGGGGACGAGGGCGGCTGGGGGTGGGGAGCTAGGGTTATGGTTCGGGTTAGTGTCCATTTCCTCCCATTTTACTCTCTCACCCTCTCTCCCCCCTCCGGCGCTCTCACTCTCTTCGGCGCACTCACTCTCTCCGCCGACTCTCACTCTCTCCGACGATTCTCCTCCCTCTCCGGTACGTGGTACCCTTCCCCTCCCTCTCTCTCTCTCTCTGTCTCTCTTTTCGGCTGTTTTGGTTGTTGGTGGTTGGGGGGGTACGCGTGGCTCGAGGGGAGGGGCAGGGGGAATACGGGTGGTTCGGGGGTGAGTGGGGGGTGGCTGGAGGGGTGGGGCAGGGGGGACAAGGGCGGCTAGGGGAGGGGAGCTAGGGGTAGGGTTCGGGTTAGGGGTGGGTATGTGTGGGCGGCTGGGGGAGGAGAGCAGGGGGTGGGGGCTGCTGGAGAAGGGGAGCAGGGGAGGAGTGGAGGGTTAGGGCTCGGGTTAGGGGTGGTGTAGGGGGGGTTGGTCAGGGGCACCGATAGTGCCAAAAAATCTGATAATTTAGTAATAATTATTTGTTTTCCGACACAGAAAAATGTGATACTCCGATTCGAACGCACCGATAGTGCCGATATTTGTAACAAGTAGTTTTGTTGGTTAGTTAATTGGTAACATGGTGATCGGGACATATAGTCCCTGCAGCCATTCGACTGGCGAGACAGAAACTATGGTACGACATGGTGATCAGGATATAGTCCCTGCAGCCATTCGACTGGCGAGGCAGAAACTATATTGCCGTAGATAAAGTTGACTGCCCTCCGACCATCATCCATCGGCAATGATGATATGACAACCTATCACTATATCTTATATAGTAGTAGATGATGTCTTACTATTACATTATGTGAGTTCATCTTGATTCTATTACATTCTTCAGATACAAGATACGATAAGAACATATACTACACCATATGTACAGAACATAGATAATTCATACTAATGTATGCTGGAATGAATTTCTGTTGTGTTCTGAGCCATCCGTTCTCACACTTGGTGATCGGGACATGTAGTCCCTGCAGTTATTCGACTGGCGAGACAGAAACTATGGTACGACATGGTGATCAGGACATAGTCCCTGCAGCCATTTGACTGGCAAGGCAGATACTATGTAGCCGTAGATAAAGTTAACTTCCCTCCGACCCTTATCCCTCGGCAATGATGATATGACAACCTATCACTATATCTTATATAGTAGTAGATGATGTCTTAGTATTACATTATGTGAGTTCATCTTGATTCTGTTACATTCTTCAGATACTAGATACGATAAGAACATATACTACACCATATGTACAGAACATAGATGATT
Organism: Iris pallida; assembly: GCA_029216955.1. Taxonomy (NCBI): domain Eukaryota; kingdom Viridiplantae; phylum Streptophyta; class Magnoliopsida; order Asparagales; family Iridaceae; genus Iris; species Iris pallida. Next base: position 3,900,862 of record JANAVB010034019.1, read on the forward strand.
CATACTAATGTATGCTAGATGAATTTTGGGTTGTGTTCTGAGCCATCCGTTCTCACACTTGGCAAAAAATCGAATTTTTTGTACTTTATCTGCTTTTGAAAATGTACTCAAATTACATGATGGTTCCTTTAGTTAGCTTGCTTATGTTACAATTATATTATTTGTGAATATCGATCTTACCAGATGGCACCCATGACCCGAGGAACGGTACGTCGTTTAAGAAAAATAGTGAATGCTGAGGTGGCTAATCCTACTGTTAAGGAGGAAGTGGCACCGGTAGCTAGTGAGACCGGGAGTTCTATTCATACAGTACTTGCAAGGAACTATATCTCTCATGCCGCCGTCGATCCCACTTATTCGAGGTGGTTGCGTGATCGTATCACTGAGCATTTGCGTGAGCTGTGTGGTTCTCATTAGCTATTAGTACTTATTTGTATTGGACTATTTGTATTGGGTTGTTTTTGTATTAGACTATTTGTATTGGACTACATATATGAATTAGTACTATGTCAATCTCTGGATTGTTTTGGACTACGATATGGTGATCAGGACATAGCCCCTACAGCCATTCGACTGGCGAGGCAGAAACTATGGTACGACATGGTGATCAGGACAGAGTCCCTGCAGCCACTCGACAACCAACCGGAGAGGATACTCTGAGAGATCCATCTGAGTAGGACGTATACTCTGAGAGATCATCTTTACAAGAATGATATCAGTAGTAGAATTGAGTGTTGGAGGAGATATTATCGGAGTATACGTCCTACTCAGATAGGTCTCTCACCGTTACTATTTTTTTCTGACAGCATGGTGGATGTGCTCCGTCAACAGATTCTTGCTCTGAGACCAAACTTTGACCCGGAGCTCAAGTGGACATCCTTCGTGTGAGCTCGAATGAGAGGTTCCTGACAGCATGGTGGTCTGCTTTGTCAAAGGATTCTTGCTCGTCCCACAACCAATTGTGGGACGAGCAAGAATCCTTTGACAAAGGAGACCACCATGCTGTCAGGAACCTCTCGCTCGAGCTCTACACGAAGGATGTCCACTTGAGCTCCGGGGCAAAGTTTTGGCTCAGAGCAAGAATCTGTTGACGGAGCACATCCACCATGCTGTCAGAAAAAAATAGTAACGGTGAGAGACCCATCTGAGTAGGACGTATACTCTGATAATATCTCCTCCAACACTCAATCCCACTACTGATATCATTCTTGTAAAGGTGATCTCTCAGAGTATACGTCATACTCAGATGGATCTCTCAGAGTATCCTCTCCGGTTGGTTGTCGAGTGCTACTTAGTTAAAGTTCAAGTGCTACTTAGTTGTGTCTCTCTCTCTATCTATCTCGCTATCAACGCTATTGTGTTGTTCCCTTACATCTGATAGTTCTCTTATTTATTTGTCAATTACTGTATTTTAGTTCTAGTTAGTTTTATATGATTCTCTGATAGTTCTCTTATTTATTCTGTTTTTTGGCTCCAACTCCAGCTCTATTTGCATTAATCTATGGTACGACATGGTGATCAGGACATAGTCCCTGCAACCATTCGACTGGCGAGGCAGAAACTATGTAGTCATAGATAAAGTTGACTGTCCTTCGACCCTCATCCCTCGGCAATGATGATACGACAACCTATCACTATATCTTATATAGTAATAGATGATGTTTTAGTATTACATTATGTGAGTTCATCTTGATTCTGTTATATTCTTCAAATACTAGATACTAGATTCGATAAGAACGTATACTACACCATACGTACAGAACATAGATGATTCACACTAATGTATGCTAGAATTAATTTTGGGTTGTGTTCTGAGCCATCCGTTCTCACACTTAAAACACATATGAATTAGAACTGTGTGTCAATCTTTGTTTTTGTATTTTCGGCAAACCCAGGGATTGGATTCTGTATTTTGTATTTTGGATTCCGTATTTTGGCTCCAGCTCCAGCTCCACTTGCATAAATCTACGGTACGACATGGTGATCAGGACATAGTCCCTGAAGCCATTCGACTGGCGAGGCAGAAACTATGTTGCCGTAGATAAAGTTGACTGTCCTTCGACCCTCATCCCTCGGCAATAATGATACGATAACCTATCACTATATCTTACATAGTAGTAGATAATATTTTAGTATTACATTATGTGAGTTCATCTTGATTCTGTTACATTCTTCAGATACTAGATACTAGATTCGATAAGAGCGTATACTACACCATATGTACAGAACATAGATGATTCACACTAATGTATGCTAGAATGAATTTTGGGTTGTGTTCTGAGCCATCCGTTCTCACACTTGGAGAAAAATCAAATTTTTTGTATTTTATCTGACGCACAAATACCGCTCGAGTGAGCCAAAGGCATACAGCCACTTCCCTCCCTCCATTCCCCCTCTTCCTCTCTCATGCTATCAACGTCACAACTTTTCCAGTGTTGCTCCCTCTAATGATAATGAACGCAAAAATCAAAGACCCCCCTCTCCTTTCTCACTCTTCACAGTTCTCACAACAGGAAGGATCAGTGTTTTCTAGTTCTCTTCCATCCATCCATTCCTCCGTTCTGATCAAGGCTCCACATATGATATCCAGCTCAAGTGTAGAGACGGGGGAGAAGAAGTGGGCAGGAAGAGGAGGGGGAAGCAGCACAGCCGGCGGCAAGACCTGGAGGAAGTACATAGGTTTTCTTCAACATCCGTAGGAGAACTATAAGGATATATCTTTTCACAACATGTCACCTTGTTAAAGACCCTTAATGTGAATATCATGTTACTGCCGGTGTCGGAAGACTAACATGTCATAATTTTATAAGCCGTGTGCTTTGACATAATCCTCCCAACTCTTTTCTCCTATGTAGTAATCTTGCACTTCATAAAGAAATGCAAGATTACTACATAGGAGGAAAGAGTTGGGAGGATTATGTCAAACACACGGCTTAGAAAATTATGACATGTTAGTCTTCCGACAATGTGGTAATATGGTTGTCACATTAAGGGTCTTTGATAAGGTGACATGTTGTGAAAAAAATATATCCTTATAGTTCTCCTACGGATGTTGAAGAAAGCCTCTGTACTTCCTCCAAGTCATGCCGCCGGCTGTGCTGCCTCTCCCCCTCTTCCTGCCCACTTCTTCTCCCCCGCCTCTATACTTGAGCTGGATATCATATGTGGAGGCTTGATCAGAATGGAGGAATGGATGGATGGAAGAGAACTAGAAAACACTGATCCTTCCTGTTGTGAGAACTGTGAAGAGTGAGAAAGGAGAGGAGGGTCTTTGATTTTTGCGTTCATCATCATTAGAGGGAGCAACACTGGAAAAGTTGTGACGTTGATAGCATGAGAGAGGGAGAGGGAGAATGGAGGGAGGGAAGTGGCTGCATGCCTTTGGCTCACTCGAGCGGTATTTGTGCGTCATCTGGTGGCACTCCTCCAGCTCCGGCTCCAGCACTGTGTCCAGCTCCAGCTCCAGGCGATCAGTAGTTTCGTTTTTGCATTTTTGGACTGTACTATATATTTGACTGTACGTATTTAGGGATATTCAGTTTTTTCGTTGAGGATAATGAGTTTGTACGTATTTACTGATATTGATTTGGTTTGTTGAGGATATTATATATTAACATTGTTCCTTGCGGATAGTATTTTTTCTTTATATTTTTTTGTATATTCTGGAATGTATTGTGCGTGCCGGTGTTGAGTGTTCCACCGAGGGGGTCGACGAACCCAGGGATTGGATTTTGTATTTTGTATTCTGTATTCTGTATTTTGGCTCTGGCTCCAACTCTATTTGTATTAATCTACGGTACGACATGGTGATCAGGACATAGTCCTTACAGCCATTCGACTGGCAAGACAGAAACTATGTAGCCGTAGATAAAGTTGACTGTCCTCCAACCCTCATCCCTCGACAATGATGATACGACAACCTATCACTATATCTTATATAGTAGTAGATGATGTCTTAGTATTACATTATGTGAGTTCATCTTGATTCTGTTACATTCTTCAGATACTGGATACGATAAGAACATATACTACACCATATGTACAGAACATAATGATCCACACTAATGTATGCTAGAATGAATTTTGGGTTGTGTTCTTAGCCATCCGTTCTCACACTTAAGTACTGTGAGAGCACCGGAGAGAGTAAGAGCGCCGGAGGGGGGGAGGAGAGAGAGTAAGAGAGTAAAATGGAGGAAAATGAATTGGTGGGGAAATATAATTAGAATTTAGCGATGTTCATACTAACGTCGCTAAATTAGTCGCTATTAGTGACGTCATTGCGACGTTTCGCGACATATAGTGCCGATATTTGTAACAAGTAGTTTTGTTAGTTGGTTAATTGGTAACATGGTGATCGGGACATATAGTCCCTGCGTCCAGTTGACTTGCGAGGCAGAAACTATGGTACGACATGGTGATCAGGACATAGTCCCTGCAGCCATTCGACTGGCGAGGCAGAAACTATGTAGCCGTAGATAAAGTTGACTGTCCTCCGACCCTCATCCCTCGGCAATGATGATACGACAACCTATCACTATATCTTATATAGTAGTAGATGATATTTTAGTATTACATTATGTGAGTTCATCTTGATTCTGTTATATTCTTCAGATACTAGATACTAGATTCGATAAGAACGTATACTACAACATATGTACAGAACATAGATGATTCACACTAATGTATGCTAGAATGAATTTTTGGATGTGTTCTGAGCCATCCGTTCTCACACTTAAAACACATGAATTAGAACTGTGTGTCAATCTTTGTTTTTGTATTTTCGGCGAACCCAGGGATTAGATTCTGTATTTTGTATTTTGACTTTGTACGTATTTGGGGATATTCAGTTTTTTCGTTTAGGATACTGAGTTTGTACGTATTTGCGGATATTGATTTGGTTTGTTGAGGATATTATATATTGACATTGTTCATTGCGGATAGTATTTTTTCTTTACATTTTTTGTATATTCTGGAATATATTGTGCGTGCCGGTGTTGAGTGTTCCACCTAGGGGGTCGGCGAACCCAGGGATTGGATTCTGTATTTTGTATTTTGTATTCTGTATTTTGGCTCAGGCTCCAACTCCAGCACCATTTGCATTTTAGAACCTATTTTTTTATATTTTTTTTAACTTAGCGACATTTTTAGCGACGTTACCATTAGTCGCTAAATAATAGCGATGTTAATAAATGTCGCTAAACGTGTCGCTAAATGCTGACGTGGTAACACGTGGTACCATAATCTGATGTCAGCTCGTCGTCGCCAAAACGTCGCAACAGTGTCGCCAAACGGCGACAACAAAATAACGTTGCTGTTTACGTCGCTAATTAGCGTCAACCAATAAACGTCGCAAATAATGTCGCTAATTAGCGACGTTAATAACGTCGCCAAATAACATAGCCCTAGCGACGTTTTGCGACGTTTTCTCGTTTAGCGACACATTTTTTTCGTCGTTCCCGAAATGTCGCCCTAAACGTCGCTAAATTGATTTAGCGACGTTTTTACCGAGGTTAGCGACGTTTTTAACCGTCGCTAATCTGACAAATTTTTGTAGTGTACTATCGGACTAACGCTTAGGCGTACACGGAAGATTGGTTTAAATTTTGAGGAATAGTTCGAAACGACTTAGTACGTCGACACGACGTAAGCGATTAGCTAGATATTCGTCGAACGAATCTGAAAGATGCTTTAGCGAATAATACGAACGTGATTGTGGACTGAATTAGATGGCTCGAATCCTGAGTGGTGTATGGTCCGTCTTAGAAATCATTCGAGCAAAATTGAGGATTAAGGGTAACGGCGAGTATGTCGACGAGGCGATGAAATCGCGCATAGTCTTAGAACGTGTCACGCTTAGTTGGTTGTGACTTCGAATATCCCGAACGAGATGTCGTTCGGACAACTTATGAATGAGCAACGCGAGTTAGAACATGATATTGAATCAGGATTCGGAACGTAGAATAAAAATGGATGTCTTTGTCGAGGAAACCTAGAGGATCGCACTTATGATTTCGGATTTGGTCGAATGGAATTATGGCATATCCAATTCGGACAACAGCATCAGTTGCACGACTCGGAGTTCGTTGTAAAGGAAGATCGTCGGGTTACGTACATCATCGATGGTATTGAGACGTATCAAAGATCGATGTGCGACAACTCGGGGGTACTCTGATTTGAGGAACGATAATCGTGTGAAATGTCATTGTTCGAAATATGGATGCTATACTCGGGATGTTGAAATGTGTAGAGGAAAAGATAGACTTGGCTCGAGAATTTTCTAGTTGAACGAATGGCGGTCAGACTAACGAACTGAGATCTTGGCTTGGATGAAAATGAAATGTTTGGATTGCTTTGACAATAACCACAACATTGATGTTTTTGTCTTATGCGAGCGCAACTCCAGCCTCGTACATACGTCATGCAGATTAGGGCGATCACTCCGCGTGACCGCTAGTATGGTGATTTATACAGCGGGGATGATCGAACTTGCATGGCGTGGCAATTTGATTGCTTCGACTTGTGGTTTGACATGAAGGTTGACTCGAGAATGACTCAGTGTGCTTGACGATTGAACTTGAGGATTGAGTAGGTCCAATCCGCGTATAGAGAATGAATTAGTCTAGACTCATGCAAGAGTTATGCTCTAATGAGGACGATTATCCTGCGAGAACGTGGCATGGTGATTCATGTACAACGTAGATAATCGAACTTGTATGAGATTGGGGCATGACAAATTGTTGTGCTAGACGACCTCGTGATCGAATACATAAATTGGTTAGAATGAATATATGAATCATGTCGACATGTCGGAAGGAATAGACTATACAAATTGGTTAATTGAACGGATTCGAATCTGCGCAAAGATTGTCTTGATGCGAATTAGGTGATCATGCTCGATGTTTAGAAATCTGAGTGATACGAGCTTGGGTAGAAAACCCCGTATTATCGACCTTGGTTTGACCCTAGGATTGGGGTCAGTATTAGCATTATTGTTGGGGAACTATGATTCCAGTCCTGACATTGACTTATCCTTGAGAAATGGCCTAGTGGTTAGGCGAAACGTCCCCATTTCAAGAAGGTAGCCTTCGAAAGATTGATCTTGAGAATTAGTATGGATGGATAGAGTTAATCAAGAATATAGGAATACCCCTCACGAGATTCGGCTTACATGTATATATTTCAGGGACGCCTGAGTATGTGCACGATACAACTAGAGTGAGAATGACGAATTCTCTATCATGCGGATTGGCTGAATACATATATTTTGGGGACGCCTGGAATATGTGCACGATCCAACCAAGTGATATGTTGAATTCAAGTGAGACTTGAGGAATGTAAAATGGTCGAGGATTTGAGATCATGTTAAAGGAAAGGATTGATAGTAGTGCGAGCATGGCTCAGATTGAAGAAATGCATAGGCAGAGTGTGTACAAGAGTACTTGGATCAAAGTGGTCTATAAGTAAGTACTCAGTTAATTTCGAGTACGAGACTTATTCTGAGTGGTGTATGATGTAGTGCCCCGTCCCGCTCAGTCAATCGGAGGAAGCAAAACGCCAACGGCGTTCGAACTTAGCCTCGCAATGGCTTGCTCGAAGACTCGCTCAGGTAGGATAGTTTTATTGAACTTGCCTCATCTTAGCCTTCACATAATAACTCGCATGTTTCAACTTGTACAAGTTAGGCTTGATAATAAAAGAGACGCATCCACATAGCTAAGAAAATAATTCCGACAGGTCAGAATGTGTTAGAACATGGAAAGAAGGTCCCACGGCCTGCTTAGAAGTCTGCTCAGCATGCTTTCAAAATGACACTCGATCCTTCGTCCCGTGGCTTGGGAGAAGGAAGTTGGCCTAAGTTTCTAACTTGTCACAGCGCTCAAATTAGCCTAAGTCATAGGTGTCGCCCGTGTGAATGCTTGATAATGCATGCACGGTCCCGTCGTCCAAGGCTTGGCATAGCCTTCGCATGTCCCGTGGGTTAAGTCATATTGCACGGCTTATGGCTTAAGTCTAGGCACCCAAGAACTTGTTTGTTCAAGTCGAACGCGTGCACGCCACATTCTCTCGATGGAAGCTTGGCGTAGCCTTTGATCGTCAAGTCGTTGCCCGAATGAGTTAGAAAATAGTTGTGCTGGGCTATCGAAGTCATAGCAAGCATTGTCCCCTGTTTTCTGCGGTTGCCAAGTCACATAGTCCCACGAGAACAAGGCTCGTCATGTAAAGTATGTGACTTTAACGATAGCGTCACCTAGAGAATAAGGTCTGTCTAAGACACGAGCCACGGTGGCTTTAGTGAAAAGCATGTCACGGACAAAGGAAGTCCACGCGACTGGTTGTCGCCGAGATCGATCCCGCTACTTGGAAGTTCACGAGATTGGTCCCACTACTTGGGAGTCTCGATAAGGATGTTCACGAGATCGGTCTCGATAAGGATATTCACGAGATCGGTCCCGGTACTTGAGAGTCTCGATAAGGAATCACGCGAGATCGGTCCCGCTACTTGGGAGTCTCGATAGAAAGATGGAAAGTATGGTCATAATTAAGGAAGGACTTGGTAGATTGAGTTGAGTCTTGCATGGTCATTGGACAACTTGCGCGCAAGGGTAAATTCTTCGAGCGATCCCAGGGCACCGGGTTCGTGTCGGCCTAAGAGGAATTACAGATATTCTACGACCTTCATCGACGGTATGACTCAATTGAAGTGAACAGTTATAATATAGGTTGCGGGTCATTCGGTGGGAGCTCGTAACCCGCCATGTGAATGGTCACCGTATGCAAAAGATCCAGGATAGCTTGACATTGCTAGTGACCACTCATATAGATGTATCGACATAAGAGCGGCTATCCGAGTGTATACCTTTGGATTGCGTTGAGTACTAGCAGGTTACGAGTTGGGTTAACAAGTCACGCTTATAGCAAGCGCTAACCTTTAATCGGAACGGGTTAGGGTGTGCATGGTTGCAACACCATTCTAGAGCCTAAGAATTGGCTAGAGCAAGGATACGTGTTTCGGCATGGATGTGGCCTCGTCTCGGGTTAAGTCAAAAAGGGCTGTAAGGCAAGATGGTTAAGTCGGGTTGATCCTCAGGGAAGTACGGTATCGGTCTTAAGGCACGATCAAGTCCATTGGCGCGATCTGCACGAGTCGTCCCCTTGACGTCGTTGGTACGAGAATGGTCTAGAGGCACACAGAACAAGTGAAAGTCTTGGCATGGTCGAGTTGCATAAGTTTCTACTCGGCGAGGCACCGCCTCGAATATATATTGAAGTCACGAATAGAGTATAGCACGACCCTGTCATTGCGTTGCCAAGTATAGGCCAAGACGCCTTTATTCTAAATTGATCCTAAGGCAAGACTAAAAAGACAATCAAGAAGGGATTAAGCTGCACAAAGTAAATGAACGTGTCAGTTTTGTATGGGTGGATGTCACGCCCCAGAACCAGAATACTGGAGAGGAGGGGTAGACATAGCCAGCTACGTATATGGAAATGCAACCCACCTCGCTATATGGTCACGGCTGTCTAGATACATGAGGGTTTAACTACAAGCCAACAGTCTCTTAAAGTCATGAACAAGCCTAATGTCTCAATCGCAAGCAAGTAAATAGATGTTACAAGATGTAAGATCACCAAATATACAATAGTAAGGCGTCCCAAACATTACATATTTAGTTGATCATAAAGCTAGTCGTTACAAAATGTCAGGACTAGCAAGAGTTAAGTCATACATGATCAACCCTAGGATCTGTCAACCATGTTACGGCCCGTAGGCAGACAGTAAGTAAAGGTGCAATCGAGCTAAACAGGTGCTCGTCGGCTAAACGCCTCAAAAAAATATTTTTACAATAAAGTAGGAGAGCCAAAAATAACCCACTCGTTGCCCTGGTTACGTCTGGTGGTCACCATCGGGCTGGAAAGTCGGTAGATCCTCTGGAGCTGCTCCGAAATCTGGCCATACAAATCTAGCTGGGTCAGACACCAAAAAGAGCAAGTGCCACAAAGGAAGCTTCACTTAGGAACTAAAACTAGCAATTAGCACAGAAGATAATAATAATATAGTAAATCTGGAAAGATATAGCATCACGAGGATATATGGTAAGATAACCATGGAACCATTCAGATAACCAGGTTACAACCCTTAAACCAAACAACGACCGGGATTGTAATCCTTCATCTGAACCGAACTTGCTTTCTCCCATTTATCAGCAAGATGATATAAGAAAATCAGGACATGTAACAACCTTGTATAGGATCAAGACAAGACTAGACTAATTATTTCCCATTCAACAATCACGGCCAAGCAATAATTACAGCTTGATACTTTAACTAACTAGGGTTATCACATGTCTAGTTACTAACAAGATGCAGCGAGATTATTCTACAGACACAAGCCCTGCAGACCATCCAGGTTACCCAGGTCGAAATATTAGGGGTTGAATTCGGGTGGGTACATCGTCCAGGAAATGCATGTACCCTTAGGTGACTTAGAGGGTGCAACACATGACAGGGTGCTGGAAATGTGCCCTACTCGACGGCAGGCTACAGATCCCAAGTGCGCCCAGGTAACGGTATTGCATGTAGTTGGGAAATCTCTTTATGACTACTGTGTTATTTTAGTTATTAACCTTAGTCCATTTCAGTGGGTACTCCTGACCGTGGTACTCAGGAGTCCCATCCTAAGCATGATACAAGACAAGACTGGTTCATTTGTATAAGCACAATCGCCCATGGTGTCCAGGTTATTTACACTTGTCATGTCATGTCATAAAGCTATCGCAACAGCAGTCCGAGATATATCATTTCAGGTTTATTTGTCATGAGTGTGCCACGACGGGCCACTATCAGGTCTTGTTACTTGTCTAGAGTGCACCACTATAGGTCACTGTCGTATTCATGCTACAAGTGCAGGATAACATAGTACAAACATTCCATCAAAAGGTCCAAGTGATACTGAGAGTCACAAGGCATGAGTTAATAATAATACTAAATAATATTAATAATAATTAAATAACCAGGCAAAGCACGGGAGGGAGCCATGCGGCTAAGAAGGGAATGGAGCCTATGCGGCTGGGAACGAACTAAGTCCCATAAGGCCAGGGGAGAAGTCATATACGGCTGACGGGGATGTGGATCCATGCGGCTCGTGGGGGAGCGGGTCCATATGCGGCTAGAAGTAAGTAGGGGCATATGCGGCTGGCGGAATCAAGTTCCATGCGGCTGAAGTAAGAAAGGATGTATTCGGCTGAGAATGAGCGGAGCCTCATGCGGCTAGAAATGGAAGAGGGGCGCATGCGGCTCAGTTAGGAGCCCATGCGGCTGGATTCGATCAGGGGTGTATGCGGCCAGCGGGAGAAGCATCTCATGTGACTGGGAAGAGTCAGCCGCATGCGGGTAAGTTCAGATGAGTCATATGCGGCTGGATAGACATCATGCGGCCAGGAATGGAACTTACCGCATAAGGCTATGCGGCTAAGTTTAATTGCTCATGCGGCTAAAAGGAAACTTGCCGCATAAGAAGTCATGTTGCTAAGTTCAAGAGGTGGGGATTAATCATGCGGTCAAGTCAAAATACTGTTCTTCTTCTCCAAATTTTTTCGAGAAGAAGAACCATGAAGATCATGCTTCCAAGCTCCATAATTCTATCATCTAAAGCCCAAATTCGAACTTCCATAGGTCAAAATGGGACAGAATAAAATTCTCTATAACATGGAACCATCAAAACTTCGAAATAACAATGTTGAATAGATCAAACCCAAAAAAATCCAAAAATATAATAAACTTAGATCTACAAGAATTTAGCCATGGAAATTGAAAATGCTAAATCCTAAAGTGTATTAGAATGTTGTGAAGAAGAGAATGGAACAATAAAATATGGATTCCTCCATGAAGCAAGATGCACTTGCCTAAGCTCTCTCCCTCTCTCTCTCTCACAGGTAGGTAAAGAGTTAATGGAGGAGAAGAAGAAAAGTAATGAAGAGAGAGAAAGAAGTGGGGGTTAATAAATGGTAGTGGTGGTGGTAGGTAAGGGTTCACCCCTCGGTTCATGATGAACCAATAAGCAACCCAAGCCGAACCAAGCCAACCCAAACAAGTCGAGCCAAGCCAGGAGATATACTATACGGTTCAAGATACGTACACGTATTCCAAAAATTCGTAATACGAACAATAGGCATCACAACTCTACCCACCTTAAAAGAATTATGTCCTCGAAATTAAATCAAGAGGCTAGAGTAGCAAGGACAAGCTATATTAATCACAGAAAAGCTATACTAGGCAATCAATCAATCAATCATGCAAGCAAGGAATTAATGGAATGAGGCATAAGAAAGACATTATACCTTTGGAGTCAAATAGGTCGGGATATCGCGATCAGATATCATCCTCACGCTCCCATGTTGACTCACCTAAAGAGTGATGACCCCAAGCAACTCGGACTAACTTGATAGTCTTGTTCTTGAGCATCTTCTCTCTCCGGTCCAATATAGACACGGGCCTTTCCTCATACGAAAGGTTTGTACCAACCACTACAAAATTATGGTAAATTAGCAACTACGTTAGCGACTAACTATTTTAAGTCGCTAAGTGGCGACTAACTACCGACTAATTTTTGACTAACTTAAACATTAATTTTATGAATAAAATAGTTAATCATTATTCCGTCGGTAGAGTGTTGGTAGTATTCTGAAATTATTCAGCGACTGAAATTGGTTAGTTGCTATGTAGTCGGAAGAGCCCGAAAAATACTTTCTACTACCCATCGATTGAAAATTTTAGTCGCCCTTCCAAAAAAATTTCAACTTCCCCAAAACCCTTCCCGCCTTAAACTTAAACTAATCCCGCACAATTCCCTCCAGCAGTTCCATTTTCCAAAGGTCGCCTCCTCCTCCTCCTCTTTAAACCCACGCCGCCTCCTCCTCTCTAGCCCCAGGCCGCCTCCTCCTCTCTAGCCCCAGTCCGCCTCCTCTTCCTCTTTAACCCCTGCCGCCTCCTCCTCTTTAGCCCCAGGCTCCTCCTCCTTTTTAAACCCACGCCGCCGCCTCCTCTCTAGCCCCAGGCCGTCTCCTCCTCTCTAGCCCCAGGCCATTTCTGACTCACGACAGGCGGAGCCCCCGTCGCCTTCTTCGAAGAGACCCAGGCCGTCTCCTCCACCGGAGCCCCAGGCCGTCGATCTCCTCATTGGGGATCTGCAGGTATAAGAAATTATATTGTTTAAATTTAATTGGTATCTTTGATTTGCAATTTTATCACCACATGGTGTGGGGGCATGAGAGGACACGACACAAGTCTTGTTCTTCAATTCTAAAGAGCATCCAATGGCATGTGCTCTTGCCATATGTTCCACATCATTGTTAATGTTGTCGGCCCTCTTCTTCCATGTAGAATTAGAAACTGAAAGTGGCAGACTCTGCAAGTGGCCCCCGTCCAAAGTCGACGTCGACTCTGAAGCCGTTGTCATCTCCGTCTCCTCCTCGAAGCCGGTGTCATCTCCTACTCAACGACTCCATCCGCCTACTCCATGTTGCTGGTATATTTTTTTAAGTTATTTTAGTTTGAAATTTTTTCAATGCATCCATTTTTCTTAAGTTACTTTGGTCTGGAATCAACTTAGGGTTTGTGTTTGTATTTTGTGTGATTCTTCTAAATTATTTTTTGGAAGAATTTTAGAAAGAGCATGCCTCAGAGGAAAATACCGTTTGTTAGCAGGTATCGTACATTAATAAATTTTAGATATTTTGAATCTTTGATAGTATAAAAATTGCCTTGTACATGCATCTAGAGGGAATGCTACAATGCTTAATTAGATGTCGAGAGGCTGTGTAATTGTGGTGCTAAATCCAGTAAAACAAAAAGAAAGTATTAGTCATCAGAAAAATGCTCATTGGTAGAAGAAAATAACATAGTTAACACGAATTAGCAATATAAAGTGGTTAAACAAAACCTACGGAAGAAAAAAAAAACCCTACAAACTAGAACAAAATTATATACTGGATACTCCATTTATCTAAACTAGCTCTGAGAGAACAAGATTGTGTACAAATAAAAGCATCAGATATTAACCAAGGTTGGAGAACTTTTAAAACAAATTTATTTCTAATTAACTTTTAAACCAATGAAATTGCAAAATTACCTCTAGCAACTTTTATGTATATTGGGAAATATAGTCTTGTATGGTTAATAAGTCAGTCTTTTATGTGTGAAAGTTGGTAGACTACTTGAACATCTAGGAAGTTACTTATCAAACCACGGGTAGAAGATGAGAAACTTATGAGTTGTATTTTGTTAGGGTTTGTGCTGTATATTTAGAAAAAAATTGCATTGAGACCATGTTGGAGTTGCCAAAAAGTCTAGACTTATGGCTAGGACTGAGAGTATCTTTTCCTTCTTTTGTTATGCCTAAAAAAATGTTAGAGAACACTTGATATGTGGTTTATGAGCATAACAAGTAATTTTATGAGCAAAACAAGTAACGTCAGACATAAGAAAATATGTAAGCACAACATGTAGCCAAAAGTATTTACTTAGCAATATGGAGAGTATTTTTAAATATGATCTACAAATCATATTTGATAACTAATCCATATTTCTTTTTGATTGTATATATGGTGCAGAATCATATTCACACGAGTAAAAGCAATGAGTCGATACTTAGTTGATCGTTCATGGATGTACAATCGTCGACATGAGAGCAAGATTGGCTTGAGTGATGATTTCAAGGCGGGCGTTGAAGAATTTCTCAAATACGCCAGTAGCCAACCTGATTTCATGGATGGTAGATGCATCAAGTGTCCTTGTGTCAAATGTCATAATATTCCATTCAGAGAGGTGGATCTTGTAAGAGAGCATCTCTACAAGAAGGGTTTCGGACAAAACTACAAGGAGTGGATGGCTCAAGGAGAACCTTTATTCTCGTAAAATCAATCCTCCTTTGATACGGAGGTCAGAGAGTCGCCGCCTGGAGATCACCTCAAATATCGACAACGAAATCTAGCACAAGAGATGATATTTGCTACGGCCGGGCCTACTTTTAATCCGGAGGATCCGAATACTGATGCAAAGAAATTCTATGATATGTTCAAGGATGCCGATACACCGATATATCCGAACTGTGATACTCATTCTGTCCTGTCTGTGGGGATGCGGCTGCTGAACATCAAGTTTGATTTCAACTTGCCGTAAGAATGCTACGACAGGATCATCCAGTTTATCAGAGAGTTGTTGCCAAAAGGATCAAAGGATTTGCCTGAAAATTTTTACAAGTCGAAGATGATGATAAGAAAACTTGGATTAGGCTATGAAAAGATAGATTATTGTCGAAACGGTTGCATGCTATATTATAAAGAGAACAAGTATAAAGACAAATGCACTTTCTGTAATGCAGACCGGTACAAGCCAATTCGGGGCAAAGGAAAGTCAATTGTCCAAGGAAAGTGCATCCCTACAGGTATATGCAGTTCTTGCCTCTCACAAAAAGGCTACAGAGGATGTATATGTCAGCAAATACAGCACAACACATGACATGGCATAGCAAGGAACGACAGATGGATGAAGGAGAATTATCTCACCCTTCTGATGGAGAGGCATGGAAACATTTTGATCAGTGCTATCCAGAATTTGCTGCGGAGCCTAGAAATGTTCGGTTGGCACTATGTTCTGATGGATTTACTCCTTTCGGACAGTCAAGATCTCAGTACTCTTACTGGCCAGTAATTTTGACCCCTTATAATTTACCACCATAGATGTGCATGAAGACGCCTTACATGTTCTTGACACTTATTATACCTGGTCCTAAAAATCCAAAGAAGAACATCGATATCTACATGCAGCCATTGGTGGATGAGTTGAAACAATTCTGGGAATTCGGTGTCCGTACGTACGATATATCGAAGAAACAAAACTTCCAGATGAAAGCGACACTTATGTGGACTATCAATGATTTTCCAGCATATGGAATGTTATCAGGATGAAGTACTCATGGGACTAAGTCCTGTCCGATATGCATGGGAAATAGTAAAGGGTTTCGTCTTCAGCATTGAGGAAAGGCATGCTTTTTTGACTGTCACCGTCAGTTCCTTCCTATGTCGCATCCGTAGAGGAGGAACAAAGATGCCTTCAGAGCTGGTAAACAAGAACTATCTCCTCCCCCATTGAGACTGACAGGAGATCAGGTTTGGAAAGAGGTAGAGGATCTACCGACAGTGATGGAAGATCCGAGATCAGATTATCATTTCGACAGTTTTGGACATAGCCACAACTGGACGAAGCGGAGTATCTTTTGGGACTTACCTTATTGGAAGGACAATCTCATAAGACATAATCTTGATGTCATGCATATCGAAAAAAATGTATTCGACAACATCTTCAATACGGTAATGGATATCAAGGGAAAAACGAAAGACAATCCCAAAGCAAGAAAGGACTTAGAAAATATTTGCAAGCGCCCAGAGTTGAACCAAAGACGAAGTAGCAATAATGCATTAGTCAAGCCTCCAGCACCATTCGCATTGGGTAGGGAAGATAAATTAATAATATGCAATTGGATAACGAAGTTGAGATTTCCTGACAGCTATTTGTCCAATCTGGCGAGATGTGTTGATCTTAATGAACGCAAACTGATAGGAATGAAGAGTCATGATTGTCATGTGTTCATGGAAAGGTTACTACCAATTGCTTTCAGAGAGATGTTGCCACCTCACATATGGACTCCGTTTGCCGAATTATGTATATTCTTTAGAGATTTGTGCTCAAGCAAGTTGACGGTGCAATATATGATTGAACTTGAGAAGAAAATTGTATTGACAATATGCAAGTTAGAGAAGGTGTTTCCTCCAGGTTTTTTGATAGTATGGAGCACTTGCCAATTCATATTCCATACGTAGCACGTTTCGGTGCTCCCGTACATTATCGATGGATGTACCCATTTAAGAGGTATAAATTAACTATCTTGAGTCTGATTTTCTAGCATTTCATATTCTAATATTTCTAATCGATTATGATTACCTTTTTCCAGATATCTACACCACCTAAAGAAGAAGGTGGGTAATAAGGCTCATGTAGAGGCTTCAATAAACGAAGCATATATCATTGAGGAGGTTTCAAACTTTTGTTCCATTTATTTTGATACTCATGTCAGAACAAATCAAAATAGAGCCCCAAGGAATGACGAAGGTGGGGATGATGCACCGATTAGTGATATCCTATCTATATTCAATATAAGGGGCAAGCCTACAAGTGCTACTAAAATACGGTGGTTGGAAGACGATGAGCTTGAAGCTGCTCATCGATATGTATTGTTAAATAGCAGCATAGAAGAAATGAAAGATATTGAGAAATAAGTGACACAGCTTTACTAGCATGTTTACTATACATGTATAGTTAGCAAAGAAGTATCATAACTTTGATTTTTTTTTATCACAGTACTTTTAGAGCCGAAGTACAAATGGAAAGACCTAATATTGATGATGATGAACTTGCTAGAGAGGTTGATAGAAAATTTCTGTCGTGGTTCCATGATTATGTAAGGATATTAAAACGTGATCATTTTTAATTCTTCGTTACAAATAAGGATATAATATACCTATAATCTGTGATGTTTCAGGTTTTTTGTCCTGGCATAAACTTACATAATGAGGTGCTTCGAGCACTAGCCATTGGACCAAGTAAGAAGGCAAAGTTTTGGGATGGATACACGATTAATGGTTTCAAGTTTAGAACAACTGATAAGCCTATCAATCACTCGTTTGTCGATGAAGATGGAAATTTTACCAATAGTTCTGGAGTGTGTATAAGGGGCTCAATCTACGATGCGGATCCAGAACATGATTATTATGGTGTACTAAGAGATGTTATAGAGCTGGAATACCCGCGGTTGATTTCTTTTGATACGAACATTGTGTTGTTTAAATGTTATTGGTTCGATACAACACCTAAGCAAGGATGGAAAATTGACAAACAATTTGGATTTGTTGATATAAAGCATGGTAGAAGATATGAAGGATTTGAACCTTTTGTGTTGGCAAGTCAAACAATTTAAGTATACTTCACAAGTTATCCTAGTCGACGGCACAATACCCGGGACCGGTGGGCTGTATGCAAGACTAAAGCTAGAAACACTTATAATGTCGAAGAGCTGGCATACCATGAGGATGAAGTGGCCAATCCTCAACTTTCATATATCACTTCGGCCGTCGTTGATGATATGCAAGTTGAAGTTACTGATGATGATGTTAGAGTTGATGAAGAGGTTGTTATAGAGAGAACTGATGATATGGAGGTATCAGATAAGGAAAAAGATTTGGAAGATAAAGATAAAGAAGAAAAGGAAGAAATAGATGACGATGCCGATAATTCGGGAGATGATGATGATTCGGAAGATGAAGAGGAAGAAGAGGACGATGATGAAATCGATTTGTAACCTTTATGACCAAGTATCCTAACATTTACAACTTATATCATATTTTGTCATGAGATGTTTCAAGGTTCTGAGATCAATTATAGCACTAGCTAACACATACAAAATAGTCTGCTCTCATATTCTAGCTCTCTTGTTGCTAATACTCTAAAAGTATCAACTGATACCTCATGTATCCCTTGCCCTAACACTCATTCTCTGTACTTGGTATAATGGTTGTTTTGTTACTAGTCATATAGAGTTACATTTCTATGGTTCGACTCAACAGTGACTACATCTTGCATTTGCTCACATACCTGTACTGGGAACCTGAACTGGGAAATACCCCAGTTCAGTATTCAGTCCCAAATCCTATTATACTCCAAACTCCATTTTTGTTAGCCATGCAAGTTACAAACTAAGTGAACTTTAGAAGGGTTCGGATGTAGGGAACGTGGATTTGTCGTCTCATGTTCAGATGGTGTGGTCTGATACGAGAGTCTAAGTCGGGTGTCATGAACTGTAAAAAATGCGTAGGTTGGTGTACCTTGGCTTTCCTTGCTCGATCGGTTCCTCGATGGTTCCTATGACTAATCCTTGGATTGCTCCTTGCGGCAGGGAAAGAAGTAGGTCGTTGAGGGTTTTTAAGAGCTTATAGGTTGGCTGCCAACACCTTATATATGTGTATTGTTTGGATTGAACCAAAGGAAAGAATCTCTTGATGTCAACCTGAACTGATTTTAAATGCAAACACCTGCAAGAGGGCGTGACTTCTCTCCATCTCTTGATGGTCTCAAATGGGCGTGATGGCTCAGGCGTGTACTTGTACATTGTTTATAATCTCCTGGTTTCATTCATACAAAATAATTCATGTTGGTTGCTTAGTTTCTGCTGAGAAGTCACCAATTTGGTAATAAGGTTGAGTGCAGTTTTTGCCGAAACCTCAATAATTGGAAGGCTGTTATCTCCCTTTTTAAATACTTTGGCTTCTGGAGCCACTTAAGTGTAATGAAGTCATGATATTGATGGTTTGTGTTGAGGTTGTAATCTGGGTCTAGTGACAACCCACCCTTTAATAATAAATGGTGCCTAATTGGGAAACCGAGTTCTTCACTTCAGTCAGTCATATGATTATGAGATTCCAGCAAATATTTATGCAAACCTGACATCAGTAACTGTCAGGTTATTTCCTATCTGCTATTGTGTGAGTTATGTTCTGCTATTGTGTGAGCATGAGGACAACAATTTCTAATGAAGAACAAAATTGTAAGAAACTATAGGTATTTTGTGTGTGTGTGTGTCTGATTTACACTCGAGTACTATGAACTTTGGTCTTTGTTTTCACTTAAATATCTCGAACTATGTTTTCGTGTTCGGTTTGTTGTGTAATTGGAAACGGTGTAAATGATGCATTTATTTTCATTTACAACCAACTAAACACCCCCCTAATGTTTATGCTAGAGTTCCTTGGCCTTGTTCTAGATATGCTTTTGCTGGTGTGATCGAGGAGGCTAAGGTTTCGGATCTATATGTTGACAGCAGTTTGGATTTCTTTCAATCATTGGGATATTAAGGTTTCTCTATAGAAGTGGTATCTGTAAAGGAGTGAGCTTTTACATCCCAGCACTATATTTTGAAAACACTCTTAGTTTTCATATGATGTGTTGTTTTGTTGTTGGAAACTAAGTTTCTAAATTTTCTACCACGTCAGCACAAATGGAAATTAAAGGCTCGTCAAGTTTCCATCCAAACTCAAGAAACTGTAGGGGATATAAACTTTATGAAATACAGCCCTTGTTTCTTCACCAATGAAATAAACAAATCTAATTAAATGAATATAAACACAATAAAACCAATAAAGATCTAGCATGCTTCATCTAGCTTGAAACTGTAAACCAAGGTCTCACAAAAAAAAATATAACTGCTTATAGTTCATATTACACTATGTTTACCAGCCTATTTGATTTCATTTTATGTGCATTCTGTAAGACAATTATGTAAGATCAAAAGCATGATTTTTAACAGCCTTCTATGATCATTGAGAATATTTCTAACTTGAAGTGTACTTTTACACTGATCTTGTGTTATTCTGTGAAGTTGACATCCAAGTAGGATATGATAATACAAAAGGTGCAACTTTGCCCAAGTATGTGTGACAACATGGAGGACAATGTGACCCAGTGCCAGGTTCAATTGCAAACTACTCCTCCAACCAAATGGGACAAGGATTAAAAGTAAATTTAATTTAGGAAAGAACAGAATTGTTGTTATAAAAATTGTGAATGGGAGAATTAGCATCATTGTGTAGCTTCTAGCAATATTTACATATTGGGATCTGTGTACTTTCTTTCATATGGCTGCAAAAATATCATCTATATACATGGATGTAGAAAATAGTATAAGATATCAAATACTTTACTGAAAGAATGAGAATAAACTCTACAGAAAATAGGCCACTCATCAGCGAGTTGGATGATTTGTATGCATTAGATTATGAAACAAAACAAAAAATGAAAATAATGTCTCCATAGTTATAACTAATTGATGTCCGAATTATGTATATCTCATGAAGTTTACAGGTTCATCAACTAAGGGAAGATGAAACAGTCTTACCACTTAGGGAAATGCACTGTGGTTATGGTGTTTGTGTGACACTGAAACCCCAAACATGGTGTTGACGAGCTTGTCATGACTGCTACCCACCGACGTCTTTTTTCTATTGAAGGAGTTTAAGCATTAAAATGATGTGTTTTATATCCTCTGAATATGCTGAGGACATGATGTACCATATTGTTGATTTCTCTCTTTCCATACAAATATGGAGTCTCTCGTGGAAGGAACTTTAACCCAAACATTTTAGAATGATATTATTATTAATGTTAGTTTTGGTGAAGGGATGGTGAAGCAGTAGAAGGGAAATGCCATCACTACAACAAAAAACCCTTTTAATGACGGCTAAAAAGCGTCATTAATGACGAACCATGACGCTTTTTTTTTCACAGTAACCGTTATGAAAACGGGTGTTATAAATGTTTTTTAAAAGCGTCATAAAATAACCATCATGAATAGTTTCTATAAAAATGTTATGAATAGTTAATATATAGTGCACAATTCAGAACAATTTTAAAACGTCATGAATAGATAATATGTATAGGCTCAATGCAGCACATTTATAACACTTTATACTATTCAAATTAGCATATTTATAATGCTCTATACTGCACAGTATATATTACATTCCAAAAAGTTAACATTATATATTACCATCTTTATTACATTTCTCAAAATAGAGTACATATCAACATCTTCATTACATTATCAAAATAGAATATCCAAATACATATAGATATTTACAACTACCAAAATTGTCCACATCAAAACTTGGCCACATAAACAATAATCATGAAAGATCAACGACAGTCGGAACACCAGTGAAATCCTGAGAAAAAGAGAAAACCAAATCAGTCCATATAATTATCAGGCCTAAAAATCAAATCTAATCATGAAATATCAAGAGAAATGAGTAAAACAAACTAGGTCATGATAGGGATCATGTATTTGTCCCATATCCACTACAACAAAATAATACACATTTTCACCTTCTTGAGCATTGTCTCAGGTTAATCAAATATCCCCAGGCAACCATACTAATGAAGTCTTTTCAAATGATCAAGAAAGATTATAAAAATTATGTACACAGTAATGGAAATCGTCCACAATAATAATAAAGTAATGGAAATCACTAAAGAAAGTAAAATAAATAATAGGAGAAATATATAGTAGATAGAAGGAAACCCGAAACTCAGGGGAAGCGGCTACTCCCCCTGGGTGGGCCTATGGTGGGGGTCCGCCCATTTGGCATCACTTGCGTGGTTGAACTACATCAAACAATCTTAATCTTCAAGCAGATTGTTTGAATAATTGAATTTTCCCTGTTGTCATCAACCATATACTAGGACTCTGCCAAGAACAAACAGAACAAGAAACAATAATGGAGGAAATCAGTAAAAAGAATTATATCAAGAGAGGCTAGCAAAAGTGTATATGGCTTGGTCCAAACCTTTTAAAATCGGCTTATTGCATGCATACTTTTGTTACAAATGAGATAGAGAGGTTCTGATTATGGTTTCTGGTACAAAATTATATTAATGTTTGTAAAGATCATACTGATTATTACTTCTGTGCATGCCATCTCATAGATTTGACTTCTGTGCATAAGATTTTAGTTTACGGGAAACTAAAAAACTTGACATCTCATATGATAGAATCTAAAAATGGACTTCTGTATAAAGTTCAGATTTGACTTATATAAAGTTTATAAAGAGTTGACTTACATAAAGTTTATAAAGATCTGCAGTAAAATTAAGGAATGCCATCTCATAAAGATCTGTAGTTTACTGATTCATGTTTGTGCATGCCATCTCATGTATAACTTGTGTACTAAGTCCTCATATAACTACGTAAAAAAATTTGAACAAGAAAGTTTGAAACAAAAACAATGCTTAGAATATAATAATTACTGAGAATTTTACCCTTAACAAATTTCCACGTGAGAAGAGTTCCGGTCTCCTCATTGGTAGCGTGACAAGCTCGTTCAATGTCTTCTTGACATCCTCAAGAGCACCTATATCATCAAACTTCACTCCTATTTCATCTGGAGTAACCACTGCTGAAACAAAATTGCTCTCATATTCATCCTTGGCAAGGATCTGCAGTAAAATTACATGCATCATAAAATCAAACACAGACGAAAAGTCGAAAACATATCAGAACCAAATTACATTACAACAATCTCAATACAGTAAGATGGGTGGTATTAGCTACACCTTTAGATTTTGTGCAGGTTTTCTTGAAAGAGCCTCCTGCTCCCCTAGCCTTGATATTGCAATGTCCAAGCTTTACACAAACAGAAAACAATTTGGAGCAGTTCATCTACAGAATGTAATGCACTATTCTTATAACAGAATAGGAATGTTAAGATTCACTACCTATCACGGGGGATTACTAGATAACGGTCGTGTACGGAAGGACAAGGGTTGGAAGACAAGTAGTGACTTCTTGCCCATCCAACTACCTTTTCAGCTTCTGCATGCAAGGATCATAAAACAAGTACAGGATTATATAGTGGGTGAACTGAAAGCCAGTACAAAATCGTCAATTTGTATCGATCAGAATTGAATGTAATAAACATTAACACATCAACTAATGTCCCAAAGATGGGAATGCAAAACTATAAGGCTACAAGTGATCTGAATAAAGAAAACTAACATTTAATATGGTTAAGAATATGTGATCTAAGGAATATGTGATCTAAGAAGCACAGCCGCTCCGATTTTGGTGTCCTGCGTGTTCTAATCATACACCCCAAGAGAGATTCACGGAGATGCCAAAACTGAACCACCTTTATCTTTCGTTTGGTGCATTCATTTACTGTCTATTTCGTCAATCTCTTTAGACTAAGTTCATTTAATGTATTGCCACTAGAATGTCATAAAGAATCCTCAAAAATATTCAGGATACGTTTGCGGACGGAGTTTCAGAAAGAAAACATGGGGTTGGTGGAGTTAGACCTCCAAACTCCAAAAAATGGAACTTTGGTGTGCTAGGGAGTGCTTTCGGAGTTAAACAAAACTCCCTTTCTAACTTGAAAACACAACCAAAACTGGAGTTAGCAGAACTCCAATATTATTGATTTTTTGTCAAAATCCATTTCTTCTTTCTTTTTTACGATACTCAGATACTAACTCCAAACACCCTATAAATAAGAGCAAAATGCTGTCGTAGAGAAATTACCTCTTCTGTAGAAGAAAAAAAATTCAAATCGAAGTCTGGCCGCAGCAAATTTACAGGTGATCGTTTCGGCTTGAGACGCCAAGGGCTCCGCCACCGCCGCCTCCCCTAGCTACAAGAAGAAAATTAACCTAATTTCCTATCAGAATCACAAGAATTACATTTCGATGAAAAAAATACAAACTTTCTAAATTCACAAGAATCCAATAGCTACAAGAAGAAAATTAACCTAATTTCCCATCAGAATCGACCGAAAGAAATAGAGGGAGTAGATACCTAGATGGGGTTTGTGATCCAGCGTCGATGCCGACGTGTCTCCGTGCCGAGGACAACCCCGACCGGATCCCGAGCCCACGCCTTCCCGAGCCCTCTTCCGACTCCACTTTCTGTTCTCGATCGAGCGTCGTCCCGCTCATCATGAGCATCGACCTCCCCGATCTTCTGAACCCGAAGCCACAACGCCTGGACGACCTCGACCCACCATATCGTTCCCGCCGCCGCCGCTTCCATCGACGAGCGAGGGGTTGGGAGCTTAGGGTTCGTGGGAGGAGGGGTTGGGGGCTTAGGGCTTAGAGTGAGACCTAGAGTTAGGGTTTGTGGGAGATTGAAAGGAGGAGATGGGAAATTTTAGGGTTTGGGGAGAGGAGGGAAGAGGAGGCAGAAGGAGAGCAAGGAGAATGAGAGTTCTTCTGAGTAAAATCGGAGGAAGGATGGAATATATTACAGAAAGTTTATTACAAGTTTGCCACCGCTCTAAACTATTAATAACGCTTTGTTTTATAAACGTTATAAAAAGCCCAGAATTAGCCCAAACCGTCATAGAAAAAAGGTATTTCTCAACTTGATAACGCTTATGTATCAGCCGTCATTAAAACTCCTTGTCGAGCGTCATTAATAGGTCTTTTTGTTGTAGTGCATCATCAATATTTATTGGTGCCTTGAGAAGCAAAGAACTGATTTTTTCAACAGGGCGAGTGCTATCAGTAACAGTCAGTGCTCAAATCTGGACTGCTAGATCTTCTCCCTGCTGATCCATGTAAAATTTGCATAACAAACATGTTGTTAACTCATATCTAGATTAGATGGAAATGGATAGACTACTTAAGTAGGTGAACTCATGTTATACAAGCACACCTGAACTCATGTTATACATATCACACACTGCTCTAACAGCACCTACACTCACACACCTTGCTACAACTGCACACAAGAATATTGAACTGCCATATTGAATATATTTCTGCCATATCTGAATTGAACTGCCATATTGAATATATTTCTGCCATATTGAATATATTTTCGTTTAATTTTTAGAATTTGAATTTTTGCTTTTGAAGCTTTTTCGATCACAGCTCTGATACTAGTTTAATATGTGGAAGCTAGGTTCATCTCGACCGGCCCCGTCCACTCCAGATCTTATCTATGACGAACCGAGGTCGTCGCCGCCTCCGTAGAGGTTCATCTCAACCGGCCCCGTCTACTCCAGATCAACTAATCGGAGGAGCATCTAAAGAAGATATTATTATGACAGATGACGGATTGTCCCCACAGCCTACTCCGTCATCGGTGGGAGGCACGCCATCTTCTCTTCCCTCTGGAGGCACCTCGTCTTCTCTTCCCTCTGTATCCAATATTGTTCCTCCTGTTGCTTCTAGTGGAGCCAATATGTATCCCGGTCTTATATTTTTGTCCAATGGAGCATATTACCGACGTCCAGGTTTTCTGGATCCCCCCACTCCACCAGAGAGGCCTGCTAATGAGACACGCATAGAGCTATGGTCCGACGAAAAAACGTAAATAATAAATAATAAATTATAGTATATTCATATATTGTCTTGTTATTTATTTCTAATTGTAATTTTATTTGTTTATTCTTAGGTTATTCCCCCTTAGAGCTGGGAATGAGCTCGGAGACATCATACGAGGAAATTTTAATGGACCTTATTTAAATTTCAGGTCTATACCAGAACCAAAGAAATACATTTTGGCTTGATATGTTGAGGGTATGTTCTAATTATTTCTAAAAATTTATGGGTCTTCTTTCTTTTGGTTATAAGAGTAATTCATAGTATTTTTATTATAATGTTTAATCTGGTATAATTTTTGATTTTCTATTTTAACTTGCAGAAGAGCTACTGGTGGCCAGACCATAGAGAGGCAGAGATCAAGAAATGTTATAAGTCGATTGCCGGCAGAAGGCTGGCGGATATGGTAAGTGACCAGAAGACTTTTGCGGCACTTGATGGAAACAAGCGCAAGGATTGGCTAAAAGAGGAATACTGGAAGAAGATGCAAGAGGATATGGCCAAACCTGAGTATAAGACTAGGTCGGACAGGGCAAAGGCAGCTCGTGCTAAAGCTGGTCTATACACGGGTGGATCGATCCCGACCGCCGAATATTTTTGACGGATGGTACGTTAATTAAAGTGTAAAATTTTATTATTTATGTATATATTATAGAGTTAGCTTTTACAGTACGAGGAGGCCACTAAGGCAGGCTTAGATACGAGTTCTGTCGACTTTCCTAAGATATTCGAACGTACCCATAAACGAAAGAAAGATGGAAAGTTAGTAGACGAACGGGCTACCAAAGCATTTGTAAATATTTACTTGTCTTTCAACAACTTGCTTTGCTTTTCTTCTATTCCTGTATATAATTTTGTGGTAAAAGCTTGGATATAATCTTGTGGTAAAAATTTGGTGTCATAAGAACACTGACTGGACCTTGATGTCACTTTCTGAGTGTTTCTGTGGTACAAAAACATGACCAGAGACCACTTATGAAATGAATGGATTTGTGATACAACAATGTTAAATTAGAATGAAAATATGGATTGTCTGCTGGTACTCTAGTGATGCTTTCGTCTTCAAAGCCACAATGTTAAATTTTAACAACTGAACTGCACAATGTATCCATAGATTAATTTGGGGAAGAATGTATATCTACTAGCTAGTACTTCTAGCCTCTCTTCTATACAACATGAACTATATGTCTAATATAAAAAGTAGAGTGCATTGTTTTAACTGTATCTTTATCTTTACAAATAAAAATTCATATTCTTCAAAAACACGTAGTTTGGTTGTAATTTTCTATACTCATGATACAATTATATATACAGGAGGCCTACGAGAAATTGGAGAGTCATGCCTCTCAAGCGGCTGATCAGAAAGGGGGGCCGCTGGTACTAGTATGCCACGTATGTCCTCTGAAAGAAATGACTTGTGGGTACAGGCTGTTGGGAGAGGAAAGGGCGGTAGCGTGTACGGTACCGGGTCGTTAGCATCGCAACCGTCGAGATACGCCAGAGCTCTTCCACCTGTACAGTCTACTACCGGTCCTGCACATGCTACTACTTCTACTGGATTTCTTACTATGGAGCAGATGGCCACCATGATGTTCGACTTTCAGAGACAGCTGAGACATATTACGGAGTTGGTGTCTTCTACTAGTGCTCATCATGGTACCACTGCTCATTCTGGTAGTCCGACTGTACCTCCTCCTGCAGCTCCTCCTTCCTTTACTCCAGCTACTGTACCGTCTGTTGCTCCTCCGGCCACGTCTCCATCTGTTGCTCCTCCGGCTACGTCTCCATCTTTTGTTCCTCCGGCTACGTCTCCATTTGTTGCTCCTTCGGCTACTTCTGTTCCAGCTCCTATTTTTACGACGAGCCAACAAGCAGCATTAGTTACGTTCATGACACAGTTTATGGGCAGCATACAGCCACCATCGTCTTGACTTTCTATGCTTTCGTATCACCAGAGATATACTATTTTGTGCTTGTTACATTAGTTTATCTTTTTGTTATATGGATGATCGATGGTAATATCTTTTTGTTATATGGATGATCGATGGTAAATGGTTGGACATGATTGAACATGACTGATACATATACATATATATATATATATATATATATATATATATATATATATATATATATATATATATATATATATATATATCTTTGCTTTTCTGTTTGTGTATTGTGTATGTTATTACTTTTTTGTTCATATAATTGATAACTATTGTGATCCTAAAAGCTGTTTGCACTGTATCTGTTGTGGACTTGTTTATATATATTAATTTTACAGAATAGTTTAGCATGAATCCTGCAAATCTGGAAAATATAAATGACTCAGCAACGGAATAGCGACTAACCAGCGATGACCTAGAATGTAACTTGCAATGACTCAGCGACTAAATATCTGGAGAAAAAAAATAAGCGACTAACCAACGACAAAGCAGCGATTAAAGTTGTTCGTCGCTAGTAAACAACTGTAATCATTACAATCGTAAATACGTCGTCAGTTAGTTGCCCGTTAGTCGCTAAATTAGCTACTAACTTAGTAGTCGCTGATTAGTCGCTAGGGTTCGTCGCTATTTCAGTCGGTAGTTAGTCGCTGTAGCGACTAACTAGCGACTAAAAGTGATCAGCGACGATGCATTTAGCGACGAACTTTTTTTGTCATGGGTTAGTCGCTAATTTGCTTTAGCGACTGAAATGTCTGTTTTAGCGACTGAAATTTCAGTCGCTATTTAGCTATTTTTTGTAGTGAACAACCAATTCCGAATGATCTAGGATGTGGCTCGGGTCTGGGATATAATATCATAATTAGGATATGTGGAATACATCATGTACCTCACTTAGCGACGGCGGGAGAGCGAGACGATAGGATACATCTCCTACTCGCTCTAGGATATCGAACGGCCCTATATACCTAGGACTAAGCTTTCCCCATACGCCGAAATGAATGATGTCATGGTTAGGCGAAATTCTCAGGAATACATGGTCGCCGACCGAAAACTCAAGAGGGCGCCGATATGAATCGGCCCAATGGCGCTGGCGATCCTGGGCAACTCGAAGATGATCTCTAACTCTCCTGACCACTTCAACGGTCTGAGCAATCATTTTCGGACCGAGCATCTGTCTCTCTCCGACATCGTCCCAAGCTAGCGGGAATCTGCACTTCCTACCATACAGTGCCTCGAACTGTGCCATCTGGATACTGGCCTGGAAGCTGTTGTTGTACGAGAATTCCACCAGGTGCAGGTGATCTTCCCATGAACCACTGAAGTCAAGTGTACATGACCGCAACATATCTTCAAGAGTCTGGATCGTGCGTTCCGACTGACCATCCGTCTGCGGGTGATATGCTGAGCTGAATTGGAGATGAGTTCCCAAACTCTCTTGCAAGCTACGCCAAAAGTAAGACGTAAATCTGGAATCTCGATCCGAGGTGATACTGACTGGCACACCGTGCAATCTGACAATCTACTTGAGATACATCTCTGCTAACGGAGCCGTCGACTGACCAACTCTGAATGGGAGAAAGTGAGCCACCTTCGTGAGCTGGTCAACTATAACCCAAATAGCATCTCGACCAGCTGGGGATCTAGGCAATCCAGTCACGAAATCCATGGTCACATGCTCCCACTTTCAGTCTAGAATAGGCAAGGGCTGAAGAAGTCCTGCTGGTCTCTGATGTAGTGCCCCGACCCGCAAGATGCCTTATGATGGATGGTTGGTTCGATGAAGCCTTGTTGGAATTGGGATTATACGAAGGATCGCTTGGAAGGCTATGCGATCGAGACGGGAATCGTCGTATGAATGTGAGTAGTGTTGAACCATTCAAAGATCCTTTAGCTTCACGCTTAAAATAAAGGATAGTGTGCTATGTTTCTTATTGTGTTGTTCAATAATACCTTGCCTGGAATTTGAAAAGATAATGAAAGATAAGAATCACCTGAACATAAACTGTTGTGGCTAAATAAATTGTATGCTTGTACGATGTTGCGATAAAATACATGATAGATGAAGGCAAAGTCCAAAATACTTGGGCGGTGAGTATATCGAGCTTTGGCTCGATGAATAGTTGGCAAATCAGATGCTAAGACCCAAAAACTGGGCAGTGAGTATGCTTGAATTGCATTCGAATGAATGTATGCTAAACAGATGCTAAGTTCCAGGAATTGGGTGGTGAGTACATAGAGTTTGGTTGGAAGGATGTATGGTATGAAAGATGTGGCAAAAGGATTAGGTAACAACATTCTATTATCCTGTCGCCGATGTAGAATGTTGATTACGCCAAGACCCTGGATTGGGCAGATGATAATGTGAGCATTGGCTCAAGACAAGATGGCAAGATGGCAATATGAATGAGAATGGTGGCTGAATTACTTAATTTTCCTTATCATGCATTATATGTTTTCTTCTTAGATAACTTGCATATAGTTGCATGGTCATGGACAACTTATCGACAAGGTGGTTTCTCGAACGGTATTCCTGGGCCATGGAACCCGGTTCGTCCTAGGAAAAACCAATGCTGAAGTAGTAGCAGTGCTGAAGTAGTAGCACGGTATACAGGACTTGCAGTGGGGCTAGCTATCTCCACTGGCAAGGGCGTTGTATACCTGTAAGTCGGTCCAAGATGGCGTGTCGCCAGTGACCTTCATATAGATAGGTCAAGTGCTAATGATGTCTTATGAAGGCAGAGTAAGTTATTACTCAAATACAGGGAAGGATGTCGGCTGTTGGTAAGAATCACCTGAACGGTGATATTTATATTGAATCATGATATTGTTCCTAACAATGTCTTGTGCAGGCAGAGTAAGTATTATAAATGTACAGGGATGGCTACACGACCGTGGGTAAGAATCACCAAAGGGTGATAACTGCATGCTTTAAATTATGTTGGCTATGAGATTTGCATGCTTTACTTCTTGTCGGCTATAACATAAAATTGACCCTAAGGCAACGAGAAAGACCACTGTTAATAATGTTCTGTAACATGATTACTTAGTGTTGTCTTCTTAGGTGAGTTGGGCCAGCACCGCTCGCCAGTACATTGATGATGTACTGACCCACGTTGTGGGCAATATTACAGGTGTTTGCTTGGGGGAAATCCTGTGAATCAGTGCTTGGCATCGATGAATCGGATGGGTGTACAGAAGCTCTTCTTTGAAGACGATGTCTTCTGCTATATGGGACATAATGTATGAAACAGGAGAACTCAGTTGTACCAGTGAGATTGTAGCCATATTGGCAAGTTCATTGTAGAGAAGTCGGTATATTCATTTGTAGCCTAAAGGGCAAGTTTATACATTCAGTTGATTATTCAAGAGTATTGTAATCAATTGTAAACTCTGTATTCCGCTGCAAGTCTTGTAATCCATTATGATTATCAATAAAGAGATACATTTCTTCATATCTTGTGTGACTTCAAATTATCTGCTTGGTTCTGCTGCGTTATCGATGTTTTCTGAGAAATACCAGGAACTGTAATGGTTTTGCCTTGTACAAGTGCAATCTAGACTTGTACGGCATCACGCCCAGTGGCTAGTTTTCGATCCTCCGGGATCGGGGCGTGACATAATGGTATCAGAGCACGGCTTTACGTCCTTGGATTTCTATTCGATTTGTTTCGAATCAATGTTGCTACTAAGATGATTCTAAGCTGCTTTCGCGATGATTCAAAGATTGTTTCTGCGACTATTCAAAGTTGCTCCTACGGTGAATCAAAGTTGCTTCCGCGAATACTCAAAGTTGCTTCTGCGATGAAATCAAAGTTGCCTCTATGATGACTCATAGTGCTTCTGTGATTATTATGTGTTGCTTCCAAACTATTCTAAGTTGTTTCCTTAACAAAAAATCCGTTGATCATTCTAACCTCTCACTGGGTGTTCCATACAATAAGTTTAAATATGTGGGCTGTGATATGTGTGTTTTGTTGAATTTTTAAAAGATACCAAAAAGAATAACAATGATACGATACGATAATAAGTTTGTGATGTATGCTGGATGTCTTATGTGTGGGATTCTTGAAGTCGATTGTTTTACAGCAATCGACCGTGGGTGATGGTTTGGTATGTTGGAACAGAATGTGCATGTATTTCAGTGAATGGGAATCGACAGAATCTTGAGTCGATATTTGTGGTCAGCATAACCATTGTAGGATGGATTGTCCATATTGGATGTTGGTTTGATGCGAGGGAATATTATGTCGGAATGGCTTGAGCTCTGAGTGGTATATTACATATACCCTCGTCGTGATAAGATGTCCCTTGACCCTGGATGTGTTTATTATTTTGTGATTGCTTTACCTATAAGGTATTGGGTGGTATCGAATCGTAGCTGAGATTACAATTGATATATGACGGCTAGGAATGTCCCTTGATTGTTAAGTTGGATGACCCGTTGTGAGATTTTTGATGTGTTCGGATGAACCATCGCTAGACCTTGTCGGTTAGCATCATGTTGGGTAATAAGAGAATTGAGAATATGAAATGAATGCCTTGGTTGGGAAGGAAATGAATTTTAGATTCAGGCG
This sequence comes from Iris pallida, assembly GCA_029216955.1. Lineage (NCBI taxonomy): Eukaryota > Viridiplantae > Streptophyta > Magnoliopsida > Asparagales > Iridaceae > Iris > Iris pallida. The sequence continues at coordinate 3,933,368 of JANAVB010034019.1, forward strand.
AAGACTTGGATCAGTTGAGTAAAAAGGATTGTAGGCTTGGTAATGATGGTGTAGTGTTGCTATCGAAAGATTTTGCGAGAACAACTATGGACCGAATATTGAACGATGTTGGAATTGAGTGAAAGAAATTGTATGTTGGATATCGACAGAATTGATGGTGATGTTAGGCGGTTATCGGGATGTTGCGAATGATTTAGAAGATGCAGAGAGTTGCATCGACCGAAAATATTGAGAATGGGATTGAGGAATAGATGATCTTAGCACGTGGTGCATTGTGCTTGAGAGAAATTGATGTCCCGAATTAACAAGTTATGACCCTTGACTATTTTGAGGCATAAAGAATGGGTACTTGTTCCTTAATGCATGAAAGAATAGATGTTCCTTACGAGAGTCGAATGGCTGGGATACAAATAAGTATCGAGGTGCAGTGATATGTAATAGACCCTGTCGGTAGATGATGTTGTCACTTGAATAACAAGTTTGGTGGAATATAGAATTATGGAATTTTGACTTAGCTAATGAGTTATGTTATATCCACTAAGATGACCGATATACGAATGCTAGATGATTGGTGCTATAGAGATTGGATCGATGCATGAATAATAAATCTTCTTATGGAATCACAAGGAGATGATGCAAAACGAATATTGATGGTTAACGTGAATTGCTAAGAGATGACCGTGTTGGTGCTAGAAAATTTATAAATGATGCCTCAGAAGAAATACGATTTTATAGTTACCTATGTTATTGGTTAAGGAGTACAGAACGTATCGATGATCTAAGAATGTGGGAAACGTATATGTCGCAAAGAGAACATAAGAAGAGATCGTAAGTGATAAACTATGGAGGTAACAATGTTGGATTATGATTCAGAATAGTTAACCCGATTGAATAGACAATTTGAGTATGATATGAAGATACAAGTCGGATTGAACAAGTGATGCTATGTCTATGCAAGTGGAAATTGAAAGTTTGAATATTCGATTGATAAGTTTTATGTGATAGCTTCGAGATTGACCCATAGAGTTGTGGGATAGAAGTGTCGGATAGAATTGGTCGGTTGCGGGTAAGTCTAGAATGAGACTTCGTTGGGTATGACCCGAGTATAAGTACGGGTAGAAAGACTTGACACTAGAATGTCGCCTGGTTGCCTAGATTGTTTGCTGGTTGCCTAGATTGTCGGTTGGTTGCCTAGATTGTTTGCCGGTTGCCTAGATTGTCGGTTGGTTACCTAGAGTGTTGGTTGGTTGACTAGAGTGTCGGTTGGTTGCCTAGAATGTTGGTTGGTTGAGTTTCAGATTGGTTGGATATGTTCTTCAGTTGTCCGTGTTGGGAATAAGTTCATATAGGGTGGTGTCCCATGTCCCTAAGTTGGTCAGACCATAGAGTTGCCCTATGATAAGAATTGGTTGCCTTTAAGATCAGAGATAAGTATGTCCCTGATAGCTACTCATCTCATATGAGCTAGCTGAATGTTTGGTTTAGCTTAGAATAGCTGGCCGTAGAGACTTGACTGAATGCTAAGTTGACTGTTGAAAAACCGTAGGATGTCCCTATTGATGTTGCGTGAGTATAGTCGGAATGAGTAAGATGTGTTGGAAGGTAGGCTTCGGAATAGAATGGATATTTGGGAAATTTGATGTTATAATATTAGATGGGATGACGGATCATGTTGGTTTCGAAAATTGGTTGCCTTTATTGGAATGCTGGATATTGTTAGAACTGGTTGGATTTGGTTGATTAATATTGAGCTGCATAATTGGATGGTAGTGCCTTGAGACAGTTAGAAGAATTTCATTGATCGGATCAGAATTAAGAATAAGTATAACGACGAAATGGGATGGTGCATGTAGCCGAGATCGGCGAAAGCGAATGTGAATAGGAATGACCCTCAGGATTAATGTTGTTGGATATAAGAGTTGCTTATGTGAGAGGATAATATATTGGCTTGATCAATACGAGAAAATGTTGGAGTACAGCGAGAAATGTTGCTAGAGTGGAATGGTGGTACAATTTGAAGGATGGTACAATTTGGAAGATGGATCATGATCGAGAAATTTACAAGTTGCAACAAAGTGTATGGATGCGAACGATGATGAGTACGAGATTTAACCGATGAGATCAGGGTATCGAAAAGAAATGTGGCAATAGGTTTATCAACTTTGGTGGCATGGATGACAATGAACTTGAAAGGAATACTTGATATATCTAAGTCTGAATACGTTAGAAAACGTTGGGATCGATTGTGGAAAATTTATCGAGTTGGAATTGGCAACATCTATTGTCTTATTAGTTGGTTGGGATATTGAATAAAATAAGTGGGATTATACGAGATGTAAAGAGAATTACTGATGTTTGGGAAATAAAGGTATACCGTAGCTCGTTCGTTTTCTCTATCACTGAACTTGGCTGAAGTGCATGTATTTCGGGGACGCCTTAAATATGTGTATGATTCCAACTAAGTGGTATGCTGAATTCAAGCGAAGCCACGGGGAGAATTGTTATGTGCTAAGGATTTGCACGAGTGTCGGAGGAAAGATCAAAGATGATAAACTATTTTGAATCAATTGGGATACTGTAACGAGACGGTACATTACTTGAAATCAATCGAGAGATTGAGGAGAAATATTAAATGGTGTAAGTTGATTGTTGAAAAGTTTCATAAAAAGTTGGTTGAAGTTTTGGGGATGAGTTTTGTTTTAAGTTTCGAGGACGAAACTTTTTCTGGGTGGTATATATTGTAGTGTCCCGACCCGCAAGATGCCTTATGATGGATGGTTGGTTCGATGAAGCCTTGTTGGACTTGGGATTATACGAAGGATCGCTTGGACGGCTATGCGATCGAGGCGGGAATCGTCCTATGAATGTGAGTAGTGTTGAACCCTTCAAAGATCCTTTAGCTTCACGCTTAAAATAAAGGATAGTGTGCTATGTTTCTTATTGTGTTGTTCAATAACACCTTGCATGGAATTTGGAAAGATAATGAAAGATAAGAATCACCTGAACATAAACTGTTGTGGCTAAATGAATTGTATGCCTGTACGATGTTGCGATGAAATACATGACAGGTGAAGGCAAAGTCCTAAATACTTGGGCGGTGAGTATATCGAGCTTTGGCTGGATGAATAGTTGGCAAATCAGATGTTAAGACCCAAAAACTGGGCAGTGAGTATGCTTGAATTGCATTCGAATGAATGTATGCTAAACAGATGCTAAGTCCCAGGAATTGGGCGGTGAGTACATTGATTTTGGTTGGAAGGATGTATGGTGTGAAAGATGTGGCAAAAGGATTGGGTAACAATATTCTATTATCCTGTCGCCGATGTAGAATGTTGATTACGCCAAGACCCTGGATTGGGCAGATGATAATATGAGCATTGGCTCAAGGCAAGATGGCTAGATGGCAAGATGGCAATATGAATGAGAAGGGTGGCTGAATTACTTAGTTTTCCTTACCATGCATTATATGTTTTCTTCTTAGATAAGTTGCATATAGTTGTATGGTCATGGACAACTTGTCGACAAGATGGTTTCTCAAATGGTATTCCTGGGCCATGGAACCCGGTTCGTCCTAGGGAAAACCAATGCTGAAGTAGTAGAAGTGCTGAAGTAGTAGCACGGTATACAGGACTTGCAGTGGGGCGAGCTACCTGCACTGGCAAGGGCGCTGTATACCTGTAAGTCGGTCCAAGATGGCGTGTCACCAGTGACCTTCATATAGATAGGTCAAGTGCTAATGATGTCTTATGAAGGCAGAGTAAGTTATTACTCAAATACAGGGAAGGATGTCGGCTGTTGGTAAGAATCACCTGAACGGTGATATTTATATTGAATCATGATATTGTTCCTAACAATATCTTGTGCAGGCAGAGTAAGTATTATCAGGGATGGCTACACGACCGTGGGTAAGAATCACCAAAGGGGGATAACTGTATGCTTTAAATTATGTTGGCTATGAGATTTGCATGCTTTACTTTTTATCGGCTATAACATGAAATTGACCCTAAGGCAACGAGAAAGACCACTGTTAATAATGTTCTGTAACATGATTACTTAGTGTTGCCTTCTTAGGTGAGTTGGGCCAGCACCGCTCGCCAGTACATTGATGATGTACTGACCCACGTTGTGGGCAATATTACAGGTGTTTGCTTGGGGGAAATCCTGTGAATCAGTGCTTGGCATCGATGAATCGGATGGGTGTACAGAAGCTCTTCTTTGAAGACGATGTCTTCTGCTATACGGGACATAATGTATGGAACAGGAGAACTCAGTTGTACCAGTGAAATTGTTGCCATATTGGCAAGTTTATTGTAAAGAAGTCGGTATATTCATTTGAAAGCCTAAAGGGAAAGTGTATATATTCAGTTGGTTATTCAAGAGTCTTGTAATCAATTGTAAACTCTGTATTCCGCTGCAAGTCTTGTAATCCATTATGATTATCAATAAAGAGATATATTTCTTCATATCTTGTGTGACTTCAAATTATCTGCTTGGTTCTGCTGCGTTATCGATGTTTTCTGAGAAATACCAGGAACTGTAATGGTTTTACCTTGTACAAGTACAATCTAGACTTGTACGGCATCACGCCCAGTGGCTAGTTTTCGATCCTCCGGGATCGGGGCGTGACATCTGATGTTCAGCCTTAACCTATTGGCAGACCAAACACCGAGAGACAAAATGGACTATCTCCCTCTTCATGCCATTCCACCAAAAGTGCTGACGAATATCACGGTACATCTTCGTACCACCGGGATGAATGAAATACTGAGAACTGTGACCTTCTGCCATGATCTCCCATCTGATATCTCCACTGGGTATACAAAGACGCTTACCATGTCGAAGTGTACCATCTTCATGGATGCATAACTCTGGTCTTCGTCCTGCCTCACACTCTGCTCTGAGTCGCTGAAGCTTGGAATCTGCTGACTGAGCCATCTTGATCCTCTCAACTATAGTGTACTGAACGTGCATACTGGCCATTAATGTCACACAGGAAGGGAGAACAACTTCGATACCCATCTTCTGAAGATCTGCTAACAGTTCTGGTTGCGTTGTTAGGAAATAAACTCCGGCTCTCCTGTTCAAAGCATCTGCTACAACGTTGGCCTTCCTAGGATGATTCTGCTAGTTGACATCATAATCTACAAGTAGCTCTAGCCATCTCATCTGACGCATGTTAAGTTCCTTCTGGGTGAAAACATACTTCATGCTCTTATGGTCGGTGAAAATCTCCACCCTATCTCCATTCAAATAGTGCCTCCACAACTTAAGTGCAAATACTACTACTGCCAGCTCCAACTCATGGGTCGGATAATTCCTCTCATGATCACGAAGTTGATGTGACACATAAGCTATTACCTTCCCATGCTGCATCAGAACACATCCCAAACCTCTGCCTGAAGCATCACAATATACAGAATCCTCCGATCCCATCTGGAAGCGTGAGAATAGGAGCCGTCATCATGCCTCGCTTCAACTTCTCAAAAGAATCCTGGCACTCGGCTGTCCAAGTAAACTGCACATCCTTGCGGGTCAACTGGGTCAATGGTGCTGAAATCCGAGCAAAGTCCGAAACAAATCGCCGGTAGTAACCAGCCAAGCTAAGAAAAATGCGAACTTCTACAACTGTGCTGGGCACTGGCCACGACTCAATGGCCACGATCTTCTGGTGGTCCACTTCTAACTCCTCTGGTGATGATGTGACCCAAGTACGAAATATGATCGAGCCAGAACTCGCATTTACTGAACTTGGCATATAACTGGTGCTCCCAGAGGATCTGAAGAACCACTCGGAGATGCTGCTCATGCTCCGCTTCACTCTTGCTGTAGACCAGGATGTCATCTAGGAACACAATCACGAACTGATCCAAATAAGGCATGAAGATGCGATTCATGAGATCCATGAATACAGCCGGCGCATTGGTTGCTCTAAACGGCATAACGAGGAACTCCCAATGCCCAAACCTCGATCTAAAAGCTGTCTTCGGGATGTCCTGCTCTCTGACTCTGATCTGATGATATCCTGAGCGCAAATCGATCTTCGAAAACACTGCTGCCCCCTTGAGTTGATCAAATAAGTCATCTATCCTCGGGAGAGGATATCTGTTCTTGATTGTCACTGAGTTTAAGGTACGATAATCTACACACAACCTGGACGCACCATCCTTCTTTTTACAATAAGCATCGGGGCTCCCCAAGGCGATCCACTAGCACGAATGAATCCCTTGGTTCTAAGTTCTTCAATCATCTTGTATAATATCTCCAACTCTGACGGTGCCATCCTGTAGACTCTCTCCGACACTGGGGCAGTTCCTGGAATCAAGTCTATGGTGAACTCGATCTTTCGCTCTGGCAACATCCCTGGAAGCTCTTCTGGGAAAACATCCGGGAACTCTTCAACTATCCGGGGTAACTGTACTGCTGCTACGGCCATCCGCAATACTGGAGGAGGAGACTCTACTTCGCCTCGGGAAAAGGAAAACTCTGGCTCGTATGGAATACAAAAAACAACCCTGCCAATATGGCAGTCTATTCTAGGATACTGGTTCCTCAACCAATCCATCCCTAAGACCATATCATAATCGTCCATCGGGAACTCTATCAATCTAGTAGAAAATTCTCTACCGCTAACTACGATCCGACACGAGAAAAACACTCTATCTACTCCCACAAGTCCGTTACCAGTAAGTATATTGAGTCTTACTGATAATGACTCGGGCTCCAATTCTATCCGTGTCACGAATCGTGCAGACATAAATGAATGCGATGCACGAGAATCAAATAAAGCTAAAGCTGGAAAGGAATTGACGAGAATAGTACCTGCCACTACCTCTCCCGGTGCCAATCCTTCCTCTACGGTCATCACCATAGCCTGACATGTCCTCTGGGTGCGGGTGCCCTCTGCTGGAAACCTCTCCGCCTATTCTGGACCTGGGCTTGGGCTTGTGCATACTGTTGGGGGTGTTGTTGCTGGAATGCCTAGAACTGAGGTGGCAAGGGCCTTTGAGGCTGGTAGTGCTGCTACTGGACTGTTGCTGGTCCTCTCACCAAAGAGCTAGAAAGGTTGGACGATGATGAACCACCCCAATTCGGGCAGGATCCAACCTTATGATCTGCTGCTCCACAAGCCATGCACAATCCCTGAGCCCTGCGACATTCTGCTACCACATGTCCTGGCTTTCCGTAATACGAACATCCTACTGTGGAATAGTACTTTTGCTTCTGCTACTGAGGGTACGTCGGGGCTGAATGCTGAACCGACATCACTGAGGCCGCTCGCCTCGGAGCTCCAATAGTCAAAGTCCTGGCTGCCGGGGCTGGGGCTGACGATTGGTTCATCTGGCTGTAGGATCGCTTCCGACCCCCGGCCCTATCCACGATCCTCTAGGAGGTATACTCATGCCTCCTAGCTACTCTCAAGACTACATCGAAAGTCTGATGCTCAAACTGCTCAACTGCCAATAAAATCTCCAAGTAAAGTCCCTGCTGAAATCGCTGAGCTTTATCATACTCGGTTGCCACCAAAGTGAGAGCAAACCAACTGAGTCTGGAAAACTCGGTCGCATATCCATCGACCGTCCTGCCCATCTACTTCAGATTGGTGAACCTCGTCTGTAGATCGTACCGACTACAGCATCGAAGTACTTGGTCTGGAATCTCTCTCTGAATACTGCCCAAGCAATAGGAGCTCTCAATCCAACTGCAAGCGCTGCCCACCAGCTGCGGGCCAAATCCAATAACTGTAGGCGCACCACGGCCACCTTCTCGTCTTCTGGGGTTCTGGCTGCTTCTAGAATCACCTCTGTGTCCTGAAGCCAAGCATCTGCGGCGATAGCATCTTTGCTACCATCAAAGAAGAGAGGGTTCAAGTGCTTGAAGCTGTTGGCCGCGCTGTTACCCTGATGACCTCCTTTGGTCAGAGCATCTGTCACTGCCTGGTGCAAAGCATCTCCCCGACGATCTTGGGAAGCTATCAAGGTCCTGACAAGACCTACCAAAGTGCCATCATCAGGTTCTACAGGCTGAACTGGCTGGACTGGTGGCTCTCCTCTGGTAGGCATGACTCTGGAGGCCACTCCGGAATGCTGGGCTTGATCTCTGGGTTGTTGTTGGTCTATGGGAGGTGCTCCGCCTTGCTGATCGGCAGGGCCAGGTACAATGCCATTGAAGAAGACGACATGGGGAACAATAAGGAAGGACCAAGACAATTCAACGATACAAGCAGGTGATCAGGTCAAGAATCCAGGGATTCAGAGGATACGAACAGAGATCAAGGACGAGTGCTGATTGAGACATCTATTCGGTAAACCCTCGCATATCTTGATTTACAAGACCTGCATGGGCCACCACTTAAACTATGTCACGCCCCAGAACCAGAATACTGGAGAGCGGGGGCAGACATAGCCAGCTACGTATATGGAAGTGCAATCCACCTCGCTATACGGTCACGGCTGTCTAGATACATGAGGGTTTAACTACAAGCCAACAGTCTCTTAAGGTCATGAACAAGCCTAATGTCTCAATCGCAAGCAAGTAAATAGATGTTACAAGATGTAAGATCACCAAATATACAATAGTAAGGCATCCCAAACATTACATATTTAGTTGATCATGAAGCTAGTCATTACAAAATGTCAGGACTAGCAAGAGTTAAGTCATACATGATCAATCCTAGGATCTGTCAACCATGTTACAGCCCGTAGGCAGACAATAAGTAAAGGTGCAATCGAGCTAAACAGGTGCTCGTCGGCTAAACGCCTCAAAAGAATATTTTTACAATAAAATGGGAGAGCCAAAAATAACCCACCCGTTGCCCTGGTTACGCCTGGTGGTCACCATCGGGCTGGAAAGTCGGTAGATCCTCTGGAGCTGCTCCAAAATCTGGCCATACAAAACCAGCTGGGTCAGACCCCAGAAAGAGCAAGTGCCACAAAGGAAACTTCACTTAAGAACTAAAACCAGCAATTAGCACAGAAGATAATAATAATAATATAGTAAAACTGGAGAGATATAACATCACGAGGATATACGGTAAGATAACCATGGATCCATTCAGATAACCAGGTTACAACCCTTAAACCAAACAAGGACCAAGCAATAATTATGGCTTGATACTTTAACTAACTAGGAACCATTCAGATAACCATGGAACCATTCAGATAACCATGGAACCATTCAGATAACCAGGTTATTCCCCATTCAACAATCACGGCCAAGCAATAATTATGGCTTGATACTTTAACTAACTAGGGTTATCACATGTCTAGTTACTAACAAGATGCAGCGAGATTATTCCACAGCCATAAGCCCTGCAGACCATCCAGGTTACCCAGGTCAAAATATTAGGGGTTGAATTCATGTGGGTACATCGTCCAGGAAATGCATGTACCCTTAGGTGACTTAGAGGGTGCAACACATGACAGTGTGCTGGAAATGTGCCCTACTCGACGGCAGGCTACAGATCCCAAGTGCGCCCAGGTAACGGGATTGCCTGTAGCTGGGAAATCTCTTCATGACTACTGTGTTATTCTAGTTATTAACCTTAGTCCATTTCAGTGGGTACTTCTGACCGTGGTACTCAGGAGTCCCATCCTAAGCATGATGCAAGATAAGACTGGTTCATTTGTACAAGCACAATCGTCCACGGTGTCCAGGTTATTTACACTTGTCATGTCATGTTATGAAGCTGTCGCAACAGTAGTCCGAGATATATCATGTCAGGTTTATTTTTCAGGAGTGTGCCACGACGGGCCACTATCAGGTCATGTTACTTGTCAAGAGTGCACCACTACAGGTCACTGTCGTGTTCATGCTACAAGTGCAGGATAACATAGTACAAGCCTTCCATCAAAAGGTCCAAGTGATACTGAGAGTCACAAGGCATGAGTTAATAATAATACTAAATAATATGAATAATAATTAAATAACCAGGTAAGGCACGGGAGGGAGCTATGTGGCTCAAAGAAATGAGTCCATGCGGCTGAGTCGATGTGGGTTCATGCGGCCCAGAATTTCGAGTTCATGCGGCTAAGAAGGGAATAGAGCCTATGCGGCTGGGAACGAACTAAGTCCCATAAGGCCAGGGGAGAAGGCCTATGCGGCTGGCGGGGATGTAGATCCATGCGGCTCGCGGGGGAGCGGGTCCATATGCGGCTGGAAGTAAGTAGGGGCATATGCAGCTGGCGGGATCAAGTTCTATGCGGCTGAAGTAAGAAAGGCTATATGCGGCTGAGAATGAGCGGAGCCTCATGCGGCTAGAAATAGAAGAGGGACGCATGCAGCTCAGTTAGGAGCCCATGTGGCTGGATTCGATTCGGGGTGTATGCGGCCAGCGGGAGAAGCATCTCATGCGGCTGGAAAGAGTCAGCCGCATACGGCTAAGTTCAGATGAGTCATATGCGGCTGGATAGACATCATGCGACCAGGAATGGAACTTGCCGCATAAGGCTATGCGGCTAAGTTCAATTGCTCATGCAGCTAGAAGGAAACTTACCGCATAAGAAGTCATCTGGCTAAGTTCAAGCGATAGGGATTAATCATACGGTCAAGTCAAAATTATCACGCCCCGACCCGTAATCACCCGAATCATCGTCCTCGTACGGGGCGTGATGCCGCACGAGCCTGGAGTTGCGCTCGTGCAAGGCATCACGCCCCCTGCAAGGACGATGATTCGGGTAATTCCGGGTCGGGGTGTGATAAATTGGTATCAGAGCTCTAGGCTCAATTTTTTCTGGACGCTCGCTTCATTACAATTCTAAAAGTTGCCCACCACCACTTGATATCACTCTTGACTCTCCTCGATGCCGCACTGGATGTTCCATACAATAAGTCTAATACAAAATCATGTAATTTTGCCGCATGTGTTTTAGAAATTACATGATGTTTGCTAAGAAAGTCACGAAGGGTATATTGCATTGAATACAACGAGCCATAAAAATATTAGTTGCTGCAAGCGCAACAAATTGTGAAATACGATTTGAGATGTTGTTGCAATGTAACATGTTGAATAAGAAATAAAATGATACACGATGTACAATAAGTTAATGGTGAATATGTATTAAAATGAAAGTGAGAAGTGATAAGCCAATACCGAATGTGTTAAACGGATTTGGGCATTGACTTGGAAAGTCGGGAATAAATCGATGCATGATGTGCAATGCATGTTGGAAGTAAAATCATTGCACGTGGTGCAACGCATATCAAATTAATCGTTGCACGAAGTGCAAAGGAAATTAGAAATAAACCGTTGTACAAAGTGAAATAAAATACGAAAATAAATCGTAGCACGATGTGCAACGCGTATCGGAAGTAACATTTGTTGCACGGGATGCAACGCATATCTGAATAAATTGTTGCACGAGATGCAACGTAAGGAAAGAATTGAAAGAATTGTAATCGTAAATCGATAGAACGAATCGTTCGGTTGCACACCAAACTTATGTTGGCAAACGAGAACATTGATCGAGTTGTGTCAGATTTTGATAGAATCAAAGTTACGGTTGTGATCAAGCACGATCACTGCGGAAATCGTGAGTCGGAAGAGATTGTCGGTTTATACTAAGTATAGTGCGAGGGAGATGGCTTGATTTCGAGTGGTATATGCCATACCACGTAGGCGATGAATGACTCAATTCTGAGTGGTATATGGTATATCCCTTGTGCGATGAATTGCATCGACGCGTTATGAGAATTGCGAAAGGTTTGTCCGTAATGGACGGAAGAGTACCGAGACTCGATTGGAAATTTGTATGACAGTATGTTGATGCAAGTGTTCTTCGAAAATTGGTTGGGACGATAAGGCGAGACGCGTATCGATGAATGATACGTCAGACGAGAATGATAAGTCGGTTGGGCGACTGTGACTAGCGGAACGATTATGCCTTGAAGCAATAATCGGATCGACGGGATAGTAAATTCGAAATGTTGAAATCGAACCGCACGACTTGCGATCTCGATAGAAATATTCGGCTAGGCGAATCGAATCGCACGACTTGAGATCTCGATAAAAATATTGGGCGAGACGAATCGAATCGCACGACTTGCAATTTCGATAGAAATGTTGGGCGATACGAATTATAATCGAATCGCATGATGTACGACTTCGGTAAAGAGTTGGTTGACGTGAATAATCATGCCTAAGAAATAGTTGGTTACATTACGGAAAAACTCATTTGAGTACGACTGAAAAACGTGCGAAACTTAGAGGGCGAAAGATCGTATGACTCGAGGGTTCGATGTTGGATAATCAGTAACTCGGTTACGCGATCAAGGCATAGCGAAATGCAACGAATCGAGAAACGATTCGAGACTAACAAAAATGTTTATAGAAAACTTGGAAGTATTGCAATGCAAGTTGTCGACGTTGAAACAGATTCAAAGTTGACCCTTACGCTATCGAAATTGATACAACGTATCGAGATCGATACATAAGAAAATATAAGCACAATGTGGGAATACAAAATGGAGTGCGCCTTGCGCTATCAAAGTTTTGTAAATAACGATACGAGAAGGAATGAACTGGTTGATCATGAACTTCGTGATTGATCAAGATGAGACTATAAGTCATCGACAATTGCTCGATGCGTATAGCATCTCGTGTGTCGATCCGCGAAATAAGATAGACTCGAACTTGATGCGAGTAGATGCATCGTGAATAGAAAATCATCGACGGGAGTGCATGTCTTTACTCGAAGGATAGTGCGCATCAGTTGCGCCGATAGAAACGGTTATGTACGGATTGGGTAGTCGCATAGAAATCGTCGGAACGTGATTTGACTCTAAAATAAGATATAGCATGGTTCGTAATAAACTGTCCTTCGATGATGATCCACAGTTATCGAGCGTAGCTTCGGGACAGCTGACCCTAGAAGACTTGACCGCCAAATCAATTTAAATGCTGCAGACCGTAAGATGACCCATGCGATATCGCATATGAGATTGCACCGATAACAAATATAACACGGTGCATGTTGACGATAAGTCTAGGCGATTGAGAATTGTTGGAACAGCTTTCGATTATGAGAATGATATAGTTAGATTTTGATTATTCATCGGATGAATGCTTGAACGGTTATGTTGGTCGACGATCGAACGAGAAATTCACCCACCAACTTGGTGATGCGAGTAGGTGATTGCGAGAAACATGCTATGCACGAGAGGGAACGATAAGGGTATGACTTACAAGTCATGTCGTTAGAATCGGATTCACCTTGTAATTAAGCTTGCGTGAATCGAACTTAGATTCGGTGTTGCGAGACGGATAAGTTGGGAATTTGGCTAGTGAATTCCTACTCGTTAGGAAATCGAATGTAAGATGCATCGTAGAGACTTCGTGTCAAGGCGATCATTACCTTGAGCACCGTCGCCTTGATGTAAACTTTTAGTCGGATAGATTATGGCCTTTGTGCAATGTCAATTTGAGTTGCGTCGGGAGAAGTTAAGCACGATGTCTAGGTAAGTCACCTAGCGGGCGTAGCCCTGAATGTTGATGCATTGCAAGTCAACAAAGGAAATTGTATCGAGATAAGTTGCATAGCAAAACTTCAAAAATAGTTGGGTAACGAATTCGAACGCAAACGCAAGGCGTTGCGGAGGATTGTTGCGATCGGATGCACATCGGCTCGATGCGACGCATAGAATTGATAGTTCCGGTAAAACGAAGTGAGATATGCGATTTTTGAATCGCGTCGCGTGTGGTAACCTTATTGAATGAATCACGTATGTATCGAATATACGTATACGATAAAAAAAAAATTTAAGAACGGTTGCTAAGGATAAGTCCGATCGAGAGTACAAGATGGCAAGCATAGGATTGAAATTTACCTGTCAGCTTTATTCCATTTGCTACGACTGGACTTGGTCGAAATACATATATCTTCGGGACGCCTTGAATATAGGTACGGATCCAAATCGAGTTGTATCCAAATTCAAATCGAGCTGCAGGGAGGATATTGAAATGTTAATGGAAAACTTGCGAGATATTATAAAATCGAACAACATTGGTGGGGCGAGATCGTGAAATGGTCTAATAGAACACTTAGTCGGAGTGTTGGTTTTGGTTCGAGGACGAACCTTATTTTAAGTGGCATATTTTGTAATACCCCGCTCCGCACGGCGCATTACGCTGAAGTGTTGACTCAGCAAGTCGCGTTGACCCAAGGAAATGTATCGATGCGAATCGATATGAGAGTTACGTTGTCCCGAGTAACGCATCAAACTAAATCGATGTGAAGAGTTGCCTTGTCCCAAAGAATGCATCGAGTGAATCGATGTGAAGCGCCGCGTTGCCCCGAAGGATGAGTGCGTTGAATCGGCTCGCAGATTTTAAGAAATTGAATCGAACAAGGTGCAAGTCTGAATCGATGCAAGTATTGATTTTAGTTGGTTTCGTGTGCAGGTTATACTTTGACGCGAAAATATTAGAGGTCGATCTTTTGCCATATTTAGTAAGGGGTCCGCGAAATCAAATCGTCGCCTTGCGACGGGCGAAGACTTGGACACGCTAAGGCAAATCGGACGTATGATTCAATGAAGCACGAAGTGCTCGAATGGCTAAGTCAGGAGAGTGGCCGTGCAACGAAGTTAAGAAATCGAGCCGCATCGGCTCGGCAAAACGACGAAGGCGTATCGACACAAGGTGGAAGGATTGACTTCTTTTTACTCCTTCATACGATAAGTCAAATATATTATTGTATGCTAAAAGTTAACCTATCGACGCAACGGGCGTGGTCCGATTGGAAGTAAATCGTAGTGTGAGTCGAACACTAAGTTAGAACAATTGAAATGATACGTGCATCATATGCACGAGTCGCTATGGAACATTGGATATCGCAAAGGCGAGCACCTCGGTGCGCAAGCCACAAGAACATGGGATAACTGTAATCGGCGAGTGCCTTAGTGCACGAACCATACCGTGCCTTCGTACAGGAGTTAGAACGGCTAGAACATTGAAAGACAATAGGCGAGCGTCCTAGCGCGCAAGCCCCGAACATTGAATGCTAAGTTATAGAACATTGGGTATACGATCAAAACGTGCCTACGTGCACGAGATAATAAAAGAGGGCTTCGTTGCGAAAGAATACAGTTGTGGCATGAACGTGGCGGAACTGTTCAGACGTGGCATGATGCCTCGAAAGGTGTTCGAGACCTTCGGGTCGTTCGGTTGACAAGCATTGAGTTGAGACATAATGCCATCGAACATCGAAATGAAGTACAAAACGAAAGAACATAGAAAGTTAAACGAAAGAAATATGAGATGATAAGTCTGAGTCTCGGACTCAAGACTATGTTTGGTTGTTTGATTTCGATTGCTTGAATGATAGGGCGTTGCATAGTCGAATGGGATGGGCTTGAGATTAAATGTGATAATAATCCGTGCACGGGTATTTCCCCGAAAACGGTTAAATGCCGGAGGAGCGCCCCGGAACCGATTGGCCGCGGAGGGATTCGAATAATCTTTGTAGGCGCACATCCTTAAAGCGAGTAGCACTCTGCTTATCGATGGGAAAAGCCGCAAATGATGGCTTGCAGCGGGAACGTTTCGGAGTAGGGACCGTAACCCACCCGTTAAACGCCGGCAGCCCGACCAAATATAGAGAAAAGAAGGAGAGAAAAGAAAGTAAGGAACTCCTTTAGTCCATTTCGGCGCGAATACGCCAACGGCCTTCATATAGCTAAGGAACGATGGGTTGAAAGTGTAGGCGCGTACGCGTCCCACACATAGATCCTGCATAGAGATGCATTTATAACATGACAGGGAAGGAATGGGGCGCATTCACCTTGCATCGGTGCAACGGCGAGTACGTCGACTTGGTAAGAAGTCGCGCCACGAATCAAACACGAGATTGCTTGCTTACCTATTCAATTCGATAACATGCTTGCCATGCTAACATGCTTTACGCTTTCGAATATGCCATGAAATTGACCCTAAGGAGAACATAGCAAGATCCTAAGCTAAGTTGCATGATTCAACATAAATATTACAATGTCGGTTTGGAAAGAAGATCTTTGCATCAGTACATGCGAGGACGAACGTACTAATCCCCCACCAGCTTCATGCAGGGTGCAGGGAATGGATGGCTCGCGGCGAAGCATTGCTTGAATGTGTTGAGGCTTGGAATGCTGAAGCGCATTGAAGCGTGTGATCGCATTGACGCTCGGATATGCAACAAGATTGATGCGGCCGAGATATAGAAGGCATGATGTATGAAACGGTGAAATCCTTTGTGGGCAAGAGAGAACCTGAGTATTGTAGCCAATCTGGCATATATTGTTAGGCTATCGAAAGCCTTTGTAATCTCGTTTTCGAATATCAATAAAGAGAATTGTTTCGTATACTCTGATTTCCTTTCGTTGTTAATATCAACTCGAAGATAACCATTTGAGAACTTGTCATCTTGCCTTGCACGAGCGCAACTCCAGGCTCGTGCGGCATCACGCCCCCTGCGAGGACGATGATTTGGGTGATTCCAGGTTGGGGCGTGACAACTGTTCTTCTTCTCCAAATTTTTCCGAGAAGAAGAACCATGAAGATCATGCTTCCAAGCTCCATAATTCCATCATCCAGAGCCCAAATCCGAACTTCCATAGGTCAAAATGGGGCAGAATAAAATTCCCTATAACATGGAACCATCAAAACTTGGAAATAACAATGTTGAATAGATCAAATCCAAGGAAATCCAAAAATATAATAAACTTAGATCTACAAGAATTTAGCCATGAAAATTGAAAATGCTAAATACTAAAGTGTGTTAGAATGCTGTGAAGAAGGGAATGAAACAATAAAATGTGGGTTCCTCCATGAAGCAATATGTACTTGCCTAAGCTCTCTCTCTCTCTCTCACAGGTAGGTGAAGAGTTAATGGAGGAGAAGAAGAAAAGTAATGAAGAGAGAGAAAGAAGTGGGGGTTAATAAATGGTAGTGGTGGTGGTAGGTAAGGGTTCACCCCTTGGTTCATGATGAACCGATAAGCAACCCAAACCGAACCAAGCCAACCCAAACAAGCCGAGCCAAGCCAGGAGACATACTATACGGTTCAAGATACGTACACGTATTCCAAAAATACGTAGTATGAACAACAGGCATCACAGTGGGCGAGGAGCTCACTCCACCAATACAGTTGAGTACTGACACCCACACAGTTTCATGTGCAGACACAGGTAGAAGCTCGTGGTGTGGAGCTCGCTTGGATGCGTCCAGGCATGGAGTTCCTTGGCGATTCGAAGCGTGCGACCGCGTGAAGTCAAGACTTATACGGGACATAATGTATGGACATTGCCTTCCGAAGCATCCGCTGTCTCAAGCATTGTATCGAGAGATGAGAGAGAGCAGAGTGACTTGTAAAATGAGAGAAAAGTGAGCTTAAGAGACTTGTAATCATGGCCTTGCGTCCCATTGTAATCTTATTGTTCATTATCAATAAATAGCACTTTTGAATAACTTGTGTGTTGCTTCTAAATTTCCGCTGCATGATTCAATGTTTCTGCTTGGGACTTCTGTGCGACGACCCCGTCGCAGCTGCTGTAATCGGTCGTTATATATGAAACTGCCTTGCACGAGCGCAATCTAGGCTCGTGCGGCATCACGCCTTAGCAAGGACGATCGCTCCTACGGGAGCGGGAAGTGACATTGATCCAGCTGCAATGGGATGACCGTCAGATTCTTGAATCACAAAAATAGTTGTTGCTCCATCATTATGTTAGATTAAGAGTAATCTTTCCTTAACGTGACCAACATGTCATACATTATGGATAGACAGTAACTACTAACTATGAATTTTGTCGTCACTTGTTAGATTTTTTTATCCTTTGTTATAACTAAAAGATTGATATTAAGAAAGTTACAGAAAAAAAGGTTGAAAGTGAAGTTGGCAAGAAGATTAAATGTGTGTGCACCGAATAATGGCAGAGAATACACATCAGATGGGTTCTTAATTATACTATATGAGAGAATATAACAGAGAGAATCGACATCTTGCGAAGACATGTTGAAATATGTCAAGAATGTGCCCAAACACCTCTAGGCGAAATGCATGAAAACATTTGCGTACATGAAAAATCGACATTCATGAAAACTTACATGTCATAATTTGATAACATGGTTTGAACAAGTTGGAGCATGATCACATTGATGAAAAATTAGGACAAGAAAAGTCTAGAGAACTACAAATTAATACCTCTAGAAGACATATCACATTCATGTCCCTGACGTGCAAACCCATGGGACACAGGAGTACAACACGAGACACCGGAAGAGCTTCAACCAAATCAACTGTTAGAGAAAGAAGACAATCCACAACATCAATCTCAAATATCAAGTTGGCACTAACCCCTGGAATGTTAATGCTGATCTTGTTAAGGTACATAACCAAATTTGAAGAAGCATCTAGAAGGGGCAAATGGATGTATATAATGGTTTCCTTTGTATATATAGAGAGAGATCGAGATATATACATTGAGCAGCCATGAAATATTTGAGTATAAACTTGCATCCTGAGTATGTTTGCAAGTTGAGAAAAACTAAAAATATGTTATGGAAAGATTGCATCCTGAAATAAAATAGAATATGCATGGTGAGGGTTAGTTCCCAAATTAGTAACATTATTATTGCTCTTTTTGAGCAATGTGTGATCAAAGTTTCAGTGATGGAGTGTATGATGCTACGTGCCTACTAAAACATCTCCTTCTCCAGTAGGTAGACATCAAAGAAACATCCTACTCTACTTCTATTGTTCACAATGTTCAGATATGTTACCAACTATGCAACCATCAGAACCTTAAGTCCATGTCAAATCACATATTTCACATTGTTTAAGTCAAAGAGCGACATTTTCACAAACTTGGCAAAGATTGAGGAATTGACAACTTCTTACAATCTTGCACATTAGGAACAATGTTGCAGGGACACAGATTTCACACGACATATTTTGCGACAATGATTCTTCTTCTATTTTGGTGTATCCAAATGTATTTTAGAGTATTTGTTGTATCTGATAGGCGTGTCCAACACGGCAAGACAATTGTGTCTAACCAAAAGGCAATACAGAGTTCTGCCAAATACTTTTCGGTTAATTCAGAAAAGAAAATTGAACCAAAAAAAATCAATCAACAAGGGTGTAAAATCATATAAACGATAAAAAAATTTATCTATCACATGTAAACCAATCGACAAGGGTGACTAATATTTCATTCAATTTCAAAACTGATAAGAAACAACACTGAAAATACTTAAAATTATGCATAAATGTATAAAAATACATTTTATAAAATGTTAATAATAATTTATTTTCTGAAACCAAAAAAATCTGATATTACGATCCGAAACCGTCGATACCACCGATCCCGATACTCATATGAATGGCCCGATACCGATTCCGATACTGTGAACATTACTATTTGCATGTGTAGAAAATAATAGTTGAGTTATTTTATTGATGGACTACTTCACTACTTATAGGGAGTCTAGCTCCTCTACATACTACATATTCCGATGTGGGACTAAAAGTCCCTTATTGACTCTCAACACTCCCCCTTAAGATGGGCGATAGATATTGATCATCCCCATCTTGTTACATAGCTTCGACAGACTTAATGAACTAAGACCCTTAGTCAGACAGTCTGCAACTTGTTCTTCTGAGCGGACATGGTCAATCTTCAGTATCCCTTGTTCCAGCTTCTCCTTGATGAAGAATCGATCAATCTCGATGTGCTTCGTTCTGTCGTGCTGAACGGGATTGTTAGCTATACTTATTGCAGCTTGACTATCGCTCAGAAGACGTAATGGTGCTCCCTTGTCTAGCTTCAACTCTGTCAGCAACGCTTTCACCCACAGCAACTCTGACACTCCCAGAGCCATTGCTCTGTATTCTGCTTCAACTATCGACCGTGCTACCACAGGCTGTTTTTTGCTTCTCCATGAGACCAGATTTCCTCCTACAAAAACACAGTATCCCGTGGTAGACCTTCTGTCGTCTATACAAATCGCCCAGTCTGTATCACAGTATCCCTCAACTTCTATGCGTCCATTCTTCTTGAACCATAGCCCCTTTTTCGGCGTTCCTTTCAGATACCTCAAGATCTGAAATACTGCTTCCATATGACCCTTTCTTGGATAATGCATGTAGCGACTCACTACACTCACCGAGAATGAGATATCAGGGCGAATGTGTCCCAGATAAATCAATCTCCCTACAAGTCTTTGATATCTTTCACGATCAACGGGCTCTCCTGCTTCTGCTCCCAACTTGCACTTCTGGTCAATTGGAGTGACCGCTGCTTTGCATCCCAGCATCCCTGTCTCCTTCAGCAAATCTAGTGTGTATTTTCTCTGTGAGAGAACAATTCCTTGTTCACCTTCACACACCTCGATACCTAAAAAGTACCTCATCGCTTCTAAATCCTTCACTTCAAACTCCTTCGCGAGTTTTGACTTCAGTTTCGTGATCTCGACTTCATCATCACCTGTGATCACTATATCATCCACATATACAGCAAGTATAGTGATGTGTCCTCTTGCATGCTGGAGGAAGACCGTATGATCTGTATTTGTTTGACAGTATCCCATGCCTGTAACAGCCTTTCTGAATCTGTCAAACCAGGCTCGAGGAGATTGCTTGAGCCCGTATAGTGACTTCTTCAGTTTACACACCTTTCCTTGCGACGTCCCTCCGTTTGATTCCGTCGCGTAGCACCCTGGCGGGAGCTCCATGTATACTTCTTCTTGCAGGTCCCCATGAAGAAAGGCATTCTTCACATCCAGCTGGTACAGCTTCCACCCATAGTTTGCTGCAATGGAGACCAGAGTTCTCACGGTACTCATTTTTGCTACTGGGGAAAACGTCTCATCATAGTCTACTCTATATGACTGTGTGAATCCTTTTGCAACCAACCTCGCCTTGTACCGCTCTACTTTTCCTTCTGGCGTCTCTTTCACTGTGTACACCCATTTGTATCCCACAGCTTTCTTCCCTTTGGGTAATGGAACCAGCTCCCATGTCTTATTTTTCTCCAGTGCCCCAAGTTCTTCCATCATTGCAGCTTTCCACCTTGGATCTTTCTTTGCTTCCTGCCAACACTTGGGCAACGAAGTAGAGTCTAACGATGCAATAAAGGCTCGATAATTCGAAAAAATATTAGAATAAGACAAGAAGTTAGCAATGTCATGTTCGTAATCATCAAAACGAGCAGGAGCCTTACCCGCATTGATGCGAGAAGATCTCCTTAAGGGAGCAATAGGTGGTGGAGAGATAATACCATCCGAGTCAGAGAGATCCGCATCAGAATCCGAGTGATTCAGTGTGGGGGCAACATCTTCAGGAGTTGGAGCAGGAGTAGACGAGGGACTTGGTACAGTAGGCACAGGGCACGACATAGGCACAGTACTGGACTTCTGTTGTCTCCTTCTGTAGACTTAGAGCTCCTTTTTCCTTGTCTGCTGCTCCTCCTGCGTAACATATGGATCTTCTTCTTCATTTTCTGTATCTGAGTCACCGTGCTCTCTCCCTTTCGTCCAGTTTTCTACAACCGGACACGGAATCGATCCGACGACTACATTTGGGCTTATTATCTCCCCCTCACATTCGAGCTTCTGGTATGTTTTCCCAACTCACAAGCATTACAAAATAACTTCTCTTTATTAGCCCTTTGATATAAGAACGGATACATTCGACTAATAACTTTAAAAGAAGAATGACCGACACGTTGGTGGTAGAGTAGCAAGTCGGCTTCAATACTGCGACAGGAAGCTTCTGGTGGTGCGTCTGCTACCAAGGAAGCCAATGCGTTGTCCAGTCCAGTCCTGTCTAAATACCACAGCCCCTTATGCCATGTGCCAGTCCCAAGTCGTCGTCCTGTCCCTTTTTCCTGAAAAGTCACCGTAGGAATGTCAAAGGAAATAGTACAGTTAAGATCAAGTATAATGGCACTAATGGATAGAAGATTGACAGAAAAAGACGGAGCATGTAAGACATTGGTTAGAGTGATGGAAGGGATGCATGCGACAGTGCCTTTATCCATTACAGGGCTGGATGTACCATCAGCGGTCTGAATACTCTCCGGCAATGGTAGGTGAGTATAGTCCTAAAACGTACCACGGGACCCCGTGACATGGCGAGATGCCTTAGAGTCCATAATCCATCCTGGCTGATGGACAGATGCAAGAGCACGTGCAGAATTACCGGTACTGGTTTGGGCAAAGCAAGTGATGTGATCTCCCGAGGTCGAAGACGCCCCAGGACTGTCGACCGAACCCAGCTTTGTGCCTCGCAACTTCTCAAGGAATTTCCGCTCAAGCGGGGTTATTTCAGCCAGTTGATTCTCTCCCCCTTACTCCGCCAGATTTGCTTTGTGTCCGCCCCTTCTACCAGCATATCCTCCTCTACTACCACGTCGGCCGCCATGACCCCGTCCTCGATCGTTAGACTGATTGTGCAAGGGTTTTGGACAAAAGCGGATGTAATGTCCGGAGTCACCACAATTGTGGCAAAAACCACCCACAGATGGAGGTTGATTGAAGGCAGCAAGGGCAGACTTTTCAACTGCGGCTTGCTCCCCCTGGTAGGAGCCCTTGTTGGGCATCAACTTCAGTCGAGCTTCTTCCTATGTCATGACGGCTATAGCTTCTTCCAAGACCGAAAGCGTGGGTTGGGAAAGGAGGATATTCCGTCTCTGCTCAAATACAGGGTGGAGTCCTTTCAGGAATTTCATCATACGCTGTCGGGAAATATAAGCCAGGAACATCTGAAAGTACTTCGCGAATGCCGGTTCGACTTGTGCATCTTCCAACCCAAGAGGATCATAATGATCCAGATCAGACCAGTACTTCTTCAACAGGGCTGCGTACTCAGAGATGTGTCACCCCCAATTTTCGAATTAGGGGTATTTTTGTCATTTTTCAAGTTTTATGATTTTTAGGAATTTTATTTGATTTTATATGATTTTTAGGAATTTATTTGAGTCGGTTTGAATTTTATCCAATTTGGACTTAAGTTGGAGACCCGGGTAGCCTGGACACTAGTGGGACCCACATACTAGCTGGGCTTGGCCCACATACCATCCTAATTAGGCTAGAAACCATAAACCCTATTTTCATGGCTTAATTAGTTATTTTAGAGCTTAATTAGTATTTAGAAATTAGACCGAAACGAACCGAACCAAACCCGAACCAACCCAACCTAAGTCTAATGGGTTTGGAGGGTTATTGGATCCCACCCAAACCCAATAACACCCCCCCCCCCCCCACCATGGCCGGCCAAGATGGACAACCCCCCCCCCCCTTTCTTCTCCACAAAGTTAAACTCTCTCTCTCTCTCTCTCTCTCTAAACTCTTTCTTCTTCCCAAGCTCCTTTCTTTCCTTCAAGAAAACCAATTTAGGTATGTTTTTTTATTCTCTATTTATTACTCTTTTCCATTTATTGCTTTCACAATAATTATAGAGGGGGAGATTCTCTACACTTCGCCCACAAATTTTGTAGGATTCCCTAGAAATCTAGGTTAGATATTTTAGGGGTTTTTATTATATCGAGTGGTATATATATGTATATATGTGTATATATATGTATATATATTAATATGTGTTATGTGTGTGTAGAGGAATGAGAGTGGTGGTGGTGGTTGTGTGTGAGAGTGAGTGTGTGGTTGTGTGGTAGAGAGAGTGTGTTTGTGTGTATTTATATATATATATAGATATGTGTATGTATTTATATATATATAGATATGTGTATGTATTTATATATATGTAGATATGTGTGTGTGTATGTAAATTTATATATAGAGTATATATATATATATATATATATATATATATATATATATATATATATATATATATATATATATATATATATATATATATGTGTGTGTGTGTATGTATATAGATATATAGATAGATAGACATATAGATATCTAGATAGGTATATAGATATATAGATATATATAGAGAGAAGAGTAGAAGAAGAAGAGGATGAAGTAGAAGAAGAAGAGGGCCAGCTGCAGCAGCAGCAAGAAGCTGCAGTAGCAGCAGCAAGAAGCTGCAGTAGCAGCAGCAAGAAGCTGCAGTAGCAGCAGCAGGTGGCTGCAGCAGTGGCAGCTACCCCCCTCCCCCAATTTTTACCCCCAATGAAGCCCCCTTTTAGCCTATAATCCCCCTATCTATATATATATGTATATATATAGATATGTATATATATAGATATAGGTAGATATATATATAAGAGATTAAGAGTTAGAAGAATTAGAAGAAATAAGGAAAAGAAAAAGAGAATGAGAAGAAGCTTAGAAGAAGTAGGAGAAGGAGAATAGGAAGAGAGGAGGAAAAAAAAAGAATAGGAAATTTGGAAATTGAAGAGGATAGGAAAAGAATGAGAAGAGGGAATTAGAATAGGAAAATTAGAAGAAGTTAGATTAAGAAGAGAATTAAAAGAAGTAGGAAGGAAGGAAGAAGAATTAGAAGAATAAGATTTAGGGGAGTTTGAGTTAAAGGGCGAAATCGAGCTCCGAGTGTCGGAACGCGATGAAACTTGGCGTAGACCTAGATTATGTAGATTAGATTTTGCGGGTAAGCTCCCGAGTTAAAATCGGGATTGTAGAGTGCCGGTATCGCGCCGTACCATTGCGTATCTTGATTTATTCAAGATATCGGCAATAGGACGTAAGATGGACTAGACGTCCACTTTACCTAGGTATCTTGGTAGGTAACGTATATATAGGCTAGTACCCCTACTATCCTAGGGAGCTCGAGTCAAAATACCAAGCGTAGGTAGGCTAACTTGGTAATTGCCTAAGTTAGAATTTTACCTTTTTAAAGGGTAAAATAGGATATTGGCCTACGGCCAAGATTTGAGTTTCGAAGTCCAAGATGGACTTGGATATGGGTTGTAGAGGTTGGTAATGATTAGAAATAGCCGTCTAGACCTACTCTTGACCTCGGTTGACTTTTTAGACCAAAAGTCAACTATGGGTCAACACTTTACCCAATTTAGTCCCAAATTCCATTAAACTTGGACGGTTGACCAAAAGTCAACTATTAGTCACCAGTGACCTAGGGTTGACCTAGAGTTGACCAGAGTTGACCCGTTGACCAAAAGTCAACTGTAAGTCAACTTTCGACCTAGTTTAATTCGGATTGATTTCCAATGTTCTCTCATGACCAAGATTGACCCAACTAGACATGTCTTGACCTAGAATGACTTAATAGGATTTAATTTGATTTAACTTTACTTTCTAAACTTAGTATTGATACGTCTTGTTCTCTATAGGTCCTCGAGACACTCAGTGGATCCGGTTGACATATTTTATCATCTTACAGGCGAGTACATTCTCTGATACTTATTTCCAATTTATGATAACTGTTATGATTCATGTACTTAGTGTTGATATGCTTATTCCTGACACATGGTTCTCACGGATTGGTATTCCTGGATCCCGACGAGAGATGTTTCTCCTTCTTAGGTTGGGATGTATTGTGCAAGCTCCCTTGTAGCTCTTGCTCAATATATGGTCACTGATTCTAGAGAAGGTTAGCTATATTCTCATTAGAATCCCGTGCAGTGACGTGTCCTGTTTGGATCCATTCTACCAGTTGGGGTAGGGGGAGTAGTAGTGTATGCAAGTGATCAGATCCATCCTGCATTCCCGAACAGTGTGAGTCATATACCGTACATATGACTTGCCAGGCCAGTTCTTGATAGGTACCCAAGCCGATCACAAGCTGAAACTACTACTAACACACATTGGACATATGGCTTACCTTGACTTGTGTACATACCATGATTCCGTTCTACTTTCTTGTTCTAGCTCTAGCTCTACAGCTTACCATGCCATGATACATATATGTACATTCCATGATTCATTGTATATGCTCTATTTACAGTCTTATAGCTTTTATTCTATCTTGAGATCTGTTATGAGATATATG
Source organism: Iris pallida (assembly GCA_029216955.1). Taxonomy (NCBI): domain Eukaryota; kingdom Viridiplantae; phylum Streptophyta; class Magnoliopsida; order Asparagales; family Iridaceae; genus Iris; species Iris pallida. Next base: position 3,959,278 of record JANAVB010034019.1, read on the forward strand.
TACTCGTTCTATCCGGACTGGATATGTTGACAAAATATTACAGATGCAGATGAGGGAGATTGCAGTACCTACTACGGTTCGGATGACGTAGTGGGCTTAGACTTGGTCCCGCAGGGCTTAGCTCCGCCTGACGAGACTTTACCACTTGTTTAGTTAGAGTAGGTCATTTGTACTGGACCTTGTCTCCAGTTACTTTTGAGACTGTATTACATTTGGATTGTATTAGAGACTGGACTTGTATATTATTTGTGTTTGGACTTGACAGGTTATATTTTATCGTCTTGTTGTCTTTATCTTTCAGTCTTTACTTTATCATCTTAGAGTTGTGATTGAGCACTCATATATATTAATTGCTTGTCCTTCATTAGGAGTTGACCATATTCTCGACAGGTTTTTGATATATATATATAAACTGTTGTTAGAGTAGAAAACCTACAGCGTTCCATGCCGTTTCTCCGGTGAGGGCTGGGCGTTGTCACGTACACGTGCCCTTATAGCGGGTGTGGGTCGTGACACGTTTTAGTGGTGGCCCACGCAGGTCCTGAAGTCGCAATTAGTGCGATGTCGTCGCGGCACTCGTCTTAGAGTGTTGACTACGAGCCTGTGTTACACATAGGAGGTAGTAGGCTAAGAGTACTCAATCACAGTAGGATCTTTCCTTGCTTATCTTGCTTACCGTCTTTGATATTGATTTACTGCATTCTAGCTGTCCTCCTTTGATATTGTCCTTTATGTGCCATATTGATATCTTCTTTTCAATCTGTCTCCAGGATGGTTATGACTCATTCTCCCGGTAAGGAGCACGGGGAGACGGAGAGGTCCGCTACCTCTGGCGGACAGGCTCCGGTCACTTCTCCTGCAGATGGGACTTCTGTTGGGGCTCTCGGGAGTACTCCTCCAGCGCTCTCGATGACCGTCCCTGGGGCCATTGCGGGTGCTCTTTCCGCAGTGCCGGGGGCTATGGCAGGAGTTGTCGGGGGCGTTCTTCCTCCTCAGCAGGGGACTCCTCCGGTGATGGTGGGAGCTATTCCTCAGTTGCCTTCTCTGCCCACAGACATGGGGCAGATGCTTGCATTGTTTCACCAGGTGCTGGAGTCCCAGCAGGCCCAGTACGAGGCTCAGTTGAGGCAGACAGAGGCCATGCACCAGGGTATGGAGGATGCACACAGGTTGGCTATGGCGGCAGTGGAGCGTGGGGCTCCACAGAGGGAGGTGCAGCAACAGCAGCAGAAGATCGGGGATATCCAGGCTTTCAAGAAGCTGGGTCCGAGAGATTTCAAGGGGACCGAGGGCATTATTTATGCTGATGACTGGCTCGAGGATATCGAGCGCCAGATGAGGGCCTCCCACCTGGCAGACGACCTGAAGGTCGAGGCGGTTGGCTTGCAGTTGTTAGATGTTGCCCGGACATGGTTTCGGAACGAGCCGGCTCTTGTAGGAGAGGGCCATACTTGGGCTGAGTTTCGGGCCCTGTTCAGAGAGAAGTTCTTTTCCCCCACAGACAAGATCGGCCTAGTGCGGCAGTTTCAGAACCTGCAGCTGGGCGGGATGACTGTGGAGGAGTATGCGGCGGAGTTCGGCCGGCTGAGCCGATACGCCGAGTACATGGTGAGCGACCCGGTGATCCAAGCAGAGCGCTTCCGGGAGGGATTGACATGGGATATCAAGATCCTGATCCCTTCCTTCTATGCGACATATGCAGAGGTTTATGCGGAGGCTCGGAAGGTGGAGAGGGAGTGGGGCTTAAAGCCGAAGAGGGATCGTGATTTGTTTTCGGGGGCCAGTAGCAGCGCAGGGGCTGCTAAGCGCCCTCAGCTTCAGCATCAGTCGTTCCAGCATCACCAGCAGCAGGGGCAGGCCAGAGTGTCTGTCCAGAGGGGTCAGCAGCGTCCGGGGCAGGATGATCTACCGTGCCACTTCTGCAAGAAGCCCGGTCACCTCTTTGAGTTCTGCAGGAGGAGGCTGGGGTTGTGTTTCTTTTGCGGTGCCGCTGGGCATCAGATGCGGGAGTGTCCCAAGAACCCACGTGTTACTGGAGTATCTCAGAGGGCACCTGTTCAGAGGGCACCAGCTAGTGTGCCGGTTGTTCAGCAGCGAGGTCCACTTCCGACTCAGCAGCAGTAGTTTGTTCAGCACCGCCAGCAGAGGGGTGGTCAGGGTAGAGCCTTTGCTCTTGCCACCGAGGAGATGGAGCCTATTGCGGATGTTGTCGCAGGTTCTATTCTGCTCGATTCTTTTCCAGCTTTGGCCTTATTTGATTCTGGTGCTACGCACAGTTTTATGTCTGTTTCTTTTGCTCTTAGGTACAATATTATTGTCGAATATCTTGGTAGGACTTGCAAGATTATGACTGGAAATGGCATCATCCTAGTTAATAATGTTTGCAAGGGGCGGAGAGTTTCTTTGAGAGGTCGGGAGCTGAGTGCATGTTTGCTCGTAATGCTACTTCCGAGTTACGATGTGGTACTCGGTATGGACTGTTTGAGCATGCACCACGCTAGCATCGACTGTAGAGGGGGCAGGATTCTGTTTAGGCCGCCGGGAGAGCCGGAGTATGAGTTCACCAGGGGTACAGCGGAGCAGGGAGATGGATTCTGTGGAGCGTTATTGGCGGGGCCGGTGTTGCCACATCCACTCATTGCTGAGTTCTTAGATGTCTTTCCCGAGGAGCTGCCCGGGATGGCGCCAGATCGTGATGTTGAGTTTTCTATAGACCTAGTGCCGGGCGCTGAGCCTATCTCCCAGCACGTCTATAGAATCAACAACAGTGAGTTAGCAGAGCTGAAGAGACAGGTCGATGAGCTAGAGGACAAGGGCTTTATTCGATCTAGTTCTTCACCTTGGGGCACGCCAGTTCTTTTCGTCCCCAAGAAGGATGGTACGGTACGTCTGTGTATTGATTACAGGGCGCTCAACAACCTTACCATCAAGAACAAGTATCCTTTGCCGAGGATTGATGACTTGTTCGACCAGTTGAGCGGCGCGAGGGTGTTCTCGAAGATCGACTTGCGTACCGGGTACCATCAGCTGAAGGTGAAGCGGGATGACATTCCGAAGACTGCCTTTCGGACCCGCTATGGCCAGTATGAGTATATCGTCATGCCGTTTGGGTTGACCAACGCCCCGGCGGTATTCATGAACTTGATGAACAAGGTATTTCATCAGTACCTTGACAAGTTCTTGGTGGTCTTCATTGATGACATTCTCATCTATTCGAAGACACCAGAGGAGCACGAGGAGCACCTGAGGATTGTGTTGGACACTCTCAGGAGGGAGCAGCTGTATGGGAAGCTGTCCAAGTACGAGTTATTCTTGGATCGCATGGAGTTCCTAGGCCATGTTGTCTCTGGCGAGGGGATTTCAGTGGATCCGAAGAAGATTTCTGCAGTGGAGTCCTGGTCTACGCCGAGCTCAGTAGCCGAGGTTTGGAGTTTTCTGGGTCTGGCAGGTTACTACCGGAGGTTCGTACAGGACTTTTCCAGGATTGCCCAGCCGATGACCCGCCTTACCAGAAAGGACGAGGAGTTTGTTTGGTCCGAGGAGTGCCAGGCCGCCTTCGAGGAGCTGAAGGCGAGGTTGACTACCGCTCCTATCTTGACGCTGCCATCTGGATCTGGTGGTTATACGATCTACAGTGATGCTTCAGGACAGGGTTTGGGTTGTGTGCTTCAGCAGCAGGGGAAGGTAATTGCCTATGCATCTAGGCAGTTACGTCCTCATGAGAGGAATTATCCTACCCACGATCTGGAGCTGGCAGCGGTCATCTTTGCTTTAAAGCTGTGGAAACACTATCTGTATGGAGAGCGAGTTGAGATCTATACAGATCACAAGAGTTTGAAGTACGTGTTTACCCAGAAGGAGCTGAATATGAGGCAGAGGCGATGGTTAGAGCTGATGAAGGATTTTGATATATCCTTACAGTACCATCCGGGGAAGGCCAACGTGGTCGCGGATGCTTTGAGCAGGTATCCCGTGGCCATGTGTTTGATGATGGATCGTCACCTTCTGGCAGATCTGGAGAGTTTGGGTATAGAGGTGATAGTTCCAGGGTTCGAGGCACAAATGTGGGGTCTCCAGGTGCAGTCGAAGCTGATGGACAGAGTCAGGGCAGCTCAGTTTGAGGATGAGGCTTTGAGAGTCATCATGGAGCAGGTCCAGGCAGGACTGTTGGATGATTTCTCTATAGCAGGGGATGGGTCGTTGAGGCATGGTACCAGATTGTACGTGCCGAGCGGAGGACTTCGAGAGGAGGTTCTTCAGGAGGCGCACCGTTCTCAGTACACTATGTATCCCAGAGCCAACAAGATGTATAGAGACTTGAGACAGCATGTTTGGTGGTATGGCATAAAACGTGAGGTGGCTCAGTTCGTTTCAAGATGCTTGGTGTGCTAGCAGGTGAAGGCCGGGAGGCAGAGACCCGGTGGATTGCTCCAGCCACTACCCATTCCGGAGTGGAAGTGGGAGCATATCACTATCGACTTTGTATCTGGGCTTCCGCGCTCTCCAGGAGGGAAGGATGCGATTTGGGTCATTGTTGATCGATTGACCAAATCGGCCCACTTTTTGCCTTTCAAGGTGGGTTTGTCTACGGAGAGGTTGGCCGAGATGTACGAGAGGCAGATAGTCCGATTGTACGAGGTTCCAGTGAGTATAGTCTCAGATCGGGACAGCCGATTCACTTCTCACTTCTGGAGGAGTTTGCAGCTTAGCTTGGGCACATCGCTCAAGTTCAGTACCGCATACCACCCCCAGACAGACGGGCAGTCGAAGAGGACGATTCAAACCCTCGAGGATATGTTGCGTACCTTTGTCTTGGACTTCGGGGGATCTTGGGAGGACCACCTTCACTTGGTAGAGTTTGCTTACAACAACAGCTACCAAGACAGTATAGAGATGTCACCTTTCGAGGCTCTATACGGACGGAGGTGCCGTACTCTCTTGTCTTGGGATGATGTCGGCGAGAGGGTTTTGCTTGGCCCTGAGATGGTAGTGGATGCTGCAGAGAAGGTCAGGGTTATCAGAGATGGACTTCGGGTGGCGCAGGATAGGCAGCGGCATTGGGCCGATAGCCACCGGAGGCCATTGGAGTTTGAGGTATAATTTAGATTTTTCTAGTATTTGAGTCTGATTGTGATTGTTTTAGATCAAGCTCTAAGTCTTGTGTTTTATTCTAGGTTGATGATCTTGTCTTTCTGCGAATTTCTCCGACGCATGGCACGATTCATTTTGGTGGCGGCGGAAAGCTTAGTCCACGATACATCGGACCATTTCGTATCCTGGACAGGGTCGGTGCAGTGGCTTACCGACTGGAGTTACCGCCCGCACTAGAGGGAGTGCACAGTGTGTTCCACGTGTCGCAGCTGAGACGGTACGTGGCAGATCCCAGTCACGTCTTAGACCACTCCGAGATCGAGGTGGGACCGACACTCAGCTATCCAGAGAAGCCGGTTGAGATCTTGGACCGAAGAGAGAAGGTGCTCCGGAACCAGGTCATTCCCTTGGTTCGCGTTGCATGGAGACACCACTCTCCAGGTGAGTCCACCTGGGAGAAGGAGGACGACATGCGGGAGCGATTCCCATATCTCTTCGAGCCTTGAGATAAAATTCTATCTTTTTACTTCCTTGTTCTGTTCATGATTGCTGTGTTAGTTCCCATTCAATTTCGAGAATGAAATTTTTTAAGGAGAGTAGATTTATCACCCCCAGTTTTCAAATTAGGGGTATTTTCCTCATTTTTCAAGTTTTATAATTTTTAGGAATTTTATTTGATTTTATATGATTTTTAGGGATTTATTTGAGTCGGTTTGAATTTTATCTAATTTGGACTTAAGTTGGAGACCCGGGTAGCCTGGACACTAGTGGAACCCACATACGAGCTGGGCTTGGCCCACATACCATCCTAATTAGGCTAGAAATCATAAACCCTATTTTCATGGCTTAATTAGTCATTTTAGAGCTTAATTAGTATTTAGAAATTAGACCAAAACGAACCGAACCAAACCCGAACCAACCCAACCTAAGTCTAATGGGTTTGGAGGGTTATTGGATCCCACCCAAACCCAATAAACCCCCCCCCCCCCCCCCACCATGGTCGGCCAAGATGGACAACACCCCCCCCCCCTTTCTTCTCCACAAAGTTAAACTCTCTCTCTCTCTCTCTAAACTCTTTCTTCTTCCCAAGCTCCTTTCTTTCCTTCAAGAAAACCAATTTAGGTATATTTTTTTATTCTCTATTTATTACTCTTTTCTATTTATTGCTTTCACAATAATTATAGAGGGGGAGATTCTCTACACTTTGCCCACAAATTTTGTAGGATTCCCTAGAAATCTAGGTTAGAGATTTTAGGGGTTTTTATTATATAGAGTGGTATATATATGTATATATGTGTATATATATGTATATATGTGTATATATATTAATATGTGTTATGTGTGTGTAGAGAAATGAGAGTGGTGGTGGTGGTGGTGGTTGTGTGTGAGAGTGAGTGTGTGGTTGTGTGGTAGAGAGAGTGTGTGTGTGTGTATTTATATATATATATATATATATATATATATATATATATATATATATATATATATATATATATATATATATATATATATATATATATATATATATAGATATGTGTATGTATTTATATATATATAGATATGTGTGTGTGTGTGTATGTAAATTTATATATAGAGTATATATATATGTGTGTATGTATATAGATATATAGATAGATAGACATATAGATATCTAGATAGGTATATATATAAAGATATATATAGAGAGAAGAGTAGAAGAAGAAGAGGATGAAGTAGAAGAAGAAGAGGGCCAGCTGCAGCAGCAGCAAGAAGCTGCAGTAGCAGCAGCAGCACCTAGCTGCAGCAGCAGTGGCAGCTACCCCCCCTCCCCATTTTTAACCCCTATGAAGCCCCCTTTTAGCCTATAATCCCCCCCTATATATATATATATATATATATATATATATATATATATATATATATATATATATATATATATATATATATATATATATAGGTAGATATATATATATAAGAGATTAAGAGTTAGAAGAATTAGAAGAAATAAGGAAAAGAAGAAGAGAATGAGAAGAAGCTTAGAAGAAGTAGGAGAAAGAGAATAGGAAGAGAGGAGGAAAAAAAGAGAATAGAAAAATTTGGAAATTGAAGAGGATAGGAAAAGAATGAGAAGAGGGAATTAGAATAGGAAAATTAGAAGAAGTTAGATTAAGAAGAGAATTAAAAGAAGTAGGAAGGAAGGAAGAAGAATTAGAAGAATAAGATTTAGGGGAGTTTGAGTTAAAGGGCGAAATCGAGCTCCGAGTGTCGGAACGCGATGAAACTTGGCGTAGACCTAGATTATATAGATTAGATTTTGCGGGTAAGCTTCCGAGTTGAAATCGGGGTTGTAGGATGCCGGTATCGCGCCGTACCATTGCGTATCTTGATTTATTCAAGATATCGGCAATAGGCCGTAAGATGGACTAGACGTCCACTTTACCTAGGTATCTTGGTAGGTAACGTATGTAGAGGCTAGTACCCTACTACCCTAGGGAGCTCGGGTCAAAATACCAAGCGTAAGTAGGCTAACTTGGTAATTGCCTAAGTTAGAATTTTACCTTTTTAAAGGGTAAAATAGGATATTGGCCTACGGCCAAGATTTGAGTTTCGAAGTCCAAGATGGACTTGGATATGGGTTGTAGAGGTTGGTAATAATTAGAAATAGCCGTCTAGACCTAGTCTTGACCTCGGTTGACCACGGTTGACTTTTTAGACCAAAAGTCAACTATGGGTCAACACTTTACCCAATTTAGTCCCAAATTCCATTAAACTTGGACAGTTGACCAAAAGTCAACTATTAGTCACCAGTGACCTAGGGTTGACCTAGAGTTGACCTAGAGTTGACCAGAGTTGACCCATTGACCAAAAGTCAACTGTAAGTCAACTTTCGACCTAGTTTGATTCGGATTGATTTCCAATGTTCTCCCATGACCAAGATTGATCCAACTAGACATGTCTTGACCTAGAATGACTTAATAGGATTTAATTTGATTTAACTTTACTTCCTAAACTTAGTATTGATACGTCTTGTTCTCTATAGGTCCTCGAGACACTACAGTGGATCCGGTTGACATATTTTATCATCTTACAGGCGAGTACATTCTCTGATACTTATTCCCAATTTATGATTACTGTTTTGATTCATGTACTTAGTGTTGATATGCTTATTCCTGACACATGGTTCTCACGGATTGGTATTCCTGGATCCCGACGAGAGATGTTTCTCCTTCTTAGGTTGGGATGTATTGTGCAAGCTCCCTTGTAGCTCTTGCTCAATATATGGTCACTGATTCTAGAGAAGGTTAGCTACCTTCTCATTAGAATCCCGTGCAGTGACGTGTCCTGTTTGGATCCATTCTACCAGTTGGGGTAGGGGGAGTAGTAGCGTATGCCTGTGATCAGATCCATCCCGCATTCCCGAACAGTGTGAGTCATATACCGCACATATGACTTGCCAGGCCAGTTCTTGTCAGGTACCCAAGCCGATCACAAGCTGAAACTACTACTCACACACATTGGACATATGGCTTACCTTGACTTGTGTACATACCATGATTCTGTTCTACTTTCTTGTTCTAGCTCTAGCTCTACAGCTTACCATGCCATGATACATACATGTACACACCATGATTCATTATATATGCTCTATTTACAGTCTTATAGCTTTTATTCTATCTTGAGATCTGTTATGAGATATATATGTACCCGTTCCATCCTGACTGGATATGTTGACAAAATATTACAGATGCAGATGAGGAAGATTGCAGTACCTACTACGGTCCGGATGACGTAGTGGGCTTAGACTTGGTCCCGCAGGGCTTAGCTCCGCCTGACGAGACTTTACCACTTGTTTAGTTAGAGTAGGTCATTTGTACTGGACCTTGTCTCCAGTTACTTTTGAGACTGTATTACATTTGGATTGTATTAGAGACTGGACTTGTATATTATTTGTGTTTGGACTTGACAGGTTATATTTTATCGTCTTGTTGTCTTTATCTTTCAGTCTTTACTTTATCATCTTAGAGTTGTGATTGAGCACTCATATATATTAATTGCTTGTCCTCCGTTCGGAGTTGACCATATTCTCGACAGGATTTTGATATATATATAAACTGTTGTTAGAGTAGAAAACCTACAGCGTTCCACACCATTTTTCGGTGAGGGCTGGACGTTGTCACGTACACGTGCCCTTATAGCGGGTGCGGATCGTGACATGATGGTACGTTCGTCTTGTGCCACCCTATCGAGTTCATCTTGCAGTTGAAAGACCCGCATAGGGTTGCCCGAGCCGGCGTACATATCTTTTAGAGTCTGCCATATATCAGCAGCAGCCTCCATTGCCTCGACATTGCCCGACACCTGGTCGGTTAATGAGGCAGTCAACCACCCAGCCACGACGTTGTTGACAATCTCCCAAACAGCAAACTCCTTTGCGGAGTGATCAGCTGGCGCCTTGGCTTGGCCAGTGACATAGCCAACCAAGCCACGTCCCTTCAGCATCCGCATCGCCTGCCGCGACCATTTCAAGTAGTTGGACGTTTCTTCCAACTTCGTCTCCAGCTTCCCCAGCTTCCCCATTTTGTAAGGTGACGCATCCACATCAGTATGGATCACACGTGGGGTTGCCTCGGTTAATCTTTTTGATAAGATATCATCAACCAAGGCCTTCATCTCTTCGGCCGTCAGTTTGCCACTGATCGAATCCATGGCTTCTGCAACTGTGAACCCTATTCGTCGTCCTCCTCGTCGTCTTCGACGTCGGAGTCTACAACGTACCGAACTTCGTCGTCTTCGTCTTCTTCAACGTCAGAGACTTTACGAATGCGCTACTAACTTGGCCAGCACCGGCACGCGCATGTAAAGTGAACACGTCAGCACACCAGAGAAGACATGATCAGTCTCTGTATAGATCCCGATGTGAAGGAGGAATAACAAAATAAACATTTGTTAGTTCCAAACGGCGCAATCTAGGAATAGAGTCGGTGCAAATAAAGCATTCGACAGCCGACTGTCTTCGAAATGCGTCGTTTTTTTTTTGGCGGCTAGGGTTAGGATTAGGGTTTGGATGGGGCTGCTAGGGCTAGGGTTAGGGTTTCCATGGCAAGAGAGGCTAGGGTTAGGAGGGGGGCGGGAGGGTGCTGGAGGGTGCTGGAAGGGGCTGTAGGGGATGCTGGGGTCGCGGGGAGGGTGCTGGAGGGGGGGCGGGAGGGTGCTGGAGAGGGGGCGGGAAGGGGGGGCTGTAGGGGGGTTCTGGGGTCGCTGGGAGGGATGGGGCAGCGGCAAGAGAGGGGGGGTGGGGCAGCGGTGGGGCAGCCGGTGGGAGGGGGCAGCGTAGGGTCGAGGGGCTGGAGCGGGTCGACGGCTGGGGGGGAGGAAAAATTTTTGTTTTGTGGAGAGAGAGAGAGAGAGAGAGAGAGAGAGAGAGAGAGAGAGAGTTATGGCTCTGATACCATGTAGAAAATAATAGTTGAGTTATTTTATTGATGGACTACTTCACTACTTATAGGGAGTCTAGCTCCTCTACATACTACATATTCCGATGTGGGACTAAAAGTCCCTTATTGACTCTCAACAGCATGCCTCGATCCTTGATCCTTATTTGGCAAATTTGATCTTTCAGTGAAATTGATGTTTTCCGGATAGCTATTCCTAGAACACATTATCCGTTCTTACCTTTCAGTATGTATCCCAACCGTATAATAGCATCAGCACATTTGATTTGCTGATGGCCTGAGGGGCAGAGTTTGAATACCTTTAAAGTGAAATTGCATGTCTTCGGATCAATTTGTCATCTTTTTGTTGACAACTTACACTTCCAACTGCCTGAGGGGCAGTTTGGTTGCCTCCAGATGTAATCTCGTGCAACATATATTGAGTCCTACTGAATAATACTTTTCTACTTGACTAATAAAAGCATTAATTTCAAGTGGTTACAGTCTAATAACCTTCACTGAACTTGAACAAGATACACAACATAGATAACTTGACTAGTAATATAATTAGATCATGGACAACACTCAAACGACTGATCGACTCCCAAACACAATCCTGCTCTCTCTTATCCATACTTTGCAACAGCAGCATCCAATTGTCGTCGGATCCTTATCAAATTCTGGAGTTCGACCAGAGGTTCAGGCTGGAGAGGAGCCCTGGTCCTGGAAGCAGCTGAACTCTCGTATTTACCATTGCCAAAACATCTTACATAAATTCCGGCCAACGCAATGGAGACCAAAAAACCACCTATAAAACTCGTAACCATGACCGATATAGCAAGAGGTCGTGCCACCGTATCTTGATTAACGTCGACTGCGTCTTTATTGTCGTCAAGAAGTATGTCTTTGTTTCCAGTAAGATTAACACGAGTCGAAGGATAGAAATCCGGAGGTATTCCTGAGAGAAGGTTATTGGAGAGCTCCAATAGCGTCAGACTCCGCATTAGAGTCAATGATGATGGAACCTCACCAGTAAACTCATTGTTTGAGAGGTCAAGGATTTCCAATTGTTGCAGATCACCAAGATGTGAAGGTATACGTCCGGCTAGGAGGTTGCTGTTGAGATTGAGGGATATACTCAAGCTTCTTGGCATTACAGGGACATTCCCGTTCAACTTGTTGTTCCCCAGGCGGAGCTCTATCAGGTTTCTCAAAGCACCGATTGTGTCGGGTATCGAACCATTTAGCTTGTTACCTTCCAAATTCAAGCTCGTAAGCATTTGTAAACTGAAAATTTCGGACGGTATTGCACCAGTGAGGGAATTGTCTTGAAGATATAAATACAAACAAATAGTAAGATTTCCCAATTCCTTTGGCAGCCCTCCATGCAACCGATTTGCGGCCAGATTCAACAGCTCGAGATTCTTGCAGTTCCCCATCTGCGGCGGAATCTGGCCATCCAGTTTATTGTTATCCAGCTCCAATAAATTCGTGCGTAGCGAACATATCGTCACTGGTATAGGACCAACAAGAGAGTTTCCACTAAGTCGCAAGATACGGAGCCCCGAAGAAATATTTGCAGGGATGGCCCCTTGAAGGAGAATGTAGCTCAAATCAACAGAAAACAGAGTAGGAGAGGAGAGGAGGCCAGATGGGATCCTCCCAGTAAGCATATTGTGGCCAAGGTCCAGAATCTTGATGTATTTAGTAATCCCAGCTGGAATTTTCCCGGTAAGAAGATTATAGGAAAGTCGGAGGTTTTCTAGCTTGAAAAGCTCTCCAATTCCGTCTGGAATAGACCCAGATAGGCTGTTGACACGGAGATCCAACAGTGTGAGGTTCTTCAATTTGAGAATGTCATTTGGTATGTTCCCGCTGAAACGATTATTGGACAGCACCAGTTCCCGAAGACCTTCATATAGAGGACTAAGGGTGATGCTATCAAACAAATTGGAGCTCAGGTTAAGGCTCTTCAAGTTGGATAGCCCATGCAACTGGTGCACACCAACATGTCCTTCCAATTGATTGTTGGACAAGTCGAGTGTTTCTAAACCAGGAAAGCTAGAGAAGTTGCCAAGAGTACCGGACAATCTGTTTGAGCTGAGGTCGAGGGACTTCAACTGGGGAAGTCCACTGCAGTTGGAGAGGAAGGAGGTGGGGATGGAGTACAAGAAGTTGGAAGAGAGATCAAGGGACTGGAGAGAGTCGAGCTTGCAAAGGAGGTTAAAGAAATAATCGTATGAGATAGAGGAAGCGTTGGCACCGTAAATATAAGGGGAGAAGAGACGGGCGCCGGAGAAGGAGAGATGGGTCACTCGAACATGAGAAGAAGAAGAAGCGTTGGCCGCTGAGGAGCTGCAGGTGACTCCATCCCAGGAGCATGGATTTTGGTCGGTTGTTGTGCTCCATTTATATTGTAATGGAGAGAGAAGTCTAGAGAGAGCATGCATGGTTTGTGAATCGTCATCACCAACTATTAAGAAGAAGAAGAAGGACATGAGTAGAAGAAGCAACACAGAAGAAGCAAACCTCCACTTCATGTTGCTTCGTCTAGCTAGATCTCTCCTCCTCTCTTTTCTTTAGTTTTCTTAGTGAATGAATGAAGACTTGTTGAGTCATTTAAATGTGTTACGAGCTGGCTGCTGCACCATATGTATTTGACTTGATTAGTTGACTGATCATACCAACAAGTCAGTCCTGCTGCTACGTCGTCTGATTAATTATTAATACTCGTTTCAGGAAAAATAATAATAATTAGTACTTGAAAATTCTTCACTAGCGTTAAATGGACCCTAAGTATGACATCGAAGGTGAGTTGAGAGAGTCTTTTAAAGACTACAGAAAGTTGTATGTTTTACACTGATTACACTTCTACTTTAAAACTAATTATACGACTCATATAGCTTATATTTTCTACAGAAAATTATAACACTGACCATTCCTATATTTTATAAAATTTATAAAGAAAATGATGGTCAGTATAATTATTTTCGGAATAAGAGTAGCCCATATAATACTTATGATAAATAGAAAGGGGTCACTATATTTATTCCTAAAGACTATGACCAATGAAAGTAGTAGGACCAATGGAGGGAATTCTCTTGTGTGGACTGACTTTTGATTAACAAAGACCATAGACTTGGATTCTATCATGGTAGTTTGTATCTTTCTTTCTTCATTTGCACTCATAAACTCTAGGATTTTAGTTTTAGCATTACCAGCACCTCTTGATTTAGTTTAATTTGCTTGCATATTTTACAGTGGATTTTTCAAGTTGAGCTATTGAGTTTTCTTAATTGATTCTTACATATTTAATTCTCGTTATAGATATGTGAGACTGATACTAAACTTGTATAGACAGGGAAATTGTAATATTAGAATTCTAAATTTTGAATTTGATTCTGAAACATGAAATATAATTGCCTGACCAATCGGATTACTATGAAGAATTAATGTATTCTATGACAGAATAATCAAAAAATATCTGTATAAATTAATTTGTACATCAACCCCTAAAGGACATCACTGGATATTGGATCATCATTTTTTTTTTCTACTTCATGAATGTTTGGACCGAAAAGAAGAAAAAAAATTGTCAAAAATGTTGCAAGTTTATGCTTGTATGCAAACGTATAAAATTATAAAGTTTTAAAAGTTACAAAATAATGCAAATTATAAAGTTTATGCTTGTATACATACGTCCCGAAAATAAATTAGGATTGTCCAATCTCTAAGACGATATATAAATTTGTTAGTCTCCTTAAAATAAAATAAATAAATAAATAAATAATTGAATTAATACCTAACCTTTGTGCAAAATTTCCCTAGAAATTATAACATAACAGTATACAAAAGCAACAAATGAAAAGAAGGAAAAAAAAATAGTGCTTTGAAGACTTCAAATGCAAATTAGTCAATTTCAAAGGACAAAATGAAAGGGAATAGAAAACTTGACTCTGACTAATAAAGGAGAGGTTATATGATAGATTGTTGGAAAAAGTTGTACAGATAGGTTAAGGTCTGCATCCAACCTCTTCTCAAGGAACCTCACATTGTATTAAGACTTTACTGAGCTTTCAACATTCTTTCAACTGAAGAAAAGTACACAGGCTTCTATAGTCCACAAAAAACATTGTTATTTTCATTGGGTAGATTTTTTTCTAAAACCTTTCAATTTAAATAGAAGATAATTTTACTCTTTTAACGAGAACGACGATGACAAAAGTCAAGAATTAAATGTGTTTGATATATTTAATTATCAATTAGGGTGAAACATACCTATAGGTTTCTAATAACCAACCCTTTGAAAAGAAAAAGAAAAAAATATATCCATGAGAATCATACGTTTGAATTGCCAAACACCTACACTGGAAATGCGTTTCAAGGACACCAGTTGATTATTAGTCACTGAAACTAAGTTTTCTCATGTGTCTTTCGCATCTTACGCACAATGGACGCATAGTATGACTTGTAAACCTTACGGGTCTAACTTGCAAACATGTCAAATCAGATGACTCATATTTATTGACGAACCTATGCACCAATTAAATTAACACCCAATCACACTACATCTAAATTAGACTTAATCTTCTGATCAGTCAAACTTGTCAAGTCAATAAAACCAAACCTAGAAATTCAAGATTCCCAATATCCATTTCCCACTTCCAAGTGTTGGAGTCCAATCTGGTGTCGAGACGGTTATATCAAAGACGGGACCGAAGTTCGGTCGAAAACAGGGCTCTGTTCGAGTTCTTCCTTCTGCAGGGACCAAACCGAACTCTGCCCGAGTTCAGTGTTGTCGGGCTTGAACGGTTTTTGTGTTTTAATAAGCACCATTGTATTTGTTTAACGACCAGATTTAATGGTGGACTATTTTAGGACTTCTAGTATGTCCTAAAATAGATTTCCCATTCTATTTATATAGGTTGAGGGTGAAGACAAGATAAATCTCTCAAGAGAACAAGGTGGGAGATTCATGGTACTTGTCTACAGGAAATCTAAAAGAAAATTAGTACTTTCCACTTAGAACTCGTCGTTCGAGACAGCGGGAAGAGGAGATATGTGCGGAGAGCCGTCGTCTTCGTACAAGGAGATCGCTACGGATATTGGCTGAGTGATTTCATTGTAATTTTCTGTTTTCTTCTTGAGTTTGGCGAAGAGGTTCAACCTTTGGGCAAATGGTTCATCATTGTTCTATTCAATTTTGTAATTTGACTTGAGTTATATAGCTTGAAATTTGTCAAGGTGACGTAGCCACGTAATATATATGTTGTTTGATATGTCTTGGCACTCCCCTATCATCCCCATCCCGACTTGCAAGTTCTCATCAACTCTAGGAAGCCATGGCCATATAGTGTTGTCGAGAGAGGGAAATTTAGATGAAGAGAAGTATGGAGAGGTGTGGTCATGCTTTCTTCTTATTGTTGTTGGTTGTGCATAATGCTACTGCAAACTCAAACTGTAGTGCCCCGTCCCGCAAAGTCAATCGGAGAAATCGAAACGCCAACGGCGTTCAGACTTAGCCTTGCAACGGCTACTCAAAGGCTCGCTCGGCCGAGGCGACTCCTCGCACAGGTGGGATAGTTTCGGTAAACTCGCCTCATCTTAGCCCTCACTTAATAACTCGCATGTTTTCAACTTGCACAAGTAGGCTAATATAAAAGCTACGAACGCACATAGCTAAGGGAATAATCCCGACCCGTTGGAATGTCTTAGAACATGGAAAATGGTCCAACGGCCTGTATAGAAGTCGGCTCAGCGTGCTTTCAAATGACACTCGATCCTTTGTTTCGTGGCTTGGGAGAAGGAAGTTGGCTTAAGTTGCTAAGTTGTCCCGACACTCAAAATAGCCTAAGTCCTAGGCGTCGCCTGCGTGAATGCTCGTTAAAGCATGCACGGTCCCGTCGTCCAAGGCTTGGCATAGCCTTCACACCGTCCCGTGAGTTAAGTCGTCTTGTACGGCTTGTTGGCATAAGTCTAGGCACCCAACAGTTGGATGTTCAAGTCGACCCCGTGTCTAGCACGTCCTCTCGATGCGAAGCTCGGCGTAGCCCTTGCTCGTCGAGTCATTGCCCGAATAAGTTAGACAAGAGTTGTGCTGGGCTATCGAAGCCATTTCTAGCACTATTCCGCTCTATCTGCGGTTATCAAGTCGCGTAGTCCCTTGAGAACAAGGCTCGTCGTATAAGTATACGACTTGAGCGTTTGCGTCGCCTAGAGAACCAAGCCTACCTAAGGCACGAGCCACGGTGGACTTAGCAAAGAATATGCCACGGACAAAGGGAGTCCACACGACTGGTTGTCACCGAGATCGGTCCCGCTACTTGGAAGTCTCGATAAATAGAAGGAAATTATGGTCATGTTAAGGAATGATTGGATAGATCGAGTTGAGTCTTGCATGGTCATTGAACAACTTGTCGACAAGGTGTAGTCTTCTCGAATGATCATCGGGGCGCCGGGATCATTCGGCCCGGGGGAAGCGAGTGTGGCTCAAAGTAGGATGCCGGATAACCGCATGGGAGTATCGGCGCTTCCGGGGCTAGCTACCCATGGAAGGGCGGCCTGATACCCCCGCCGAGCCGAGTCCAGGATAGCTTGACATTGCTAGTGACCACTCATATAGATGTGTCGGCAAGAGCGGCAATCCGCGTGTTTGCCTTGAGATAGCGTCAAGAACTAGCACGGCATCGGTCGAATCATGAGATAGTCTAGCACGACATGTATCAAGTCAGCAAGATGTAATCCTGTTAGTGCCAGCCTTGCATCAGCACGAAAGAAATGAGTTATAGCTTATGTCAGCAAGACACGTGCTTCGGCACTAAGCAAGGCTTTCGCGTATCAAGTATTGTCTTTTGCGTAGAAATATTGGTTTTCGCGTATTGGCTTTCGCGTATCAAGTATTGGATTTCGCGTAGAAATATTGGCATTCGCGTATTTGCTTTCGCGTATCAAGTATTGGCTTTCGCGTAGAAATATTGGCATTCGCGTATCAAGTATTGGCTTTCGCGTATCAATATTGGCATTTGTGTATTGGCTTTCGCGTATCGGCATTGTTGGCCTAAGTTTACATAAGTTAAGTCGAGTGCCATCACTTTACGTCGAAAGGACCGTATTGCAAAAGTTGGCTAAGTCAGGGAGTCGTTAGGCACGACCTCATCTCGAAGCACGGACAAGTCTAGGCAAAGTCTAAGGGCACGACCTGCACGAGTCGACCCCTTGATGCCTTGGCACGGTCGAGTTCGCATAAGTTGCTCCTCGGCGAAGCACTGTCCCAAAATACGTTGAAGTCACGAATAGAATATGGCACGACCCTGCCGTCCCGAGTTGAAGTTCGGTCAAGTACCTCGGCGATGAGGCACCGCCTCGATCGAAATACACGTTAGCATTGTAGCACGACCATGTCGTTGCACATTGGTTTGGTCAGGCGTCAAGTCTTAAAACTGATCCTAAGACAAGACTAGAAAGACAATCGAAAGGGATTAAGCTGCACAAAGTAAATAAACGTGTCGGTTATGTATAGGTGGGCGAGAAGCTCACTCCACCAGTACAGTTGAGTACTGACACCCACACAGTGTTTCATGTACAGGCACAGGTAGAAGCTCGCGGCGTGGAGCTCGCTTGGATGCGTCGAGGCACAGAGTTCCTTGGTGATTCGAAGCGTGCGGCCGCGTGAAGTCAAGACTTATACGGGACATAATGTATGGACATCGCCTTTCGAAGCTTCCGCTGACTCAAGCATTGTAATCGAGAGATGAGAGAGAGCAGAGAGACTTGTAAAATGAGACAAAAGTGAGCACGAGAGACTTGTAATCAAGGCCTTGCGTCCATTGTAATATCATTGTTCAATATCAATAAAAGAGTTCTTTGAATAACTTGTGTATTGCTTCTAAATTTCCGCTGCATGTTCAATGTTTCTGCTTGGGACTTCTGTGCGACGACCCCGTCGCCGTCGATGTAATCGGCCGTTATGAAACTGCCTTGTACGAGCGCAATCTAGGCTCGTGCGGCATCACGCCTTAGAGAGGACGATCGCTCCTACGGGGGCGGGGCGTGACATAATGGTATCAGAGCACGGATTTACGTCCTTAGACTTCACGTCGAATTTCTCAGTTTTGAAAGCTCGTCGTTAAAAAGAAATGTGCGCTCTCTCTCAAATGTCCCTCGGCATTTCATACAATAAGTCTAAATATTTTCAAAAGCTCGTACAAGCGTTCAATCGAACGCATCGGTAGGCCTTTGTGTCGAACGGTGTCAAACTTGACTCGATAGAAGATACGTGCTAAAGATTAGCAAGTCGTGAGCATGCCTAACTAGTCCTACGTTGACCTTAGCAAGTGAGCGTACAAACTCGAAGTATAGTCTGTACGGGATGGTTATGCGGCACAACTTAGCCTGCGTGTCGCGCACCTCGACTTTTGGTGCAAACGAATCGCGAGCAATATTAAGTTTCGCTCGGTCGGGAACGGAGATACACTTAAAGTGTATATCGATAGGGACGCTATTGAACTAATGCTTAGGCGTACACGAAAGACTGGATTTGGAATTTCGAGGAATAGCGCGAACGACTTAGTACGTCGAGGCGACGTGAGCGATTACGCTAGAGATTCGTCGAACGAATCTAAAAGATGTCTTAGCGAATGTTGCGAATGTAATTGTGGATTAAATCAGGATGGCTCGAATCTGAGTGGTGTATGGTTTGTTTTGGAATTCATTCGAGTAAATATCGAGGATTAGAAGTAACAGCGAATATGTCGGCGAGGCGATGCAATCGCGCAAAGCCTTGGAAAGTGTCACGCTTTGTTGGTCGTGACTTCGAATGTCCGAGATATCGTTTGGACAACTTGTGAATGAGCAACGCGAGTTAGAAAACGATTCAGAACGATAAAATAAGTGAATGTCTTGATCGAGAAAACCTAGAGGATCGTGCTTACGATTTTGGATTGCGTCCAATGAAATACGACTTGAGTTTTGGACATCGATCTTGAAACTAGCTCGAGGAATAACGGTCGAACTTGATCTTGGATATCGAGGAGATTATGGACTATCTAACTTGGACAACAACATCAACGCACGACTCGAAATTGGTTGCAAAGGAAGATCGTCAGGTTACGCATATCGTCGATGGTATTGAGGCGTATCAAAGATCGATATGCGATAACTCGGAGGTACTTTGACTCGGCGAATGACGATCGTGCAAATGTCATTGTTCCGATGGATGCTATACTCGAGATGTTGAAATGTGTCGAGGAAAAGATAAACTTGGCTCGAGGATTTTCTGGTTGAATGAATGACGGTCG
The DNA here is from genome assembly GCA_029216955.1 of Iris pallida. Classification (NCBI taxonomy): domain Eukaryota; kingdom Viridiplantae; phylum Streptophyta; class Magnoliopsida; order Asparagales; family Iridaceae; genus Iris; species Iris pallida. The sequence goes on from JANAVB010034019.1 coordinate 3,979,076, forward strand.
GACTATCTAATAGAGATCTTGGCTTAGATGAAAATGAAATATTTGGATTTGCTTCGTCGATAACCACAGCATTGACATTCTTGTCTTATGCGAGCGCAACTCTAGCCTTGCACATGCGTCACGCCAATTAGGGCGATCATTCCGCGTGAGCGCTGATATGGTGATTCATACAGCAGGGGTGATCAAACTTGCATGGCATGGCAATTTGTATGCTTTGACTTGTGGTTTGACGCGAAGGTAGACTCGGGAATGACTCCGTGTGCTTGACGATTGAACTTGAGGATTGAGTAGGTCCAATCCACGTATCGAGAATGAATTAGTCTAGACTCAAACAAGAGTTACGCCCCGATGAGAATGATTATTCCGCAGGAGCGTTGCATGGTGATTCATGAACCACCGTGGATAATCGGACTCGCGTGAGATTGGGGCACAACGTATTGTCGAGCTGGATGACCTCGTGATCGAATACATAAATTGGTTAGAATTGGTGATTTGAAATAGATTCGAATATACGCAACGAGTGCTTGATGCGAAATAGGTGATCGTGCTCGATGTTTAGAAATCTGAGTGACGCGAGCTCGGGTAGAAAACCCTGTACTATCGACTTTGGTTTGACCCTAGGATTGGGGTCAGTGTTGGCATTATTGTTGGGAAACTATGATTCCAATCCTGACATTGACTTAGCCTTGAGAAATGGCCTAGCGGTTAGGCGAGATGCCCTGTTTCAAGAGTTAGCAATCAAAAGATTGGTCTTGAGGATTGGCATGGATGGATAGAGTGAATCAAAAGTATAGGGATACCCCTCACGAGATTCGGCTGACATGCATATATTTCAGGGACGCCTGAATATGTGCACGATACGACTCAAGTGAGAATGATGAATTCTCTACCATGCGGTTTGGTGAATGCATATATTTTGGGGACGCTTGGAATGCGTGCATGATCCAACCAAGTGACACGTTGAATTCAAACGAGACTTGAGGAATGGAAAGTGTGGAGGATTTGAAATCGAGTTAAAGGAAAGGATTGATAGTCATGCGAGCGTGGCTCAAAATCGAAGAAAATGCGTAGGCGAAGTATGTACGATTAAGTCTTGGCCAAAGAAATGGTAGGATGGCTTGCCTTCAGGAAAGTCTCGAGGACGAGACTTGTTCTGAGTGGTGTATGTTGTAGTTGTAATGCCCCACTCCGCACGAGGCATTTGGTTGGCTTGTTGGATGCTATCAGGATGTTGGACCGTGACTTATGTTGGGAATCAAGAGAGTTGAGACTGATGCAGTCTCTCTTAGCCAGCTAGACGGATTAAACGTTGGAACGTGGCTCGCTGGTGGAGCTACGCTTGGTGGGATTGGAGCAGGAAGACTGTTATGCAGGCAAGTGGAACTGTCCTCCTTCCTCCTTATTCTTGCATGCTTAATAAATAGAATGATGTGATGCTATGAATTGTCCCTAAATGTTCCATGTTTTAGTTGCTGAGTAATAGATATGCTTATGCTAAGAATTATTGAACTGCCGAATGAATCACACTTGAACTGCTAATGCGACTTGATACTTGAAATGAATTGATAACGTTTCTTCGGATAATACTGCTTAAAGTAATGAAATACTTGAGTAATGAGATGCCTTATGAATGACAGAATAAGAAATGAACTGGCTATGTTATCGACCCAATGAACTGAATGAAACACTAGAATCATGTACCTCCTCTATAACTGTTGATGTTACCTGTTTCCTTATAAGCAATGAAAGAATAAATATTGTCCCTATGATATGAATGAAATGCTACAGGTCCCTTCGAATGAATGATTGCTGTTGTTCCTCCTTAGAAGGAACGTAATGAGAAATGTTGCAATGAAACAAACAATGAGAATTGATGAGGCTTGGGATCGTTGAGATCACCAAATGAAATGATGGTAACGTTGGGAATGAATAAGTCATTGAACATGACTTGTATGAGATGAATGATGATGCACTGTTGTCTTTACTTCAATATCTCACCATGCATTTTATGTTCACGATTGAGTCGGACACGCATCCGCATGGTCATAGGACAACTTATGCATAAGAGATGGGGATATGTTTCCTCGGATGGTACCCCGGGACGTTAGGGCGACCGATCCGGCCTAGGAGGAAACATTGGCGTGCCAGTAGGGGCACGGGTTTTGCGAGGCATCCTTTGGGGCTAGCTACCTTCTCTGGAGTCATCGCATTACCGATGAAGACCTATATGACAACGTCCGTATGGTTAAACACCAGTGACCATGTAGTCAGGATGCATGCTAATGAATGTTTTGTGCAGGCAGAGTAAGTATACCTGCTAACCTGTATTTAATGCAGGTACGCGGGAGTCGGCTATCGGTGAGAAATCACTTAAATGTGATATACTCAATATATGTGTTGGTTTAACTTGCGTGCTTAACGTGCCAAGTAAATGATGCTATACGTAGTCTTTCAATATGAGAACCTGCTTAACATGTTAAATTCAGTATGCTAGAAAGATGCCTTGCGATAACCGTTGCTCAAACATAACATACATGCTAAGTGATGCTTGGAGTGAGAACTGTCATAACATGTTTAAGATGTTAATGTTAACGATGCCTCAATGATGCCTTTTCATGATAACACCTAGTATGCCTCAATGATGCCTTTGCATGATAACACCAAGAATGCTATAATGGTATGTCCAGATGAATGCTACTAAGAATATGTTTACATGCTTCACTATGATGATTGCCCATGAACTGTAAACTGATGCTAGGCCCAAGTAGAAAGATCATTCTAATAAATGCTTGCTTAAATGATCACTTTAATGTTGGTTTATGCGAGTCGGTTGGATTCTGCTCGCCAGTACATAGATGATGTGATGACCCACATTTTTGTGGGCAGGTGCTCGTGCTTGGGATATTCTACACACGAAGATTGGTTTGACTGGTCCCGCGGCATCGAAGATTTGTTGGGCATACAGAAGCTCTCCTTGTACAAGATGATGTCTTCTGTTTATAAAGGGCATATTGTATGGAACATTGTAATCAGTTGTACCAGTGAGTTGTAAGCCAAGTCAGTATATCGAGTTGTAATCCAATGTATCAAAGTATCAATTGTAAGCTGTATAGCATTGTTCAGTTGGCTTTCAATGTAAAATGAGATATGATGTAAGCACTGTACTTCAATACAAGTCTTGTACTCTTCTTCAAGTATCAATAAAGAGAATAAGTTCTATATATCTCTGTGTGACTTCAAGTTACCCTTTTATCTCCGTTGTTTTAAAGAACTGATGTGTTTCTATTCAATAAGAAAGATTGTCCTTATCAACTTCAATTTGTCTGCTTCTGCCGTTGCGATGTGTTCCTATTTGAAGATATCGATTATGTACCATCTTTGCCTTGTACAAGTGCAATACCAGACTTGTACGACATCACGCCCAGACGAGGACGATCGATTCCAAGAGATAAAATATGTGAATAAATGACTCTACGAATCGGGGCGTGACAAATTGGTATCAAAGCACGGCTTTACGTCCTTGGTCTCTTCTTTGATTCGTTTCAAAATTAAAGTTGCATCGACGATTAACCAAAGTTGCTTCCGCGATCACTCAACGTTGCTTCCGCGATTAAGTCAAAGATTGCTTCCGCGATTATGTTGTTGTTGTTCTGTACTCATCCTATATTGTTGTGTCTGAAAGATCATTGACCCTCTTGGCTGGCTTACTGGATGTTCCATACAATAAGTCTATATACATTATGATGCCCTGAATGAATGATTGTTGTTGGTTTGGACACAAATAATCCAACAATGACTCGATGCCATAGTATGCTATATTGTGAATGATATTAGAAATGTAGGAATATAGAAAAGTGGCTATGTATGTTGTGACAAGTTGAGAATTGCATGTGATGTTGGGAAAGAATTGGGAATGAAATAATTGATAGATGAGTTCAACAGAATTGCTGAGTTGACTCATATATGTTACCCTGAGAATTTGAGATCCTAAGAATGTTGGCTTGTGGTTTGAGACCCCGAGATGTTGGCTAAGTATTGTGATCATTATAGATCACGAATGTCCGAAATAGATTGAGTTGGTATTGTTTAAGGATGGTTTCGTTCCTGAGTGGTATATTGCCTCTACCACCTCAGAACGAGATGTATGTTGACCCTTTCCATAGAATAGCAATGAGATTATCTGTGGGTACTGGGTAGTGCCGAGACTTAGCTGGGAGTCATGTATTGTGGCTAGATGACTCGAGTGTCCCTTGACGGTGATGTTATATTGAGTAGCGAGATTGTCAAAAATTGTAATCGGTGGCTTGGCTAGAAATTGTTTAGTCGAGTGATGACTCAGACTAGTAAGACAATTAGTATGCTATGGGTAAATGGATTTGGCAAGAGAATGTTGTGGCTTAGAACATCTGAATGTTGACTTTGATTGGTTGGATATAAACCAAAGGTGGCTAATACAAAGTTGGTTGCATAGCTGAAAGTTTTGGAAATATTGTCGGTGAATCAAAGGAATATTAGAAATCTGTGCCTTGACCCTAAGGTGTAAAAGATGTTAATCCATCTTGATCACCAAAGGATAGTCGTTGCCTATGTGAATGTATGCTGAGGAATTGAATTTTCTAGAAAAATAACAAGTAGCAACCCTGAGTATTGTGTTGCATAGAGAATGGTTAGTTGATACATGAATTGTCGGATTGGATGGAATGAACTACTCGACCCTTGCTGCATGAGATTTAAGAATACCCATAAGATAGTTCGATGATTGAGAAACGAATGGGATTGAGAAATTACAAACGTATTGGATAATGTCGGTATAGGTGATTGTTGGTTGGGATATAGATTGTTGGCTTATGACTTAGTGGTATGACTTCATCAAACAGACCGAATAGTACGATTCCATAGTTATGTAAAGACTATCAGAATCAATGACCCTTGAGTAGTTAGCCTTGGCTTATGGGTTCGTATGGGTACAAAGGATTTGAAATAGAAATTGAATCATTGGGAATTTACTTGATGGATTATTAGAACGATGAGAATCGTATGTCGGATTGGGATTGACCGTAATGTTGATAGATCGATCTTAGTCGATCGTTGGGTAAGTCTAAGAATGAGCCTCTGTGGGAATTATTTCCTTGAGGAAGACCCTGGATAGATAGACTTGACCCTAACGACCAGTTGATGACTTACCATTGTGGCATAGCCGACAATGGCGGTTAGCATTCTGACTGAGATGATACCCATAGGTTTGGGTAGAGTTCCTTAGAACCATCGGTTGCTTGTTGTTCCTAAGAATAAGGAATTAGTATAACCCTAGTAGTTGTCCACTCTAGGGAAGTCACCTGAATGATTAAGTTTAGTTGTCAGTGTAGCTAACATTAGAGATTGACTGAATAATAGGTGACCATTGGAGACCCATAGTATAACCTTGTGGCATTGGACGAGAGATGGTGATGAGTACGACCTAAGAATGATATGTTGTAAATATGTATGCTTCAATATGAACCTTGGAGATGTTTGACCCTTAAGGATTATGTGGATTATGTGTCGGCCTATAGCGGGAATGTTGGATCGGTATCTATAGTCAGGTAGCTGGGTTAACCTTGATTGTTGCATAGAATTGTACCCTTAACTTGGGTAATCGATAGTGGGTGACGTCGGATTGAATCTTTTATAAAAGATGAATTGCCTCGGTGAGAAATATTGTTGGATTTGGGAAGGAATATGATTGCATGTTGTGAACTCTTGGTAGGATTGGCTCTAAGATTAGACCCTTGATCGAATGTTAGAAATATTATGCCTGGAAGATAGCGATTGTGGCAAGTGAATAAAGTGATAAGTCAATTGAAGGGATGCTAAGTCGGATTTGGGAAAAGAGAAAGATGGATTGAGTCATTGATGAATTAAAATGATACAGTTGGATAGCTATTTTGAAATGACCGAGTGGGCTGAAATGAATATTGAATTGAAGCTGAATGAGTAACTCATTGTGATTAAGTGAATCTAGTGGATGAGTTGTTTTTCTTAAGTTTCGAGGACGAAACTTTTTCTGAGTGGTATATTATGTAATGCCCCGCTCCGCACGAGGCATTTGGTTGGCTTGTTGGATGCTATCAGGATGTTGGACCGTGACTTATGTTGGGAATCAAGAGAGTTGAGACTGATGCAGTCTCTCTTAGCCGGCTAGGCGGATTAAACGTTGGAACGTGGCTCGCTGGTGGAGCTACGCTTGGTGGGATTGGAGCAGGAAGACTGTTATGCAGGCAAGTAAAACTGTCCTCCTTCCTCCTTATTCCTGCATGCTTAATAAATGGAATGATGTGATGCTATGAATTGTCCCTAAATGTCCCATGTTTTAGTTGCTGAGTAATAGAGATGCTTATGCTAAGAATTATTGAACTGCCGAATGAATCACACTTGAACTGCTAATGCGACTCGATACTTGAAATGAATTGATAACGTTCCTTCGGATAATACTGCTTAAAGTAATGAAATACTTGAGTAATGAGATGCCTTATGAATGACAGAATAAGAAATGAACTGGCTATGCTATCGACCCAATGAATTGAATGAAACACTAGAATCATGTACCTCCTCTATAACTGTTGCTGTTACCTGTTTCCTTATAAGCAATGAAAGAATGAATATTGTCCCTATGATATGAATGAAATGCTACAGGTCCCTTCGAAATGAATGATTGCTGTTGTTCCTCCTTAGAAGGAACGTAATGAGAAATGTTGCAATGAAACAAACAATGAGAATTGATGAGGCTTGGGATCGTTGAGATCACCAAATGAAATGATGGTAACGTTGGGAATGAATAAGTCATTGAACATGACTTGTATGAGATGAATGATGATGCACGGTTGTCTTTACTTCAATATCTCACCATGCATTTTATGTTCACGATTGAGTCGGACACGCATCCGCATGGTCATAGGACAACTTATGCATAAGAGATGGGGATATGTTTCCTCGGACGGTACCCCGAGACGTTAGGGCGACCGATCCGGCCTAGGAGGAAACATTGGCGTGCCAGTAGGGGCACGGGTTTTGCGAGACATCCTTTAGGGCTAGCTACCTTCTCTGGAGTCATCGCATTACCGATGAAGACCTATATGGCAACGTCCGTATGGTTAAACACCAGTGACCACGTAGTCAGGATGCATGCTAATGAATGTTTTGTGCAGGTAGAGTAAGTATACCTGCTAACCTGTATTTAATGCAGGTACGCGGGAGTCGGCTATCGGTGAGAAATCACTTAAATGTGATATACTCAATATATGTGTTGGTTTAACTTGCGTGCTTAATGTGCCAAGTAAATGATGCTATGCGTAGTCTTTCAATATGAGAACCTGCTTAACATGTTAAATTCAGTATGCTAGAAAGATGTCTTGCGATAACCGTTGCTCAAACATAACATACATGCTAAGTGATGCTTGGAGTGAGAATTGTCATAACATGTTTAAGATGTTAATGTTAACGATGCCTCAATGATGCCTTTTCATGATAACACCTAGTATGCCTCAATGATGCCTTTGCATGATAACACCAAGAATGCTATAATGGTATGTCCAGATGAATGCTACTAAGAATATGTTTACATGCTTCACTATGATGATTGCCCATGAACTGTAAACTGATGCTAGGCCCAAGTAGAAAGATCATTCTAATAAATGCTTGCTTAAATGATCACTTTAATGTTGGTTTATGCGAGTGGGTTGGATTCTGCTCGCCAGTACATAGATGATGTGATGACCCACATTTTTGTGGGCAGGTGCTCGTGCTTGGGATATTCTACACACGAAGATTGGTTTGACTGGTCCCGCGGCATCGAAGATTTGTTGGGCATACAGAAGCTCTCCTTGTACAAGATGATGTCTTCTGTTTATAAAGGGCATATTGTATGGAACATTGTAATCAGTTGTACCAGTGAGTTGTAAGCCAAGTCAGTATATCGAGTTGTAATCCAATGTATCAAAGTATCAATTGTAAGCTGTATAGCATTGTTCAGTTGGCTTTCAATGTAAAATGAGATGTGATGTAAGCACTGTACTTCAATACAAGTCTTGTACTCTTCTTCAATTATCAATAAAGAGAATAAGTTCTATATATCTCTGTGTGACTTCAAGTTATCCTTTTATCTCCGTTGTTTTAAAGAACTGATGTGTTTCTATTCAATAAAAAAGATTGTCATTATCAATTCAATTTGTCTGCTTCTGCCGCTGCGATGTGTTCCTATTTGAAGATATCGATTATGTATCATCTTTGCCTTGTACAAGTGCAATACCAGACTTGTACGACATCACGCCCATGCGAGGACGATCGATTCCAAGAGATAAAATATGTAAATAAATGACTCTACGAATCGGGGCGTGACAGTAGTGCCCCGTCCCGCAAAGTCAATCGGAGGAATCGAAACGCCAACGGCGTTCAGACTTAGCCTTGCAACGGCTACTCAAAGGCTCGCTCGGCCGAGACGACTCCTCGCACAGGTGGGGTAGTTTCGGTGTACTCGCCTCATCTTAGCCCTCACTTAATAACTCGCATGTTTTCAACTTGCACAAGTAGGCTAATATAAAAGCTACGAACGCACATAGCTAAGAGAATAATCCCGACCTGTTGGAATATCTTAGAACATAGAAAATGGTCCCACGGTTTGCATAGAAGTCGGCTCAGCGTGCTTTCAAATGACACTCGATCCTTCGTTCCCATGGCTTGGAAGAAGGAAGTTGGCTTAAGTTGCTAAGTTGTTCCGACACTCAAAATAGCCTAAGTCCTAGGCGTCGCTTGTGTGAATGCTCGTTAAAGCATGCACGGTCCCGTCATCCAAGGCTTGGCATAGCCTTCACACCGTCCCGTGAGTTAAGTCGTCTTGCACGGCTTGTTGGCTTAAGTCTAGGCACCCAACATTTGGATGTTCAAGTCGACCCCGTGCCTAGCACGTCCTCTCGATGCGAAGCTTGGCGTAGCCCTTGCTCGTCGAGTCATTGCCCGAATAAGTTAGACAAGAGTTGTGTTGGGCTATCGAAGCCAATTCTAGCACTATTCCGCTCTATCTGCGGTTGTCAAGTCGCGTAGTCCCTTGAGAACAAGGTTCGTCGTATAAGTATACGACTTGAGCGTTAGCGTCGCCTAGAGAACCAAGCCTATCTAAGGCACGAGCCATGGTGGATTTAGTAAAGAGTATGCCACGGACAAAGGAAGTCCACGCGAATGGTTGCCGCCGAGATCAGTCCCGCTACTTGGGAGTCTCGATAAATAGAAGGAAATCATGGTCATGTTAAGGAAGGATTGGATAGATCGAGTTGAGTCTTGCATGGTCATTGGACAACTTGTCGACAAGGGGTAGTCTTCTCGAATGATCGCCGGGGCGCCGGGATCATTCGGCCCGGGGGAAGCGAGTGCGGCTCAAAGCAGGATGTCGGATAACCGCATGGGAGTATCGGTGCTTCCGGGGCTAGCTACCCATGGAAGGGTGGCCCGATACCCCCGTCGAGCCGAGTCCAGGATAGCTTGACATTGCTAGTGACCACTCATATAGATGTATCGGCAAGAGCGACAATCCACGTGTTTGCCTTTGGATAGCATCAAGAACTAGCATGGCATCGGTCGAATCATGAGACAGTCTAGCACGACATGTATCAAGTCAGCAAGATGTAATCCCGTTAGTGCCAGCCTTGCATCAGTACGAAAGGAATGAGTTATAGCTTATGTCAGCAAGACACGTGCTTCGGCACTAAGCAAGGCTTTCGCGTATCAAGTATTGGCTTTCGCGTAGAAATATTGGCATTCGCGTATTGGCTTTCGCGTATCAAGTATTGGCTTTCGCGTAGAAATATTGGCATTCGCGTATTGGCTTTCGCGTATCAAGTATTGGCTTTCGCGTAGAAATATTGGCATTCGCGTATTGGCTTTCGCGTATCAAGTATTGGCTTTCGCGTAGAAATATTGGCATTCGTGTATTGGCTTTCGCGTATCGGCTTTGTTGGCCTAAGTTTGCATAAGTTAAGTCGAGTGCCATCACTTTAAGTCGAAAGAACCGTATTGTAAAAGTTGTCTAAGTCAGGGAGTCGTTAGGTACGACCTCATCTCGAAGCACGGACAAGTCTAGGCAAAGTCTAAGGGCACGACCTGCACGATTCGACCCCTTGATGCCTTGGCACGGCCGAGTTTGCATAAGTTTCTCCTCGGCGAAGCACTATCCCGAAATACGTTGAAGTCACGAATAGAATATGGCACGACCCTGCCGTCCCGAGTTGAAGTTCGGTCAAGTACCTCGGCGATGAGGCACTGCCTCGATCGAAATATACGTTGGCATTGTAGCACGACCATGTTGTTGCACATTGGTTTGGTCAGGCATCAAGTCTTAAAACTGATCCTAAGGCAAGACTAGAAAGACAATCGAAAGGGATTTAAGCTGCACAAAGTAAATGAACGTGTCGGTTATGTATGGGTGGGCGAGAAGCTCACTCCACCAGTACAGTTGAGTACTGACACCCACACAGGGTTCCATGTGCAGGCACAGGTAGAAGCTCGCGGCGTGGAGCTCGCTTGGATGCGTCGAGGCACGGAGTTCCTTGGCGATTCGAAGCTTGCGGCTGCGTGAAGTCAAGACTTATACGGGACATAATGTATGGACATTGCCTTCCGAAGCTTCCGCTGACTCAAGCATTGTAATCGAGAGATGAGAGAGAGCAGAGAGACTTGTAAAATGAAAAAAAAATGAGCACGAGAGACTTGTAATCAAGGCCTTCCGCCCATTGTAATATCATTGTTCAATATCAATAAAAGAGTTCTTTGAATAACTTGTGTATTGCTTCTAAATTTCCGATGCATGTTCAATGTTTCTGCTTGGGACTTCTGTGCGACGACCCCGTCGCCGCCGATGTAATCGGCCGTTATGAAACTGCCTTGCACGAGCGCAATCTAGGCTCGTACGGCATCACGCCTTAGCGAGGACGATCGCTCCTACGGGAGCGGGGCGTGACACAAACCAACATGACCTGACCCAAAATGATGACAGGAAGACCACCAGGGCTCTCTCCAATCTAGTACCAGCAGGATATTGGCCCGATGCCACAGGCTCGAGTGACCCGCTAACGTCACTGATACATCCTTGTCCCTCCTCTTCTTCGATCTCCTCTGCCAACTGAACTCCCTTCAGTCCCTTGATCTCTCTATGAGTCACTTCACTTACTTCCCCACCTCCTTCCTCTCCAACTGCAGTGGACTTCCCCAGTTGAAGTCCCTAAACCTCAGCTTAAACGGATTGGCGGTACTCTTGGCAACTTCTCTAGCTTTCCTGGTTTAGAAACACTTGTCACCCTCATTTCCCGTATTTCCTGTATTTTCCGTATTTCGTATTCTTACTCGTATCTGGATTTTTGGCATGTATTTTTATTTTTCTCAACTTGTGGAATTTTGGTATTTCTCGTATTTTGAGTTTTGGTCTGGCTCGGTTTTATTGGGTTGGTTCGGTTGGATTTGGTTTGGTTTATGTGTTGGATCACCTTAGCCTATGCTACCCCTCAACCCACCACAACTCCCCCTCTTTATATCCCCACCTACCACTCTCTCTCCTCATAACCACCATTCATTTCTTTCTTCTTCTTCTTCTTCTCCTTCCTCTACACAACTCTCCCAACCCAAGGCAAGTGCATCTTGCCACTACATGAGAACCCTCTTTTCCTTGTCCATTTGCTAGATTAGGACATGGTGACCAACATTAGAACTTGGATTTTTGTGATTTGGAGCCTCCATTGTTATAGATCTAAGTTATTTCTATTTTCAGATTTTGCATGGTTTGAGCTTCTTAAGTTGGATTTTATGGATTTTTTGATGTTTCCATGTGGAAGAGCATTCAGTTTCACTCCAGTTGGAGCCTTGGAAATCCGGATTTGGAGTTCGGATGGCCAAGTTATGGTGCTTTGAAGCTTTGGGTTCATCCATGGTGTTCTTGCTGTTTGGAGAAAATAGTGAGCAATGTGCAGAGCTGTGTAGCTTACGCACACTGAGCTGCGCGCGCTCTTTAGCGCTGCGTACGCAGACTTGAGTACGCTCCCTGTTGGAAGCGTGTCTCCTTGAGTGTGCGTGACTTTTCACGTACACTGCTCCCTTGAGTGTGCATGACTTTTCATGTACACTGCTCCCTTGAGTGTGCGTGACTTTTCACGTACACTGCTTTCTTGAGTGTGCGTGACTTTTCACGTACACTGCTTCCTTGAGTGTGCGTGACTTTTCACGTACACTTCTTCCTTGAGCGTGCGTGACTTTTCACGTACACTGCTCCCTTGAGTGTGCGTGATTTTTCACGTACGCTCCCCCCTTGAGTGTGCCTTGGTACGCAGACATGAGTGTGCCTTGGTACGCAGACTTGAGCGAGCCTTGCGTGCGTGCTTTTGTGCGTACGCTGCTCTCCCTAGCGTGCGTGCTTTTGTGCGTACGCAGCTTCCCTGCGTGCGTATTTTTGCACGTATGTTGCCCCTTGACCCCTTGCTTAACCATTGGCTCTTGGAGTTTTGGTTTTATTTCTTTAAGCTTGGCTCTTCTATAACCCTGTATTTGATATTTTATTAGATATTTTATGCCCATTTTATATCCTTACGCCTTTTGTCATGAACTTGATTTTACTTAATATGTTTGGAATGACTATTGTACATGGCCTGGTATGACAAGGAACTAGCATAACACGACAGTGACCCGTAGTGGTGCACTCCTGACATAACCAACCTGACATGATAGTGGCCCGTGGCGGCACACTCCTGACTTGACATGACTTGATAACCAACTTGACCTGTCTTGACACCGTGGGTGGTTCTTTCTTGCTTGCTTGTTAAATCCACTTGTCCAGTCTCGCATCATGTCTAGGATGGGACTCCTGAGTACCACGGTCAGGAGTACCTACTAAAATGGATTAAGGTTAATAACTAGAATAACACACTAGTCATGAAGAGATGACACAGCTACAGGCAATCCCGTTACCTGGGCGCTCCAGGGATTTGTAGCCTGCCGTCGAGTAGGGCACATTTCCAGCACACTGTCAGGTGTTGCACCCTCTAAGTCACCTAAGGGTACATGCGTCTCCTGGATGATGTACCCACCTGAATTCAACCCTAATCTTTCGTCCTGGGTAGCCTGGATGGTCTGCAGGGCTTGTGGCTGTGGAACAATCTCACTGCATCTTGTTAGTAATTAGGCCTGTGATAACCCTAGTTAGTTAAAGTAGTAAGCCGTAGGATCTGCTTGGCCGTGATTGATTGAATAAGGTATAACCAGTCTTGCCATGTCTTGATCCCATACAAGATTGCTTCCTGTCTCGATTTCTTACATTATTATTTGCCGATAAATGGTGGGAAACCAAGTTCCGTTCAGATGAAGGGTTACAACCCCGGTCCTTGTTTGGTTTACGGGTTGTAACCTGGCTATCGGAATAGTTCCATGGTTATCTCGTCGTATATCATCCTGACATGTTTTCGTAATTCTAATTTTAATATTAGTCTTTCTTGTGTTATTTGCTGGCTTTTGTTCTTATTTCGTGGCCCCCTTGTGGCACTTGCTCTTTCTGGGGTTGACCCAGCTGGTTTTGTGTAGCCAGATTTCGGAGCAGCTCCCGAGGCTCTACCAAGCTTCCAGCCCAATGGTGAACACTAGAAGGAATCCGGGCCAAGAGTGGGTTTTCCTTTTTGTCTTGTCCACTTTATTGTAAAAATATTCTTTTGAGGCGTTTAGCCGACGAGCACCTGTTAGCTTGATGCACTTTTACTTACTGTCTGCCTACGGGCTGTAATCATGATTAACAAATCCTAGGGTTGATCATGTATGACTAAACTCTTGCTAGTCCTAACATTTTGTAATGACTAGCTTCATGATCAGCTGAGTATGTAATATTTGGGACGCCTTATTATTGTATATTCAATGATCATACATCTTGCGATTTTACTTACTTGCGGTGATTGAGACACTAGGCTTGTTCATGACCATAAGAGACTGTTGGCTTGTAGAAAACCCTCACATATCTAGACAGCCGTGACCGTATATCAAGGTGGTTTCCATTTCAATATGCGTAGCTGGCTATGTCTGCCCCAGCTCTCCAGTATTCTGGTTCTGGGGCGTGACATGGTTTAAGTGGTGGCCCATGCAGGTCTTGTAAATCAAGATGTGTGGGGGTTTACCAGATAGATGTCTCAATCAGTACTCGTCCTTGATCTCTGTTCGTATCTTCTGAATCCCTGGATTCTTGCCCTGATCCTGTGCTTATATCATTGATCTGTCCTGGTCCTTTCCTTATTGTTCCCTGTGTCGTCTTCTTCAGCGGTACTGTACCTGGTCCTACCGATCGACGAGGTGGAGCATTTCCCGTGGATCAGCAGCAACCCGGAGATCAAGCCCAGCATTCCGGGGTAGCCTCCAGAGTTGTGCCTACTGGAGGAGAGTCACCAGTTCGGCCCGTCCAGCCCGCAGAGCCAGATGATGGTACCTTAGTAGGCCTCATCAGAACCTTGATAGCTTCCCAGGATCGTCGAAGCGACGCCCTGCACCAGACAGTTCAAGATGCTTTGACCCGAGGCGGACATCCAGGGAACCAGGCGGCCAACAGCTTCAAGCGATTGAACCCTCCTTTCTTCGACGGCAGCGAGGATGCGGTTGCCGCGGATGCATGGCTTCAGGACACCGAGGTGATTCTGGAAGCAGCTAGGACACCTGAGAATGAGAAGGTGGCGGTGGTACGCCTGCAGTTGTTGGATTTAGCTCGCAATTGGTGGGCGGCGCAGGCCATGAGATTAGTGGCACCCATTGCTTGGGCAGTATTTAGGGAGAGATTCCAGACGAAGTACTTTGATGCTATGGCTCGGTACGACCTGCAGACCAGATTTACCAACTTGAAGCAAGGAGGCAGGACAGTCGACAGTTATGCGACCGAGTTTTCTAGGCTGAGTAGGTTTGCCCCCACCTTGGTGGCAACCGAGCTCGATAGAGCCAAGCGGTTCCAGCAGGGGCTGCATTTGGAGATCTTGTTGGCAGTGGAACAGTTCGAGCACCAGACGTTCGACGCAGTCTTGAGAGCAGCTAGGAGGCATGAGTATACCTTCCAGAGGATCGTGGATAGGACCGGAGGTAGGAAGCGGTCCCATAGTCAGATGCACCAGTCATCAGCTCCAGCCCCGGTGGCTAGAGGTTTGACCATTGGAACTCCGAGGCGGGCGGCCTCAGTAACGTCGGTTCAGCATTCGACCCCGACGTACCTGCAGCAGCAGAAGCAGAAGCAGACTTCCGCGATGGGATGTTCTCATTGCGGGAAGCCAGGCCATGTAGTGGCAAATTGTCGCAGGGCGCAGGGATTGTGCCTGGCTTGTGGAGCAGCAGATCATAGGGTTGGGGCTTGCCCGAATAGGGGTGGTTCATTAGCGTCTAACCCTTCTAGTTCTTCGGTGAGAGGACCGGCCCCAGCACCAGTTCAGCAGCAGCAGTATCAGTCTTCGAGGCCCTTGCCGCCTCAGTCTCAGGCATTCCAGCAGCAACACCCCCAGCAGTATGCACAAGCCCAAGCTCAGACCCAGAATAGGCAGAGAGGTTTCCAGCAGAGGGGACCGGCAGCCAGAGGACAAGGTCAGGCCATGATGATGGCTATGGAAGAAGAAGTTGCACCAGGTGAGGTAGTGGCAGGTACTATTCTCGTCAACTCCTTTCTAGCTTCGGTATTATTTGATTCTGGTGCATCGCATTCATTCATGTCTGTACGATTCGCGACACGGATAGGATTGGAGCCCGAGTCATTATCAGTGAGGCTCAATATACTTACTAGTAATGGTCTTGTGGGAGTAGATCGAGTGTTTTCCTCGTGTCGGATCGTAGTTAACGGTAGGGAGTTCCCCGCTAGATTCATAGAGTTTCCTATGACAGACTATGATGTAGTCCTAGGCATGGATTGGTTGAGGAACCAGTATGCTAGGATAGACTGCCATATTGGCAGAGTTGTCTTTAGTATCCTCGGCGAGCCAGAGTTTTCGTTCTCCAGAGGCGCAGTGGAGCCATCTTCCCCAGCATTGCGGATGGCAGTAGCAGCAGTACAGTTGCCCAGGATAGTTGAAGAGTTTCCAGATGTCTTTCCAGAGGAGCTTCCAGGGATGCCGCTAGAGCGGGAGATTGAGTTCACTATAGACTTGATTCCCGGGACAGCACCAGTATCAGAGCGAGTCTACAGGATGGCCCCTTAAGAGTTGGAGATTTTGTACAAGATAATTGAAGAACTGAGGACCAAGGGATTCATTCCTGCAAGTGGATCGCCTTGGGGAGCCCCGATGCTTCTTGTGAAAAAGAAGGATGGTACGTCCAGGCTATGTGTTGATTATCGTACCTTAAATTCGGTGACAATCAAGAACAGATACCCTCTTCCGAGGATAGATGACTTGTTTGATCAACTTAGAGGGGCTTCAGTGTTCTCGAAGATCGACTTGCGGTCAGGATACCACCAGATCAGAGTCAGAGAGCAGGACATTCCGAAGACAGCATTCAGATCAAGGTATGGACATTGGGAGTTCCTTGTTATGCCCTTTGGAGCGACCAATGCGCCGGCCGTATTCATGGACCTCATGAATCGCATTTTCATGCCTTACTTGGACCAATTTGTGATCGTGTTTCTAGATGATATCCTGGTCTACAGCAAGAGTGAAGCAGAGCATGAGCAGCATCTCAGAGTCGTCCTTCAGACGCTTAGGGAGCATCAGTTGTACGCCAAGTTCAGTAAATGCGAGTTCTGGCTCGATCGCATTTCGTACTTGGGTCACATCATTACCCGAGGAGGAGTGGAAGTGGATCCCCAGAAGATTGTGGCTATCGAGTCGTGGCCGGTACCCAGCTCAGTGGCAGAGGTTCACAGCTTCCTTGGATTGGCCGGCTACTACCGGCGGTTCGTTTCAGATTTTGCAAGGATTTCAGCGCCGATGACCCAGTTGACCCGCAAGGATGTGCCGTTTGTTTGGACAGCAGAGTGTCAGGAATCATTTGAAAAGTTGAAGCAAGGTTTGATAACGGCTCCCATTCTCACCCTTCCAGATGGGACCGGAGGATTCACAGTTTATTGCGACGCTTCAGGCAGAGGATTGGGGTGTGTCTTGATGCAGCATGGGAAGGTAATATCTTATGTGTCACGTCAACTTCGTGATCATGAGAAGAATTATCCGACCCACGACTTGGAATTGGCGGCGGTAGTGTTTGCTTTGAAGTTGTGGAGACACTACTTGTACGGAGATAAAGTGGAGATCTTTACTGATCATAAGAGCCTGAAGTATGTTTTCACCCAGAAGGACCTTAATATGCGGCAGAGAAGGTGGCTCGAGCTACTGGTGAACTATGATGTGGATTTGCAGTATCATCCCGGGAAGGCCAACGTTGTCGCAGATGCATTGAGCAGGAGAGCCGGAGTTTATTTCCTGACGGTGCAACCAGAATTATTGGCAGATCTTCAGAAGATGGAAATTGAAGTAGTTCTTTCAACCAGTGTGGCATTGATGGCCAGTCTACAGGTTCAGTCCAGCATAGTTGAGAGAATCCGGATGGCGCAGTCAGCAGATTCCAAGATCCAGCGACTCAGAGCAGAGTGTGAAGCAGGTAGAAGGCCAGAGTTATGTATCCATGAAGACGGTACCCTTCGGCACGGCACTCGTCTTTGTGTACCCAGTGGAGATATCAGACAGGAAGTCATGGCAGAAGCCCACAGTTCGCAGTATTCTATTCATCCGGGTGGTACGAAGATGTACCGTGATATTCGTCAGCATTTCTGGTGGAATGGCATGAAGAGGGAGATAGCCCGGTTTGTCTCTCGGTGTTTGGTTTGCCAACAGGTTAAAGCTGAGCATCAGAGGCCCGCTGGACTTCTTCAACCCTTACCGATCCCAGAATGGAAATGGGAACATATAACCATGGATTTCGTGACCGGATTGCCCAGATCTCCGGCCGGTAGAAATGCTGTCAGTCAGCATCACCTCAGACAGGAATTCAAGATTCACATCACACTTTTGGCGCAGCTTGCAGAAGAGTTTGGGGACTCGCCTTCAGTTCAGCTCAGCTTATCACCCACAGACGGATGGTCAATCAGAGCGCACAATCCAGACTCTTGAAGATATGTTGAGATCTTGTACCCTTGACTTCGGTGGTTCATGGGAGAATCATCTGCACCTGGTGGAATTCTCATACAACAACAGTTATCAGGCCAGTATCCAGATGGCACCCTTCGAGGCTCTTTATGGCAGGAAGTACAGATCTCCGCTAGCATGGGACGATGTCGGGGAGAGGCAGATGCTCGGACCCGAGTTGATTTCCCAGACGGTTGAAGTGGTCAGGAAGGTCAGAGATGTCACGCCCCGAGTCGACAAACCGTTCGTCCCCGGTGTTACTTTGCCGATTCGATCGTCCTCGCTAAGGCGTGATGCTGCACGAGCCTGGAGTTGCGCTCGTGCAAGGCAAGATGACAAGTTCTCAAATGGTTATCTTTTGATTTTGATATTAATACGCCAAGTCGAAACTTCACAATTCACATCAGAATATAAGACGCAGTATAGGAAGATAGAAATGCTTTTCATTCATAGCTTGCAACGAAGTACAAGTCGTAATTTACATTGGATGCCGTTGCGGCTACATTGATTGAAAACAGAAAGAAGATACATTCGACAAGTTGCCTGAACTACGCTTGCCGTCCCATACATTCGCCCCTTTATACAAAGCCGTCGACTTGAATTGGCTTCAAAATACTTCTGCATAGGAAGAGCTTCAAAACGCCTCTCCGCACTTCAGTTCCAGTTTAGTTGGGCGCGCCCGACGCACCTGGGGAAATTGGGGGAATGGGATTAGCACACTTGCTAAGTGGACGAGACGAACCCACTCGTCTAAACCGACTCTGATTGTTAGGGTTGGCATGCTTTAGAGTTGTCTTTCTATTAGAACTAAATGAATTCAGTTCATGTTCGATAGCCATCTTTACGTAATAAAGCATACAGTTCAACATAGCAGTTGGTCATATTTCTTACCACGGCCGTGCTCGTCCCTGCATGAAAACAGAGATAATATTTACCCTGCATAAGACAATAGGTAAGCATGCTACTATCTTATATGCGGTCATTGATGTTACACATCACGTGGGACTATCTCAACGGTATTTCGGCCCGCTCAGTCTAGGTTGCAAGCCTGACTGACGGTCCCGCAATGCATCGGTGCCGAAGCACGATTATTCATTCCCCCTAGGCCGATTCGATTCCGATGCCCCGGATATCGATTCGAGGAAAAATATCAACTTGTGCACAAGCTGTCCATGACCATGCCAATGCGTGAACAGTTTAACATATGCAACAGTTTTGTATAGCGCGGACAGTATTGAACGGCATTATCATTTCCCCCAACTTATGCAACGATTCATTTTTCCCCAAGTCGTACTCGCGATTTAGTGTCCCGCAGGCACCAAATTGTCCGAGGCATCATAACCTACAATCGCCGTTTCATAATATTTTGCAGCACTTGAAATAGTCTATCTTTTTCTGTAAACCTTAAACTTTTCGGTTTATGTGAAAAACTGGTATTTGTAAATCGATACGTTTTTCCCGAGTTCTTGGACTTAGTGGATTGGCATGCAATTAACTTGGCATCGTTCGATTTGAATGAATCCGAGGCAAGGAAATTAGTTTGCGGGACAGAATGGAAAAGAAGGCCGAATCACCCACCGATTACTTGGCTTCGTGCAGGTCGTCGAAGCGCTACGCAACGTCAATCCTTAGTTACGCGAGCTCCTGCAATGCATCAACACTTTTGTTAGATTTCCTTCTTTCCCCCTTGCATCGAAATTGTAATTGCATCCTTGAAAACGACGCGAAAGCACTTCAATCAAGCCCAGCGGCAAAGCTCCAAGAAAACCATACAGCGGTCCGGTCCCGTCGAAGGGACTCTTATAGAGAGCTCGCGCGCCGAGACGCAGCCCGCTGCATCTAGGACTTGTTCCAACAGAAGTCGTTCCATTAGTTGGATCGATTCTCGTATCTTCCGTCCAAATCGAATTGAATCGATGCCGCAAGACGTTAACGTTTACCAAGCTTAGCGATCGAGTCAGGTGGCCATCTAAGTTCCCGGCCGATCTGACTCGGCGCTAGCATATTATGAAGTTCCGTCGCCTATCGAAAGCGGGGCGCTACATAATATACCACCAAGAAAAAGTTTCGTCCCGAAACTTAAGAACAAGGGTCGGACCTTAATTTAGACGAACAACGCAGGGTACTTCTCCTTCATCTCCGCCTCCATCTCCCATGTCGACTCCTCGACCGTATGGTTCCGCCAAAGCACGCGGACCAAGGACATCGACCGGTTTCGTAGCACCTTCTCCTTGCGGTCCAAGATTTGAATGGGCTCCTCCGAGTAAGACAAGTCAGTACGTAGCTCCAACTGATCGAAGCTAACCACATGACTTGGATCGTGCACGTATTTTTGAAGTTGTGAAACGTGGAAAACATCGTGCACATCGGCTAAGGCAGGAGGTAGTGCGATCCGATAAGCAACCGTCGCAACTCGCTCAATGATCTCGAAGGGGCCTACAAATCTCGGGCTCAATTTGCCTTTAACGCCGAACCGCATCACTCCGCGCATGGGCGTCACTTTCAGAAATACATGGTCCCCGGCCAAGAACTCAAGCGGTCGTCGACGAAGATCTGCGTAGCTCTTTTGTCGACTTTGCGCGATGCGGAGTCTATCTCGAATCAAGCGGACCTTTTCAACGGCCTGCTCCACCAGTTCCGGTCCAAGCACCTGTCGCTCTCCGACTTCATCCCAGCATATCGGCGAACGACACTTCCTCCCATAGAGCGCTTCGTATGGAGCCATCTGAATACTCGACTGATAACTGTTGTTATACGCAAACTCCGCAAGCGGCAAATGCGTATCCCAACTAGTCTTTAGGTCGATCGCACACAGACGCAGCATGTCTTCTAAGATCTGGTTGACCCTCTCCGTCTGACCGTCTGTTTGGGGATGGTACGCCGAGCTAAAGTTCAGTTTGGTCCCCATCGCCGCTTGGAGGCTCGTCCAGAAACGCGATAGGAATCGCCCGTCTCTGTCCGAAATTATTGAGGCCGGCACCCCGTGCAGTCGAACAATCTCATCGACGTAGATTTGCGCTAACCGATCGACGCTCCATCCTACTTTGATTGCGATGAAGTGAGCTGACTTGGTCAATCTATCAACAATGACCCAAATCGCATCATTCCCCCGCGGCGTCTTCGGAAATCCCACAATGAAATCCATCGAGATGTTGTCCCACTTCCACTCGGGAATGGCGATGTTCTGCAGCTCGCCGCCGGGCCTCTGGTGTTCCGCCTTCACCTGCTGACACGCCATGCATTGCGATACGAACGTAGCCACGTCCTTCTTCATGCCGTGCCACCAAAAGTTTGTGCGCAAGTCCTTGTACATCTTGGTGCTTCCAGGATGTAACGAGTACTTCGCATAATGCGCCTCCGTCAGAATTTCTTTTCTGAGTTCGGCAGTTTCAGGAATGCAGAGCCTTCCCTTTAGTCGCATCGTCCCGTCTCCGCCTTCCGCAAAGTCAGTCGCCCTTCCTGTTGAAATTAGCTCGCGCATTTTCTTCAGGAATGAGTCATCCTCCTGTGCGGTCTTTATCTTGCTCAGCAGGCTCGATCCTAACTTCAGCTGCGCTAGGTGCAGGTGTCGATACTCAATTCCGAGTTCGATACCCATCGCTTCAAGGTCTCGCCGTATTTCCTTGTTTATGGCCAGTGTTCCCATAAACATTCTGCTGAGTGCGTCGGCCACCACGTTTCCTTTGCCCGGCGTGTACTCGATCGTTAGCTCGTAATCTTTTATGAGTTCGAGCCATCGTCGCTGTCGTAGGTTGAGTTCCCGTTGCGTGAACAAGTACTTCAGGCTTTTATGATCTGTGTAGATTCTGCATGCTACACCATAGAGATAGTGCCGCCATAACTTCAATGCAAAGACGATCGCCGCCAATTCTAAGTCGTGCGTCGGGTAATTTTTCTCGTGCTACTTCAACTGCCGTGAAGCGTAGGAGATGACTTTGTCTCTCTGCATGAGTACGCACCCGAGGCCAGTTTCCGACGCGTCGCTGAATATCTGAAAGCCTTCGGGACCGTCTGGAAGTGCAAGGATTGGAGCTGAGACGAGCCGTTGCTTCAACTCTTGAAAGCTGGATTCACAGTCGTCGCTCCATTCAAATACTACTCCCTTCTGGGTGAGGCGAGTCAGAGGCGACGCTAGTTTTGAAAAGCTTCGCACGAACCTACGGTAGTAGCCCGCTAAGCCAAGGAAACTCCGAATGTCGCTAGCTGAGGCAGGTCGTTTCCAATCCACCACCGCATCAATCTTCTTTGGGTCCACCGCGACACCTTCGGCAGAGATTACGTGCCCGAGGAATGTCACGCTACTCATCCAGAACTCGCACTTACTCTGCTTGGCGTACAATTTGTTTTCACGCAGAATCTGCAGCACCGTCTTCAAATGTTCCGCGTGCTCTTCCCGATTCCTTGAGTAGACAAGGATATCGTCGATGAATACGACTACAAATTTATCTATTTGAGGTCGGAAGACTCGGTTCATCAGATCCATGAAAGCGGCCGGGGCATTCGTCAAACCGAACGGCATGACGAGGAATTCGTAGTGACCATATCGAGTGCGGAAGGCAGACTTCGATACGTCGTCGGACTTGATCTTCAGTTGATGATAGCCTGAACGAAGATCGATTTTTGAAAATACAGACGCACCTTGCAGTTGATCAAACAAGTCGTCGATTCGCGGCAAAGGATACTTGTTCCGTACGGTCGCCTTGTTGAGTTCCCGATAGTCGATGCATAGCCGCAACGACCCATCTTTCTTCTTCACGAACAGTACGGGAGCTCCCCACGGAGAGACGCTAGGGCGAATAAATCCGCGGTCTAGCAACTCTTGTAATTGCACCTTCAGCTCCTTAAGTTCTGCTGGAGCCATTCGGTAAGGCGCCTTTGATATCGGCCGTGTATCCGGAAAGGTGTCGATGCTGAATTCAATTTCTCGATCCGGCGGCATCCCAGGCATCTCGTCAGGAAAAACGTCGGGAAATTCTGCCACAACGTCAGTCTGCATCGTTTTTGTATTATCCGTCCGCGTGTCTCGAACAGATGCCAAGTATCCCGCGCAGCCGGAACGCAGCATACGCCTTGCCGAGATTGCCGATACCATCATCGCCGTCTTCGAGGCCGCACCACACGAATATGAGAACTCTGTCTCGCCAGGAAGACGAAACACCACTCTCTTCTCTGCGCACTCGATCGTTGCATGACAAGCGCCCAACCAATCCATGCCCAGGATTATGTCGTAATCTTTTATGTCTAGTACGACGGCGTCCAAGGATAGATATCTTCCTCCGATGCAAATGTGGCCATCCCTACAAATAAAATTCGCAGGCATATCGACTCCCGACGGAGTGCTAACGCTAATATTTATATCTAGTGATTGCATTGTTATTTTATTTTCTTTCGCAAAATCAGCAGATATAAAGCTATGCGTCGCACCCGAATCGAATAAAACTCGAGCAGGTATACTTTTGTAGAGTAATATACCTGTTACAACAGTATCGGACGCAAACGCCTCGTCCCGAGTTAAGGCATAAACTCGGCCTTGAGCTCCGTGGCGTTGGTTTTGTTGGTTGACGGGCACCGCATTCGCGCCTTGCAGTATCGGCGCTTTATGAGGATTCGGGACGTTCCTCGGCGGGTTATGTTGATTCTGAACTTTGTGCGGGCAATATGTAACTATATGGCCTACCTCGCCACACTTATAGCAAGATCTCGTGACGCAGTCGACGGTTCGGTGCCCACGCCTACCGCACCTGGTGCAATGTTGACTGCCATGGCCTCGGTCATCGAACCTGTTCGGACGCTTTGTTATTCCCGATCCCCCGGCGCCGGCGTCGTTAGGACGCTTGTTGAAGTGGTTACGGATGCCTCTACTCGATAGGTGGCCAAAGATGCGCTCACTATTAAGAGCGGCATTATAGGATTCACGGTATGTTCGGCACCTTTGATTCACGACGTCCCTTCGCAGTTCGTCATTTAGGCCCTGTTGGAAGCGTTCACACCAGGCTTCCTTGTTGGGCAGAAAGGCGCCGGCAAACTTCGCCAGCTTTGAGAAGCTCGAATCATAATCGTCGACAGACATATTTCCCTGTCGCAGCATCATGAACTCGTCTTCTTTTCGTTGACGGACGGCGCGAGGAACGTACTGTTCGAGGAAGGCTTCCTTGAATATTTTCCAGGAGATCGTGGCGTCTGTATCGGCTTCATAGATCTCCTGCTTTTTAGCGGCCCACCAGTCGTACGCCCTCAGTTGCAGCTGTAACGCCGCACAAGTTACCCGCTGGGACCCTTCAATGCTAAGCAGATTAAACAGGTCCTCCATCTCCGCGAGCCATCCTACGATCACATCGGGCTCCGCTCTGCCGTTGAACTTTGGTGGGTTCATCTTGCGGAACTCCTTTGCCTTGAACAAGGAAGAAGAATCTGTCATTTGCGGTTGAGTCTCTTCTTCCTCGTTTTCTTCTGGGTCGCCTTGGTTTCCCTCGGGCCCTTCGTCCGTCGTCTTCGTGTTGCCCGCCATTCTGCTGACTATCTGAGTCAGGGCATTCATCTGTTTTTGTTGTGCCTCGAATTGGGCCTTAAATTGGGTCTGAAGCTGCTGCTGCTGCAGTTCCATCAACTGTAGCATCTTCTGCATAGTCGTCTCGCTAGGCTCAGTACTTTTTGAGCTCGTCGTACTATCTACAGTTTGGGTTGGGGCGGTATTGTTCCTTTTCTTAGTCATTCCTACAAAACAGAGTAAACCCGTTAGTATTTTTCAAAAATATCTACGGGCTTACCTGTATGGAACTTGTATTTCATTGCAGCATGCCGACAAGCATTCAATCAACCCATCGCAACGGACATTCCAATAATGAAACATCTTTCGCAAATCCGAGGAAACATAACTGAGCTCTGATACCAATTTGTCACGCCCCGAGTCGACAAACCGTTCGTCCCCAGTGTTACTTTGCCGATTCGATCGTCCTCGCTAAGGCATGATGCCGCACGAGCCTGGAGTTGCGCTCGTGCAAGGCAAGATGACAAGTTCTCAAATGGTTATCTTTTGATTTTGATATTAATACGCCAAGTCGAAACTTCACAATTCACATCAGAATATAAGACGCAGTATAGGAAGATAGAAATGCTTTTCATTCATAGCTTGCAACGAAGTGCAAGTCGTAATTTACATTGGATGCCGTTGCGGCTACATTGATTGAAAACAGAAAGAAGATACATTCGACAAGTTGCCTGAACTACGCTTGCCGTCCCATACATTCGCCCCTTTATACAAAGCCGTCGACTTGAATTGGCTTCAAAATACTTCTGCATAGGAAGAGCTTCAAAACGCCTCTCCGCACTTCAGTTCCAGTTTAGTTGGGCGCGCCCGACGCACCTGGAGAAATTGGGGGAATGGGATTAGCACACTTGCTAAGTGGACGAGATGAACCCACTCGTCTAAACCGACTCTGATTGTTAGGGTTGGCATGCTTTAGAGTTGTCTTTCTATTAGAACTAAATGAATTCAGTTCATGTTCGATAGCCATCTTTACGTAATAAAGCATACAGTTCAACATAGCAGTTGGTCATATTTCTTACCACGGCCGTGCTCGTCCCTGCATGAAAACAGAGATAATATTTACCCTGCATAAGACAATAGGTAAGCATGCTACTATCTTATATGCGGTCATTGATGTTACACATCACGTGGGACTATCTCAACGGCATTTCGGCCCGCTCAGTCTAGGTTGCAAGCCTGACTGACGGTCCCGCAATGCATCGGTGCCGAAGCACGATTATTCATTCCCCCTAGGCCGATTCGATTCCGATGCCCCGGATATCGATTCGAGGAAAAATATCAACTTGTGCACAAGCTGTCCATGACCATGCCAATGCGTGAACAGTTTAACATATGCAACAGTTTTGTATAGCGCGGACAGTATTGAACGGCATTATCATTTCCTCCAACTTATGCAACGATTCATTTTTCCCCAAGTCGTACTCACGATTTAGCGTCCCGCAGGCACCAAATTGTCCGAGGCATCATAACCTACAATCGCCGTTTCATAATATTTTGCAGCACTTGAAATAGTCTATCTTTTTCTGTAAACCTTAAACTTTTCGGTTTATGTGAAAAACTGGTATTTGTAAATCGATACGTTTTTCTCGAGTTCTTGGACTTAGTGGATTGGCATGCAATTAACTTGGCATCGTTCGATTTGAATGAATCCGAGGCAAGGAAATTAGTTTGCGGGACAGAATGGAAAAGAAGGCCGAATCACCCACCGATTACTTGGCTTCGTGCAGGTCGTCGAAGCGCTACGCAACGTCAATCCTTAGTTACGCGAGCTCCTGCAATGCATCAACACTTTTGTTAGATTTCCTTCTTTCCCCCTTGCATCGAAATTGTAATTGCATCCTTGAAAACGACGCGAAAGCACTTCAATCAAGCCCAGCGGCAAAGCTCCAAGAAAACCATACAGCGGTCCGGTCCCGTCGAAGGGACTCTTATAGAGAGCTCGCGCGCCGAGACGCAGCCCGCTGCATCTAGGACTTGTTCCAACAAAAGTCGTTCCATTAGTTGGATCGATTCTCGTATCTTCCGTCCAAATCGAATTGAATCGATGCCGCAAGACGTTAACGTTTACCAAGCTTAGCGATCGAGTCAGGTGGCCATCTAAGTTCCCGGCCGATCTGACTCGGCGCTAGCATATTATGAAGTTCCGTCGCCTATCGAAAGCGGGGCGCTACAAGAGATCACCTCCGAGTTACCCAGGACCGCCAGTGCCATTGGGCCGATGCTCATCGGCGTCCCTTAGAATTCGCTGTCGGCGACCATGTATTCCTTAGGATCTCGCCTAACCGCGGCGTCATTCGTTTCGACGTGCAGGAAAAGCTTAGTCCTAGGTATATAGGGCCGTTCGATATTCTAGAGCGAGTAGGAGATGTATCCTATCGTCTCGCTCTTCCGCCGTCGCTAAGTGAGATACATGATGTATTCCATGTGTCCCAATTACGACGGTATATTCCGGACCCGAGCCACATCCTAGATCATTCGGAATTGGTTGTTGGTACCAACCTTTCGTATGAGGAGAGGCCCGTGTCTATTTTGGACCGGAAGGAAAAGATACTCAAGAACAAGACTATTAAATTAGTCCGTGTTGCTTGGGGTCATCACTCTCTAGGTGAGTCAACGTGGGAGCGTGAGGACGACATCCGATCGCGATATCCCTACCTGTTTGACTCGTGAGGTATAATGTCTTTCTTATGCCTTACTTTTTCCCTTCCTTGCTTGCATTGTATGATTGTATGATTGGACTGCTTAGTGCAGCTTGCCTGTGCTTAGTGTAGCTTGTCGTAACAATCTCTAGCTCCTTGATTAAATTCCGAGGACGGAATTCTTTTAAGGTGGGTAGAGTTGTCACCCTCATTTCCCGTATTTCCTGTATTTTCAGTATTTCGTATTCTTACTCGTATCTGGATTTTTGGCATGTATTTTTATTTTTCTCAACTTGTGGAATTTCGGTATTTCTCGTATTTTGAGTTTTGGCCTGGCTCGGTTTTATTGGGTTGGTTCGGTTGGATTTGGTTTGGTTTATGTGTTGGATCACCTTAGCCTATGCTACCCCTCAATCCACCACAACTCCCCCTCTTTATATCCCCACCTACCACTCTCTCTCCTCATAACCACCATTAATTTCTTTCTTCTTCTTCTTCTTCTTCTCCTCCCTCTACACAACTCTCCCAACCCTAGGCAAGTGCATCTTGCCACTACATGAGAACCCTCTTTTCCTTGTCCATTTGCTAGATTAGGACATGGTGACCAACATTAGAACTTGGATTTTTGTGATTTGGAGCCTCCATTGTTATAGATCTAAGTTATTTCTATTTTCGGATTTTGCATGGTTTGAGCTTCTTAAGTTGGATTTCATGGGTTTTTTTATGTTTCCATGTGGAAGAGCATTCAGTTTCACTCCAGTTGGAGCCTTGGAAATCCGGATTTGGAGTTCGGATGGCCAAGTTATGGTGCTTTGAAGCTTTGGGTTCATCCATGGTGTTCTTGCTGTTTGGAGAAGACAGTGAGCAATGTGCAGAGCTGTGTAGCTTACGCACACTGAGCTGCGCGCGCTCTTTAGCGCTGCGTACGCAGACTTGAGTACGCTCCCTGTTGGAAGCGTGTCTCCTTGAGTGTTCGTGACTTTTCACGTACACTGCTCCCTTGAGTGTGCGTGACTTTTCACGTACACTGCTCCCTTGAGTGTGCGTGACTTTTCACGTACACTGCTCCCTTGAGTATGCGTGACTTTTCACGTACGCTGCCCCCTTGAGTGTGCCTTGGTACGCAGACTTGAGTGTGCCTTGGTACGCAGACTTGAGCGAGCCTTGCGTGCGTGCTTTTGTGCGTACGCTGCTCTCCCTAGCATGCGTGCTTTTGTGCGTACGCAGCTTCCCTGCGTGCGTATTTTTGCACGTATGCTGCCCCTTGACCCCTTGCTTAACCATTGGCTCTTGGAGTTTTGGTTTTATTTCTTTAAGCTTGGCTCTTCTATAACCCTGTATTTGATATTTTATTAGATATTTTATGTCCATTTTATATCCTTACGCCTTTTGTCATGAACTTGATTTTACTTAATATGTTTGGAATGACTATTGTACATGGCCTGGTATGACAAGGAACTAGCATAACACGACAGTGACCCGTAGTGGTGCACTCCTGACATAACCAACCTGACATGATAGTGGCCCGTGGCGGCGCACTCCTGACTTGACATGACTTGATAACCAACTTGACCTGTCTTGACACCGTGGGTGGTTCTTTCTTGCTTGCTTGTTAAATCCACTTGTCCAGTCTCGCATCATGTCTAGGATGGGACTCCTGAGTACCACGGTCAGGAGTACCTACTAAAATGGATTAAGGTTAATAACTAGAATAACACACTAGTCATGAAGAGATGACACAGCTACAGGCAATCCCGTTACCTGGGCGCTCCAGGAATTTGTAGCCTGTCGTCGAGTATGGCACATTTCCAGCACACTGTCAGGTGTTGCACCCTCTAAGTCACCTAAGGGTACATGCGTCTCCTGGACGATGTACCCACCTGAATTCAACCCTAATCTTTCGTCCTGGGTAGCCTGGATGGTCTGCAGGGCTTGTGGCTGTGGAACAATCTCACTGCATCTTGTTAGTAATTAGGTATGTGATAACCCTAGTTAGTTAAAGTAGTAAGCCGTAGGATCTGCTTGGCCGTGATTGATTGAATGAGGTATAACCAGTCTTGCCATGTCTTGATCCCATACAAGATTGCTTCATGTCTCGATTTCTTACATTATTATTTGCCGATAAATGGTGGAAAACCAAGTTCCGTTCAGATGAAGGGTTACAACCCCGGTCCTTGTTTGGTTTACGGGTTGTAACCTGGCTATCGGAATAGTTCCATGGTTATCTCGTCGTATATCATCCTGACATGTTTTCGTAATTCTAGTTTTAATATTAGTCTTTCTTGTGTTATTTGCTGGCTTTTGTTCTTATTTCGTGGCCCCCTTGTGGCACTTGCTCTTTCTGGGGTTGACCCAGCTGGTTTTGTGTGGCCAGATTTCGGAGCAGCTCCCGAGGATCTACCAAGCTTCCAGCCCAATGGTGAACACTAGAAGGAATCCGGGCCAAGAGTGGGTTTTCTTTTTTGTCTTGTCCACTTTATTGTAAAAATATTCTTTTGAGGCGTTTAGCCGACGAGCACCTGTTAGCTCGATGCACTTTTACTTACTGTCTGCCTACGGGCTGTAATCATGATTAACAAATCCTAGGGTTGATCATGTATGACTAAACTCTTGCTAGTCCTAACATTTTGTAATGACTAGCTTCATGATCAGCTGAGTATGTAATATTTGGGACGCCTTATTATTGTATATTCAATGATCATACATCTTGCGATTTTACTTACTTGCGGTGATTGAGACACTAGGCTTGTTCATGACCATAAGAGACTGTTGGCTTGTAGAAAACCCTCACATATCTAGACAGTCGTGACCGTATATCGAGGTGGTTTCCATTTCAATATACGTAGCTGGCTATGTCTGCCCCAGCACTCCAGTATTCTGGTTCTGGGGCGTGACAACACTCGACTTGTCCCGCAATCAATTGGGATTGGGAGGACATGTTGGTGTGCACCAGTTGCATGGGTTGCATGGGCTAAGCCAACTTGAAGAGCCTGAACTTGAGCCACAATTTGTTCGATGGCGCCATCCCTCCTCTATGTGAAGGCCTTCAGGAATTGGTGTTGTCCAATAATCATTTAAGTGGAAGAATATCAAATGACACTCAAATTGGAGAACCTCACATTGTTGGATCTCAGTTTCAACAGCCTGTCTGGGTCTATTCCAGACGGAATCAGAGAGCTTTCCAAGCAAGAACACCTCCAACTTTCCCATAATTTCCTTACCGGGAAAATTCCTGGCATGTTGGCTTCCATCAAGACTCTGGACCTTAGCTACAATATGCTAACTAGAAGGATCGCATCTGACCTCCTCTCCCCTCCTACTCTGTTTTCTGTTGATTTGAGCTACAATCTCCTTCAAGGGGGCATCCCTGCAAATATTTCTTCAGGGCTCTATAACTTGCGACTGAGTAGAAACTCTCTTGTCGGTACCATACCGGTGACGATATGCTCGCTGAACACGACTTTTTTGGAGTTGGATAACAATAAACTCGATGGACAAATTCCGCCACAGCTGGGGAACTGTCAGAATCTTGTGCTGTTGAATCTGGCCGCAAATCGGTTGTATGGAGGACTGCCAAAGGAGTTGGAAAATCTTACTAATTGTGCGTACTTACATCTTCAAGACAATTCCCTCACCGGTGCAATACCGTCTGAAATTTTCAGTTTACATATGCATACAAGCTTGAATTTGGAAGGTAACAAGCTAAATGGTTCGATACCCGTCACAATCAGTGCTTCGGAAAGCCTGAAAACTCCGCCTAGGCAACAACAAGTTGAATGGAAAAGGAAAAGTCCCTGTAATGCCAAAAAGCTTGCTTACATCCCTCAACCTCAGCAACAACTTCCTAACCGGACCTATACCACCATATCTTGGTGATCTACAACAATTGCAAATCCTTGACCTCTCAAACAATAAGTTTAATGGTGAGGTTCCATCATCATTGACTCGAATGCCGAGTTTGACGCTATTGGCACTCTCTAATAACGTTCTCTCAGGAATACCTCCAGATTTCCATCCTTGGGTTCACGTTACTCTTACTGGAAACAAAGACATACTTCTTGAAGAAAATAAAGACGCAGACGTTAATCAAAATATGGTGGCACGACCTCTTGACAGATTCGCTATATCGGTCATGGTCACGAGTTTTGTAGGTGGTTTTTTGGTCTCCATTGTGTTGGCCAGAATTTATATAAGATGTTTTGGCAATGGTAAATACGATACTTCAGCTGCTTCCAGGACCAGGGCTCCTCTTCAGCCTGAACCTCTGGTCGAACTCCAGAATTTGAGAAGGATCCGACGACAGTTGGATGCTGCTGTTGCAAGTATAGATAAGAGAGATCAGGATTGTGTTTGGGATTCAATCAGTCATTTGATTTTTTTTTTTTTTTTTGTCCATGAGCTAGTTATATTACTAGTCAAGTAATCTATGTTGTGTATCTTGTTCAAGTTCAGTGAAGGTTATTAGACTGTAACCACTTGAAATTAATGCTATAATCAGTCCAGTAGAAAAGTATTCAGTAGGACTCAATATTGCAAGTCAGTCAATGCATGAACATTGAATGTGAAAACCACACGGATGCCGACCAATAGTTAGCCTGCCTGCCTCTTGTAATCGATCGACTTCACTAAATATGAACCGAAAGATTGAAAGAATCGTCTAAAACATACCTAAGCCGCATCAAATAGACAGGGAAGCCAACAAGTTTAGTATTTATTCCCAGACAGTCCCTGCAATAACAAGTTTACCATATAAATGATACTCGAAAGTTAAAAAGCAGTAGGCATGCATTATGAACAATTTAGCATATTGGACTAGCTTTGTGTAGCACCAAGTTCTAGCTACACTTAATAGGTGCTGTATGAACTAGCAACGACTTCAAGAAGCAATACAAATTGACCATGAAATCAAGAGTAATTTGAGTATTATTTTGATCACTTAATTGCAGCTATCCTGCTTAACATCATTGCAGCCGCAGCAAAGTTACATGACAAGCTAAGCTTCTTCATATCAATACCAACTTTCCATGCTTTTGCTGGTTAGTAAGCATGATAAAAACATCCTATTATAAACTACAACAATCTTATTTATCCGAAAAAAATAACGAGAACTGACATTACCGCTTGCACACTAGTGCTAAAATCATCCATTATCACCATTCGAGATTCATGTCTAATCTCCTAATCCTCTTCTGTTCATTTATGCTGGAAACAGATCAATCAAGAGCTTGACACTTTCAAAACAAAAGCAGAGTCTTACAGTCACCCATTGTGTCCTCAGAGATTTTTAAGTAGGGTACAAACACAATGCAAGGGTTTTGTTTTGGTTATCAGTGGTGATCTCTATAATAGACCACTAAATTACCCGTAGAAAGTATTGAAGAACTGTCAAAAAGAACAAAGATAAAATTGGTTGAGAATTCTATATTAGAAATTCCCCCTTTAGTCGATCGCATTGCACAAGTTGCATCCTAGATTTGAAGAGCATCAGCGATGGAGCCAGCAAGGCTCAGCACCTCAAATGGAGCTTTGTTTGCAATTGCCTTCACGGTAAGAGGACAAGAATCTGTTATCCAAAAGTAAGCAAATGGACACCCTGAGCCTACAGATTGAAGGAGACTTGTAGTTAGACACCCAAAATTAAAACAGAAAATAAATGTTCCGAGATGAAAGAGGATCCTCACCATCATTAGTATTTGTGAACCGTTCATACGAGCTATTCGGAAACACACCATGGGTCACATAAGCACTAACTTTGGAAGCACCATGAGCAGCCAAAACTTTCTGAAAAAGAAAAATGCCGTCAATTCTTAGGATGCACTTGTTGCAGGAATTTGTTGAGGAAGAGATCATTATTTGAAGTAGAAATAAAAACTTCTGATTCCTACCATTTAGTCTCAACAAGAAAAATTCTGGGCCAGGTTATACATAGACAATGCACCACTGTGTTCATCATCAAGTAGGGATCAAATTCGGGCATTTCACTGGTTCAGAATGTCACTAGTACCTCAGATATCTTGTACTTTTCAAATTCTCTCAGTGTTGGGTCAGGATCGGGCAAGATTTCCATGAAAATGAGTGTTACATACTCAAATTTGGTCGACTGAAAATGTTAAAGAGGTCCCTGCTATGGTGCAGATCAAGGTTCAAATGGCAGCTCTAATATCAACTATTGTCACACGAAGAACTTGGAAAAGCAAAGTGGTATGGCATGTAGATGAACAGAATGCAGTTTTTAGTAATACTTATTATCTTTGATGTTAGGTGGGGTGAGGACTATGAGAACAAATCGTATTCTCATATAAACAACACCTAGAACTGTGTTTTTGTACAATGTAAGGCATGTATACATAATGAAGAGTTTGTGGCAAGATTCATTGCAAGCGATGGAGACTAGAACTAAACTTGTTTCACGCACTTGATTTCTTAGTTGGCAATGCAGGAACTTATAAATCAAATGACAAGGCCTACTAATGCCGATATTTGGAACTGGCAATTGGAGCGATGAAGAGCATACATAGTTCAATGTATACAATTGTCAACAAACATAGGCACTCATGATGCAAACCAGAACACAAGACACCGACTGTGAAAACACAGTTCTTGGATAATGGATCCATGGCACAGTTTTGGATAATGGATCCATGGATTCTAACTAGGATATTCCCTATGGAAACAGCTTCAGAAGGAAATATTAGCTAGAAAATACCCTCTTATGGGGCAGACAGTAAATCTTGGGAAAGTCAACTGTGCACAAGTTTCCCACTTACAGACAAGAAACACCTATTCTTTTGTGTCAAAAAATCCGTATATTTTGGAAAGAATGTGCACCAGAGATGACATAATGAAATTTAATTAAAATAAGCAATCTTCAGAAGTTTGCATGTTCCTTTTAAAGTTATAAAGCATGATCTCTTGATTTAACATTGTAGGGTAATTGACAAGATGGAAAGGATGGGAATTCAGTGCGACAGTGACTAGTAATTTCTGGCTTCAGTCATGAATAGCAAATCAAAGAGGAAGGGAATATAAATGCCCACACAGGTAACTTCGTATATTGGAGGAGCATATCTCCACTAATTAGTAATGCAAATTCTGAGTTCTATAGTTTAATCATGCAACGCAATAGTGTTCTTTGGGTAATTCTAATATGGGATTAGGTTATGACACAGAAGCTTGGTTTAAAGATTCAAGTATACAACTGAAGTTGGAACAACCAAACTCAGTTAAAAATTGTATTTAACCCATACCATCCCAAATTCAAATTAGTAGCATAAGATGCCAAATTATGATAACAATTCATATT
Organism: Iris pallida; assembly: GCA_029216955.1. NCBI lineage: Eukaryota > Viridiplantae > Streptophyta > Magnoliopsida > Asparagales > Iridaceae > Iris > Iris pallida. Next base: position 4,013,693 of record JANAVB010034019.1, read on the forward strand.
TTCAATAAACTAACATCAAGATGTGGCTTGCGTACCAGGTCCCGTGTGGAATCAACATGTGGTATGGCTTTTAGTTGGTATTTCTAATGATTATGGTTTCTACTGTTCCATTTGCTTCACCTCCATAAAGTGTAACAAACTGGTTACTACTTTTACTCTAGTTTTTACTGTTCTCTTATTCGTCGATTACTCACTCTAATTTCAATTATGCAGTATGAACATATCATAAAAAGTTCCCACTGGTTCTAACTTCAAAAGCAGTAAAACAGTAACAATTGCGCCTATAATTTAGCCAAAATAGTTCAATTTTGTCCAAGAACTGCGTAAGATACCAAATTCTTGTTTGGGTCAAAGGCCAAGCTTGAGGCAGATCAGAATTTCCAATATATGCGTCATTACTTACCTGGCACTCAATAAGTGTGCCTCCAGACTGCACCAAATCATCAACAATAACGACATGCTGACCTTCAGGATTACCCTCCTTCAGTCGAACTATCCTCTTATCACCCTCACGCACCTTAGCACAAACAACCTGTAAGCAATATTTACAATATTTAAGCAACAGTAGGCTATGAATTGATGAGAAGAACCCTATTTGCCTTAATCTATATCAGCCGAACCATGGGGAAATGCTGCAACTGCTTGTGAAATCGCTTCCATGCCCCGTCATCTGGGAATGCAATAGTAACCTGAAGGCACAATGACGATTGATTTGAAAATGGTCAACAGGAAGATGCCACATTCTATATTAAAAAAGATATAGTACTGCTCACATTGTCCGCATCTGGAAGTTGTCGAAGGCGCTGCAGTAACAAAGGAATTCCAGTTTCAAAGCAAGGCAGGACATCATCTCCAAAGTAAAATCTTTCCTGTGTAAATCACAAAAATTACCAAGAATGAGGGGGGGGAAATACCTCAAGGGGAGGAAATATACAAATTTAATGTTTTTGCTCTTTTGAGAAGGAAAGCATCCAAGCTGCCAGATATGAAGTTGGAATATTCCATTTCCCAGAAAACCACTGTGGTATAGTATTTCAAATCACTCTATTCCTGTCATCTAGCGGGCTCAGGGTTTCATGCAAATCACCTTACCCACCACTCTCCAACACTCTGGTCGAGATCGTTAATACCATAGAATAAAAGGGCTCCAGAGCCTTTGCTTATTTTTTAAGTAAATTTCAGAATGTAAATAATATGTATAGTGGGTTATTTATAATAGGAATATGATACAAACTAATTGGTAAAGTTTTAAAATCAGACATGATCAATTTAGTATTAATTCAAGCTTATAACAAGGTTTCAGTAGGTAATATGTGCTGTTTGAGTGATGTTTAAATGCCTAGTACAAATGATGTTAGATGACAAGCTGAGGGACAATAATAATATTCATGTTAGGCATTAAACACTTGTTTGTTGTAAAAATGTATCCACTACTGCTAGGTGATCATCTAAAGGCCAAAATAGTGCGTTTACTTAAAGATGAGCAAATGTGATACGCTTCAATAGTGATCATGTCAAGTGCAAGATTATGAAAGCAATAATAACTCAAGCCATTAAAATATAACAAATTGACTGTAAGGGCTAGTTTGGATTGCAGTTACGTTTCACCCCATTTGCTCAAACGCTCATTTCCCGGATGTTCGTTGTAGCGTTTCGGAAACGTCCATTTGAGCCAAAATAAATGGTACGTTTGAAAAAACATCCATCCGGAATGAAAACCATTTGGCACGCCTTGCGGTTGGTACCAAATGAAGTCCCAGATGAAACATAAATGCAATTCAAACTGGCCCTAAGAAAATGTAAAAAAAACTATCTTACATCAATTAAATGACAAGTGTTGAGAACTAATAAGGGACTTAGTCCCACATTGAAAAATGTAGTATAAAGAGGAGCTAGACTCCCTATAAGTAGTGGAGTAGCCAATCAATAAAATATACAACAATTATTCTCTACATGGTATCAGAGCCATAACCAAAAAAAAAAATTCCACCCCTTCCCCAACTAGGCAAACCCACCCCCCTTCCCCCCCGACGCCCCCCTGCCGCCGCCGAACCCCCCCTGCTGCCCCCGGCAGTTCGCCCCCACCCTCCCGCCCCGCCCGACGCCCCCCCTGCTGCCGCAGCCGACCCCCCCTCTGCCCCCGAAGCCCCCTCTGCCCCCCCCCCCCCGACGCCCCCCCTGCTGCCGCCGACGAACCGCCCCTGCTGCTGCCCCCCCCCCCCCCGACACCTCCCCTCTTCCGACCCCAACTGCTGCCGAAACCCCCCCTCCCCACCTTTTTTTTTCAAAACGAAAAAAAAAAAACCCTAATTTGAGAGAGAGATTATGTGGACGGTTATTCGAAGACGGATGGACGTCAAATGCTTTATTTGCACCATCTTTTCCTAGATTACGCCCTCCGGAATTACAAACACTTTATTTGTTTTCCGTTCTCGATCTGCAAATTAGGATCTACATGCGCGCACCGGTGCTGGCCACGTTAACAGCGCATTCGTAAGGTCTCTGTTGAAGACTTTACATAAAGACGACGAAGCCGACGAAGACGACGACGACGACGAATCACAGTTGAAGACGCCATGGATTTGATCAGTGGTAAACTGACAGCAGAAGAGATGAAGGCCTTGGTTGATGATATTTTATCAAAGAGATTAACCGAGGCAATACCACGTGTGATCCATACTGATGTGGATCCGTCACCCTACAAAATGGGAAATCTGGACAAGCTGGAGACGAAGTTGGAAGGAACGTCCAACTACTTGAAATGGTCACGGCAGGCAATGCGGACGCTGAAGGGACGAGGCTTGGTTAGCTACGTCAATGGTCAAACCAAGGAACCAAATGATCCCTCCTCAAAGGAGTTTGCTATTTGGGAAATTGTCAACAATGTTGTGGCTGGATGGTTGACAGCCTCCTTGACCGACCAGGTGTCGGGCAATGTAGAGGCGATGGAGGCTGCTGCTGATATATGGCAGACTTTGAAGGATATGTACTCAGGCAATCCTATGCGGGTCTTCCAACTGCAGGATGAACTTGATAGGGTAGCCCAGAACGACCGTACCATCTCTGAGTATGCAGCACTGTTGAAGAAGTACTGGTCTGATCTGGATCACTATGATCCTCTTGGGATGGAAGATGCACAAGTCGAACCAACATTAGCGAAACATTTTCAAAAGTTCTTGGATTATATTTCGTGACAACGGATGATGAAGTTCTTGAAGGGTCTTAACCCTGTGTTTGAGCATAGAAGGAATGTACTCCTAGCACAGCCCATGCTTCCAACCTTAGAAGAAGCCATAGCTGTCATGGCAAAAGAAGAGGCTCGATTGAAGTTGATGCCCAACAAGGACTATTTCCAGGGGGAGCAAGCCGTTGTTGACAAGTCTGCCCTTGCCGCCTTCAATCAGCCTCCCTCTGTGGCCGGTGTTTGCCACAACTGTGGTGACTCAGGGCATTACATCAGATTTTATCCAAAACCCCTGCAAAGTCAGTCGAGTGATCGTGGACGGGGCCGCGGAGGACGTCGAGGTGGTAGAGGCGGTTATGCTGGTAGAAGGAAAAATTATTCTGGAGGACACAAAGCTAATCTGGCGGAGGAAGGGGGAGAAAATCACCTGGCTGAGTTAACCCCTCTTGAGAAGGAGTTCCTCGCGAGGTTACGCAGCACGAAGCTGGGTTCGGACGACAGTCATGGGACGTCATCTACCTCGGGGGATCACATCACTTGCTTTGCCCAAACTAGCACAGGTATTCCTGCGCGTGCTCTTGCAGCAGCTGTCCACCAACCAGGTTGGATTATGGACTCTGGGGCATCTCGCCATGTCACAGAGTCCCGCGGTGAGTTCCAGGACTATACTCACCTACCGACGCCGGAGAGCATTCAGACTGCTGATGGTAACTCCAGCCCTGTCATGGGTAAAGGCACTGTCGCATGCACCCCCTCTCTCACTCTCACCAATGTCTTACATGCTCCGTCTTTTCCTGTCAATCTTCTTTCTATTAGTGCCATTATTCTTGATCTTAACTGTACTGTTTCCTTTGACATTCCTACGGTGACTTTTCAGGAGAAGGGACAGGACGATGACTAGGGACACACTAGTGAGTGACACATTAGTGACATGTGCGTAGTGGGCTTCAAGTAAATCACAACCATATATTGGGTCGAATGAATTGAGTCAAGGTTGAGCCTCTAATGGAAGTCGGGAAACCTACCGCTATTATGGTAAGGGTTATATCTAGTCCTTTTTACCTGAAAGTCGTACCATAAAAATAGAGTACAAGGGGACGGGCTTGAGTGGGACATGATATACCTAGGGGGGAGCATCGGTTCGGTTCGGTCTGAACCGGACCGATTTACGTAAAACCGAAATGAACCGTAAACCGTCGATCCAGAACCGAGAACCGGACCGACCAAAATATAACCGGACCTGAACCGAACCGAATTAGTTCGGTTCGGTTTTCGGTTGGTTCGGTTTAACGGGCCAGTGGGCTGGGCCGGATTTTTAATGGGCCTGGGTGTATGGAAAATGAAATAAAATCAATAATGGACTGGGATTTCAAATTGGACTTGAAGTCCAGTGCACAGCATCACAGCAGAACATTGAATTTCAAATTGGACTTGAAGTCCAGTGCACACTGCACAGTATAACAGCAGAACATTGAATTTCAAATTGGACTTGAAGTCACCCAGATTACATCCAGAACAGTATAACAGCAGAACAAAATACCAAACAAATATACAAATTACATCCAGATTAAGTTACACCCAGATTAAGATTCCAAATTAACCACAGTATCCAGATCATTCTCCAGTACAAAACCGAGGTAATATATACCAATTACAAATTCACAATGAAGAAGAACTCCAGTACAAAACCGATGTAATATATACCAATTACAAATTCACAATGAAGAAGAAATATTCATTTCGATGTCAGCACATCCAAATCCAAGATTCCAAATTCCAAACTCAACGCACAAGTTAAACCTGCATTATATACAAAAGCTAAAACAAAGGCTCAGAATGGCCTTTAATGCGTCATTAAAGATGCAATGTATGGTATGCCTCGCCAATGGCTGCAACGAGTGCCTCGCCAATGGCTGCAATGAGTGCCAAATCATCATCGCCAATTCTAATGGAAAAACTCAGTAAATTTTTTGAATGTTAAAAACGACTATGAAGAGAGTACCTCAGTTACTCAGTAACCTCACCAACGGCAGGCTTAATTTTAACAAATGCCTCGCCAGTGGCTGCAACGAGTGCCTCGCCAGTGGCTGCAACGAACGACCAACGAGTGCCCCGCCTCTACAAGCACTCAAGCTGTCAAGCAGTATCCAAGATTCCAACATGTACATGTATCAAAATTCAGAACATAAAAGTATCACTCATCAGAATATGAAAATGGACAGTATCAAAAAATTAGTATTAAAGATTCAACAGAACAGCATCATCGATTATCAAAGTTGTCTTTTCCAGAACAGCATCCTCACTAATTCTTTGACATATTTTTCCAGAACTGTAAGTCACAGAGTATCCAACAGTAAGTCACAAAGTATCAAAATGACTGACATATCAAAGCAGTGCACATTTCCAGAACTGTAAGTCACAAAGTATCAAAATGACTGACATATTACACTATTGTAAGTCCTAGCATAGAGTATCCAACAGTAGCTATAACTGTATTTAAGTCACAGAGTAGCCAGCACTAGCAGTCTAGTAGTAGTAGAGCAGTAACAAAATAACTGACATATTACAATAATGTGTTCCAAATACACTGATTTAAAAGAGGGGAACTAATCAAACCTCGCTCGTTGATGTTGAGTCCACCGTTAACTTACCCAATTCTAAATGAAAAGAACAAATCAATGAACAAGTTAAAACTATATCAAATTGAAAGAATGTAATACAATATAGAAAATGAAAATTACCCATTTCAACTTTGTAGATATCCTCGAAATCTTCTTCAATAATAGAAACGATGGATCGATCAGAAGGGCTCCTAAACCAATCTTGACAACAAATAAGTGCTTGGGCAATTTTAGGAGTCAAAGAACTTCTATAACAATCAAGCACACGACCACCCGTACTAAATGCGGACTCGGAGGCCACGGTAGATATGGGAACAGCCAAAACATCCCTAGCCATCTTCGAAAGGATCGAAAAACGGGGAGAATTAAGCTTCCACCAGCCCAAAACATTAAAATCATCACTGTCATCGTCGTCGTCATCTACGGTGCTCTCCTCTAGGTAACGATCTAGCTCAGATTTAGTGTCACCGCCACCCAATTCCATCTTGTGCTTCTTGAATTGGGCCTTCATAAATTTTTTTAGTTGCAATGTATTCCCCGGCTGATTTTCACTAGTAGATTGTACCCTATCACTAGTAGTAGTACAATTGCCACCAATTTGAGTAGTGCTAATATTTTTGTACTCATTGAACATAGAGTACAAAACACTCTTCACTTTCTTTTTCATGGAATCGCTCTTCTCCGTACCATATAGTTGATTAAGAGCATATTCCACATACTCCAGCTTGTGGCGTGGATCAAGAATTGGTGCAATAAAGATGATCTCATTGAACTAAATTTACATGCAGCTCATTACATGCATCTGCAGCATCTCATCATGATATAATTAATAGACCAACACAATTTTGGCAACACAACTGGAAAGCAAGTATTAAAACATAGAATTGGAAAGCAAGTATTCAACTTTGGCAACACAATTTTTGGGCACCAAGCAAACAATTTTCCGGCAGCAAGCAAATATTTCTTCGTAGCAAATTTTTTTGACAGCAAGCAAATATTTCTTCGTAGCAAATTTTTTTGGCAGCAAGCAAATATATTTTTGCAGCTAATATTTTTTTCCCAGCAAACCAGTAGCGCACCTGTCCAGAAACAACAAAGATACACAACATAGAACTTTCGAAGTCACAAAAGATGAACTTACAGTGAGTTCAAATATCGACAGCAACTGGAATACAATTTTGAACCCAAATTTCCTCCCCTTCCACGGCGAAAGATCATCCATGCAAGAATAACAAACGTTAATTAAAAATTAAAATTAAAAAAACAAAAAAAAAACCAGATTTTGGTTGGATCTTACCGGATCTCGAGAGATCTTTGTTAGATCTCGACAGATCTGGGTTGGATCTTAACAGATCTAGACAGATCTGGGTTGGATCTCCACTTCCGCGTCGAAATCTATGATAGATCTCGAAGATCTAGGTTAGATCTCGAGAGAACTACGTTAGATCTAGACAGATCTAGACAGATCTAGGTCAGATCTAGAAAGATCTAGGCTAGATCGAGTCGAGAGAGGCGATCGAGAGAGGCGACGGAGTCGTCGAGAGAGGCAGAGCTGCCGAAGTGCAGCAGAGAACGGTGTGGGGGAGAGGTGGGAAGCGGAGAGCAGAGAACGGTGTGGGGGAGAGGGGGAGGCGGAGAGCAGAGAACGGTGCTCCGCTCAGAGAGATGAGAGTGAGAGATCAGAAATGAAACGGTGAGGAGAGAGAAGGCTGAGACTGAGAAGAGAATATAAATAGTTAGGGTTTTTTTACAGGGGTAGATAGGTAATTTACTAAATAAAAAAATATAAATTATATATATATATCGGTTATCGGTTCGGGTCGGAAACCGTTTTCCAAACCCGAAACCCGAACCGATAACCGATATTCTCAGTTACTGTAAACCGAAACCCGACCCGAATAAAAAAAACCCGACCCGAATAGCTATTACGGGTCGGGTCGGTTCGGTTTACGGTTTTGAAACCGTGATTTGCTCAGCCCTAGATATACCTAGATGAAGGTGGACTCGTCTAGAACTTGCATATGAAATTTGTTGGAAGGTAACATCTGGTCTTGTGCTCCGAATATTAATGACACGGCCGTGGACACAAAACGATCTAAATGGAAAGTGGGAGTCCAATGAGACACTAACTATCATCCTAATGGAAATCATTCTAATTAATCGGCAATCCTCGTATATCCTAAAATTTTAGAAGGCTTACAGTCTACCCACCTTAGAAGCTAGGTCATGGTCTTAGGAAGGATGAGGTCAGAAGAATTTCCAAGGTTCGGTTATTGTACCTCAACTCTTGTTAACAAAGAATCAGGCACGGCGTAACGAAATACGTTAGATATAAGTCAAGTCAATGATCGCTCCTCAATAAATGGAAAAAACGAGTGTGTATAATGACACATGGTCGATAAAATAGGATGATCTACTCGTCTATAGTATACTAGAGTTATCGACGGGGTAACCAACTCTAAGGCACAAGATTTCTACCACCGAGTCGTGAATTTCCATTTGTGTCAACCTGCCAGACTATCGTCACAAGAGTCGTAGTAATCGTGTATTGCTGTTGACAATTGGTAGACAGGGTATTTAAGCTATGATATTGGCTAAGCTAGTAACTGTGGTGTTCGAACACTAGTTAGGTCTTAATAATAAAATTTACATAACTAGAGTAATATTTGTTGGAAATCAATCTCGGGATAAGTGTCACGGTAAATGATTACCCTATTGTCCACTCATCTCATGTCTAACTGTAGGCTTCGGTCGAGGAAGTGTTGGTTCAAGGCTTAAGGGTTGCTAGTTAAGGCAAGCTTCCAGCAAATAATTAGAGACTCACAACATTTGGTTTCTTGAGAATAGATAGTCTCCTAGGTTAGCGTTCTGACTAAGGGTAAAACCCTAATCATTCTTAAGTTTAGATGGCTTGAAAGTCCCGATAACAGTTTGGGGTCGAGAGGAGAACGAGTAACTCGATCACATGGCTGGCTGACGATAACTACCCTTGTGTATACAACTACCATAGCCATGGGGATACGCGGTATCTCTTTCTACCATCACGAGCTTTCGTCTTTCCAATTCGATGAAGGACAAAAACAATAAAGAATTCAAGGGAGACGTTACTGAATATAATTTCATGTTTCAAAGGCGAACATATAATTCAAGAGGAATTGTCAAAACAGTCGCGGATGAGATCCTAGATACCTACATATCTCCATCCACGTAGTGTACTCAAACGAAGAGCGAACCAAATGCATCATAGTTGATCAGACCATAATACATTGATTCTGATTAGACAATAAGTTAGTGGACGTCCCCAATAAACATATGTCTTGAATCAAGCTCGATAAACGAGTAAGCTTGCAAAAACTAGGCTGTAATAGCAGCGTTGGTCAAGATAGTTAAGGTACAAGTACGCGAGATTTTTGAAAGAAGGCACAAATAGTTCGAGTTTTGTGAGAATCAAACCTTACCCGGTGTTCTTGCTTATACAGTCTTCCTACTATCTTCTGATCCACAAGGACTTGGTCGACTAATGGGTTATGGTCAATCTAAATTCCATATTCTAGGTAACCCTATTAGTGTCAGTCGATAACCTCGTCAATAGGTCACAAGGACCACGGAATACTAGATCGGAAGACGTGCTATCCAACTTACAAAACTTCCACCAATATTGGCTTCGGATCTTATGGAACACACAGGGCACTGTCCTATCCTCTATAGTATCCTTAATTTGTAATCACGTCTGAAGTCATTTCACCGAGGACTATGCTTCGCCTGTAAAATCGGGCTGTGGTAATCCTTGGTTTCGTAACTCAAATATGATACAAATCGAACATTACTTAACTCTATCCAATATTGGCTCAAGGATAACTACGATCAAGAGTGGACCACTAGTCATATCTCTAGCAAATTCTATAACCGATATTTTCCTAATCTCCTTTCAATTCTAGGGGTCGTGTCTCGCCAGTGCGCTGCTGGCTGCAGTGAATTCCTAGTCTCCAAAATTTAAATAAATGGCGACAGTGCGCTGCTGTCCTGCCAGTATAAGTTAACTAACATTCTCGTAACTATATCTGTAAATAAATCCCTGAGCTTCTAGAGATTCAAACAAGTTGACTATGAAATAAGGCATAAATATTTGCCCTATCAACCCTTAAAATAAAAGATTGAGCAGGGAGGAAATAACTGAAGGCAAAAAGATACACAAACATTCTAATGTCTATTCCATGTGTATTCAAACATCGAAGAAAACTTTGAACCAAAACTAACTCGAGGTCCGTATGGGGATAACAATAATCAGAATTTATACAAAATATTAATTCCTAGGGCAAATAGAAACTAAATAGACAATTCGACTAAGATATGAGGATAATATCTAAGGAGCAAGGAATTGAACAATTTATCAAGGTTAGATCAATAATTCTATGAAGCCCTGTCTCACCAAGCGAATAGTCTATCCATATTGGATCGTGTCGTCATATCGAGAGATAATAGTGTACCTATGGGGATCTGACAAACCATCAACATTAATAACTCCTCATCTAAATTGCATGGCCTAGACTACCCATCGGTCAATTTGTATAAGGGACTCTTAGTCCTAGTCATTCTCTTAAATTAAATTAATCATTGTTCGTGAATGAGCATGTTCTAGTCGCAGGCTCGCAATAGTACAACTAACTTAAGTACTATCACGAGTTCGCGTGATTTGCGAAGACTGACCTGCACTGCATGGGCCACCACAAAAACTTGTCACGACCCGCACCCGTTTTTTTTTAAACGGATACGAGACGTGTCCAAGCCAGCCTACGCCGCAATGTCGGCGGTAGAACGCTGTCACGGCCATGAAGATCAAAATCACAAATAATGCTCATTCACATAATTAATTTAACTTACAGTGATCACAAGTTTTACATTTGTAGAAAAACATAAACTTGTACAAATAAATGAATGAGTACAACTCAACTATCTAGCTAGTCTCTAGGCTTTTGTCTGCAAGTATTCCCGTCACTTTCCAAGCTAGGTGAATCCACGGCTAACCTGAAAATGTTGGTTTTCAGTCAGGAATGGAACGAGCACAATTCACTGAATGCAATTTCAAATAAAGAAAATGACTATAAACAAGGTTAGACATCAATCATGAGTTTTGAAAATAAACAGTGAATACGGAAAACCAATAGCAATAAATAGACACAAAATACTTTCCCCAACTACTAGAAGTACCTTTGATATGTGATCAGTCTGGGACACTAACACCGCACGGTCTACGAGATCTACTTGCATGAAAGATAAACACTGTCTACGAGATCTACTTGCAGAATTTAAACAATGTCTACGAGATCTACTGCATAAAAGTAAACGAGGTCTACGAGATCTACTGCATAAAAGTAAACGAGGTCTACGAGATCTACTGCATAAAGTAAACAATGTCTACGAGATCTACTGCATAAAAGTAAACGAGGTCTACGAGATCTACTGCATAAAGTAAACAATGTCTACGAGATCTACTGCATAAAAGTAAACGAGGTCTACGGTCGAATCACACATCCTTGGTACTTCTCATTCCCGACTCAATAATTTATAATAGAGTATAAAAATCACATAACCAATGACTAATCAATGAAATATAGTAAAGATCAATATCGAAATGCAGACAATAAACTGTACTCGCCTGTGGTCCTTTGCTAGTGAAACCGACAGTCTGAACTACTCAATGTGTCGCAATAGTCAAAACCCGTACAACAGTCCCCGGATGCTGAAATAGACAATACCAATGATCTCAGAATAGTCAAATTAGCTAGGATTGCCTGTCCTTAAGTCCAATTCTGAACACAGGGATAAAACGGTAATTTCGGACCAAAACGATCCCGCCGTTGGACCCGCTTTGCACCGAAAAGCGTGCCAGAGTCAACGATCTCTAAAGTCGTCAAACTACATGTCTACGGATCCAGTTTTCCGATACGAACCCAACCGTATATCCAGAGTTGGATTCCGGCGGGCCGTGCACAAAATCGCCCGTTGAGTGGAACCGTGGGGCCCGCAAAACGACGATTTTATCAACGGTCTCAGAATCGGACCAAACTTGGCATACAGGACCAGAAAAACGATACGGTTCTGTTGGCACAAGTTTCGTCTCGATCTGACGAGCGTGTACAAAGTAATTGAGAAATTTGCAAAGTGTACGATACGGTGAATTTCGACGGATACGCATCAAATTTGTCGCGCACACGCGACCAATTTGAATTCCGCCAAAGCCCACACGACCACGAAGCCGTTACGCACCTTTCGATGCTTTCGGTTCGCGACCACGTCGCCCGGAATGGCGGGACGCACGTCGTGTGGATGAATTTTCATAAATTTTAAAACAGGTTTTCGGCAAACTTCGGGATTTGATTTCTCGATGCAGAGTCGATGAAATCAAATTCTACACAAAGGGAATCGAAGCCCTACAGGTTGTCTAGGACTGCCTTTAATTAGATTTCTAAAAATCGCTACGGCTTAGCAGCGATTTGCCTCCCAATATGGGTGTTTGGAATGATTTAGGTGTTCTGTTTAAACAGATTTTTTGCTGACTTTCGACTCGATTTCCCTCGAGTCTCGGATCACTAGAAATTAAACTCTTTAGTAGGAATTAACGAGGGTCATATCAAGATCATACCAGGTTTTACGGGACTCAAAACGATCGAGCGATCGTTGAGTTATGGCGTCGCGAAGGTGGCTCCTTGCCCAACGGTTACTGCTGTTGCAGTCGACTTCATGCGCGCGGTTAGGCCGGCCGACGGCGGCTCACGGCGTGCGACGGTGGCCGGCGAACACCGGGGGTGCGCCCAGGATAGGAGGGCGGTGCGGAGGTCATGGGTTAGGGTTTTATGAAGATTCTCCCAGGTCTTATACTCGCGGAAGGGGGTCGGCAAGCCGCTCGGGTTCTGGGTGTTTGGGCTCGGGAAAGCTAGGTTTGGGTTCTCTTTTATTCTTTTTATTTTTTTTTATTTTACGAACAGGAGGCTTCCCTTTTCGCAATTGTGCTCGGTTTAGGGGATTAGAAGGTAGGCTGGGATCTCAGCCTTTATGGGCTCGAGCTCCTATTGCTCAGCTGGGCTTTGGCTCTGCTGTTACTCCTATTATTTTTTTAGTAGTAACAATTATATATATAGTTATATACATACACTTATATGTATAAGTACCAATATATTTTTATATATATACACCCACACTCATTTATATATATATATATATATATATATATATATATATATATATACCCTCATATGTATATACTTCATCAACATATATATTATAATATATAATCTATATTTGATAATAATAATATAACCAATAATAATAGAATATTATTATATAATAATCACCTCAATAATGTCGATAATAATAATAATAATAATAATAATAATAATAATAATAATAATAATAATAACGAAATGCAATAAATCAATAATGCATATATCATTTCACAGTCTAATAATCCTGTAATGCACAAGGTCCCATTATACAAAAAAAGTCACTGAATATCAATAATAATATTTATAATATTTAAATTATGAATATCTAGGAATAGTTATTAAACCATTGAACGGAATACGACCTGCTCATACCAATTTATATCCATACGGATGTCATTGGACGTGCCGCATGACCTACATGGGCTTGGGCTTGTCTTGGGTCCTATCTGGACTAATTCGGTACAGCCGGGTTCCCTAAAACTCAATAATATAAAATAAATAAGTCTTCGGTAATGGTTAAGTCGCATCTTGGCCTGGTTTTCCTAGTTAGGACATCGCTATGGCTCGGCCTTCCCTATCAGGACTAGTACTCTAGTCAAAACACGCCATCGCACTATCCGTGCCACGATTTCTAGTCACCATGCACTCCAAAACTCTACCATGGCTAAAGTCCACTACCGTAATAATTAACTAAATAATTATTTATAAATTCTAAAAATCACCATTTATTTTAATTAAATAAATAAAAAAAGTTTATAAAGGAATTCCGGGAAGAGGGGTTACAAAGGCTCATAGTCGTTTTGATGATTATGAACATGATATTGCCAAATACCTGTCTTATTCTAACATTTCTTCGAATTATCGAGCCTTCATTGCATCATTAGACTCTACTTCGTTGCCCAAATGTTGACAGGAAGCAAAGAAAGATCCAAGGTGGAAAGCTGCAATGATGGAAGAACTTGGAACACTGGAGAAAAATAAGACGTGGGAGCTGGTTCCATTACCCAAAGGGAAGAAAACTGTGGGATGCAAATGGGTGTACACAGTAAAGGAGACGTCAGAAGGAAAAGTGGAACGATACAAGACAAGGTTGGTTGCAAAAGGATACACACAATCATATGGCATCGACTATGATGAGACGTTTACTCCAGTAACGAAAATGAGCACCGTAAGAACTCTGATCTCCATTGCAGCAAACTATGGGTGAAAGCTATACCAGTTAGATGTGAAGAATGCCTTTCTCCATGAGGACCTACAAGAAGAAGTGTACATGGAACTCCCGCCAAGGTGCTACGCTACAGAATCAGACGGAGAGACATCGCATGGAAAAGTGTGCAAACTAAAGAAGTCGCTATATGGACTCAAGCAATCTCCTCGAGCCTGATTTGACAGATTCAGAAAGGCTGTTACAGGCATGGGAAACCATCAAGCAAATACAGATCATACGGTCTTTCTTCAGCATGCAAGAGGCCACATCACTATACTTGCTGTATACGTGGATGATATAGTAATCACAGGTAATGATGAAGTCAAGATCGCTAAGCTGAAGTCAAAACTCGTAAAGGAGTTTGAGGTGAAGGATTTAGGAGCGATGAGGTACTTTCTAGGTATCGAGGTGTGTGAAGGCGAACAAGGAATTGTTCTCTCACAGAGAAAATACGCACTAGATCTACTGAAGGAGACAGGGATGCTGGGATGCAAAGCAGCAGTCACTCCAATTGACCAGAAGTGCAAGTTGGGAGCAGAAGCAGGAGAGCCAGTTGATCGTGAAAGATATCAACGACTTGTAGGGAGATTGATTTATCTGGGGGCACACTCGCCCTGATATCTCATTTGCGGTAAGTATAGTAAGTCTCTACATGCATGATCCAAGAACGGGTCATATGGATGCAATGTTTCAGATCTTGAGATATCTGAAAGGGACGCCGGGAAAAGGGCTATGGTTCAAGAAGAATGGATGTATAGAAGTTGAGGGATACTGCGATGCAGACTGGACGAGCTGCATAGACGATAGAAGGTCTACCACGGGATATTGTGTCTTTGTAGGAGGAAACTTGGTCTCATGGAGAAGCAAGAAACAGTCAGTGGTAGCACGGTCTACAGCTGAAGCAGAATACAGAGCAATGGCTTTAGGAGTGTCGGAGTTGCTGTGGGTGAAAGCGTTGCTGACAGAGTTGAAGCTGGACAAGGGAGCACCGTTACATCTTCTGAGCGATAGTCAAGCTGCAATAAGTATAGCTAACAATCCAGTTCAGCACGACAGAACGAAGCACATCGAGATCGATCGATTCTTCATCAAAGAGAAGCTGGAACAAGGGATACTGAAGATTGATCATGTTCGCTCAGAAGAACAAGTGACAGACTGTCTGACTAAGGGTCTTAGTTCATTAAGTCTGTCGAAGCTATGTAACAAGATGGAAATGATTAATATCTATCGTCCATCTTGAGGGGGAGTGTTGAGAACTAATAAGGGACTTAGTCCCACATTGGAAAATGTAGTATGAAGAGGAGCTAGACTCCCTATAAGTAGTGGAGTAGCCAATCAATAAAATATACAACAATTATTCTCTACAACAAGTCTAAAAACTATGAGAGAAACATGATTAGACGTAACAAATCATGGTGTACGTAGCAGAAAACAACACTAAAACAACAACCTCAATTATAAATAAAGAGTATTCTGCAAGAATAATGATTGTGCACCATCAGCTAACATGAAATTGTAATATTATTGTGGCCAAAGTTTTGCATTTGACTTAATCCTTGTCTATCTAAAATTCATAACAACGGGATGCTTTTTAGCTTCCATCATGAATAGGTAGGTAATGGAAAGTAAATAATACCAGTTTCACCCTTTTCATGCTCAGCATCCAATCGCTGTATAGGGATAACATTTAGCACTTACTCCTCTTACCTTGTATGGCCACAGCTAAAAATATGCTGTGTTTGCTTCCATATTGAGAAATCAGAAAATTCGAAAAATATTACAATTCATTCAAAATCAACCCATATTGATGGAAGAATTGCATCATCTCTTTTGTTCTATCCTCTCTCATTGTAATTCCTTCGCTTTTCCGCACAACTGAAGTTACTGAGCACATCCTATTTATCACTATAGCATGATACTGAGATAAACATTCAACAGATGAAAGCAACAAAAAAGAAGCAAACAAGGAAGGCCTGAAACATATAAATGAAACTACTTCTTGTGTCCACTATCTACTTCAAATTTTAAACATGATGAATTCCCAGAAATATATATATGTCTCAAAATGTTGAGAAATTACAATACGTATGTGTGTGTGGTTGTGTGCGTGACACACACACACACACAAAGAAATATTGCAAAAAAAGTTGCAATGAAGCAAAAGAAACACCTATGGTTGAGTAAAAACTAACCTGCAAAGCATGTATATCATAGATGACTAAACTAGTTGGGCCACCCCTAGACTTGGGTATCATCGACAATACCCGCGCCATAGTAAATGCAGTAGCGACATCCCCTTCTTCCTCCATGCGCTCAAAAGAACCAGTTGGAAAGAACGGTAAAACCAATGTGAAGGAAGCAATAAAAAGTTTTGGCAGTGCAAATATCACCGAAATCTGTTCAAAGATGACTGCAGGGGAGCTGAAAGATGCTAAAAATGCGACATGCTGCCCTCTTATATCGTGGGCGTTGTTGATGAAAAGATTAGGGAATCCATCCGCAAAGCTTCTGTAATAGGCAAAGATCGAGTTACGTTACCTTAGCAGATGAGAAAACATACCGAATAAATAGTGTTTGTTCCACAATAAATCACACTGGAACTTCATTAGAACTCATCTTAAGTTATATTATTCCATTATGAAAAAAGATCCCAGATAATTTTGTCAAACTTTTAATAAATAAGAAATTTCATTATCAGGTACAAAGGCCAAGAAGCAGGCACTTCTAATGACAAGGCATCCATGCTTGAGAGACACTTTTAAGAAGTGTCATTCATCTAAATATAACTTTTTTCTACAGTGATTTCACTTTCAAATTCTAATGTTTTTTGGAAATTAGGACCTTATTGATAAATTTCTGAACTTTTAGTTTCTAGATGACTGTGCAACCCCTTCACATAATCGCAAGCTGCACCAAGAGATTGCAAGCAACTTAAGGATGTGGTATAACTAGAAATTCCTAGAATAAACAAATAGCTCTTGTAACACTGAAAAATATTCAGCAAAACGCACATTTCCGAGAAGAACTCCAATTGCCTCTGCAAGATGCTAAAGACACTTCGATGCATCCTAATACTACAAGATCAATCTGGGGCATATACTTTCATGTGCACTTCATAGCAAGCCTTTATTTTTTGAGGAAAACGGTGTCCTTAATAACTGCAAGAAACCCATTTTGTAATGTACATCAAATACAAAAGACTTAACAAAGAGATATATTGTATGCCTAGGTATTAAATAACTCGGAGAAATATACAAAAAGTCATTATCTTACACTTTCATCCCCATATTTCATATTTAACATTGTCTTAGACTAAACGTGGGAAAAATTCCCCTGCGTTCTATTAATTGAATATTCACATTTAACCTACAGATCTTGCAAGCTAATAATTCTTGTATACCTTTCAACCTTTTTGAAATAGAACTTCTTTAGTGGCATTACAATATAAATTCAAAAGGATGATATTTAAAAAGGAGATCTGGGCAACATAAAATATGGAAGTAATAAAGACGACAACAACGATAGGGTCCTCGTCCAGTTTGTTGCAGACTTCTCTATCATTAGCAAATGCCATATTGTTTAGAGTATTAACCAAAGTTCCTTTATGTCTAAACCTACTCCCTAGTTCTAGTTAATTAAAATCCTACCACTGCTAACTAGTGCCTCTGTTCTTCTTCTTTGCGCATGTTCAAACTATCTCAGACTCTTCATCTCATCTGCAACCTTGAGCCTTCAACAGATGCACATATTTATCCCATCTTTTGATATTTTTGCTTGTTATCCTTCTCAACGTTCTCATCTTAGCTACAGTCGTTCTTTTCATATGTTTCTCAACTATCTAGCATTTCAACCCAGTGTACGACCTGTCTTAAAACTTGTCTTGAAGTTGTACTTAAGAGAATTTGCCTCTCATCTCCAACGGTACCTTACTATTACAAAGCACCCTCAAAAGTACTCCACTTCTACCATTCTGCTCTGATTGTCAACCTTGTTATCGTGATAATGAATGATCAAATCCTAAACAAAAAAACTCTTAACTATAGTGCTTTGTTAACAGAAAGATATTTCTCCTTGTACAAAGCCTGATTTAGATCTTTTGAATTAGTTGACTTCTAAAAGAAAGGTGAGAGTTGAGTTTCCCATATCTTCAAAGATTTCTTGATTTTTGTAAGCATAGAGCATTAATTAATTTTGATTAACTCGTGTGTGTTCTTCCTCCTAGTTTGCCGATCAATCTTGCATTGTGCTACCAACGAACCACAGGGCAAGGGAAACTACAGTTGGTAGTAGACAAGACCTAAAACACGAAGCTGCGGTTGTTTGGATGCGGTGTGACCCATAGATGAGTCGGTCTACAAGATGTGATACCAGACTTGGTCCAACTTGTTGAATAGGTAATCCCTTTATTTATTAAGCCTTTGTAATACAACCCTTGATATCCATGCCTCATCCTCCCACTAGTGGGAGCATATCTGATGTACCCAAAATTTGTGTACCAAATATATCTTCTCTCTTATAAAAATGAGGGTCCCACTGATTGTGGGTGTTATTTTTAAAAATAACCAATGGGACCCACATTTTTATAGGAGAGGAGACTTTTTTGTACACAAATTTTGGAGATAGCATATCTCACTCCCCCACTAGTTATCATACGTCGGCCCAAACCCCCCTTTGTAACGCCACCATACTTGGCCAACCTAGGCACACGAGTCCTCGACCGGATGCAAGACACAAACCTAACAGCAAGAACTAAACCTCGGAGGCCTCGTTTTTGGGGCATGGAGTTTGGAAAAAGTAGAAAGGGGTTCAGTGGAGTTAGGCCCCCAAACTCCAAAATAAACCTAACTTTGGTGCATTTTTGTGGGGTTTTTTTTTTTTAGTTACATGGAAGAAAAAAAATTTTCTTAAAGTCCAATCTTTTTTTTTTCTTTTAACAAAACTCCAATACTACTTCCCAAGGGCCTTCACAAAACCCTACTTTCAGAACCCTGAACTTCAAAATAAGCCCAACTCCCATTTAGCAAACGTCGTCCCCGCAACACAGAGAATAAGGATTAAAACTTCCTCTGCGATTAATATCCATTTAGTTTGGGGCAACGAACTCGAGCAAAGTAGTAACTAAAATCTACACAGAAAATGCTTTCTAACACAATAAATTGGCTGACCCATCAGAGGAAATCCATAAAAGATCCCAACTTTAATTAGTGGGCAGCATTCAGAGTGAAAAACTATGGCAATTCCATAAACATTAATAAATTTTATTAAAAAAAAAACAAGGGTTAGAGGAAGTAGAAGAAGACCTCCAGGAGATGGACTGGAGCTGAATGGCGTCCGATTTATCGGCGATATTTCGGGCGAGATCCTCCGACTCGGCGCAATAGAAGAGGTGTATCGGCTTCTTCTTCGCCTTCTCCATTCTCTCTCTCTCTCTCTATTGCACAGGAAGAGATTCTCTATGGAGTGCTCGGAAGAAAGAAAAAGAATTGATTTTTATATTTTTTTAAAAAAATCGATTCTTTCTCTTTTTTTTTAGATTTTTTGGAGGGGATGCTTTTGCATGTGGTCAGAAGGGCCGCCGAATCCGACCAAAGTTTCTCCCTCATTTGTCCTATTATATGAGTGATTTTCTTTTAGCGGAGATCTCTCCGTTAATTATCTTTTGACGAAATGATCTGAAATTCTATTTTATTTAGGATGCGTTTGTTGCATAGCAATGCTACAGTTATAATCAAATATTTACAACCTTCTTACAACCACTCACCCATTTTCTGACATGTGGGCCAGGTGGTGGTCTGGTCCGATGTAAGTTGTAAGAAGGTTGTAAAAGTTTGGTTGTAAACCAAACATTTTCCTTGATTGCAAGGTGGAAAATGTGTGGAAAATAAATTAATTTCATGAAATTATTTTTCTAGAAAAAAAATTCATGGAAATTTAAAAAAAAAATCATGAAAAACTTAATTTGGGTGTTTGATTGCCATTATTTTCCACGAAAAATATTTATTTTTCTATGGGTTGGACAAGTTTCATTTTCTACCATTTTAGATTAAAATATAAAAAATGATAGTTTTTTGGAAAATAATTACATGAAAAATATAAGCTATCAAACACTACAATTGTTCAGATGATATTCGAGGAATGTCATGGTCCTTGTTTTGGTGATGGAATTTCTTTTTTGATTAATTTGGTATCTAAGTTTTACATTTTAATTTAAAGAGTGCATGAACTAAGATCTGTTTTGGTTCATCGATTCAAGAAATTTGGAAAGGAAACTTGTTCATTTCCTTTGTTTGGTAGCCACAAACATGGAAAGTATTTTCATGATATGGAGGAAAATAAGAAGAAAAAATGGTTCATATAAGGCTCATGTGATTCATTTCCCTTCATATTTTTCAAACATTAATTACCAAACATTATGACAAAAATGGCCTTGAGTTATTGCATATTTTACCAATTAACTATATGTATTATATTAACTATAATTATGTTGACATTGGATATTGTTGGAACAATAATTTTGTTTTCTTTCCTACACCAACCAAACAGTGGAAGGTAAATCAAATATTTTTTCTTATGTTTTCTTTGTTTTACCAAACGTAGGAAAAAAAATTGATAGGAATCCTACTTTTCCATTCGATGGAAAATACAATGGAATTGATTTTCCTTCCGTGAACCAAATGAAGCCTAAGTTTCATTGGTATTTTGGTTGAAAATTATTAAAAATGGACATGTGTGATGGTCACGTGCCTTATTTTTAGAATTATTTTTTTCATGATCAGCTGATACGTCGGCTATAATTGATTGTAGAACCGTCATTTTGTACTCGACAAAAGCTATTTGTCTATGTATAATTTCTTCGAACACTAATATTCTTAGCCGAAAAATAAAAATATGACAAAAAATAAGACAGGTGACCATCACATATCCATTTTTATCAAATTTTATCCAAAAATACTAACATAATATAGTTCAGATACTCTTTAAGTCAAAATACAAAAGTTGGATACCAAATTAACTATAAAAAAAAGTTTCGATCACTAGAATTACAACTGCTACATTCTACATACACCATTTGAATAAATAACTCAAAAAATAGTGAGTCGACATTAAATCAATTCAAATTAAAACTATCTCGGTCCGATTTTTTACGAGTTGACAACCTACCGGCCGGTCCGATTTTTAAAACACTGGTTGAAACTGTCTCGGTGCGGACTCTAGCAAGTTTCAATAGCTTAAAATTTCAACTTCCTTGTCATGCCACCCCATCAATGGTCCAATGAACTAAGGTTGTTCTTTGTTTTTTGGGGCAAAATATTGCAACAGGTCTGAAACCAACCACCAAAGGAATCTATTTGATGATCAGAAAAAAAAACAAAAACAAAAAATCATAAGCCATTCCGAAGAGAACAGGAAAAGTGACAAATAAAAGGAGATGTCATCACTTAATTGACAAGGTTCAAAGTACAAAGTGATTGTTGAATGCACCACTATCCATCTTTACTCCTCAAAACCAGACACCATGTTTGTGCTTTCTGCCCAAAAGGAAAAGAGAGGGACAAATGGAGGAATTGGCACAATCACTTACTTTGGGTTAGTGCCCAGAGAACCACTTTGATTCCTGGTCTATATATGCTCGAGTAAAGACCAACTTGGAGATGGAAAGATATATTTAAATCTTTGATTTTTTTTTCTTATGCATATGTCTAATAATTTTAAATTTTTGCATCTAGATAGACTTAGGACGAGTTTGTTTGAAGTTAAAATGCGACCGAGAACCAAATAGTTTGTTTTCGAATGGACGTCACAAACGGACGTTTCAAAATTATTAGCCCAAAGAATATTCCAAAAATTAGCATTACACATCCATCCTTAAAACTATAATCAAAATTACAGACCCTGTTTGGTTCACTGTAATGTAATCGTAATCGTAATGTAATCAAATAAAAAAAATATATTTGAGTACATTACGAGTACAATTATATTACGGTGAACCAAACGGTATCAAAGTTATGCTAGTGTAGTCAAACCTAGAGTTACAAACTGGGAATTAGCTTGGTATATGATTTGTCTCGGATGAAACTAAGAGAAGATGTTGTTTCAAAAATTTATTACTAAGTTTGATATAATTAATTAAACCTATCACGTAATATCTAACCTATATATCATTTCTCTTAAAAAAATTAGAACACTATGACATTTTTAAATAAGATGTTTGTATGATGTCACAATAATAAATAGTCGTATCGAACTCTTGTTGTCAGCGAGGAGAGGTATGACCTCCTTGGCTAGGCGGACGATTTCCGGATCAAACCGCGGAGGAGATATGAGTGTATGTATAAAAATTGGCCGAACAATTAGTCCAAAGGACATGCAATACAACGCGTACAAAGTCTCGTGCATTACATCGAACATTTCAAAAAAAAAAAAAAAAAATCGTTAAACCCTCTGATAATATTTAAAAAAAGGAATTGCAAAAAAAGGAATTGCACTACATATTACATATACTACATGATTTAAACTATCCTTAAATCTTTTTCACTAGTGGCCTACTCCTTTGGGTTGGGTGGGATTTAATTCAATTTTTACCCAACGGCTATATATCTGTCCCTCCCTAAAAGGAAGGGTCCCGCCAAAAACCTGACGCACCAACAACAGGTGGCGAAAGGGACGTCCGCATAGAAAGAGACTTTTATTAGCGACACTACAAAAAAAGTCCCCTCCTCCCTCCATTGCTGTCCCGCTCAATCCTGCGTTAGTTGAGAAGTCCCAACCACCATGAAAGAGAGAGTGATCACTCTCTCTTCGGCTTAAGAACGTTAATTCCTCGTCACCATCAAAATCAACAAGAAGAAGAAGAAGAAGAAGGAATGGATGAATTTAGCTTCCCAACCATTAATGTCACAAACCAAGACTCCTCCCTCTGCCAGCTCCCCTTCCCCCACTTTGCCGCCTCCCCGCTCTGGTTCCTCTCCTCCGTCCGCCCGGACGACGACTGCCAGCTACGGAGGAGCCCGTCGGAAGCGGCAGCAAGCGCCGTCGACGTGCCGGGTTCTGAGGCCCTCCTCAATACGAGCGAGGACAACAAAGGATTAGCTAGCGGATGCAGCGACGAGGACAAGATGGACATGCTGTGGGAGGACTTCAACGAGGAGCTCCGGCCGATGAGGGCCTCCTGCGAGCTGAAGCGGGACACGACCGGCAAGGCCGGCGGCCGCTACGGCAGCTTGTTCAACTGCAGAAGGCCAGGCCAGCTGGTGATGCTGCTGAAGATGCTGAAGAAGCTGTTCTTGCTTCGGAAGACTAGTTCATAGAGAGCATTGGATTGGATATATATAGATACATATACCAACTTACCAAAGTTATCGAGTAAGAAGCAATTAATACCTATATATTTCTTCTACTTTTATTTGGATGATATATATTGTTTTCGTGTATATATAAATGAGGATTAAGATTTGTGGACTTGAAGCTGCTTCTAAGCTTCAATCAGTTTTATATATATATATATATATACATATATATATATATATATATATATATATAGCTTAGTGGTTAAGAGAGATGTATGCGGCCATATATATATATATATATATATATATATGAGAAATTAATCATTGAATCTCTTTTATCTCGAGCTTTGGTTAGTAGGAGAATAAACTTTGGCCACGTTTGGTTCGCGGAATTGGAATCTTAGGAAAAGAAAGTGATTCATTTCCTTTGTTTGGATGCCAAAGGAAATAACGAGGAAAGAAATTTGATTCAAGAGGAGGAAAAATAGGAGAAAAAATGGTTCCTCCCACCAACCCAAGATTCATTTTCCTCTTCTAAGGATTCACTTTTTTTCTCAATTTTCTTGATTTTTTCAAACAACGGAAAGAAAATTGATTGAAAATATATATAATAGAATCCATTTCTTTTTCTTTCTGCGAACCAAACGAGGCCTAGGGGCTGGCTACAGGAGAAGAACAAAAGCTCAAGAAGGCTAGCAGTCAACATTCTTTACTGTATCGTTACAATTGCATATGCAGAGATGTCAAGTTCAATAAAGAACCCATGTAAGAAAACATATATAAAGCTTTCGTATTCTTCTGTAAATGAGAGTAACATGGTCTTGATTGTGACTGAAAGATACTAATCACCTCCATTAATGGTGTGTTTTGGTTGAGCACGGCTGATGTAATACGAAACGGTGAACACGCTGTAAGATTTCCCAACATGGAAAATTAACATATCAATATTTTCTGAAACAGAAAATTATATATGGTCAGAATCCTAAAGTTTGGAAATATTATAATAGGATATCAATTTCCAAAAAATTTAAGAACATATGTACATGACGCCAAAGTTAATGGCAGTACGAATATGTTGCTCCCATACTATCAATAGGTTTGGCGGTCTAGAGGCGAGACCGCCAGTAACTTCGACGGTATGGAAAAGAAACTGTCAGATCGGTGGCAAGGTGTAATTTTTTTGACCCATGAAAAATTATAGCAATAACTAGCCATTGTAAATATCCAACATAACTTCTACTACAAAATTGTAATCTTGAATCCTTGATTCAACCACATTCTATATTCTATTTAATTTATTCTGCCAACATATTAAATGACACGTTTAACAATTTTCAAGGCTCGTTGACTTCAAAGACACAAAATTGGTAGACGACTCTTCAAATACCATGTCATCAACTTAACAATTAACCAAGAGCTCTCATACTGCTAATATGTTTGACTTCTTAGAAACGAAATCGACAGTAGGTTCGACGGTATGGGTGCATTTTTTTTAATTTTTTTTGGAAGTCCATAGAGTCATTCCTTTTAGTGTTCTGGTGCCAATGCTACGGTCTAGTGTCCGGTCCTTGTGCCCATCATGTACGTTATTATTTTTGACGACTTGTATTTTCGTCTGAATTTTACGACCTCTACTTATTACCAAACTATGTTATCTTGGACTATATATTATGTGGGCATAATTTTCTATTTCCGATTCATGGTACGCAAACACTCAGGAGAGGTTCATGTAAGTACCTACATATTGGTGGAGGAAAGCCAATAATACCTTCTTAAGGTTACAAAATTTGTTCTGCTTGCAGACTTTCACAGGTGAGTAGGGAATTACCAAGAAAGCAAAATAGGCAATTACCAGCCATTTGAAGAATTTCCTACCAGTTCTTTGATTGCAGAAGAACTTTGTATGGTCACTAGATGCCATGCATGCTGGTCATAAATATATTAAAAAAAATATACATCATCTTTCCAAACATGCACACTAAAACTATTTCTTCCCAAGTGTTCAATATTTCTTTCTTTCGTATATATTCAACATTAATAAATGATTATGTATAGAAATATACATGTACTGAAGAAAAATGTTTCTATATATGGTCAAATCAAAAGTAGTCATGGCCCTATTTTGAACATTTTTCTTCATACATCATGGAACATCCTCCTAGATATGTCTAGTAATTTCATCAATAACTATCGCAAAAAGGTAAGAACTCAACATTGATCCATGATATAAGCCAATGGTAATAGGAAACATAATAGTATATCCTTCAAATAGTTCGAATGGTCCACCGTATTCTCCCCCTAGGAACTCGATCTGTAAATTTTCTTTAAATCAATAAAAATAATATTTTTTTCTCTAAATATTTTTGTTAGTCTTCTTAGTAAATAAATGGGTTTCATAGTGGATCTCCCTGGAATAAACCAAACTGGTTCTTTAAAATTCTAGTCACTTTTATTAATAGATATCTTTGCTTAATTATTCTCTCTCATAGTTTCATGTCATGACTCATAAGCTTAATTTATTGATAGTTATTACAACTTTGTATATCTTCCTTATCCTTATACATGTGTACTATAATATTACTTTTCCATTCATCTCACATTTTCTTAGTCCTTAGGATTTTGCAGGGGCGACCCGGAGGAGGGGCAGACAGGGCTTGCGCCCTGGGCCCCAAATTCCAAGTGGCCCCAATTTTTTTTTAAAAGTCAGTATTAATAATAAATAATGAAACATTGTTACTCTGATTTCTTCTTCAAAGTCCAAGGTCTGAAGAAAATCATTATAGCAATTCAGCAAATAGGGCATGACGCATGAGAATTGGATAGCCGTCCGACTCTTCAATTTTCAAAAAAAAAAAAAAGTCTTTCCATCGCTTCAGATTTTCTTTGCATTTATGAGGGGAAAAAGTTTTTCACGTCGCTTCCGATTCCAGTTGACCAGCAATAATTTTTTTTTAATTGTTCATTTTAATTCTCTCTTTTGCTTATAATTAAAACAAAAATTTCTAATTTTCTTCAGTTTCTTCTCCTAGAATCCTTCACAAGGATTTCACGATATAAGATTACGCAAAGAAGGCCATGGCATCAGACAAGCTTGCGGAACTCTCTCTCTCTCTCTCTCTCTCTCTCTCCTCTGCTTGAGTCTTCACAGGAAGAGGAGACAAAAAGATGAGATAGAGGTATCAATGTGAACCTGATATTTTAGTAAGACTTTCATTTTGAGAATTAAAATATTTTGTAACTTTTGTTCCTCATGATGTTGGCTTTATTATGTTTTTTGAGTTCCCTTTGTCGTTGATGATTGAGGACAATCCTCTTTGCCCCCATCTTTTAAATGAGGGATTTTATTGATGTAGTTTGTTTTTCGAAAGTTCCAAGTTATATTTACATATAATCTACTTTGCACAGACACAAACACAAACTTGAAATTTTGTATATTTAAAAACTATGATACATATTGTTTGTAGTAAACTATGATACATATTGTTTGTAGTAGATCTTCGCTCTTCCTTCGTAATATCTCTATTTATGCACGTGTTCATAGTAACGAAGTTTCAATTAGCTAATGTAGTATATATAGCTCACTACATGTTGTGAGTTATAGTTGATCCCACGTTGGTGTTGAATACCGATAGCCGATGGTGATGAGTTTTTTCGTTTATCTTTGCACTTAAGATTTCACACTTAAAATTATACTTTGTTCCTAGTGTTGAATATCTTTTCGTAAATCTTTGCACTTAAGATTTCACAATGATTTCGTTTTCAAACTGAAATATTTTGAAACTTTTGTTCCTCATGATTTTGGCTCTTTTTTTTTAATGTTTCTTGAATTTCTTTGTTGTTGATAAATTAGGCAAACAAGTCCATATATCTCAATCCTAGTACTGAAAAAACATAAACAAGAAATGTTAAATAACATATTGCATCGATTTTTTTTTAACTACGGAAGTAGAATTGCCATTTGGCAAGATATATTCCTGATACAAAATTTAAGGTTAGCTGGCATGTATCAGGCCCCCGTCTAAAAGAGTTCACTTTGGTTTATTGTATCATTCAAAAAAAATTTGATACTTTATTTCTAATATATTTTTGAAGAAGGGACATCATTTTGTATTTCGTCTTGGACATCAAAATGTTCCGGGCCGACCCTGGGATTTTGTTCAACAAATCAGTAAAATAGATCAATCATTTCTTCCTTAAATATTTTCAAATCTCGATAAGAATATCATCAAATCCTACTTTTTTTTCTTTATTTTCATTATTGCATCTTTAACTTCAGAAATTCTAAATTTAAGACAATATCAATTTTCATTATTTTGAGTTAACTCTGGGTCTAAACTAAGCTTTTATAGCTTGCTCTCATCAAATAATCTGTGAAAATAAATCCTCCACCTCTCCTTAATATCATTTTCTACTAATATTTTTTTTGTCATTGTCCTTGATATACTTAATATTTTTTAAGTCTATGCTCCTCGCTTTCTTACTCTTAGTTGGTCTATAAATATCTTTTTTTTTACTTTCTAATCTTCTACATAAATAATCATAGACTTTATATTTAGCGTTACTAACTGCTTTCTTAGCTTCATTTTTGCTACTTTATATATCTAATAAAAATTATCACTTTTACATTTTTGTCAACCTTTATAGGAAATTTTTCTTTGCCTTAATAACCTTTTGAACTTTTATGTTCCGCCATCAACTTTCTTTTGAAGTCCAATCATTGCCCTTTGACATTCCTAGAATCTTTCTCACTACTTTTTTGATACTACTTTGTCATAATTGTACCACATAACATTAGAATCCGCTTCTATGTCTCATCTTCCTCATTTATCATCTTATCCTTCAAGCTTATGAAGTTCTCTCCTTTTAAGTTCGACCATTTGCTTGTCGGTCCCTTCTTGACCCTAATCTTTCTCGTTCTGGTGGTAAAATACATCTGATAAATCATATATGCGTGCAAATGCATCTGTCGCAGTTTACTGGAGAGGGAACATATAATTGTTGACAAGTGACAACATTTTTTCTTTCCAAAACTATCTGTTGTCAGTCATGACCTCTTATATATAACATGGAAACTGATGAATCTCACTCTAGGCGAGACTCAATGAAGAATGTTGATCAAGCAAATCCAATTACCAAAGAAAACCATAATTGGTATGGGCAGTGAATCTTCCAGTCAACTAAATATGGTCTAGTAGTCCTAATTATCAGTTTTAAGTCTTTGACAATTAATTACATTTGTTCCAATGAGTTTCCAGTTGGAGTTGGAGATGCTATTTGAGTCCACTAATGGTTTTATTAGCTAATCGCTTTGCATATGAAACCACATTTTCCAGTTGCATCCTTCGCTTGATGGAGTTTATGAAGGAGAATTCTTTTGTAAGTTACTTTCATAAATGATAAATATCAAGCAACATCATCTCGAATTATGTATGCTCATTCATATTATGCATTCCTAATTATTATTTCTCATGTCCTTGTCTAACATTTTAGCTCCTTGGCTAGAGAAGGAGAATTCTTTTGTAAGTTCCTTTGATTTCGTAATTGTTAAACATTAAGCAACCTCATCTCAAGTTTATTTCTCTCCGCTCATTCTTACTACATGTTCCTTATTATTTCTCGTGTCCTCATATATAAAACATTATAGCCCACTCAAATACAAAATAATAAGAATTTCCAAGAGGCAGATCATCGAAAGTTCAATGTGTCACCCATTTGATGGTGAAGCTAAGCTATGTTTCAATTAGTTTTTTCAGTACAACACAACATTGCACATGCATTGTACATTACTTTGCTTCTGGGGACCTCGGTTGCCCTAATAGCCAAAGGTTGTATAAGTTATTATGTTTTGATTTCATCATCTTGTTTTAATTTTCAACTGAAATATAACATGTTTAATTCTTTTTTCCTTCTTTTTTTATTTTTATTTTTCCCCTTTACAGGGATCAAAAGTCAATGTGCATGCATGCTCTGGTGATTTTTATCTTTTTTTTGTGATTAGCAGCAACAGTTTATGTTTTATTTGATCCTTTTTTTCTGGATACTTCTAAGCTAAAAGTCTAGCTCAACCTTAACCCCCATCCTCAAACCAAGTATGATTTTATTTTTCCCTCACTTAACTTTCTCTCACTTAACTCTCTTAACTCTCAATCCAAGCAGACCCTAAGACTTAGCACTCTGCAATCTGCATATTAGATGAGGTTGACTCGAGACATGAAAACAAGCTCTCCAAGTGGGGACAATGATGATGTTTACATTTTAATCCTTCAAAATTCTATACTAGTGGGAGCCTCGTGAAACTATGACTAGTCCCTCTTTTCTTAGGTCTAAACTAGCTTCCAATACTGTGGAAGTAGAACACTTCGACCTAGCCTAACAAGAACAAGAAGGTATTTGCTTTTAGAGTAGTACGAGGGTCACTTCAAATTTATTAATTTGACCACATCAGACGTTTAATGCATAATGCTGGAATAGAGTAAAAGTTTAAGAATGACTAAAAGAATATGAAGTAGATGCAAGTAACAGAAAAGGACTGAACTTCATCTCTTCACCAAAACTTTCATTTAAAAGAACATACATAAATGTTAGCTCACCCCCCTCCGTATAGACTTTGATCATTTAGGACCTATTTGGTTGCCTGCAACTGGGTTGAATCTGACAATTTTTTGAAAACTCGTTTGAACTCATCAGAGTTCAAGCGTTTGGTAGCCTGCAATGAAAGTCCATTTTTTTTGAAGATAGGACTCGTCGCAGTTCCTGTCCCCAATTTTTTTCACACTTTCACATCCAAAAAAAATGAAGGAACTCCACGGGGAAAGAGAATGGGAGTTGAGTTGCAAAAAATATTTTGCTGGATCTGGTCGACACTGTCTCGTCTACAGGAACTCCGGCATGCTTCGACCACGACCGACGGGAGCAGCGTCTGGTCAGCCGTCGAACACCGGACTTCATCGGGTGTGTAATGCCCCGCTCCGCACGGCGCATTACGCTGAAGCGTTGACTCAGCGAGTCGCGTTGACCCAAAGAAATGTATCGATGCAAAACGATACGAGAGTTAAGTTGTCCCGAGCAACGCATCGAACTAAGTCGATGCGAAGAGTTACGTCGACCCGAGTAATGCATCGTGCTAAGTCGATGCGAAGAGTTGCCTTGTCCCGAAAGAATGCATCGAGTGAATCGATGCGAAGCGCCGCATTGCCCCGAAGGATGAGTGCGTTGAATCGGCTCGAAGATTCTAAGAAATCGAATCGACCAAGGCACAAGTCCGAATCGATGCAAGGATTGATTTTAGTTGGTTTCGTGTGCAGGTTATACTTTGACGGAAAAATATTAGAGGTCGATCTTTTGCAATATTTAGTAAGGAGTCCGCAAAATCAAATCGTCGCCTTGCGACGGGCTGAGACTTGGGCACGCTAAGGCAAATCGGACGTATGATTCAATGAAGCACGGAGTGCTCGAATGGCTAAGTCAGGAGAGTGGCCGTGCAACAAACTTATGAAATCGAGCCGCATCGGCTCGGCGAAACGACGAAGGCGTATCGACTCAAGGTGGGAGAATTGACTTTTTTTACTCTTTCATTCGATAAGTCAAATATATCATTGTATGCTAAAAGTTAACCTATCGACGCCACGGGCGTGGTCTGATCGGAAGATAAATCATAGTGTGAGTCGAACACTAAGTTAGAACAATTGAAATGAAACGTGCATCACATGTACGAGTCGCTATGGGACATTGGATATCGCAAAGGCGAGCGCCTCGGTGCGCAAGCCACAAGAACATGGGATAACTGTAATCGGCAAGTGCCTTAGTGCACGACCCATACCGTGCCTTCGCGCACGAGTTAGACGGCTAGAACATTGAAAGACAATAGGCGAGCGCCCTAGCGCGCAAGCCCCAAACATTGAATGCTAAGTTATAGAACATGGATATACACTCGAAACGTGCCTACGTGCACGGGATAATAAAAGATGGCTTCGTTGCGAGAGAATACAGTTGTGGCATGAATGTGGCAGAACTGTCGGATATGACATGGTGCCTCGAAAGGTGTTCAAGACCTGCGGGTCGTTCGGTTGACGAGCATTGAGTTGAGGCACGATGCCATTGAATCATTGAAACGAAGTATGAAATATAAGAACACAGAAAGCTAACGAAAGAGATGCGAGATGATAAGTCTGAGTCTCGGACTCAAGACTATGTTTGGTTGTTTGAATTTGATTACTTGAATGATAGGGCGTTGCATGGTCGATTGGAATGGGCTCGAGATTAATGCGATATCGCCCGTGCACGGGTGTTTCCTCCAACCGGTTAAATGCCGGATGTGCCCCGGAACCGCTTGGCCTAGGACGGATTCGAATAATCTTTGTAGGCGCACATCCTTAAACAAGATGGAAAAAGCCGCAAATGATGGTATGCAGCGGGAATGTTTCGGTTGTTGGGATGTGTCCCAACCCGTGAAACGCCGGGCAGCCCGACCAAATATTGAGAAAAGAATGAGAGAAAAGAAAGGAACTCCTTTAGTCCATTCCGGCGCGGATACGCCAACGGCCCTCATATAGTTAAGGAACGATGGGTTGAAAGTGTAGGCGCGTATGCGTCCCGCATAGAGATCCTGCTTAGAGATGCACATATAACATGACAAGGAAGGAATGAGGCGTATTCACCTTGCGTCGGTACAAGGGCGAGTGCGTCGACTTGGTAAGAAGTCGCGCCACGAATCAAACACGAGATTGTTTGTTTGCTTGTCTATTCAATTTGATAACATGCTTGCCATGCTAGTATGCTTTACGCTTTCAAAGATGCCATGAAATTGACCCTAAGGAGAACATAGCAGGATCATAAGCTAAGTTGCATGATTCAACGTAAATATTACAATGTTGGTTTGGAAAGAAGATCTTTGCTATCAGTACATGCGAGGACGAACGTACTGATCCCCCACCAGCTTCATGCAGGGTGCAGGAAATGGATTGCTCGCGGCGAAGCATTGCTTGAACGCGTTGAGGCTTGGAAATGCCGAAGCGCTTGAAGCGTGCGATCGCTTGACGCTCGGACTATGCAACTGGATTGATGCGGCCGAGATATAGAAGGCATGATGTATGGAACGGTGAAATCCTTTGTGGGCAAGAGAGAACCTGAGTGTTGTAGCCAATCTGGCATGTATTGTTAGGCTATCGAAAGCCTTTGTAATCTCAGTTTCGAATATCAATAAAGAGAATTGTTTCGCATACTCTATTTTTCTTTCGTTGTTAATATCGAATCAAAAGATAACCATTTGAGAACTTGTCATCTTGCCTTGCACGAGCGCAACTCCAGGCTCGTGCGGCATCACGCCCCCTACGAGGACGATAATTCGGGTGATTCCGGGTCGGGGCGTGACAAATTGGCATCAGAGCTCTAGGCTCAATTTCCTCTGGACGCTCGCTTCATTACAATTCGAAAAGTTGTCCACCACCACTTGATATCACTCTTGACTCTACTCGATGTCGCACTGGATGTTCCATACAATAAGTCTAATACAAATCATAAAATTTTGCCGCATGTGTTTTAGAAATTTCATGATGTTTGCTAGGAAAGTCGCGAAGGGTATATTGCATTGAATGCAACGAGCCGTAAAAATGTTAGTTGCTACAAGCGCAACAAATTATGAAGTACGATTTGGGATGTTGTTGTTAGCAATGTAACATGTTGAATGCAAAATAAAATGATGATGCACGATGTGCAACGAGTTAATGGTGAATATGCGTTAAAATGAAAGTGAGAAGTGATAAGCCAATACCGAATGTGTTAAACGGATTTGGACATTGACTTGGAAAGTCGGGAATAAATCGCTGCACGATGTGCAACGCGTATTGGAAATAAAATCATTGCACGTGGTGCAACGCATATCAAATTAATCGTTGCACGAAGTGCAAAGGAAATTGGAAATAAATTATTGTACAAAGTGAAATAAAATGTCAGAAATAAATTGTAGCACGATGTGCAACGCGTATCAGAAGTAAAATTGTTGCACGAGGTGCAACGCATATCAAGATAAATTATTGTACGAGATGCAACGTAAGGAAAGAATTGAAATCGTAAGTCGATAGAACGAATCGTTCGGTTGCACACCAAACTTATGTTGGCAAACGAGAACATTGATCGAGTTGTGTCGGATTTTGATAGAATCAAAGTTACGGTTGTGATCAAGCACGATCACTGCGGAAATCGTGAGTCGGAAGGGATTGTCGGTTTATACTAAGTATAGTGCGAGGGAAATGGCTTGAATTCCGAGTGGTATATGCCATACCACGTAGGCTATGAGTGACTCGATTTCGAGTGGTATATGGTATAGCACTTGCGCGATGAATTGCATCGACGCATTGTGAGAATTGCGGAAGGTTTGTCCGCAACGGACGGGAGAGTACCGAGACTCGATTGGAAATTTGGATGACGGTATGTTGATGCAAGTGTTCTTCGAAAATCGGTTGGGACGATAAGGCGAGACTCGTATCAATGAACGATACGTTGGACGGAAGTTATAAGTTGGTCGGACGACCGAGACTAGCGGAACGATTATGCCTTGATGCAATAATCGGATCGACGGAAAAGGGAAAACTCGAGCTTACGAATGAGTCGCACAACTTGCGATCTCGATAGGAATGTTCGGCTAGGCGAATCGAATCGCACGACTTGCGATTCCGATAGAAATGTTGGGCGATGTGAAGTGTAATCGAATCGCACGATGTGCGACTTCGGTGAAAAGTTGGTTGACGTGAGTAATCGTGCCTAAGAAATAGTTGGGTACGTTATGACAAAACTCATTTGAGTACAACTAAAAACACGCAAAACTTAGAGGGCAAGATCGTATAACTCGAGGGCACGATGTTGGATAATCGGTAACTCGGTTACGCGATCAAAGTATAGCGGGATGCGGCGAATCAGAAAACGAGTCAATGCGTATGGAAATGTTTGTAGAGAACTTGGAAGTATGCAATGCAAGTTGTCGACGTTGAAACGGGTTCAAAGTTGACCCTTACGTATCGAAATGGATACGGCGTGTCGAGATCGATACGTAAGGAAATGTAAACGACGTGAGAATACAAAACAGAGTGTGCCTCGTGCTTTGGAATTTTGTAAGTAATAATACGAGAATGAACGAACTTGGTTGATCATAAATTTTGTGATTGATCAAAGACGAGACTATAAGTCATCGACGATTGCTCGATGCGTATAGCATCTCGTGTGTCGACCGTGGAATAAGATAGACTCAAACTCGATATGAATCGATGTTTCGTAAATTGCGAAATCATCGACGGTAGTGCATGACTTGACTCGGAGGATAGTTGCGTATCAGTTGCGCCGATAGAAATGGTTGTGTACGGATTTGGGTTAGTCCGATAGAATCGTCGAAACGTGATTTGGCTCCGAAATAAGATATAGCATGGTTCGTATTAAACTGTCCTTCGGTGATGATCCACAGTTATCGAGCGTAGCTTCAGGGCAGCTGACCCTAGAAGACTTGACCGCAAAATCAAATTGAATGCTGCAGACCGTAAGATGACCCATGAGATATCGCATATGAGATTGTGCCGATAACAAATGTAATTGGTACATGTCGACGATAAGTCTAGGCGATCGAAAATTGTTGGAACAACTTTCGATTGAGAATGATATAGATGGATTTTGAGTATTCGTCGGAGGAATGATTGAATGGTTATGTTGGTCGACGATAGAACTTGAAATTTACCAACGAACTTGGTGATGCGAGTAGGCGATTGCGAGAAACGTGCTATGCACGAGAGGGAACGATAAGGGAATGGCTTACGAGCCATGTCATTAGATTCGGATTCACCTTGCAATTTAGCTTGCGTGAATCGAAATTATGTTCGATGTTGCGAGACGGATAAGTTGGGAATTTGGCTAGTGAATTCCTACTCGTCAGGAAATTGGATGTAAGATGCATCGTAGAGACTTCATGTCAAGGCGATCGTTGTCTTGGGCACCGTCGCCTTGATGCAAACTTTCGTGTCGGATAGATTGTGGCCTTTGTGCAATGTCAATTTAAAGTTGCATCGGGAGAAGTTAAGCACGGTGCTAGGTAAGTCACCTAGCGGGCGTAGTCCCGAATGTTGATAAAGAAATCGTAATCGAGATAAGTACATAAGCCAGACTTCGAAAATAGTTGGGTGACAACTTCGAACGCAAGGCGTTGCGAAGGATCGTTGCGATCGGATGCACGACGGCTCGACACGACGCGTAGAATTAATAGTCCCAATGAAGCATGCGAAGTGAGATATGTGATTTTGAATCGCGTCGCGTATGGTAACCTTATTGAATGAATCACGTATGTATCGAATATACGTATGCGATGAAAATTTCGAGAACGGTTGCTAAGGATAAGTCCGATCGA
The DNA here is from genome assembly GCA_029216955.1 of Iris pallida. Taxonomy (NCBI): domain Eukaryota; kingdom Viridiplantae; phylum Streptophyta; class Magnoliopsida; order Asparagales; family Iridaceae; genus Iris; species Iris pallida. The sequence continues at coordinate 4,049,597 of JANAVB010034019.1, forward strand.
GAGTACGAGATGGCAAGCATAGGATTGAAATTTACCTGTCAGCTTTGTTCCAATTTGCTACGACTGGACTTGGTCGAAATACATATATCTTCGGGACGCCTTGAATATAGGTACGGATCCAAATCGAGTTGTATATAAATTCAAATCGAGCTGCAGGGAAGACTTGAAATGTTAATGAAAAGCTTGCGAGATAGTGTGAAACTGAACAACATTGGTGGGACGAGATCGTGAAACGATCTATAAAACACTTAGCCGGAGTGTTGGTTTTGGTTCGAGGATGAACCTTGTTTTGAGTGGTATATTCTGTAATGCCCCGCTCCGCACGGCGCATTACGCTGAAGCGTTGACTCAGCGAGTCGCGTTGACCCAAAGAAATGTATCGATGCAAAACGATACGAGAGTTAAGTTGTCCCGAGCAACGCATCGAACTAAGTCGATGCGAAGAGTTACGTCGACCCGAGTAATGCATCGTGCTAAGTCGATGCGAAGAGTTGCCTTGTCCCGAAAGAATGCATCGAGTGAATCGATGCGAAGCGCCGCATTGCCCCGAAGGATGAGTGCGTTGAATCGGCTCGAAGATTCTAAAAAATCGAATCGACCAAGGCACAAGTCCGAATCGATGCAAGGATTGATTTTAGTTGGTTTCGTGTGCAGGTTATACTTTGATGGGAAAATATTAGAGGTCGATCTTTTGCAATATTTAGTAAGGGGTCCGCGAAATCAAATCGTCGCCTTGCGACGGGCTGAGACTTGGGCACGCTAAGGCAAATCGGACGTATGATTCAATGAAGCACGAAGTGCTCGAATGGCTAAGTCAGGAGAGTGGCCGTGCAACAAACTTATGAAATCGAGCCGCATCGGCTCGGCGAAACGACGAAGGCGTATCGACTCAAGGTGGGAGGATTGACTTCTTTTTACTCCTTCATTCGATAAGTCAAATATATCATTGTATGCTAAAAGTTAACCTATCGACGCCACGGACGTGGTCCGATCGAAAGATAAATCATAGTGTGAGTCGAACACTAAGTTAGAACAATTGAAATGAAACGTGCATCACATGCACGAGTCGCTATGGGACATTGGATATCGCAAAGGCGAGCGCCTCGGTGCGAAAGCCACAAGAACATGGGATAACTGTAATCGACGAGTGCCTTAGTGCACGAACCATACCGTGCCTTCGCGTACGAGTTAGACGGCTAGAACATTGAAAGACAATAGGCGAGCGCCCTAGCGCGCAAGCCCCGAACATTGAATGCTAAGTTATAGAACATGGATATACACTCGAAACGTGCCTACGTGCACGGGATAATAAAAGATGACTTCGTTGCGAGAGAATACAGTTGTGACATGAATGTGGCAGAACTGTCGGATATGACATGGTGCCTCGAAAGGTGTTCAAGACCTGCGGATCGTTCGGTTGACGAGCATTGAGTTGAGGCACGATGCCATTGAATCATTGAAACGAAGTATGAAATATAAGAACACAGAAAGCTAACGAAAGAGATGCGAGATGATAAGTCTGAGTCTCGGACTCAAGACTATGTTTGGTTGTTTGAATTTGATTACTTGAATGATAGGGCATTGCATGGTCGATTGGAATGGGCTCGAGATTAATGCAATATCGCCCGTGCACGGGTGTTTCCTCCAAACGGTTAAATGCCGGATGCGCCCCGGAACAGCTTGGCCTAGGACGGATTCGAATAATCTTTGTAGACGCACATCCTTAAACAAGATGGGAAAAGCCGCAAATGATGGTATGCAGCGGGAACGTTTCGGTTGTTGGAATGTGACCCAACCCGTGAAACGTCGGGCAGCCCGACCAAATATTGAGAAAAGAAGGAGAGAAAAGAAAGGAACTCCTTTAGTCCATTCCGGCGCGGATACGCCAACGGCCCTCATATAGTTAAGAAACGATGGGTTGAAAGTGTAGGCGCGTATGCGTCCCGCATAGAGATCCTGTTTAGAGATGCACATATAACATGACAGGGAAGGAATGAGGCGTATTCACCTTGCGTCGGTGCAAGGGCGAGTGCGTCGACTTGGTAAGAAGTCGCGCTACGAATCAAATACGAGATTGTTTGTTTGCTTGTCTATTCAATTTGATAACATGCTTGCCATGCTAGTATGCTTTACGCTTTCAAAGATGCCATGAAATTGACCCTAAGGAGAACATAGCAAGATCATAAGCTAAGTTGCATGATTCAACGTAAATATTACAATGTTGGTTTGGAAAGAAGATCTTTGCTATCAGTACATGCGAGGACGAACGTACTGATCCCCCACCAGCTTCATGCAGTGTGCAGGAAATGGATTGCTCGCGGCGAAGCGTTGCTTGAACGCGTTGAGGCTTGGAAATGCCGAAGCGCTTGAAGCGTGCGATCGCTTGACGCTCGGACTATGTAACTGGATTGATGCGGCCGAGATATAGAAGGCATGATGTATGGAACGGTAAAATCCTTTGTGGGCAAGAGAGAACCTGAGTGTTGTAGCCAATCTGGCATGTATTGTTAGGCTATCGAAAGCCTTTGTAATCTCAGTTTCGAATATTAATAAAGAGAATTGTTTCGCATACTCTGTTTTCCTTTCGTTGTTAATATCGAATCAAAAGATAACCATTTGAGAACTTGTCATCTTGCCTTGCACGAGCGCAACTCCAGGCTCGTGCGGCATCACGTTCCCTGCGAGGACGATGATTCGGATGATTCCGGGTCGGGACGTGACAGGGCGTAGGCGAAGCCGTCGTTGGCCGCCGGAGAACTGCCTAGGTTGTCCTTGGCCGCGTGGGGAGAGGAGGAGGAGGAGTTGGCGGTCGGGAGTGGAGGCGGTGGAGAGAGGAGGAGGAAGAGGAGGAGAGAGAGAAGTAGGTGGTGGGAGAAGAGTTTATTTTGGAGGAGAACACCAGGAGGGAGGGAGGGAGAGAGAGAGAGAAAGAGAGTATAAGATATTTATATTAGATATTAATTTAGGGTTAATTAATTCGTCTAATAAAAATGATTTATTTGTTTAATTGTCTAATAAAAATAATGAATTTGTTTATTTTTTTAGTTAATTTATTTAGTTTGTCTAATAATAATAATAATAATAATAATAATAATAATAATAATAATAATAATAAGAATAATAATAATAATAATATTAATATTAATATTAATTATTATTATTATTGTGGTAATTAATTTAATTATTAGTTACCATATCTCCAACTCCAACATCTACTTACCATCCAAACAATCGAACTACTTTTTTTTTCCACTTACAACAACCATCCAAACACCAGACTTATTTTTCTTCCACTTGCAGCAGATAAAAAGTACTATATCGAAACACATTTCGGAAAGTGGAATGTATTGTAAGTGAAATGAGTTACACCTCATGAAAGTGCCACTTTCACATTTTCATGCACCTACATCGAACCAAACAGACGCTTAGTACGATTATATGTAAACAGTAACCAATTAAATTATGTATAAAGAAAAGCTCAAACCTTACAAAAGAAACTTTTAACTATAATTTGGATTGTTATTCGAGACTAAAACGTAAAAAAAAACCAATTAATTTTTCCGGAAGGAGTTTCTCCTCTTGCTCTGCGCCAATCATGCTATTACTAAACATTTTTTGACAATAGACCCAACTTAAAAGTAGTCTTGCTTAGGCTTGGGCTTGGGAATAGCCTTAAAAAAAGCGACACAAGTACATCATCTTTTGGGTTCAACACACACAAGTTCGAATGGATACATGAACAATAATAGAAATTCAAGATACCTCTCTTTTTAGGATACGACTACAAGTTTCACATCCATGCCTTTCTGCAAGTACGAGCACATTTTCATATCCATATTATTTACGTATTGGATCTTATTTACATTTTATTGATGTTTTTGTGGGGATAATAAATGAATTATAAGGTTCTAAGAAGAATCATCACCTCAAAAGAATACACTTTTGCTTACCAATTAGGTCTCCTTTGGTTCGCGAAAAGGAAACGAAAGGAAATGAACTTGATTCTATAATATTTTCTTTCCATTCGAAAATTATAATTTCAATCAATTTTTTTTTCCGATGTTTGGAAAAAATCAAAAAAATTGAAAGAAAAAAGTGAATCTTTAGAAAAAAAAAATGGTGGGAGGAACCACTTTTCTTCTATTTTTTCTACTCTTGATAATCAAATTCATTTTCTTCTTATTTTCTTTGTCATCCTAACAAAGGAAATAAATTAATTTTCTTTTCTAAAGTTCCAATTCAGCGAAACAAGCGTGGCCTCAATTAAAATCACATCACTATAATGTCAAATAACACCTTCAACCGTATATTAGAATTTTTTAGAATAGGATCATGTCCAAGACAAATGTCCTCTCCATCGAATAAATATTATATGAGAATACGGACACGTATCGTATAAGAACATGTACACGGATACAACACTACAGAGTGTCGGCACTCCGTGATACTATAACATGCTTGGCTTGTAATTATGCCTCTCAATTATTATTATTTTTGGATTTTGTCCTACGCACGCTCTACTCGAGTAACTGTCACTTTTTCAATAAATAAATAAATACAATCAGACTCGACTTGGTTTTCCTTCTCAATTCTAATCTCAATTATTCCCTCCCATTTCCTTCTTCCTCTCTTCTTCTCAATCATTCCTCACGAAAACCCTAACCTTTTTTTATATAATAAAAATAGCTTCTTTCCCTCTTCTTCTCCACGTACTGTAGAGAGACAGAGAGCAATGTGGGAATGGCTCAGCACAGGCAGCAGTTCGGATCCCTAGCCCTCGGCGATCAGGTCGGGATCCGCATCCCGAGCAAGATCCAGACCCGGATCCGCCGCCCGGCCCGACCCGACAAGCCCCGCCGCCTCTCCCCCGTCGTCGTCTTCGTCATAACCCTTTCCCTCTGCCTCCTCCTAACCTTCCTCGCGTTCCACCGCCTCTCCGAAAACAAAGGTATACTGAAACCCTAACCCTAAAAAAATGGACACTGTTGAAAAGTTTCGATTTTGATCGATCTGATGGAAAAAATTGTTGGACTGTGTAGAAAATGAGATTGATTTGGAGGGAAATGGCGTTTTCCGGAGGAATTCGACGGTTTTCTCAAAGGAATTGAAGTTTGGGCACGGATCGGGCTTGGTCGGCCGGGATTCGAGGTATTGGGATAGGGATGATCGAAGACGGGATCAGGATTACGAGGAAAATGATGTTTTAGCGCATCCGACTGAGCAGAAGGATCATGGGCACGATCAGGAACCGAAGAAAGAGGGAAAGGAGAGGCATGCTGGTGGCGGGTTGTACAACGAGGGAGGGAGGGCAGAGTTGGAGACCTACAAAGAGGAGTATGAGAATTCGTTGAAGATGAAGAACAGTAAGGAGGATGAGTACGACGATGACGGAATCGATGCCCAAGATGAGGTTGAGGAACAAGAGGAGAGTAAGGAAGAAGACGAGAGTAAGAAAGATGTGATATTGAGCATGAAGGCGAAGGTTTCTTCCGTGGTTGCGAGAAATGCCAGCAGTGACAGTAGCAAGGATGAGAAGAGTTCTAGTTCTGGTAAAAGTACGGGATCGAAGAGAAAACCCAAACATCACAAGTTCTCTGGTGAGCTTTTAGAATTATTATATGTGTATCTTATGGTTCATTACGTTCTAAGTTTTACTCGGGTGTCCGACGTTGTTAACGAATTCTGAATTATTATTGTACTACCTATGTTGCACGGACACAACTACAATGTGATATGGACACAGAGATGCATATATGTCACTGGTTTTGGAGTGTCCTAGTGTATTTTGGATTGTCTGTGTTGTGTCTGATAAGTGTCCAACACGATACAGAAATTGTGCCAATTTTTGGAGTGTCCATGTGTACTCAAACAACAAGAACTTAGGCAAGAGGAATAAGAAGCCGGGGTGATGTTTGTTTAACTAATAGGCACAACTAATTCGAATAAGAAAGGCTTAGTAGAGACATGTTTAGAATAGGATCAGATGAATGCTACCTTTTTGTCTGTTGCATAATACCCTATTCAAAGGTGCTCATTCAGATGGTGACGAGGAAAAGGTTTGTTTTTTGGTAGGTGTCCATGCTTGAAACCGGGAACTGTTTTTGCCAAATCAAATGGTTCTGCGAACATATAGGACAAAAGTAAAGTCCTATGTATCACAAACCTTGTTGTCCCTCAAGTAGGCTCTTCCACAGTCTAGGAGATTCATGGAGGATCATTCCCTGACCGAATGAACTTAAGAGTGCTCAGACCACTGGTCCCGTGGAGTGAGAATCATCAAAAGAGGGTTACTTCCACACTGGGAATGATAAGGGGTTTTTTTTTGTCTTTTTTCTGATATAGGGTCAGGTATTGCTCTCTTTTTTCTTTTTGGAAAATATATGATTAGATTCTTGCATCTCCACTTCTCATAATTCCAATTGAAAATTTCAGGTTAACAGCTACAACAAGAACTTTCTTTTTTTTGCGTGTGTGTGGTGTGTGCAGTGTTCTAAAAGGCGGTCTAGGCGGCCGTCCAGGTGGTGCCTAGGCACCTGCTCTATGCTCCCTAGACGTCCGTCTAGTCCCCCCGACGCCCGACTATGCATGTTTTTGGATATTATGGACTTTTTCTACAATTTTCAGTAGGTTTTTTTAGATTTTTTTAAAAAAAATTTAACCGCCTAGATCTAGGCGGCCGTCGTCTAGGAGACCGCCTAGATCTATGCGGCCGTCGTCTAGGAGGCCGCCTAGGCGGGCTAGGCGCTAGGCAACAGGTGTCCGCCCGACTAGCGCCTACATAGTCCAACAATTTTTTTCATCAGAGCGATCAAAAGCGAAACTTTTCAACATTGTCCATTTTTTTAGGGTTAGGATTTCAGTGTACCTTTGTTTTTGGAGAGGCGGTGGAACGCGAGGAAGGTTAGGAGGAGGCAGAGGGAGAGGGTAACGAAGAAGACGACGACGGGGGAGAGGCGGCAGGCCTACATTGGATGATTTCATTGATCTCTAGCATACATTGATATGTAAGTAATAACTCATATGTGCATGACAAGTATACTCTTATCCGATTTTGGATATTAAATACAATACTCCATGTGATTAATGAGTTATCATTTATGTTCTTGCCACTATTCAATTAAGAATAAGTTTGATTAGAGTGTTAGGAACCCCACCCCGTCTAGTAAAAGAACTGAACATTAACAATCTCATCAAATCCTGTCACGAAACTCTTGACACATCCAGGCTGTTTTTTAACCCAAATATGTGCAGCTCTGCCAATTTACTTGGTACAAATGGGGATTGAGGTCTAGAAGACTTTTCCTGCAGGCTCTTGTTTGAACATCGGTCAAAGATGGCCATTTTTAGCCGATTGGTTTACATTTGGCAATAGTGACATTTTTTGCTGTCATCTTCCAATGTATGCTGCATGGACAATCCTGGGAAGGATTATGGAATACATATCAGTATCATCCTAGATATAATGTTAATCGTGTCTGTCCATGCCTTAATGTTCATCTCACATCGAATCATGATTACCAAGTACTCATTTTATTTCTTTAGGGAGTGATCTTCAATCGTTTTATAGTTTTGTCTGAAATGTTATGTAATTTCCTAAGGTTCCATCTTGTGAGATGAAGTTCCTGAACTCTACAGCTCAACTTGTGGAGCCTGTAGAGAACAAGACAGTCCTGGAAGGATTATTAATTCAAATCATGATCATCCTAAATATAATGTTAATAGTGTCTATCCATGCCTTAATGTTCATCTCACATCTAAGCAAGATTTACCGAGTGCACTTTTATTTCTTTAGGGCGTGATCTTCAACCATTCTGGCTTTATCTGAAATGTTCTGTAATTTCCTCAGGTTCATCTTGTGAGATGAAGTTCTTGAACTCTATAACTCAACTCGTGGAGCCTGTAGAGAACAAGACAGTCCTGGGAAGGAATATGGAATACAAATCAGGATCATCTTAAATATAATCTTAATAATGTCTATCCATGCCTTAATGTCCATCTCACATCTAATCAAGATTTCCAAGTACTCATTTTATTTCTTTAGGGAGTCACCTTCAATCATTTTCTGGCTTTATCTGAAATGTTCTGTAATCTCCTCAGGTTCATCTTGTCAGATGAAGTTCCTGAACTCTACAGCTCAACTCGTGGAGCCTGTAGAGAACAAGAAATTTTCAAGATTTTTGTTGCAGTATGTAGACGTTGAGGAGAGGCCCAGTGGAACAATGAACTGGGAGCCAAAATTTGCTGGGCACCAGAATCTTCAAGAAAGGGAGGAGTCGTTTTATGCCCGTGATCAAAAGATTAATTGTGGCTTTGTTAAAGGCCCTGAGGGATCACCAAGTACTGGATTTGATCTTGCAGAAGATGATGTGCGATACATGAAGAGTTGTCATATAGCTGTATCGTCATGCATCTTCGGAAATTCAGATCATCTGAGGACACCTTACAGTAAACTGGTAATTTGCCTCTGTTACAATGTTTCATTATACAGAATCCATATGCATTTGACTGTTTGATGTATAGTTAGTCGTGTCTCTATTTTACTTTGCACGTTTTTATACCAAACATACCCAATCTATATATGGCGAGTTTGGGTTAGACACAGTTGTGAATAGATAAAGTCATGTTAGGTTCGTTGTCAGGTTGAACATATTCTATCTTGTAAGTCCTCCATCTATGTTGCACAAATAGGGCACTTTGACACAGTTGGACACTCATAACATTACGGCACATCATCACCAAAATACCAGTATTTCACACAGTCAGACAAGTGAAGATGTGACAATAAAGGGATGTATAATAGTAATTTTTTGTTTGATGGCCTTGACAAATAAAATTGGTTGAGACTAATATGAAATAATAAAGGTAGTTATTGAGTGATAGGGGTCTTAAAGCTTGGTTCTGGTTGTACTTGACACTTGCTTCTTTGTATTCCATAGGATGTACCAAGTCAAGACTAGGCTACCAGCTTCGTGATACGTTTCAGTACACAATATGAGTACGGCTTCTGGATATGTCAGTTTATACGGTATGTGGTATGCTTGGATTAGGAATATTAGGTGACTCTATTAATAAGAGCTAATGGAAAAGGTTATTAACAACTCTCCTTTAACAGCTCCTAGTAATGCCAAATTGTATTCCCACAGAGGAGAGAGGCAGGCAGATGGTAAGAAAGCTTCTCATAGGACATAGCCACATAGGACATTCTTTATATCATCTCCTACAAAGTTTATGATGTTGTAGATATCCATCCTAATCCCTTCATTCATTGAGATATGATATATATACATCACATAGGATGCCCTAAGTCCCAAAGGCCTAGTGGGCTAGACACACTAAATATCCATATAGTTTCACTCTCCCTTAAGATGGAGCATATATATTATACATTGTCTAAATTGTTACACAAAAATAGAAAACGGGAAGTAGAAGAGGTTGGTGAAGAGAAGGCAATTTGGTCTTTCGATCGAGTAGAAGGAGTGCATATTTGATTGCCCATTACAATATCGCGAACAAAATGACTAGACCTCAATATGTTTAGTCCTATCATCGAAGAAGAACAGACTATTCGCAATATAGATGGTTACTTGGTTGTCATAGTACATGGGAAGAGGATATGTATACTGGACGCCAAGATCAACTATCAAGGTCTTAAGCCACATTATCTCACAGATTGTAAGTGCCATTGTTTTGTATTTCTGCAGTAGATCTGGGCACAACTGTCTGCTTCTTGTTGTGCCAAGTAACAAAATTGTCACCAATATAGGTACAATATCCAGATGTAGATCGTTTATCGTTCTTTGACCCATCATAGTTGACATCTAAGTAAGACTCGATCTTGAGATGACCATGGTTGGTACAAGAGGTCTTTCCCTGGAGAACCTTTCAAATATCTCAAGATTCTAAGGACCATATGACAAATATTTCAGAGTAAAGACCTATCGGCAAGAAACATCACTCTTAGTAGGAGCAGGAACTAGTTTTCAGGTGACATGAGATAATAAGGCATTCATCTCCTCCATTGTGGCATACTTAAAACTGATACGGTAAGATGCTCATCTGTTGTCCGAGGAATAGAAAAAGTAGATAGTGACAAAGCTATCTAGCGATAGGAGGGCCAAGCCGAGTAAAGGAGACAAATCATACACAAGATTAGAATACTGAGTTCTTTTATCCTTTCAAAGAGCAATGGGAAGATCCAAATCAGAAGAGCACAGGACCCCGGACACGGAGCGGAAGATCGACAATGGTGGAATAAGAAGTCTGTAGACGAAGAGTATAAACATGTATGTAATGGCGGAGGTCGAGGTGTAGAGGTTGATGGAGTAGGTGAAGGAGAGGACGTAGGAGGGAAAGACAAAGGAGTGGGAAAAGTAGTAGGAAGTAGTACACATTAATGTATAGAAAGAGTGGAGGATACAAGTAGAAAAATATAAGTATCTTTAAAGAAGGTAACATCCGCAGACACGTATGACCGACGGGTGATCGGATTCAAAGCAACAAAGGATTGGGAAAAGTAGTAGGAAGTAGGTATACATTAAGGTATAGAAAGAGTGGAGGATACAAGTAGAAAAATATAAGTATTTTTAAAGAAGGTAACATCTGCAGACACGTATTGTTGGCCCATTGGTCATATGGTCAACCTGATTTTAATAATTGATCAAACTCTGTCTGGATATACGAAGTTAGTCGGGACATCTCGGAATCTTGGACATGATCAAGAATGGCTATCCACTGAATTCAAGACCGAAGATCTGTTTGCCTACTCGAGTCTGTAATTTCTTATGCAATGTATTTTTCATTCTATTTGAGTCTAGGAATATGTTGTACACCGAGTCGTACTGGCAAATAGGCTACCCCTCAATGAGTTCAAAATGTTTTTAAAATGACCTCTCAAAAAGGTTTACAAAAAGGTTTTCAAAATTACCAAAAAGCTTTTTCAAAAACCCTAACTAAACCCTGACTTAATCCTGACAGAACTCGGCCAGAGTTCGGCCAGAGTTCGGCCAGAGTTCGGTTGGTGGCCGTTGTGATTTTGAATCCTTGGAACTTGGTCCTCCTGCAGTTGCGGATTGACCGAGATTTACTCAAAGAGTTCTGTCCGAATTCTGCCCGAATTCTGTCAGAAGTCTGCCTTTGAAATTCCTATAAATAGAGAAGGATTTCGATCATTTCAACTCACTCATTCACTTTCAATCTTCTCTCTATCTAAAGCTTTCAGTCTTTCAAAGAGTTTTCTAGAGCTTTCAATTTCAGATCCCAAGCCAGTTACAATCCTCTAGTCAATTTGCCAGTACGGTACAGTCTAGACGTTTCTGAGAGATTGTAATCAGAAGGCTTGATTGAAGAATACCTCTTCACATTTGAAGTTGGACGAGTTCTTCGTATCAAAGCTCGCGTTGTAGAAGTTGCAAGGACTTCGTAAGAAAACTTGCGGGTTTTCCAATAGTGGATTCAACTGGTAGCAAGAGTTCTACCGACTGGATTAGTCCTCAACAGAGGGATACCAGTATACATTGCTGTCTTTGCGTTTGCTCTCTCAACTTTGCCTTTACATTATTTTAGTTGTGATTAATATTCTGTGATTGTGCTGCTAACTTTTTTAATTAGCATTATTCCGCTGCCAACTCTATTCACCCCCCTCTAGAGTATTACGTTTTACTACTTCGTTCCTACAATTGGTATCAAAGCGGGTGTTACAGGTAAAGCAAGGTAACAGTGCAATTATTTATTCATTTTAATTAACTGTTATATAGATCACAGCACAACACATGGCAACTGTGAAATTCACAAGTGAAGGCCAGGCCACAAACAGACCCCCACTGTTTGATGGTACGAATTATACATATTGGAAAACACGGATGAGTTTCTTCTTGAAATCTCTTGACTTTGATTTATGGTCCATTGTTCTTGATGGCTATCAAAAGCCACATCGTATAAATGTTGATGGAGTTTTAGTTGAAAAACCCCATAGCAGATATACAGAGGAAGAAAAAAAAAGGGCCAGTCTTGACGCACGTGCCATTAATGCTCTCTTTTGTGCTTTAGACAGAACTGAATTTAACAGGATGTCTATCTGCACAACGGCTAATGAAGTGTGGAAGCTACTTGAAGTCACACATGAAGGCACGACTCAAGTCAAAAAATCTAAAGTCAGCAGACTTACTCAAGAGTACGAGGCGTTCAAGATGAAGCCCAACGAAACAGTTACACAAATGTTCGAGAGGTTCTTGGATATTGTAAATCCTTTGTCCTCCCTAGGCAAAGATTACAGTAACCATGAAAAGATTCGCAAACTCCTGCGAGCTCTCACCAAGAACTGGATTCCAAAGGCTACTGCAATCATTGAAGGGAACGACCTCACAACTATGTCCCTCGAAGTACTCATGGGTAAGCTACTCACTCATGAACTGGAGCTACAAGATTTTGAAGAGCCTGAACCAAAGGAGAAGACGATCGCTCTCAAGGCTCAGCACAGAAAAGCTGCTGAAGATGACTCAGACAGCAGTGGATCTGACGCTGAAGATCAAGCACTCCTAGCAAGGAAGTTCAAAAGATTCATGAGACATGAGAAGAGAGTCAAAGAAAACAACAGCAACAACTGGTACCAAGAAGATGCTGTCTGCTATGGTTGCAAGAAGAAGGGACACATGAAGAAGGATTGTCCCACAAACTCATCATCAAGCAAGAAGAGCAACAGGTATGAAAAAGGGAACCTGAAAAGATCAACATCACGGAAGTATGCCAACATCAGCATATGGCATGAAAGTGAAGCCAGCGACTCAGAAGACGAACAATCAGAAGACGCTGCAAACGTATGCTTTATGGCATCCGATCAGGTACCTACTGAACCTGTAGTTGATACTTATGATGACTTCACCTTTGAGCAATTAGGAGATGCCTTCAGTGACCTGATGACTGATTACAGGAAACTGCGTAGCAAGTATCAGACCTCTAAGAAGGTACTCAAAGAGTACAAAGGTGAAATAGGTAGACTTACCGACCTACTAGCTGAGGTTAGAAATAATGTTAGTGAGTCTGGTGAGCTTTCTTCAACAAAGCTCTTATTACACGAGACTACCAAGTCATCTGAAGAGAAAGACAAAATTATTGACCAACTCAAAGAAGAATTTTCTATAGAGAAGAAAAGTCTTCGATGTGCACAAATCAGAATGGAATCACTCACTTCTGATTATACTAAGTTGTATGACACTTCCAAAAGATTGGAAATTAGGTTAGGAAAACAGCCTGAGCCTGCTGCTTCCTACCCTAACACGTGTCACTTACCGAAAAAATCGGAACATTCCCAAGCCAAACACTGTCAGACCTAACCCTATCAAACCTTTACCCCAAAAGGTTAAGCCCAAACAGGATTATAGGCATGCTTTCTTCTATACTAGAAAACCCAAACCTACCAACCATGCACACCACTCGGCTTTCAACACTCGACATGCACAATGTCATTATTGTGGCCTCATTGGTCATATCTCTTCTGCATGTAGAGTCAGAAAGCTTGTTGATTTAAATATCTATGCCTGGATACCAAAAGCTAACAATTCAGGACCCTACAAGAAATGGGTACCAAAAGTTTCATCTGCAAACTGTTTTGTAGGTGGAACACCATTCACATGCTAGAAGCAAATGGATTCTCGACAGCGGTTGTTCACGGCATATGACCGGTGACGCTACATTATTTGCAACACTGTCGAAGAAAAAGAAGGAAGGCTATGTCTCCTTCGGTAATAACTTGAAAGGGTATATTATTGGTATCGGTGATGTTGGTAAGTCTCCCTATCCTGTAATTAAGGATGTATGTCTGGTTACCGAGTTGAAACATAACCTACTCAGCATAAGTCACCTAGCTGATCATGGTTATGGAATCAACTTTGGCAAAGACAAATGTACTATAGTTGACAGCTCAACTGGTAGTACTATCTTTGAAGGTATCAGGGAAGACAATATATATGTTTTCTATTTGTTAGAAGAAACTAACATTTCAGGTAGATGCTTAATGGCCAAAAGTGATGAGAGTCATTTGTGGCATATGAGACTCGGTCACGCTAATATGGATACAATATCAAGATTATCCACAAAGAAGCTAGTACGCGGTTTACCGGACATTACATTCAAGAAGGATTCGGTATGCAGCCAATGTGAAAGGAACAAAGCTACCAGATCCACATTCAAGTCAGTAAACGCAGTATGTACTACTAGACCTCTACAATTGCTTCATATGGACTTATTTGGTCCTAGCAGAGTTGCTAGCCTCGGAGGTAAACTTTATGCTTTTGTAATTGTAGATGATTTCTCTAGATACACATGGGTATACTTCTTGACACGCAAGAATGATGCATTATCCGAATTTGTCGTCTTTTGCAAGAAAGTACAGAATGAAAAAGGTTACATGATCACTCACATTAGAAGCGATCATGGTGGCGAATTCGAGAATGCAGAGTTTGAGCATTTTTGTGACACACACGGTTTTATACACGAGTTCTCATGCCCTAGGACTCCATAACAAAATGGAGTTGTGGAACGTAAGAACAGAACTCTAACCGAAATGGCCAGAGTGATGTTAAACCAGTTTAGTCTACCCAAATATTTCTGGGCTGAAGCTGTCAATACAGCTTGCTTTGTTCTCAATAGAGTTCTAATTCGACCCAAATCGAAGAAGACTCCATTTGAGTTATGGTTTGATAGAATTCCTTCAGTTTCATACTTTAGAATTTTTGGTTGTAAATGTTTTATTCTTAATACAAAAGACAATTTGGGAAAATTTGATGAAAAGGCCGATGAAGGTATATTTTTAGGTTATGCGGCCAAGAGCAAAGGATACAGAGTCTTCAACAAACGAACAATGATCATCGAAGAATCAATCAACGTCACCTTTGATGAAATAAATCAAATGACTATCGATGACAGTGATGAAGATCCGCCTGCATCAAGCTCAACATCAGCTGATCCTCAACCAAGCTCTGCTCTAGCTGAACCTCCTAGAGAAGATCCAGGAACCAGCTACCTTCAGAATCTACCGAAAAGGTTGAAATTTACAGCTGATCATCCAAAAGATTTGGTAATTGGTGATATTACCAAAGGAGTAAGTACTCGTACATCCAGTAGAGATATTGTTTCTAGTGTTGCATTTATTTCACAGCTAGAACCCAAAACTATTGATGAAGCATGTAGTGATAGTTTTTGGATAGATGCTATGCAAGAGGAATTAAACCAATTTGAACGGAATCAAGTTTGGGAACTTGTTCCCAGGCCTATTGATCATCCGGTCATTGGCACTCGTTGGGTATTCCGAAATAAACTAAATGAGAATGGTTTAGTGACTCATAATAAGGCTCGACTCGTAGCTCAAGGATACAATCAGGAAGAAGGTATCGACTACGATGAGACTTATGCCCCAGTTGCGAGATTAGAATCCATTCGCATGTTATGTGCATTTGCATGTTTTCATGATTTCAAACTATTTCAAATGGATGTCAAGAGTGCTTTTTTAAATGGTTTTATAAAAGAAGAAGTTTTTGTAGCACAACCTCCAGGTTTCACGGATTTCAAAAATCCTGATCATGTTTTCAAGTTGAAGAAAGCCTTATACGGTTTAAAACAAGCCCCTCGTGCTTGGTATGATCGTCTAAGCTCTTTCTACTTGACAACGGCTTTTCAAAAGGCAAGGTTGACACTACACTGTTTATTAAGTCTTTTAATGGCAAACTTCTTTTAATTCAAATCTATGTTGATGATATTATATTTGGATCTACTGATGAATCTCTGTGTCAAGAATTTTCTAAGTGTATGCAGAATGAGTTTGAGATGAGCATGATGGGAGAGCTGAAATTCTTTCTCGGATTGCAAATCAAACAAACTGATAATGAGACATTCATAAATCAAGCCAAGTACACAAAAGACTTGCTAAAGAAGTTCGATCTGGACAATGTCAAACCACTCCAATGGCAACTTCAACAAAGCTTGATTCAGATGAACAAGGCAAGCCAGTCGACACACGTAAGTATCGAGGTATGATTGGTAGTTTACTTTATTTAACTGCTAGTCGTCCTGATATAATATTTAGTGTTTGCCTGTGTGCACGTTTTCAAGCTAACCCAAAGGAATCACATCTGTCCGCAGTTAAGCGTATCTTTCGATACCTTAAAGGCACTTCTTCTGTTGGTTTGTGGTATCCCAAAACTAAGTCCTTTGACCTTATTGGTTATTCGGATGCAGATTTTGCTGGATGCAAAGTTGATAGAAAAAGTACAAGTGGCACATGTCATTTCTTAGGCAAAGCTTTAGTCTCATGGTTTAGTAAAAAGCAAAATTCTGTAGCCCTATCAACAACAGAGGCTGAGTACATCGCCGCAGGACGTTGTTGTCTCCCACGCATCTTTCAGCGCTTCGATATCGATCTGTCGACTTGTACTCAGGACCCTGAGCCCAAGTTTCTTCAGTTATCTCGTCGTAGTATGACTGCTATAGCTCCACCTCGTGCTCCTCCTACTGCACCTCCTCCACCACCTCATCAGTATGCCATGACATTTGAGGGCATACATCAGCATTTATCTGCTTTGCATGTCTCGATGACGGACATGGCTCGCGAGCGTGAGTTCCGCGACGTGACCCGTTATCAGGCACTTGCAAACTCTTTAGCTGATCTTCGTTTCGCCCAGACTGGTCATTCAGCCGGTTCCATCCCTAGAGATCCAGCTTTCTCTGGTTACCGCTGTGAGGATGAGGCTGTTCATGCCTACTTCCAGCCCGGTAACGCCTATGATTGGTACCGTCCTGATCGTGCTCCACCTCGTGACTTTGTTGGTGAGTTCTATGCTGGCGTCCTACCTCATCCTTCTGGCGCTGGTACCTCTGGTGCTGGTACTTCAGGACATGCTGGTCGCGCTGATGATGATGATGAGGATGATGATGAGGAGATGTGACTATATGATTTTGAGTGATATTTTATTGTACACTTGGAAATGCTCCGACATTCCAAGTTTTTATTAGTACTTTTTGGTTATTATCAGCACTTTTTAGTTTGCTTCAGTACTCTTGGACATGTTTATTTTTTATCTCAGTTTATGGCATTATTTCATCACTATGTTTCAGTTTCAGTTTATGATAGCACTATCTCTTTATATTGCTTCATTCTTTATAACTGCCTGTGAAATTACATGCCTGTGATGATATATTTTTAATACATGCCTGTGTTATTTGTCTGTCTTAATTCTTTTATATGTGTTTTCTCACTATTTGTTACTTATGCATTGATTGCGGGGGAGCTTTATCTTTTGCAATTATTTTGCTAAGTGACAAAGGGGGAGAAAATTAAAGATCTAACATTTTTTATTTGAGACAAATACAGGATATGAACAATTCTACTTTTTGATATTTTGAACAAGCTTAATGTTATATCATTCATAGTTTGTCAATTATCAAAATGGGGGAGATTGTTGGCCCATTGGTTATATGGTCAACCTGATTTTAATAATTGATCAAACTCTGTCTGGATATACGAAGTTAGTCGGGACATCTCGGAATCTTGGACATGATCAAGAATGGCTATCCACTGAATTCAAGACCGAAGATCTGTTTGCCTACTCGAGTCTGTAATTCCTTATGCAATGTATTTTTCATTTTATTTGAGTCTAGGAATATGTTGTACACCGAGTCGTACTGGCAAATAGGCTACCCCTCAATGAGTTCAAAATATTTTTAAAATGACCTCTCAAAAAGGTTTACAAAAAGGTTTTCAAAATTACCAAAAAGCTTTTTCAAAAACCCTAACTAAACCCTGACTTAACCCTGACAGAACTCGGCCAGAGTTCGGCCAGAGTTCGGTTGGTGGCCGTTGTGATTTTGAATCCTTGGAACTTGGTCCTCCTGCAGTTGCGGATTGACCGAGATTTACTCAAAGAGTTCTGCCCGAATTCTGTCCGAATTCTGTCAGAAGTCTGCCTTTGAAATTCCTATAAATAGAGAAGGATTTCGATCATTTCAACTCACTCATTCACTTTCAATCTTCTCTCTATCTAAAGCTTTCAGTCTTTCAAAGAGTTTTCTAGAGCTTTCAATTTCAGATCCCAAGCCAGTTACAATCCTCTAGTCAATTTGCCAGTGCGGTACGGTCTAGACGTTTCTGAGAGATTGTAATCAGAAGGCTTGATTGAAGAATACCTCTTCACATTTGAAGTTGGACGAGTTCTTCGTATCAAAGCTCGCGTTGTAGAAGTTGCAAGGACTTCGTAAGAAAACTTGCGGTTTTTCCAATAGTGGATTCAACTGGTAGCAAGAGTTCTACCGACTGGATTAGTCCTCAACAGAGGGATACCAGTATACATCGCTGTCTTTGCGTTTGCTCTCTCAACTTTGCCTTTACATTATTTTAGTTGTGATTAATATTCTGTGATTGTGCTGCTAACTTTTTTAATTAGCATTATTCCGCTGCCAACTCTATTCACCCTCCCCCCCTCTAGAGTATTACGCTTTACTACTTCGTTCCTACACGTATGACCGACGGGTGATCGGATCAAAGCAACGATAGTCCTTTCGAAGGCGAGAATACCCAAGAAGTACACACTTGATAGTCCAAGGAGAAAGCTTATCAAGAGTAGGATTGAAGTTGTTGACAAAGAAAACACATCCAATCACAAGAGGCGGAAGAGGAAAGAGGAATTTAGTGGGACAAAGACATTAGTAAGGAATAAGATCAGAAGAATGTATACGACGCATAATTCCAAAGTACGAGCAATGTCAAAAAGGTGACAGTTCTTACGCTCAACAACACCGTTGTTGATAAGTAGTAAAACACAAAGTTTGATGAATTATACCATGAGCAACTCAACACAATAAGTGGAAAGATAATGTCACATATATTCTAAGGCATTATCGATACGAAAAAGTTGACATATTACAAGTTTGTGAACATATTACAAGTTTTGATTCTTAATTTCTTGGTGGAAAAGTTGAAAAATATTACAAGCTTGCGAATGAGACTTCCAACATGGAAATCAATGCAAGTCGAGAGTGATCATCAATAAAGGTAATAAAACAGGATAACCATAAATATACCCAATACGACTAGAATCCCAAATATTTGATGAACATAAAATGAAAATAAGCTTCTTTTCTTAACTTCAGGTGGACACCCGATGATACTTGTCTAGCTGACAAGCCTCACACTTAAGAGATGATAGAGATCTCTCTTTAGAAGAAGTAGATTCTGGAACTTCTAAGAGAATGATGACCAAGGAGTTGATGCCACTAAATGGATGACATAGACAAACTAGATAAAGCAATAGACAAACTAGATAAAGCATTTTACGATGAAGTAGAGGATATAAGCTGGTCGAGGTAATACAAGTCGTTACATTTGATGCCCCAACTAATCCTCTTTCCCGTACGGAGATCCTGAAAAAATACAATGAGAATAAAAAATGTCACCGAGTAATTGAGAGTTTGTGTAAAACGACTAATAGATAGAAAATTAACAGGAAAACAATGAGCCAGAACACAATCAAAAGTAATAGAAGAAGATGGCCTAACAATACCCGTCCCGGTAACTAGAGAGGAATGTCCATCCGTAATGTATATAGGTGGATCAATAGAAGAATAAGGTAATTGAGTAAAAAAATGGAAGAATCGTCTCTCACATGAGAGGAAGCACTGTAGTCTATAAGCCAGTCCTATCAGCATGGAATGCACTAGTACTTAAGGAGCAGTGAATGACTGCGGTGGATAGGACTAGGAGTCCCACTAAGACGCTTGTACTCTTCTGCAAAGATAACCATTGATCGACCCGGAGGTGCAACAAAAAAAAAGGGGTCGGCTGTGCAGAATTAACCATGGTGGTATGTGTGTTGGATTGATGATGCGTCTAGTCGAGCTTGTCAAACTTTGCCTAACAGAAGTTAGAAGCGTGGTTCGTCTAACAGACTACAATGAACATGCCAACAAGGTGGAGCTTTCTCCCTCCCGTGATGGCGGCTCGCCCGGAGTCTTGACCGCGACTGCATACAAAACCATGTCTTCTACCATGCAAGAGAATCGGGGGTTGTAGGAATCATAGTCGACATCGACCTGGGTGAGGGTAAAGTGCATGAGACGAGAGAAATACTATTGTAACGATGAAATCGTGGAGCCCACAAGTAGACTATCTCGTGCAGAAGCAATAGACAAATGCATGCCTGATAGATCTGCAACAAAGAACTCCTAACACCGACGGCATGGGCAGCCAAATTTGTAGTAAGAGGGCGATATTCATCTAATTCATTCTGCATCCTGTTAAGAGCAGTTTAGTATTTGGGCATTGCAGCAGAATCTGCCTGCTGAAGAGTAAAGATATGCTCATACAAATTATATATCTTAGAACCGTTGCCACTATGAGAGTACATAGCGCACATAACATCCCAAATATGGCAAACTGTATGTAGAAACATCATTGTGGATGAGATCTTTGGCTCCATGCTGCAGAAGAAGAGACATAACACAAAAAATTATGACGCTGTCAAATAGGAAACCAGATAAGATCGAAAGGATCGGAAGTAGCAACCGGCTCTTCTGTAAGATGAGAGAGCTTTCCTTGGCACCAAACAGCTTGAAGGCATGTGCCCAGGATAAGTAGTTGAAACCATCCAACTTCACCAATCTCCATAGTACCAAAGTACCAAGAAGAACCTTGGGCTCATGACCTAGGTGGTGGTGGTGGTGGTCGTGGTGTGTGGTGGTGGTGGTAGAAGAAAAAATAGTCATAAGGAACAACTAAACAAGTAGACAGAAATACTAGTAGGAGTAGGGTAGCCGAAAACAGAAGATAGGGAAGAGAAGCTGAATACATAGATCCATATCCACAAATGAAAAGGTGGTTTGATATTTAAAAAAAAGTAGAGATGTAGGAGATTGTCTCAGTTTTTTTAACTAGAATTAAAAAAATAACTTAAAGGCTGAGGGCAAAAATGTCACTCCAACCCAATCTAGGGTTTTTCAGAGAGGCGCCTGGATCTGATTGTGATCCGTCGGGTACGTCGACTGGGGTGTTGTCGATGGTTAGCGAGGTTGTCAGGGAGGAGGGGGGCTGGGAAGAAGATGAAAGGGGAGGGGTATTCCTGTCAAAAAGTAACAATCAAAGTAGTTGATTGTTAGTTTCCGTCAAAAGGGGGGGGGGGGGGGGGGGTGGGGGGGTCATGTTACGGTAATCGGGTGGGGTGCACCGTGAATATGGGTAAATAAAATGTGGTGCAACTCAAATTTTCTCTTTATGTAATTGTTCGGTGAGGGTGGATTTTGGAATTAGATAACATCCAAATCCAACACATTTATAGTAATGGCCTGAAACAAGGGGTTTGAAGTGTGAGAAACGATAAAAACCTGGTATAACAGGAATCCCCTAAGTCTTGGCTGTGTTTTACAAAAGGTTTATAAAGAGTAGATTAGATCCAAAGCAAAAGGCCTACCCAACCTGAATGTTCATGTTCAACTTAAGTCATTAACAGGTTTTGTATTGGTTAGCCCTCAAAATTACTGAAGTGTGATTCTCAATGAAATCTATATTAGTTAGAACATGATATATAAATAAGTATATTTACTAAAACTTGGAATCCTTCAAGCTAGGAAGAACAGACACTCCAAAATTTGTGCCTTGTCCGTTTCATGTCCATGTTGGATATGTATGACAGGACTTGGACTCTCCAACATACATTAGGATATGCAATCGGCGTTCGGACTCTTTTGTATCAGTAACTTGTCTCAAGTGAATTGTTACACTTATTGATTATGCATTTCTTTTGTTGTACTCTTATCCTATATAATTTCCTTTCTCTTAACTAAGTCCGTTAAGTGGTTCAGGCAAATTCGGTGGATCTGTCCTGCCAATGAAACCAGGTAAAGTGTTCGTATGTTATTGGTGTCTGATATGTATTCAAATTGATTGCAGATCACCAGGCAGTCAAGGAAAAATGTCTGCTTTGTTATATTCATGGATGAACGTACATTGCAGACATTGTCGTCAGAAGGCCAAAAAATGGACAACATGGGATACATCAGTTTATGGAAGATCATAGTTGTTAGAAATTTACCTTATACTGACATGCGAAGAGTTGGGAAAGTACCAAAATTTTTAGCTCATCGACTCTTCCCATCTGCTAGGTGAGAGAACAAAGCTACTTCGATGATGAGCCATGATGTCCAGCATTTGTTAAATCATGTTGGGTAAATTGCAAAAAATTTCTCGTTAAATTTGTACCTTTTGCTTAGAAAGACTTTTTAGTCAAATTTAGCTAATAAAGTCCCCCGCAATATACGACTTGCTCGGAAAACCCCCTACCGTCTGTTGACCATTAGCTTTGATCGTTAATGACATTTAAAAAAAAAAATAATTAATACCTAAACTACCCCCCCCCCCCCCCCCCCCCCCTTCCCCAGCATCACCCCCACGCCCCCCTCAGCCCCCTTCCTCGCTCCGGCCAGGGCCCCCCCCCCTCCTCCTCCCCGCCCCCCTCAGCCCCCCTCCTCACTCCAGCCAGCCCCTCTCCTCCCCGCCCCCCTCAGCCCCCCCCCCCCCCCCCCCCCCCCCCCCCCCCCTCCTCCTCCCCGCCCTCCCTCAGCCCCAGCTCCTCACTCCGGCCAGCCCCTCTCCTCCCCGCCCCCCTCAGCCCCCCCTCCTCCTCCTCCCCGCACCACCGGAGAGAGAGAGAGGGGGGGGGGGAGTGGAGGAGGGGTAAAATGGTCATTACATACCCCACTTAATGTCAGTTAACGGAAATGGGGCAAAATGAGCAGATTTCATACTTTTATAAATTTTAAGAGCATGGGGTCTTTTAGTGCAAAAAGCGGGAATCTAATGAGGGATTTTTTGCACTTTACCCAATCATGTTTGATTTTACTTGGATGGAATTGATCTCAAATTTTAATTAAAGATTTTATATTATTATATGCTCTACAACCTAGTCATTCCTCGTTCTCATTAGAAAATGAGACCTTTTCTGAAAAGTAAAATGTCACTAATAACCTGGGTG
Organism: Iris pallida; assembly: GCA_029216955.1. Taxonomy (NCBI): domain Eukaryota; kingdom Viridiplantae; phylum Streptophyta; class Magnoliopsida; order Asparagales; family Iridaceae; genus Iris; species Iris pallida. Next base: position 4,072,603 of record JANAVB010034019.1, read on the forward strand.
GTAGTAGTGGAACTGCAATGTTTCTTTTCTTTCCAGTTCATATTCTTTCCTTCCTCAGTAGGTTCTGATTTTAGCTATTCTTACTTCAGGTATTCAATCTGGCTGGACAGCAAATTGCGACTACAGCGTGATCCTTCTCTCATTTTAGAATATTTCCTCTGGCGAAAAGGTTATGAGTACGCTATTTCCAATCACTACGACAGACATTGTGTTTGGGAGGAGGTCTTGCAAAATAAGAAACTGAACAAGTTTAATCATACAATCATTGATCAACAGTTTGAATTTTACCAGTCAGACGGGTTGAAAAGATTTGACCTGTCAGATCCCAACAAATTACTTCCCAGCTGTATGAAACATTTCTCAGGCTTTTTTAATGTACTCTAATGCTCTTAAAATTTCGATTTCCTGACAATGTACTTATATGTTGGCAGATGTGCCGGAAGGGTCCTTCATAGTAAGAGCGCACACTCCAATGTCAAACTTGTTTTCCTGTCTTTGGTTTAACGAGGTTGAACGTTTTACTCCTCGTGACCAGCTGAGTTTTGCTTACACTTATTTGAAGCTCAGAAAGAAGAACCCGAAGAAGACTTTTCACCTTAACATGTTCAAGGTGCACATCCAACATTATTCTTGATTAGAAAAATTCACACCCTAATTATATTCATTACGCCATATTTTGTTGTCTTCTGAGGTTTATTTGTTCACAGGATTGTGAGAGGCGATCAATAACAAAGTTATACCGTCATAGAGCAGAAAGACGAAATATTTCAATTCAGACAATGAGATGAAATCTGGTGTCCCTGACCAGTAAAATGGGAGTACTTCCTTTATTTCAGGCAGTTGCCGGTTGCCTATCACAGATGCACGAGCGTGCAAGCCACACATCAAGCAATGCGTCTTGAAACTGCAAATCTCTGGGTCATTTTGAGATTGGGATTTTTTTCTCGCCTTCGCCCATCCTTCACCACATGGTTATTATGTGTTGGTCATGAAAGTATTATGATGGAATCTTTTTCTGTTGTTTTAGATAGGAATATTCAAGGCTACAGGTCACCTCCTCGCCACTGATTCAAGTAATTTATAGCTTGGCGTTTCCATTCATATTACTCTTATTCTTTTGGTTTTCTGTATGCAAATTGTACAGTTTTTATTATGATTCAGCTACTGTTGTTTTGGTTATTATTATGATTAATACTATGTACAGTTTTTATTTTCTTGCCTATCTTTTCCTGGCTCTGGAACCTAATATTTGTAAAATGATAGAATTTTGACAAGTTCTTCAACTTCAGTAAGAGGAGCGCTGTATTTTAGAAATGGGCTTTATTGTTGTTCTTGTTTCGATTGTATGCCAAAATGAAATGTAACTTTTGCCTCCTGGCTTTAAGTAGGTCACGTTGGACGCCAAATGTCAGACACAATGGCTTCAAGCTTAAGGCTTAACTAGGCCTAATTTAAGTAAACCTATAAGTGCCCCCGTTTACACTTCTTTCAGATGCAGCCTCCATAACAGCTCACTTCCCAGCACCAAAGGTTCAGGCAGGTAGGTCTAAGATTGACAGCTGATGGTCCGGTTGGCAGCAGTGACACATGACCTTGTGATATGCGCTAATAGCTAATGTTGACAAGTCTTGGTAGAACATTTTGGGGTTTTTTTACGACGTGTTTCTAGGTTTTGGAGAGACACCTTGCTAACATCTCAAAGGTGGAAGAATACGAGATCAAACTCAAACTACAAATGCACTTCACCACCTAGTAGACAGAGAGTTGGACTCAAGGTTAGGGTTCCTTTGGGGAAGGAGAGCTTACTAGTGCAGACCAGACATGGCAACATCAAGGTCAAGGGAACAGTGATGCTTAAAGAAACCTCTTGAGAGAGATGATTGGAAGAGACGCGCACACAAAGAAGATGCTCCCTCTCTTCAATAAGAGGCACAGAATCGCCCCCTACCAATTAGGGTTTTCAAATAATGATGTTAAGGCCATTAATTAACTCAGGCGGAAAACCACTCAACTAAATCTTGCAAGCTATATCGTTTGAGGCTACAAGCCAGTAACATTCACAAAATCCCCGGGCCCAAAATCTTCTTAGGTTTACAAAAAGAACTTTTCATACATTAAGGTGCCTCCAGGAATAGTGAATAAAAGCTGCAAGACTAGTTTCAACTACTTGTCTAGGATGTGGAGACCAAGGCATGCATATTCTCCTTGCACTTTGTCCTCCAGCTGCTAGTCCTTTAAGCTCTGCATTAGAAAGAAAAGGGACCGACAACTTTCAATGTACACTGAAAAGTATCCAAAAAAAAAATTCATGGTAGTATTGCAACACAAATTCCTCGCAACCAAAAGTAATATTTATTTTTCTCCAAAAGAGGACTTATTTTTTATGTGGATGTGGAGGAACAAAGCTTAATGCAGGTTACCTTTATCATGTCTGCGCAATAAGAAAGACAAAGAAAAGTTGGGAGTTTTTCCCACCAAATAAAAAATGAAGAATAACAGGAAAATTGTAGTAGCAGCAGTAGTTATATAGGAGTATGAAGAGTGAAATAAGACTTCGCAGGTAGGATGTTATAGTAAGTGAAAATAATCATGATTAAGTCTCATGAGTGGAAATGACTCGAGAGGGATGTATTAGTTGAAAATCACAAGTTACCATGGCAGTGGCAGTATATGGCAATAGGTATCAGGAAACTACGCAGAAAAGATTGACTTCAATTTCGCATGGTAAAAAACATTTTATGTTACGACAAAAGATTAACTCATGGTAAAAACATTTTATATTAAGGGTAAGTTCCACAAAGATAGTTTCTTAGAAACTACGGAGAAAATGTGTGCTTCAACAAGTATTCATCTTTGACAAGATGCAAGCTTTGCCCAGTACCTATACTTTTAGACAACATTGACTAGAAGAACAAGGAATAAAGGTAACTGTTGTTAAATTATCCCTTGAATGAGAAATTCATAGATAACAGGGGGTCCTTGTGATAAAGATTTGATATGGAATATCTGTAAAAAGAAAAATCAAATAGCAGGAATTCATTTCAAATATTTTATAAAGGAACAGTTTCAGAAAATAAGTGTTAATCCAGTTAATCAACATATGCAACACAAAGACATGATTTAGTTTACCTTGATCACAGTTCATCTTTAATGGAGTCAGACTGAACAGCTGTATCAGACTGAGCAGCACTTGTATCCTTATTTTTCTTGATGAAATCAATGATCTCCTCCTTAGTTCTATCCCCGTCATACTGCATGAGCTTGCCACTAGCAGATGAAAAGTACAAAGTAGGATATCCACTGACGTCAAAATCATTCGGGACGTCATTTGCAGTAGCATCCTAGATATTGACGTTGACAATTTGTCAGAATAACAAAATGTTGCAAAAATATCCAACTCAGTTTAAACAGAAAAATAAGTCTTGACCAACAAAAATGTGTAAGAAGATTCTTTTTTCTATGATCAAGTATAATTGCTTGAATATCCTCTAGAGGACCATATCCATGTCAGTATCTGTATCCTGATCTATACCACTTCTGATATGCCCAGGTATATGTTCCAAGGGGGGACCCAAAACATGGTTGAAAATGAATTAGCATGGTTGTTAATGTGCTAATACATAATTGAGACATGAGAGTAACATTTTCTCATATCCGTGTTAGTATCTGTATCCTGATCTATACCACTTTTCATATGCCCATGTATAAACACCAAGGGGACCCAAAACATGGTTGAAAATGAATTAGCATGGTTGTTAATGTGCTAATACATAATTGAGATATGAGAATAACATTCTCTGCAGCAAATCCATATATAACTTTTTATATGTAAATAGATGTGCTATGTGTATATATACAGTTGCATCCAGGTCGTATTCATATCCTAAATTTTCTAATAATAATATCATAATTTTGAATTGATATTTGTCCGTGTTCACATTTGAATCTATGCAAACTAGATTATTATGAACAAGAATCACATTTCCGTATTCGAAATGGAATATTTGCAAAGTAGATGACTATGAGCAAGTAACAATAATGATATTGAAAAGCCTGAATATCTAAAAGACTAAAACAGAATAATAGTCTCTGAATGACTGCAAATGTAAGAAGCGTCTCTTCTCGATGATGAAATATGCATGTGTTATTATGAACAAGTAATAAGAAACGGCAGAACAATTCATGAACTGAAAGCTACATTTCTGTATAAGATCTGACATAACTAGCTCATCACTAAAAGAGCCACATTCAGGCCTGTAAAGACGGACACATCCACGGACCCATGTACCTATGCATAAGCATGCTACCAAACCACATATCCAAAGCCGAGCAAATGCACTTGTAAATGTCAATATATGTGCCAAATTCAATCAAACACTATTTTCTTACTAGAATCTATCACAATATATTAGCAAGTTGCATGGATAATCAAATAATGACGAAAGAGGACTCAATGTATGCTTGCATGTACACATGAAACAGAAGACAGATGAACAGGATACTCATTATCGCGCACGGAATGTTTACTTAATAAAGGAAGCTTACCATCTTCGCAATGATCACATCAGCATCATTTTCAAATGAGACAGCTACTTCATCCAAGATAGGCGCAAGTTTTTTGCAATGTCCACACCAAGGCGCATAAAATTCAACCAATACTGTGACATAAAAGACATGATTTATCAGCAGACTTCACATCAAGGGCAACAAAATAACAGTGAAGAAAACAAATTAGAAGTAAAGAAAAATACTTTAACTAGTGTTTTTTGTGCATGACGTTATGTACATATTTTAGAACTTATTTGACGTTGTGTGAAATAAAATAAAAAAAGTTTGAAATAAGAATAAAACCTACCCAGGAAATAACTGTTTGGTAATAAGCCATTGAAAATGGTAAAAATAAATGTGATGCTGGTTAAATTTTGGTGACAATTGTCTGATCAAGAGCTGAATTCCCCAAGGCATACATATTAACATAGAGAGATGATCTAGATGACAACTATCACATTAGGTAATCTGAGAAGAGTTTCAATGTCAAAATTAAGTGGATGATAACTAGATAATTTATCTACTCACTATTTAATGATCTTTTTGATATCTTGGTACATTTATGCACTTTTGGCATATGAATCCGGTATCCTCCCACCTCCCTGTAGTGCTCCGCTCCAAACGACTCACTATGTGTAGGCTTGGCAGCTTGTTTGACCCAATCGGAACTGAGTATTGGAAAAAAAAAAAATACGCATCTAATCAATCTGGACGAATGTACTGAGAACCTTTACAATTCATGGATTGACTTATCTTGGAATGAGTCATAAATACAGTGGATTGTGTCTTGGTGAATGAACTCTATAGGAGTCTCTTCCCATATCTTTTTATTGTAGTTTCTTTAGACGTTTTTGCTGCTTGATTTTGATGAATGCGCTTTCGTATTGTTTTCGATGATTATTTTTATTGTCCACTTTTATCGATTTCTGCATTCATTTTTTAGAATGATGAGAGGAGGATAGGAGAAGGATATTAATTTGTGCCATTGCATGAGGACGCATAACTGAAACTTGATCGTTGTGAAGCCATTCTCTTTCTCTCGACGAATTCTCTACTCGGTGGGTGAATATAATCATTCTTTTCTACTCCTTCATAAAAATGAATTATTGTTGCTTTGTAACGTCATTAGATCGATGATGCCGGATAGAATGTAACTAATAAATGATAGTCACATGCATGTCATAATACTAAGAAGTAGACCATTGTATCTATGCACGGGATGTGTGTAGTATGAGCTTCATATGGGAAGCGGACAATTGTGATGCGACATCATGGAACTATTGGAATGTGGTTTTGTACCATAGGATATCGAAATATTTGAGGCCTGTGGGTCGTCAATCGGCATAATACTAAATCAAAAGAATGAAATGTTGTACAAGTAGAGACTACATTGCTTATTTCAGTCTATGTTTACATGCATATATTTTAGAGTTAATTTGTTCACGTATTTGCATGGTCATGGACAACTTGTGCACAAGGTATGACTTTTATTGAAACAATATTCATGACACTTGAACTGAATCGACCTAGGAGAAAAATATGTAGAACGTGCTTCACAAACAAGCGTACAGATGCAGGACGTTCAGTGGGGTTTGCGACACGGACTGGAAGAACGCGTCGTAATACAATATGATACTCCTTCATGCACCAATGACCTCATATAGACAGGCTGTATTCTAATGTGTCTTTTGCATGGACAGTAAGTATTCATCTCTGATTTATGCAGGAACGGACACATCGACTGTGGTAAGACATCATTGACAAATGATACAATTACATGTTTATTATTTTCATTGTATGCATAAGTGTTGGTTTAGGCGAGTGAGTTAGTCCCGCCCACCAGTGAGTTCTAAATAGCAAAGATCATTTTTAATTGCATGTGTCCCTTAACAAGAAGTATTGGTTTAGGCGAGTGGGTTAGTCCTACCCACTACTGAGCCCAAGTGTACTGACCCCTAACTCCATAGGTACCGGGAACCACAAGGGTGCATAAAGCTAGCCAAAAGTTTCGTAGAAGCGTTCTGAAGGTCTTCCTATTTTTAAGTATTTTGAAAGCCGATTCATCTTGAAGGCATTTTAATTTCAATGTATACATAGATGTAATGTATGAAACGATAAGTATTATCTCATGGTAGCGCGTCAACATTTTTGTTATTTCATGAATGTAACCGATACGACATTTCAAATGTATTCAGATCTTGTACCCCGCTTCAAGTTTTTAATTAAAAGCTATTTTAGTCTTATATTTTGTCTTCAACTTTCTACTGTTATGTGATTTCAACATGTTGTTCAAAAGAATTATCACAAATGCACGTTCTTGCCTTGTACAAGTACAATTTAGACTTGTACGACATCACACCCCATGACGACTTAGCGATTCAACGGAATCGAAACAGGACACTCCCAACCACCACTACCCACATTTTCACATAGTTACTACACTACAGCTACTACTATCTAGACCTATTGAGAACACTAAGCCCCACCTCCATCTATTCCCACACCCGTTCTCCAACTATACAAGGCTTTCTGTCTTCCTCTTCCAAGAGGGTCCACCTGCCAACTATACAAGGCTTTCGGTCTTCCTCTTCCAAGAGGGTCCACCGCAGGTTCCCCATATCCGATCTCCAACTATATGAGGCTTCTGCATAGTGTTCTTAATAGGTGGTTTTCCAAGAGGGTCCACCGCATCCCAAGACCATTGACTAACAAACTGCCTAATCCTCAACCATGTAATGCTTCACCGTGCCTCTTAAAATCTACCACCAATAGCCGTTCTCTAACTATACAAGGCTTCTGCCTTCCTCTTACAAGATGGTCCACCACAGGTTCCCGTGACCATCACCATTTCTCATGGCCAACAAACTGCGCAATCCTCAGCCATGTAATGTTTTGGCCTTCCTTTTAATCTACCAACACTCCAACATCCACCACCCATTTGCTCTGCCAACACAACCTTATGTTGCTCTGGGAACTAGATGGCAGATGGGGAGGTATGTGGTACAAAGCAATAGATACAAGGAGGTTGAAACACAGAATTTAGCAAGAAGAGGAAAAGAGGAAGTAAAAAAGAATGGAGAGAGGGTTTTACAGGCTGGGGCAAATTTGATCAAATTGGAGCTACAAGGGAAAGAGAAAGAATGTTCCAGATTTTGAAACTATGTGTACTAATCTAACAGTTGGATGAGTTATAAGCAGATATTCCTCCATCTCCTTAGAATATAAATAGATACCTGTTGGTAGTTAGATGTAGTGAGCAATGATAGGATGGACTAATGGACTCAGATGAGAGAGAGAGAGAGAGAGAGAGACTAGGTTGTTTCAGTCTTAATTTGACCTCTTCGTTTCATCTTAAACTAAACTAATTAATAATTCCTAAATCAATCTTTTGAAGGTTTTCTGGCATAGTTTCAGAGGATTCCCAGGAGAAAACAAAACTTTTAAAAACATATTGCTTTCACATTTAATCCAACACTCAAATGGTGTGAAACAAGATTATTTGAAGAAGGTTACATAGTTAATGACATAAATCCTTCTCCTTAAAATATTTTGCCTAAATGTTCTTGTCGTATTTGAAATTTATTTTAACCTATCTCCATATATATTTAATGACATCTAAAAGCTTTGCCCTATACAATATCACGTGAATATGCCAAAAAAAAGGTCAATGGGACAAATGAGGAAACTTGATTAAAAAACAAAAAAAAAACAGGATCAGTCTATCCCATCAAATATTTCTGAAGTAGATGAATATGTGTCAAAGATATAGACGGTGGATGTATTTCATCATAGTAGTAATTCCAAACCGTCTCAAATGGTGTGAAACAAGATTATTTGAAGAAGGTTACATAGTTAATGACATAAATCCTTCTCTTTAAAGTTTTTTGCCTAAATGTTATTGTCGTATTATGAATTTATTTTACCTATCTCCATATATATTTAATGACATCTAAAAGTTTTGCCTTATACAATATCAAGTGAATAAGCCAAAAAAAAAGGTCAATAGGACAAATGAGGAAGCTTGACTAAAAAACAAAAAACTAGGATCAGTCTATCCCATCAAATAATTCTGAAGTAGATGAATATGTGTCAAAGATATAGATGGATGTATTTCATAGTAGTAATTCCAAACCATCACAATAAAAGATACCTAGAAATAAACAATAAAAAATAACTATCTAAGATGTTTTCGAAAAATTCCAATAAAAAATAATAAACAAAATCTGATATGATAAACAGATATTACTCATTATAATAGATAAGAGAATATTTGTTAAGGGGGGGACGTACCATTTTTCCCAGATTTGTGGACCACGTCATGAAGGTTATCAGCCACAACTACCTTAACAGGATCATTGTCAGACTCTGGAATTGGCTCCGACTTTCTAAATGGTTTCAAGTTGCCATCCTGAACATAACAAATCAAGTCATAAGTATGTACTAAAACTATTCTGGAATGAGGAAACATAAAACTGGATGAGGTTAACAAATTACTAGGACTATATGAATATTAATACTTATTGAAAGTGAAAGGTTAACATCAGAAAGAAGGGAAAAACAGATTTCTCACCTTGTATTCCTTGAACAAAGTTGCAACCTCAGCAGACTCCACATTAGGTTTAAGATATTTTGTCCCGTCGTTTTCTTGGATGATAATGAGAGGCACTTGATCTTCTTTAAGGCCAAAATACTGTTGAAAGATGTACTTCTCATAAGAACGTTCAGATGAATGCTAAAATATGAAGAGTAGCTCAATAAATGTGCATGAATGATACCTGGAAGGCACCTTGACTGGCATCAAGATCACCAATCAGGAAACGTATACCCTTTACTTTGTATTCCGAGGCAGCTTCTCGATATTTAGAGTTAAGGGCATCAAAATATTCGCTGCTGAAATTCAGAAAAAGCATCGCCTGACAAACCAAAGACGTCGTTAGAAAGGCCATAAAGAGGATGTCAGATTGCAGTTCAATATCAATTACACAGGAACTCTGAAAATATAGTTCTCAGCAGTCCAAGTAGACCGTTAATATATGTTATCCTGGACTACATCACATACAAAAATATAGAACAGAATAAAATCAGGAGATACTAATAAGATCATGTAGAAGTTCCAGTCTGAACCTTCCAAGATATTGAAGTAATAACTAATAAAGTTTCAGCTAGGAATACAATCTGGGCGTGTTGCAACATGATACTAAAGTATTAACTAATAAGGTTTCAACTCGGAAAATTATCTGGGTGCATTTCAAGAAGAGAACTGCTTGCCTGAACGCACCATAGACACCACATTGACAACAACAAAAATACATGAATAGACTACAGAAATACCATGAGAATATTCAAAGATATTGGAGATTTTAATGACTTGGTAAGACATTCTATAACAAGTACTGAAGTACATGGAGAAACGTTTTTCACAAAGGGAGAAGTATCTAGAATTCTAAATACATTTTATGTTATCTATAAAGTTCAGGGTGAGCACGCAAATCTACACTACTCATCCGATTTTGAATGAGAACATGTTTATATTGATCTGAAGACTTTAGAACTGAATAATCACTCTTGTCGGGATACCAGGCTACCTAACCACGAGGACAAGTACCATGGACCCACTGTAGCATGTACATAAACAAAAACGTATACTCCTCACATGTGTCAATCAAGAAACCAGTTTATTGAGCATTTTAAAGGTTAGAAGAGCAGTTATCAAACACTACGAACCAAAAATCATCTATACAGTGTTATCTATAAAGTTCAGGGTGAGCACGCAAATCTACACTACTCATCCGATTTTGAATGAGAACATGTTTATATTGATCTGAAGACTTTAGAACTGAATAATCACTCTTGTCGGGGTACCAGGTTACCTAACCACGAGGACAAGTACCATGGACCCACTGTAGCATGTACATAAACAAACACATATACTCCTCACATGTGTCAATCAAGAAACCAGTTTATTGAGCATTTTAAAGGTCAGAAGAGCAGTTATAAAACACAACGAACCAAAAATCATCTATACAGTGTTCGCAGATAATGAAATATTGGGAGTGGTATCATCTAGTTATGTGAGTCTGTATCTCAATTTCCTCCAAACTCAAACATTAGGACGTAAATGCATTTGATAGAGAATGGATAGTGATATTTAACATGCACAGAGAAATACACAAGAGGGGAAATCATATCACTTCTTACTTTGGCATCAGGGCCGTTGAAGAATTTGGAGACATAAGGGTGGTTCGCAGGATCCTTGTCAAAAATAGTGACAAGAGGCATACTTAAATCTTCAATGAAACGTTCTAAAGCTTCCACATGGAAATCCTGCAATAGATGTTATATATTAGCAAAGCACTCAGCATAATGCAGCAAGAAAGATGAACATAACTTCTGTAATTAGGAATGCAAATGAAATTGTGACAGTTTTGCCATCAAGAATGGAGAACAAAAAATTAAGATTAGAGAAGTTAAAACCTGGGAATCAACAACCAATTCGTCAAATGGCTTAAATAGCCTAACAATGGGTCCTTTCGCTTCGGAATCACCACGCGGAAGAAACTTAGCATCCGAGGTATGGCCAAATTCATAGTCAGAGCGCAATTTCTCCGCGACTGCCACAAAGTTCTCAAACTCCTCGCCAGAAAACTTGGGGAACAAACCCACCTACAGCAACAATTAACAAGAGTAGAGATGTTCGTTAGAATGTTTAAGGTTTCAAAACATATAATAAACCCAAAACAAGGAAAATAAATGAACCTACAATGAATACTTTCTTGTCGCCGATTAGACTCTCTGCACTCTCTGTAGATTTGATCTCGACAGAAGCAGGACCAACTTGTTGCTTAAGATATTCAACTATGCCATCTGCTTCCCGAGGACCTTTGTACTCTTGGATGTTATCCCCTCCATTCCTGATGATCTTTAGAGTGGGGAAGCCACTAACGTCATACTTAGCGGCAAGGTCTTTGTTGGCTTCGTCATTGGCATCAACCTTAGCAAGGATGACTGGAGGATCATTCTTACTTAGTACTGCTGCCGCCTTCTCGTACTGCAACATATGAGAGAATTTGAACTATATGCCTCATTAAATTACCCCTAATTATGTTTTGCAAAAAAAAAAATTATTACCTCGGGTGCGAGGCTCTTACAGTGCCCACACCTGTCAAACATAAGAAATTACTGAATAGTCAGTAAATATCATAAGATCGAGAGGCAAAAAGAGCTTCTTCAAAAGATATAATATTCGAGTAAAATTAGGATTGTCTCAAATGCAGTATATGCTAGTTTGCACGGACACAAATAAAACACAACATGGACACGCAACTTTTGTGTGTCTTAGTTTATTTTTTGAGCATATGTGGTGGTGTCTGATACGTGTGTAATCTGTATATGCTTCCTGGAATATATGTAAATGAACAAAACACAGCACGGTTTGCAAAAGATTGAAGTTCTAATAACAGCAGTCCCAAATCAACAACGCCGCATGTAATTCGAGACCTATCATTCGCAAAAAGATATTCAAATAAAGTATTTTAAACAATGAAAAGATGAAATCTTTCAGAAATTTCCATGAATAAAAAATTAACCAAATCTAGAAACCAGCCAGATCTCATAAACAATACATCCAACTTCCTTCGAATAGAAAAAGCCTAGATCCCCTTTCAGACAGAACCTTGAAAGAGGGATCCGACCCAATCATCAACAACATCGAAGCATGGACACTCAAAAACAGTTACCGTGTCCGTGTCGCGGTGTCCGTTACGTGTCGTGATCGTGGCCTTGCAAAATAGAACAAAATCTATCAAATTAGGATCAGAAACTTACCAAGGCGCGTAGAACTCAACGACGATGAAGGGGTGCTTCTTTATCGCCTCGTCGAAATTCGTGGCGTCGAGCGTCAGCACCGCCTCCTCCGCCGGATCCGCGGCTCCGGCGTCATCGGCCCGAACGGAAGGACATGCCGACGAGAGCACGAAGAGGACGACGAAGATCGAAGCGATCGAAACCCTAACCCTTGAAATAGAAGAAGAGATCGCCATTGGAGAAGAAACCAAAGAAGCTCGAGTTTACTTTGGAAGCCGGTCTATTTATATACTGCTCCCGGTCCCCGGTCCCACGAGGCTTTCCGCGTGAATCCTCAACAACAAACACCATTTTACGCGATTAAAAACAAGACACGTGTAAGTTTATACATCGGTACGTGGCAGTCGTTAATGCGGAGATCTGCCATCGATTGTATAGATAAATCATAAGGTGACCACAAAATGGGACCTCTAAAGAAGACGCAGAATGACCAGCATATCCAATGGTGTTTCGCCGCGTGTACTTTCCACGTCATTTGGCGGGTTGTTGAGATTGAAATTCATCGTGCGGACCGCTGCATATTAATTAGCGGGCGATTATATAAATCCCTGAGGATTTACTGAGCGGTCGCATGGAAGTTCCGTATGCGGGCGGTCGCACTGAAATGTAACTTGGGAGAGTCACGCAATAGGATTTTACTTGGCGGTTAGTCCGTTGGGAAGGCTCGTGAGAGGCTTTTGTCCTTGTTGGCCCCCTTGGCCGGGAGCATGAACTTTTCCATAATTTTATTACAATAATAGAATAGTAAATAAATATATAGATCATCTATTGAATTAAAAAAAAATATTTAACATGTAAAATGTTAGTATATAATTTTATAAAATAAAATAAGTATTAGGTGTTGAACATGGAATGAACAAATATTTAGATGGTATCCACTCTTCCAAGGTCGGCCCGGGGTAAGCCGGATAAGCCTTGGGGCTTGGACAACCCTCCTCTGCTATGACAACCCTCCAGGCTCAGCATAATTCTACCAAAGGTCAGGACCATTGATGACCACCAGAACGAGCTGACAATAAGGATCAAAGGATGTCACGACCCGTTACCCAAATTGTTGGGCCGGACCGAGCCATGTCCAGCCTACGCTTGATTAAAGCGTAGTAAGCTGTTCTAAGAATAGACAATAAAGGGGCTAAGCTACTAACAGTTCTAATATCATATTTAAAGTTCATCACAACACAGCATCTATAAGCGAAGGTAAACAAGTACAGACTTAATAATACATATCCAAAGTATCTAACTGGAGACAAAGTCCAGTATCCCAATATAAGAACATACCAAAGTCTCAGTCTCAAAACATATGGAAATGACTAAGCAAGGTTCCCCGCTGGGGCCTCTACTGGAGCTAAGGCCAGGTCCTCAAAATCACTGCCATAACATGTAACACATAGCATTTCCTCCTCGAAAAGTATACCTACAACGTTATCCTGTCAGGACGGGAGCAAGTACAACCTCTACAACTAAAGTACTGAACATATAATGAAAGAGATGTACAATAAGAGATATGGTGTGGTAAGTCTATAAAACAAGAAATACTGGAAACATGGCCTCATGGTACAACTGGGATCATAATATCATAGTAACATAGGAAACATGGCATATCTGGAATCATGGTATAACTCATAATCTATCATGGTAAGGATACATATGTCATATAGACAGATGTATATATAATGTTTAAAACTGTAGTAGGTACGTGATCGGTCAATAGGTGTACAATGTACTGAGGCACAATGTAAATAAAATGTACATACGTACAAGTCTACAAGCATAGGTGTACCTCCGTACAGAAATGCCGGATAATGGCCTACGGCGCAGTAACATGTAAAATGATACTTTGCTCGATACGTATAAGGGGGCATGATCACGTACTCAACTACTAGTTTCCCCATAACCCATATTCTAACATGTGAGAGATATGAGAACAGTAAAACATGTGGGAAATACTAGGAGCAGTATAAGCATGACAGGTACTGGGAGCAGTACAAAACATGTGAATACTCAGAGCCGTATAAAGCATAGTGAAACATGTGCTGAGAACCAGTAAGAAGCATGTGAAGATATGATAACTGTCCTAAGCATGGTAGGGACCAATTTAATGTAACATGTGAAGATTTAACTTGCAGTTTTTCAGAAGCAGCATTTTAACAGGGTTAATACATGTTCTAGCATTAAAAGACAGTAAATGAGTGTGTAGATGTACTTGCCTCCAGCAAGTCAAGGATATGTAAATGTAGCTACTGATGTCCGATGTCCTGTCAAAATAGTATAATCTCAGTTCTAAGCTATGTTCAAATTACACTAGTGGTGTGACACGAGTCCTAACTGGATACTAGCTAAGTGATGTTCTAGCAGTCCAAAGTGGGTGTTACAAAACCTAGACCAATACTTAGTGTCTCTACACTAAGGTAGGGTAAGGTTCCAATACTAAAAATATCCCAAAAACCCATAGAACATACTAATCAATATTAATTAATTAAGGGTGATACAAAAGGAAAAACTACAGATATTGTCGGATGATAAAACAGATATCACCAACGTGTCCAGAAGGGTCAAATCAGCTAGGATAGCCTGTCCAAAAGTCCAATTTGGACACCGGGGGCAAAAAGGTTATTTCGGGTCAAAATGATGTCCGCCGTTGGACCCACTTTGCACCGAAAAACGTGCCAGGGTCAAAGGTCTCTAAAGTCGACAAACTACATGTCTACGGATTTGTTTTGACGAGACGATTCCAACGGTATGTCCAATTTTGGATTCCGTGGACCCGAACTCAAAATAGTCCGTTGACCAGAACATTGAAACCCCGGTTTGCACGGAAATACGTGCCGGAGCCAATGTCCTCAAAACTCAGCAAATTATATGTCAACGAGTCCAGAATGACGATACGAACCCAACGGTATATCCAGAATCGGATTCCGATGAGCCGAAGTCAAAAAGTCCCGTTGACCCAGAAAGTGGGACCCGCTTTGCACCGAAATGCGTGCCAGGGCCCACGTTCTCCAAATCAAACAAATTTTATATGAAAACATGCCAGAACGACGCCACGAGTCTACTGGTGGTGTCAGAAATTGAATCCGGAGTCCCGGGTTCAAAAATGGAATTTTACAAGTGCAAATTAAAGAATTCGGACGGCCAACTTTGGCGTCGAATTCGACCAACCAAACGTGCTTAAAATGAAACGAAATCTAAAGGAGATAGGAAGATGGTTATACCAGCTGTGCACCGGAACTGACGGTGCGCAAAACGGAGCTGCGACGGCGAAGTTACGAGCTGACGAAGTCGGCTCCATGAAACTGTCCATAAACAGTTCAATTTAAAACGTCAACTTGGTGGCCAGTTTTGAGGTATCAAACGACATTATTAACGGCTGAAATTTCAGGGGAGTGAAGGTGGTTATACCGAGATTGAGGCGGAGCAGACAGGACGAAGATCCAACGGTCGGATCGTCCAGAATCCTCGCACGAAGTTGCCGTTCCGCGGCGCAATTTCTGAAATTTGACGCGCGCGTCACGACGGGACTTCGGGAAAAATGCGAGAATCGCCTCGACGGCGCGTCCTGGTGGACGGTGGCCGCCATGTGGGGCTACCAGGGGGTGCGCCCAGGCGAGGGGGGTCTCGCGGTGGCCGGTGGCAGCCTCGGGGGCGCGCGCCACGCGCCCATGCGCGCGCGCGGGGGTCGGCGCGGCAGCTACTGCCGCATGCTGCTGCTGCTCGCAGCTGCTGGTTGCACGCGTGCGGCTGCGGCGGCTGCGGCGGCGTATCGTCGGGGCACGGCGGGGAGGTGGTGGTTCGGGTGGTGGTGCGGTTTATTATAAGAGAGAGAGAGAGAGAGTGTATGGTGTGTGTGTATATATATTTATATATAGAAAGAGAGAGAGTGTGAGATATTTGAGGAAAGAGGGAGAGAGTGAGGTCGGTTTGGAGGGGGGGGGGTGTGTGCTGGTATGGGGGGGGGGGGGGGGGGTGAGTGTAAGGAGAGGTGAGGGGTGAGAGAGAGTGTGAGTGTAATATATGTATGTAACATATATATATGAAGAGAGAGGGTGAGAATAGAGAGAGAAAGATATTTAGAGAGAGAGAGAGTAGAGAGAGAGATGGGGGGCTGTCGGTCTAAGGGGGGGAGAGTGCTGTGAGGGAATTAAAATGTAGAGAGAGAGTGAGAGTATTATACATATACATATATGTATATATCATATGTATATATATATATATACAAATGAGAGAATTAGAGATTTATACATAAAGAGAGATATTTAGAGTAGAGGAAAAAAAATAGGAAAATATCAGTGGGGTGTACGGGCAGTCATGGTAGGGTCCACGCCAAACTGGGTCGGACGTTTGGCCAAAGTTGGACAAAGTCAAAGCCAAGATTTAATTAATAATAATAAATTAAACCAATTAATTCATGGATGAATTGGGGGCACAAGAGAACTCAATTTGATAGCGCGCAAGTGGCACGTGCATAGTAGGCTCAAAACAGGCCAGGGTCATATATTGGGTTGACTGGATTAGATCGATGTCGGGCCCGTAAATTAAGTTGGAAATTAAATCACGAATTACGGCAGACGATAAATTGGTCTAAATTGACCCGAAGTTGTGCGAAGAAAATGGAGCACAAAATGGAGTGTCTGAGTGGGACACGAAGGTCATGGGTGGAGAGCGTCTCGAGTAGATCATTCATGAGAAGTTGGTTTCGAGAAAATGGCTGATCTGGTGCTCCTAAATTAAAAGCAACGGCAACGTGTAAACGACGATCGAAAATAAAAGTGGGAAATAATATTCAATGATTAATCGGTCTAAGTTGACCCGAACTTGCGCGATACAAAAAGAGCACAAGGGAACGAATTCAAGTGGGACACGATATATCAACAGGAAGATAATCTTGTCTACTTCAAAACTCGTGAAGAGAGTTTCCAGAGATTGGTATCCCTGACGCTCCAGAAGTCAAAGTCACGGAAAGGTACAATAATGATGAAAACAATTAAATAAATAAAATATTTATCGATAATAATTCATTTAGAAAAATTTAAAACAGCCCTGAAATTCAGGGGGCTTACATCCTACCCACCTTACAAAAATTTCGTCCTCGAAATTAAAAATCATCCAACCAGTCAAACTATAATATGTAGCTGCTCTGGCTACGATACTCAATCTGCTACTCTTGTAATCATCTCTTCTGTTTCTTCTTACAATCTTTTTGGTTCAGGTTCAATCAAAGCCCTTCTATCATAAACTACGTCCTACATCCTTTAAAATCTTCCATACTAACATGAAACATTTATGTATACCCTAAACTATAGGTCATTCTCTGCACATGTCTTATAAGCCTAAAATGCTTAATCATCAACCATATTTTCAACCGCAATTGTAAATACTGGATTTCCTTATCATATCCTAAGTATCCATATTCTATCAATCCACAGTTCCTTAACACCATTTGTCGCCAATCCTTTCCTACAGTTTCTCCTTGAAATCATACGTTCAATTCTTATCCTTGGCGTAGAGCCTTCTTCTTTTTACTCAACAAGTCCTCCGAATATAAATCCTCGATTTCAAACTCCCGATTTATTAATTACCAATGTACATATGTCTTTGTCTCGTTCTGATATCTTCCCGATCTCGTTCGCAATACGATAACTCATTCTAATTTATTCTATATCAATCCACGTATCGATCTACCCTCTAATCACATGTAATTAGGCTATAGATAACCCATAATCACTTGGTCATCAAAGTCATTTAATGCTCAATCCTCAAATTATAAGCACAAGATTCTAATCCTCAATCCATAGTCACAACAATATACGATCTCATTTCTCCATCTTAGATACCCTATCATCAAGTCATACTATCAATACAATCGTTCTTAATGGTTTCCAAGTCTGCTACAGTCAGTCACCTATACTTGTCCCATAAGCTTAATCTAACCAATCCCTAGGAAAAGTACTTATCACAAACACACAATACATTTATAGTTATACTACAGGATCAGTCAACAAGGTTTGGCTATTTCGGTCGTCTATCAAATAGAAGGTGACAAGGCCTAAGACTGGGTCAAGCAATCCATAACAGTGTCCAAACAAGTTAAAGGGTCAAGCAAGACAGAAAAGTTTATTGGAATATCTCCAAGAATGGTACAAAGACAACGAGATGTATAACGGAAAGGACTACCAAAGAGGTTAACGAAGAAGAGTTTAGTCAAGTCATAGGAAAGATGGAACACAAAAATAATTATGTCCAAAAAGATAACATGAAAACAATCCTATTGGAGAGTCCTAGAGAACCTGTAATCCTAGTTGTAGATGTAGATAGAACAGAGTTAATCAAGACGGGGAAAAATGATAATAATAAGAATTTATTCTTGCTCAATCGATCATAACGAAGTGAACCAAGCTGAGATATGATCTGATAACCATATACGTCTTCCTGAAATCATGTTGCCAGAATTTTCGCCACACCAGTAAGCCTAGATGCAATAAACGATAGAGTCATAACTAAGGTATACTCCCTAAAATTATATTATCTAGAATCCTCGCCACGCCAACCGGTATAGCTGCGAGAAAATCTAAATTCTATGAATAGGATAATATATCCAAAATCAGGCTCTATGTTTTTGTCATACCAGCTAATATGGCTGCGATAAATTCTAAACTCCATAAATAAAGCAGACGTTTATCCTATCAGGATATATAACAATTCGATCCACAAAATTTATCACGATGCAAGATCAAAGTTAACAACGAAAATCAGAAATTAAATTCAACAACGAATTTAAGGAAAAGCAAATGGAATTAAGCGGAAACAGATTTCTAGGTAAGATTAGAGTGAGATTAGAGTGAGATCCTCAGGGGTCATCCCAAGGGTACAAACTTGATCTAAATTGACCCACTGAAATACAAAAAAAGAGACTAAATACAGTTAACGGTCCTATGCTGTGACGAGTTCTCCTATGTTGTACTCCTAGAAATCCTCTAGGTGTTCTAAATGTCATCCTAGTGTTATCAAGTTATCCTAGATCCTAATTGCAGGCATGCTTGGTACAATAACGTAACCAAACAACTTAAGTCGAGACCTGCATGGGCCGCCAAAAAAACATGTCACGACCCGTTACCCAAATTGTTGGGCCGGGCCGAGCCATGTCCAGCCTACGCTTGATTAAAGCGTAGTAAGCTGTTCTAAGAATAGACAATAAAGGGGCTAAGCTACTAACAGTTCTAATATCATATTTAAAGTTCATCACAACACAGCATCTATAAGCGAAGGTAAACAAGTACAGACTTAATAATACATATCCAAAGTATCTAACTGGAGACAAAGTCCAGTATCCCAATATAAGAACATACCAAAGTCTCAGTCTCAAAACATATGGAAATGACTAAGCAAGGTTCCCCGCTGGGGCCTCTACTGGAGCTAAGGCCAGGTCCTCAAAATCACTGCCATAACATGTAACACATAGCATTTCCTCCTCGAAAAGTATACCTACAACGTTATCCTGTCAGGACGGGAGCAAGTACAACCTCTACAACTAAAGTACTGAACATATAATGAAAGAGATGTACAATAAGAGATATGGTGTGGTAAGTCTATAAAACAAGAAATACTGGAAACATGGCCTCATGGTACAACTGGGATCATAATATCATAGTAACATAGGAAACATGGCATATCTGGAATCATGGTATAACTCATAATCTATCATGGCAAGGATACATATGTCATATAGACAGATGTATATATAATGTTTAAAACTGTAGTAGGTACGTGATCGGTCAATAGGTGTACAATGTACTGAGGCACAATGTAAATAAAATGTACATACGTACAAGTCTACAAGCATAGGTGTACCTCCGTACAGAAATGCCGGGTAATGGCCTACGGCGCAGTAACATGTAAAATGATACTTTGCTCGATACGTATAAGGGGGCATGATCACGTACTCAACTACTAGTTTCCCCATAACCCATATTCTAACATGTGAGAGATATGAGAACAGTAAAACATGTGGGAAATACTAGGAGCAGTATAAGCATGACAGGTACTGGGAGCAGTACAAAACATGTGAATACTCAGAGCCGTATAAAGCATAGTGAAACATGTGCTGAGAACCAGTAAGAAGCATGTGAAGATATGATAACTGTCCTAAGCATGGTAGGGACCAATTTAATGTAACATGTGAAGATTTAACTTGCAGTTTTTCAGAAGCAGCATTTTAACAGGGTTAATACATGTTCTAGCATTAAAAGACAGTAAATGAGTGTGTAGATGTACTTGCCTCCAGCAAGTCAAGGATATGTAAATGTAGCTACTGATGTCCGATGTCCTGTCAAAATAGTATAATCTCAGTTCTAAGCTATGTTCAAATTACACTAGTGGTGTGACACGAGTCCTAACTGGATACTAGCTAAGTGATGTTCTAGCAGTCCAAAGTGGGTGTTACAAAACCTAGACCAATACTTAGTGTCTCTACACTAAGGTAGGGTAAGGTTCCAATACTAAAAATATCCCAAAAACCCATAGAACATACTAATCAATATTAATTAATTAAGGGTGATACAAAAGGAAAAACTACAGATATTGTCGGATGATAAAACAGATATCACCAACGTGTCCAGAAGGGTCAAATCAGCTAGGATAGCCTGTCCAAAAGTCCAATTTGGACACCGGGGGCAAAAAGGTTATTTCGGGTCAAAATGATGTCCGCCGTTGGACCCACTTTGCACCGAAAAATGTGCCAGGGTCAAAGGTCTCTAAAGTCGACAAACTACATGTCTACGGATTTGTTTTGACGAGACGATTCCAACGGTATGTCCAATTTTGGATTCCGTGGACCCGAACTCAAAATAGTCCGTTGACCAGAACATTGAAACCCCGGTTTGCACGGAAATACGTGCCGGAGCCAATGTCCTCAAAACTCAGCAAATTATATGTCAACGAGTCCAGAATGACGATACGAACCCAACGGTATATCCAGAATCGGATTCCGATGAGCCGAAGTCAAAAAGTCCCGTTGACCCAGAAAGTGGGACCCGCTTTGCACCGAAATGCGTGCCAGGGCCCACGTTCTCCAAATCAAACAAATTTTATATGAAAACATGCCAGAACGACGCCACGAGTCTACTGGTGGTGTCAGAAATTGAATCCGGAGTCCCGGGTTCAAAAATGGAATTTTACAAGTGCAAATTAAAGAATTCGGACGGCCAACTTTGGCGTCGAATTCGACCAACCAAACGTGCTTAAAATGAAACGAAATCTAAAGGAGATAGGAAGATGGTTATACCAGCTGTGCACCGGAACTGACGGTGCACAAAACGGAGCTGCGACGGCGAAGTTACGAGCTGACGAAGTCGGCTCCATGAAACTGTCCATAAACAGTTCAATTTAAAACGTCAACTTGGTGGCCAGTTTTGAGGTATCAAACGACATTATTAACGGCTGAAATTTCAGGGGAGTGAAGGTGGTTATACCGAGATTGAGGCGGAGCAGACAGGACGAAGATCCAACGGTCGGATCGTCCAGAATCCTCGCACGAAGTTGCCGTTCCGCGGCGCAATTTCTGAAATTTGACGCGCGCGTCACGACGGGACTTCGGGAAAAATGCGAGAATCGCCTCGACGGCGCGTCCTGGTGGACGGTGGCCGCCATGTGGGGCTACCAGGGGGTGCGCCCAGGCGAGGGGGGTCTCGCGGTGGCCGGTGGCAGCCTCGGGGGCGCGCGCCACGCGCCCATACGCGCGCGCGGGGGTCGGCGCGGCAGCTACTGCCGCATGCTGCTGCTGCTCGCAGCTGCTGGTTGCACGCGTGCGGCTGCGGCGGCTGCGGCGGCGTATCGTCGGGGCACGGCGGGGAGGTGGTGGTTCGGGTGGTGGTGCGGTTTATTATAAGAGAGAGAGAGAGAGAGTGTATGGTGTGTGTGTATATATATTTATATATAGAAAGAGAGAGAGTGTGAGATATTTGAGGAAAGAGGGAGAGAGTGAGGTCGGTTTGGAGGGGGGGGTGTGTGCTGGTATGGGGGGGGGTGAGTGTAAGGAGAGGTGAGGGGTGAGAGAGAGTGTGAGTGTAATATATGTATGTAACATATATATATGAAGAGAGAGGGTGAGAATAGAGAGAGAAAGATATTTAGAGAGAGAGAGAGTAGAGAGAGAGATGGGGGGCTGTCGGTCTAAGGGGGGGGAGAGTGCTGTGAGGGAATTAAAATGTAGAGAGAGAGTGAGAGTATTATACATATACATATATGTATATATCATATGTATATATATATATATATACAAATGAGAGAATTAGAGATTTATACATAAAGAGAGATATTTAGAGTAGAGGAAAAAAAATAGGAAAATATCAGTGGGGTGTACGGGCAGTCATGGTAGGGTCCACGCCAAACTGGGTCGGACGTTTGGCCAAAGTTGGACAAAGTCAAAGCCAAGATTTAATTAATAATAATAAATTAAACCAATTAATTCATGGATGAATTGGGGGCACAAGAGAACTCAATTTGATAGCGCGCAAGTGGCACGTGCATAGTAGGCTCAAAACAGGCCAGGGTCATATATTGGGTTGACTGGATTAGATCGATGTCGGGCCCGTAAATTAAGTTGGAAATTAAATCACGAATTACGGCAGACGATAAATTGGTCTAAATTGACCCGAAGTTGTGCGAAGAAAATGGAGCACAAAATGGAGTGTCTGAGTGGGACACGAAGGTCATGGGTGGAGAGCGTCTCGAGTAGATCATTCATGAGAAGTTGGTTTCGAGAAAATGGCTGATCTGGTGCTCCTAAATTAAAAGCAACGGCAACGTGTAAACGACGATCGAAAATAAAAGTGGGAAATAATATTCAATGATTAATCGGTCTAAGTTGACCCGAACTTGCGCGATACAAAAAGAGCACAAGGGAACGAATTCAAGTGGGACACGATATATCAACAGGAAGATAATCTTGTCTACTTCAAAACTCGTGAAGAGAGTTTCCAGAGATTGGTATCCCTGACGCTCCAGAAGTCAAAGTCACGGAAAGGTACAATAATGATGAAAACAATTAAATAAATAAAATATTTATCGATAATAATTCATTTAGAAAAATTTAAAACAGCCCTGAAATTCAGGGGGCTTACAAAGGACAACCAAAATTAGCTCCAGGATAGGACAACCCAACCCTCCGGATCGGCCCTGCACTCTTTTATAATAGTGTCTTCACAATATTGATGCAAATTTGAGATGCTTGTTTCTAGGTATCATGATAATTGGTGAACCAATCTATTATTAGATTATAAAATTCAATACCATCAATTTTGTCCACAAATGTAAATAATAATATATTATGTAGCATTTGTTGTTGTAAGTAAAATTATAAATACATATATGATGTTACATAATTATATATATATATATATATTATTTTAAATACCATGGATATAATGTTTAGTTGCAACTTTTGTCATGTTAAATAAAAAAAAATTGCCGGATTGTTAGTGTGACAATGGACGAGTATAAGAGAGAGAGTGTAATGGTTTTAGACCGAATATAGGAGGTATAGTGTGAATAGTATAATAAACATTGTGGTATTAGAGCGGACATCCGAAGGAGCCGGCAAAGTTCGAGCCTCCAATTGTGTGTGTGCATGTGATTAAAAAAAAAACATTGTGGTAGACACGTAGACACTATTTAAGTAATTTTGGTTGCGATAAAAGTTAATTTGAAAAAAATGTCGCAAATTTGTAACACCATTTTCACTTCTAACAATAAATTAATATACTAAATCTTACAATTTGTTCCATTTAAATTACTGATAACATAATGCTTTAATGATTATCTAACCATGTTTCTCAACGCCAACTCTCATTTGTTATTTTCAAATGGATGTTCTCATTCCGTATTTCAAGTTGATGCATCAATTATCTTTTTTCTTATGTCTCTTTGGTATTTCGAGCTGATGTATTAATATATTTTCTCCTCTTTCTCTCTCCTCTTTGTTTGTTTTTACGGAGCTGCTATATTGCTCGCGGTTTGTAACCGCAGACGTGATCGTCGGTCGACGTGGCGGTCGGCCATTGGCCCCTCTGCTAACTCCGGGTCCCACTCAGCCCAGGGGGTCAATGGCCGACCGCCACATCGGTCGGCGATCACGTCCGCGGTTACAAACCGCGAACAAAATATCATTTTCGTTGTTTTTATTACTTTTTTTGCTTGCTACGAAGGCATTTTAAATTAATTTATATTTTTGTTTATATTTGTATTGATTTAATATTAGTATTTAGAGTATAAGCCAAAAAATGGGATACACATGTGGATACATGGTCTAATGTGTGGTCATCTCTCTCTCTTCATGCATGAATCATAAATATTATAGATACGAGATCATTTAGTTCAACTTGTATAGGTTTTCGTTTCGCATTTAATTCATGCATGAATTATAAATATTTAGATGGTATCGATTATTATTTACTAGTAAATGTACGTGCTACATATAATAATATATAATACAAATATCATCCAATTATAGTCAAATATTTTTTTTCTAACTTATGTGGTTAAGGTGAGAAGTATTTATCTTATTTGGTTGAGTTGATTTTCCATGTTGAATATATATAACAAATTTTTAAAAAAAATAACAAATTTTTATATAATTTTTTAAAAATAAAATGGACCATGATATACGTACAACTTAGACGGCTCACTTTTGAGCTATTTTGAAGCATGTGGAAGATATGATCCTCTTCTGAGTAGTGTCTTCCTAAGATGACAAACTTGAGGTGTTTGATTTTAGGTATCGATTGGAGTTTATTTAAAATACTCTCTAGATAATGGTCCAATGTTATAAGATTTTTCTTTTAGTGACTTGTGTATACTGGGAGGAGTAATCAATTTGGTAGGTATGATAAAATATTTTACTATCTCAAATCCTTCAAAAAAAAACATTTATTTTTGTTGCTAATTTTATAGGAATTTTACTTTGGAGCTAGGTCGCGGGAATAAGGGCGTCGCAAAGTGGCTCTTTGAATGCATGTGTGCACGAAAAAACTGTGGTTCCACGTGGCCTGTTTGCACGCAGAAGCTACGATTTCTGCGTGACCTGTGCTCACGTAAAAACTAAATTTTCGTTGTGTGGATCTTTCAGCTTCGTAACTGCTGTAATCGTCCACTTAACGAAGAGTTATTTTCTTAATACATGTCCAATACCTTAGTGGAGGGTATTGTTGCTAGGGAGACTTGTCTTCTCTTAATATGCTCTTTTTTTTCCTCTTATAAGAGACAACTAGAGTACATATGCAACGAGAGGAGAGAATTCTCAGAAGTCGTGAAGAAACGAAGTTCTGTCCGTGAGTCTAAGTGTTGACCATATTTCGAAGGATCAAAAGTTCAACATGATGAACTTGCTGGTTCCTGAAAATATATTAACGAAAAATAGACGAATCTTACTTTACTGTAACGATAATTGTTATCGTCCCAACACGAGTTTTTTTCCTACTGATTCTTATTGTGGCAACTTGGTTACAAGTTTTCAAAGTTATCATTTTCAACATCAAGTTAGTTTGCATCTTTTTTCTATTCCGAGTTGTTGTATTGCTCAAGTTGTATGTTGTAGTTTGCTTTTTATACGAGGTTTGCAACAATTATTGTAATCAGCAACAATACCGACTATGAGATTTGTTATCGTTGTTTGACACTAACAATGGCGAGATGGTGACGATTAGTTACTTTAGATTGTTGACGGAATTTGATTCCTGGAGTTGAGTCCATATATAATAAATTAAAGCACAGTTGTTTTGGTTGTCCCTAAATAGAAATAGCACGACATAATTTATATGTAATACTTATTGTTTACTAGTAAATACACGTGCTTTGCACGTATAATAATATATAATAATTTTAAACTTTTTTTAACATTATATAGTGGAATATATATAATAATTTTACTTTTTCAACATTTTTGAGCCGTTTTGATGCCTCGTTATATAGTGGAAGAAAAATGCTAATGCAAATATATTAATTTTTCTACAAATTTTGTATTTTGAATGGATCGATTACAATATTGGGTTGCAACTTTATTGTTTGGTTGATATTTGATATTGAATGAAGAGATAAGAGGAAATAGGGTATCATGGTGATAACAAAGTTGTGATAAATGGTGTCTAGATCATTTTAGTTACAAAATAAGTCACAGGGAAGAAATTTTGTTAATTTGTATTAAAGAGGACGAATTGGGAAAAAAATTCATATAAAAGGATGAGACATCACTAGAGTTGGCACATTATATAAAATGACATCTCCAACGTCGTCCCGTAATAAAAAAAATTTGGGATGCCATTGCAGTTGGCGCCCCTTGAGAAATATAGGGTACGTGACGCCAACTCTGAAAAATGTTGGGTGCTTCGTGTGTGTGTGTATATATATATATATATATATATATATATATATATATATATATATATATATATAATGGTTAATAGAGATGCATGCGGTCCGAGTGGTCAGGAGTTCGAATTCCAGTGGGAGCGATTCCATAAATAATTTACAAATAATTTACCTGGTTCCAATATATATATATATATATATATATATATATATATATATATATATATATATATATATATATATATATATATATATATATTGAAGAATGGTAAATATTATTGATGATAAGATAATCAGTCAATCTTACAAGCCACCCTACTCGACTCTAATCTCATCTTACTATTTATACTATTTACTATGCAGGCAATCTACATCTCTTGTGATATTGTTGATGATACCCGCAATGGAAATGGCGGCTCCGTCAAAAATTCTCCTGTTTCGCTCCCGCCACACGTGCCATACAACTGACAGTAGCCATGATCGTGCCAGATAGAACCTCTCTTTCGCTTGGTTCTCTAGCGCTAGGATTTCTCTCACTATCTCCAGTAATCCCACTCCCGACCCAACATTGATTCCAACCCTACTACAAATGGAACTCCAGATGTGACTAGAGATGGAACACTGAAAGAACAGATGATCTCGCGACTCCGCCTCCACTCCGCATAACACACACATAACACTGTCAATCTGAACGCCGAACCGCAGTAAACGATCCCTTGTTAACAATCTGTCTCGTATAGCTTTGTAAACACACAACTTCATTTTAGTTGCACTATCCTTAGCCCATACCAGATCCGCCCACTCAACCTTTTGCATATGAGGACTAATCCTCTCATAAATTTTATTGCTATCAAAATCTGCCAATAGAGTATCATCCCACACCCAATGGTCCCTGGCAGCTTCCTGATCCACAGGAACCGCTGCTATTTCTCCAGCAAACTCCCACGCTATCGGCCTAGCGGCCAAGTTCCACTCCCCATTAACTATTAGAGCACTTACCCGGTCATCCCTTCCTACCAGCTCGAAGACGTGCCAACCCAGGCGGTCAACGAAACTCTGGCCGTTGAGCCAGGGGTCGAGCCAAAGACTCGTATGCTCCCCCGTATGGATGACCCGCCTGATCATACCCTTCAAACGCGGACGAGCCTTCAGAATATTCTTCATGTTCACCGAGAAGTTGTTATCCACCTTAAGGGTCCAAAAGTTCGAGCCCCGCAAGTATTTATTCTTCATCCAACGAGACCAAAGCGAATCTCCTACCAAGAATTTCCAAGCCAACTTAAGAACCGCCACGTCCCTCAGCACTCGTATGGAACGTAATCCTATTCCTCCTTCCTCCTTTCTCCGGCTCAGCTCGCTCCATGAGATAAGGTGTAAACCACCACGCCAAACGAAATTGGCACACAACGTCTCAATACTCTTGATAGTCTTATCAGGAATATGAATGGCTTGTAACCAATATGTCGTAATAGCCAGGATAATCGATCGAACTAGTTCCACTCTCCCACCAAAAGAAAGGATCTGCGACTGCCAACCCTCAAGTCTATTTTGAATATATTGAATGAGACCTTGGCAGTCAACATCCCGAGCATATGATACTGATAACGGGAGCCCCAGGTACTTCACCGGCAGCTGCCCCTTTTCAATTTGAAGAAGATTCGACCACATTTCTGTATCCTTGCAGGTTCTGCTAAAATAAACCCGGCTCTTGTCCCTGTTTAGTTGAAGACCCGAAAGTCTTCCAAACTCCTGCATAACCCGATTCAATGACTCAATCGATCTCCTGGCCGGCTCAATAAATACAAGCAGATCATCTGCGTAAATTAGATGAGAAATCACCGGGTCAACTCGCCGGAAAAGAGGCGTGATTTGTCCTCTATGGACTGCAATATCCATCATACACGTGTAATACTCCATAACTATAGTGAATAGATACGGAGATAATGGGTCTCCCTGGCGCAAGCCCCGGTTGCTCCCGAAAAAACCATGAGGTTGTCCGCGAATCAGGACTGAGAACGTAGGCGAAGATATACACTCCTTGACGCGGTCCACCCACCAATCTGAAAAGCCCATATTACTAAGCATGCTGTAAACGAACTCTCCACTAACCGTGTCATATGCCTTCCGAAGGTCGAGCTTGATGCATCCTTTTCCTCCTCATGCCTTGTTGAAATCTCTGATCAGCTCATGTGCTAAAAGACAATTATCCGCTATGGAGCGGCCTTTTATAAAAGCCGCCTGGTTGTGGGAGATCAATTCCTGCATAATAACCTGCATGCGAACACACATAATATGCGTAATAATTTTATATATAAAGTTGCAACAGGATATTGGACGAAAATCCCCCAGCGAGTGAGCTCCCTCCATCTTCGGAATCAAACATAAGAACGTTTGATTCATTTGCTTGAGCAGTCGCCCTGTATAGAAAAATTCCTGAACCACCTGTAATACATGTTGTCGAAGGAGACCCCAATGTTGTTTGTAGAAAGCTGAGTTAAACCCATCGGGACCAGGCGCCTTATTGGGGTCAGCCTTAAAGACAATGGCTTCAATTTCTTCTAAGGAGATATCCTTTTGGAGACTGGCGTTTCCCGCCTCCGTAACCACCCTTTTACATGTGAGCTCGGGGAAGTGCACCTGATCTGATCTTGGTTGTAAAGGTCCTTGTAGAACCGAATAGCCTCCGTAGCGATATCCTTCTCCTCCGTCAAAATGGAACCATCAGCACCTATAATGTGGCCTACCGAGTTACGGTTTTGTCGTGCTCGGATGGTTGCATGAAAGAATTTCGTACATCTATCCCCGTCATGTAGCCAGGAGCATTTAGCTCTTTGTTGCAATTGGACTTCCTCAAAAAATCTGCATTGCCGGGCGGCCTCCTGAAGATTTACTTCTTTTTCTGCTAAATTTTCGTTCATAGGATTCTTCTGGAGTTCGTCCTGGACGAGCTTCAACTCATTCTCCAGGGCTTCGACCCGCGGCTTTGGTCGTTCTCTATTCCATGATTTTAAAGCAGACTTGATTGATTTAAGTAAATGCACAAATATATACTGTCGCGTACCTGTCTTGGCGCTGCCCATTCCAGTTGCTACTGCTTCTTTGTACCCTTCCTGGAGAGGCCAGGCATTGCAAAAACGGAAAGGAAATCTCTTCACACGTTGGACATCCACCAATCGAAGTAACATTGGCGCATGGTCGCTCGAGCCTTTGTGTAATCCTTCCGCCTTGCTATGTGGGAAAATTTCTAGCCATTTATAGTTACACAGAACCCTGTCTAGTTGGCAGCATATGCGACCGACCACCGAGCTATTATCCCACGTCCATATGTGGCCCGATCTCTCCAAGCAAGTGAGCCCCGAAGCCAATAGACAATCTTGAAAATCAGCCAAGATGGAAGCAGGAACCTGTCTCCCTCCCATCTTCTCGTCTACTGTCAAGATGGCGTTGAAGTCCCCACTGAAAATTATAGGAAGGTGATCATCCACCTCCGCAGCCACCTGAATAATATCTTTCCATAGCTGGAATCTGCGACGACGGTCGTTGTGCCCGTAAACTGCCCCGACCCACATTTTAAATCCACCTTTATTGGTGAATTCCACAGTGATAAGCTGTTCAGACATGAATTTAACCTGTCCCGTCCATATACGGGAATCCCAGAGCACCCATACACGAGCCATCTCACATAGATGAAGATTATGTGTCGACGCCCATTGATGTGGAACCCGACTTCTAAGCTTGCACTCGGACTTTATTTTACTTTCCAGAATTGCGACAATGTCGCATTTGTTAATCTTCACCCTTTTCTTGTATCTCTCTCCACTTCCCTATGGAGTTCGCTCCGCGAACGTTCCATGAGAGAACCGACATCTAGCAACGTTGGTTGTTGTCCGCACCACTCCGATCGTTCTCCCTAGGACAAGTCGGGGAACGACCGTATTCTACCATTTGCATCTCCACCTGCGTTTCCTGTTCGAAACTTTCATCTCTGGGCTGTTGCTCCGACAACAAGGCCTGCCACTTTGGGTTGTCTCTTGTGAGCCCTTCCCCGCTATCGCTATGGGTCCTCCGCTGTCCCACTTGGGAACACTCCGATGGCTCATCTCTTCTTCTCGACTTGTGGCTCGACTCGTCCGTTACTTCCACATCATCCCCCTGTGCCTCTGTCTCTAATCCTCTTGGTCGAGACTCTTTGTGGTTTGAAGCTACCACCATAGCTAATGAGTCCTCTGTGTTCCTTGTTGTGGCACTGGTGACCCCCTCGGGTCCGTTTCTCTTACCCAGAATTGACGAATTAGGCGCTGCAATTTTAGCAGTATCCATGTCTACCATGGTATTATGGTCCTTCGAATAGGTACTCTGATTGCCAACAGGGAGCGCCAAGTCCTCTTGAGAACCTACTCGATCAGATGTCGGGTCTCCGCTCTTCTCCTCCTCCGCCTCACCAGTGGGTTTCTCTAGTTGGTCAGTATCACAACAATTCACCTTGGTATGTCCAAAACATTTACATAACTCACATGAGGGAGGAACCCATTCATACTCCACATCCTGTTGAAGCCAGTCTCCATTAGGAAGGACGATATCAATTTTCCTCGGGAGACAGTCATTGGCCGTTATTTCAACGAAGATCCGAGCATAGGAGAGCCGCTGTCTTCTCGCCGTGGGAATATCGGTCCGGAGAGGTTTACCCACCATGCTAGCCAACTTCATTATGGATGGGATACTCCACAGCTGTGGTGATAGCCAAGGTAACCGGATCCATATTGGTATCGCAGTCAGCCTGTCTTTCTCAAAATTTGAAGCCGGCAACCATCTTTTAAGTACAACAAGGCGCCCATCAAACGTCCAGGGTCCCCTTCCAGTATCCGAATCAGATCCTCTTCTAATGCAAACTTGATAAAATAGAATCCGTTTTCCTGCGAGAAAATCTCCATATCACCCTTTGGACGCCATACTCTCAAGGCGTATGCCTTAAGCTGGCCATAGAAAGGCTTATTCCCCATCACATATAGGACGAGCGTGCTCTTCCAGTACTCTGTCGTCTCCTGGATATCCTCATTGGTTATCTCAACCACCTTCGTCCCATTAATAACACTGGGCTCCACGTATTGCAAATCCACCTCTTCCTGCACCGGGGCAGGACGACAGATCTCCACCCATGAGACTGTTATTGCCGGGAACGCCGGGGCAAGCTATTCGATGGAAAATACAGAAACTGAAACAGTTGTAAAGACAACGTTTCAAATGCAATTCCTTAAAGAAGGTTTTGCAACAGAGATCCAGAAGGATTCTGCAAATTACGAGATCTAAAAAGATATCGTAATACACGAATAATCTAAAGAGATTTTCGTGATCGTAGCAAACTGGCAGTAGTGCCTTCTAAAAAGAAGATACTGACAGAACTGCTAAAGGCAACAGAAGGATGACAGGCGAGAGATGGAATTGCTGGGGTGAATGATCACCGTTGCTCAAAGCTTTATTCGCCCTCTGCGAACAGCTTCCAGGAACCAGCAAGGTTGACGGAAAACCTTGGAACACTCCTGCTCTTCTGACTCCTCGGAAGACGGCGAACTCCTCTGGCAATGGCTGTACTCTTCTCTCTCTGTTTGAAGTAACAGAACCCACGCGTACTAAAAAGTACTAGTGTTTGTGTTAAAGAACACGCGCACTACTCTGTTGTGTTAAAGAACACTTAGAGTTTTCTCTCTGGAATTCTGATTACTTCTGCCAACAGAGAGAGAGGAGAGAACCTGCATATATAGCCTACGGGGCGGTTGCCAAGCAGTTGTCTGCTCTTCAGGGTAGTGGCAGAACCACTCCTGAACATGCAGCAACTGCTGCAACCGTTTTCGCTCTAATATGCAGCCAGCCATACGCACATACGCACTCTACGCACACTGCGTACGCTGCGCACTCTACGTACGCTGCGTACGCTGCGCACACTGTGCGTACTGTGCGTACTGGACAGCGTAACTGGGCCAGCGTAACTGGGCTCGCGTAACGGGCCGCGCAACGTGGTCGCGCAAGTGGCTCGCGCAACGAGCGCAACTTAAGCGCACTATGCGCCTAGCGACGATGCTGACGTGCTAAGTGCAAAGTGCGCCAACAAAATGCCACATTACGCCTCATGAGCCCTTGAGCCCGAGTCCGAGCCCGAGTCCGAGTCCGAGTCCGAGTCCGAGTCGCTAAGCCCCAACGGGGCTTAGCTCCTATGGAAATAAATTTCCAAGAGCAAAAAGCTTACAGCTTTTTAATTGTTGATTAAGCCTTTATACCATTAATAATTAATTCCACATGGCACACACCCATGTGCACTACATGTGCATCTCCATAAAGAGTAAAGACTCATATATATGGAGATACACATTCCTTTCTAGCCGATGTGGGACTAAAAACCAAAACAAAAGGCTATATACCCAACAATCCCCCACATATCTCTATATATATGAGTACGAGTGTTCCCCATAGTAACTGTCCATTATGCTTTTAGGATAGATGCCACTTAAGACTTGAATCTTTCCACGTGAGTCAAAAATCAAACTATAATACAAGAATAGACTAAGCCTTGAATTCTGTATCATAGCTGAAATTCTTTCCACTCACATAATGTAGTTACATGTGCTTCTGGCTGCACATTTAAGGCCGTGTGCCAGCCTGGTTTCAGTGTATAATATTGGGCGTCTACAAGTTTACCCTCAAGAGACGGCCTGATATCTCTTTGTCCATACACTATAGGTGAGTTCTTTATTAAAGAGACATGGCATGAAGCGTCCAACGCTTCCTTTGCGGTGCTACGCCGCTATGACATGGCCTTAAGCCGAGGACCTTACCTCGAATCACCGGGAACCTCATCGTAGTGTCATACTACCCGTAGCATGAGGTCTAGCCCCTTTGTAGTGCCAAACTACCCAGCATGAAGCCTTACGCTTCTGTGCGGTGTTACGCCGCTACGACATGGCTTACAAGGCCGAGGCTTTATCCCTAGCCGGGTTTACCTCATTGTGGTGTCGTGCCACCCGTAACATGAGGAACACCTCCTCTTTGTAGTGCTGACTACATCCCTCTTTAATTCAATATACAGCATTAGGCCAACTGCCTATTTGCGGTGCTACGCCGCTGTGACTTGGCTAACATAGCCGAGGCTTTACCTCCTTTGAGAACCTCATGGTGGAGTCACCGCCACACATAGCATGGAGTCACACTCCTTGTAGTGCTGTGCTACCATGCTTCCTGTAAAGCATACCAGACATTCCAAATGCCTGAGAACTCATTAAGGCATTTAAGCCAACCTCCCACAGGACCTGTTTTCTGCAGAAAACAACAGTAGACAACAGTGGTTATAGGTCCGTAACCTCTCCATGCCCAATAGAACATGTACCCACCGTTCCTGATATTCTTTCGATTAGTGGTCCTCCCTTGAACCAAAAGCTAGATGCCTAGTAGATAAATCTTTGAACTATTAGCATAAAACTTTATGGTAGGAATACAATAATACAATATCAGAATGCCTTCAAGCCCATTTTATAAGCTGTGTCATTGACCAGCTGGCGCTTGAGGCCCTTGGTGAACGGATCCGCCAGGTTCTCCTGACTCCGAACATCAATCACTGCAATAACACCTCTCTTGATAAGATCGTGTACTGCCCTGTGCTTCAACCGCACAGTCCTCTTCTTTCCGTTGAAGAGATCATTTGATGCCACCGCCGCAGTCGCCTGGTTGTCTCAGTATATCGGTATCGCCGGTACTTGTGCCCCAACCACTGGAAGATCATACATGAGCTCCCGAAGCCATTCTGCTTCCTCGGCTGCGGTATCAAGTGCAAAGAACTCAGATTCCATGGATGACCGCGAGAGCATAGCCTGCTTCTTCGACTTCCACGATATAGCAGCTCCACCCATTGTGAAAATGAATCCACCTGTGGACCTCTCGCTCTCCACCTCTGAGCACCAACTGGCATCACTGAAGCCTTCCACTACAGACGGATCTCCGCTGTAGTACAGTGCATATGTCTGAGTCTTCTTGAGATATCTCATAACCCGTTCTACAGCTTTCCAGTGTTCAACACCTGGATTGCTCGTAAAACGACTCAGCATTCCCACGGCGAAAGCTATGTCAGGCCTTGTGGCAGTAGTAGCATACATCAAACTCCCGATTACGCTTGCATACTCCAGCTGCCTGACGCTTTCCCCTGAATTAGGCTTCAGCTTCAGATCACACCTGTACGGCGTATCGATCCCTGGAAGATCCCGATACCCATAACGAGTGATCATTTTCTCAATATAATGAGACTGTGACAGCGCTAGTCCAGTATCTGTCCAGATGATCTTGATCCCTAAGATCACATCAGCTTCCCCCAAGTCCTTCATACTGAACTTGTTTGAGATGAATTTCTTTGTCTCCGTGACACATCTAATATCCGTACCTAGGATAAGCATGTCGTCCACGTACAGACAAACGATCACACCTCTTCCATCAGCGAATTTCGTGTAAACACACTTGTCCGTATCGCTGACCATGTAGCCATTTGACCTTATAACTTTGTCAAATTTCTCATGCCACATCTTGGAAGCCTGTTTAAGACCGTACAAGGATTTCACCAACTTGCAGACTTTGTCTTCAAGACCTCTGATGACAAATCTCTCTGGCTGTTGCATGTAAATCTCTTCGGTCAGCTCGCCATTTAGGAAAGCCGTATTCACATCCATCTGATGTATCACCATCTAATTTATTGCTGCGAGAGCAATCAACATTCTGATGGTGGTCATCCGGGCTACTGGAGCATATGTGTCAAAGTAGTCAATCCCCTGCTTCTGAGAAAACCCCTTGGCTACCAACCTAGCCTTGAACTTATCAATAGTTCTGTCTGCTTTCATCTTCTTCTTGAAGATCCATTTGCATCCGATGGGTTTTGCTCCTTCAGAAAGATCAACCAACACCCACGTGTTATTTGAGGTGATGGAATCAATCTCATTGTCAATCGCCTCCTTCCAGAAAACTGCGTCTCTGGTCTTCATCGCCTCATCATAGGTAAGCGGATCTGCTTCCACATGATAGGTGACAAAGTCACTTTCGAAGTCCTTCGGCCTCCTCACACGCTTAGCTGACGGCTCAGCTTGTTCTGGTTCAACCGTTGTTTCAACAACAACATCTTCTTGGACCACATCTTCATTGAAGACTTCAGTCTCTTGTGCATCCTCATTATTCTCCGGAACATCCGGAAGAACAATATTCTTGTGCCTTGTAAACTTGTCTTCAAAATATTCTGCATCGCGAGATTCAATGATATGATTTGACTCAATATCGAGAAATCTCCGAGCATCACTCTTCTCGGCATACCCCAAGAAGATCATCTTTGTAGTCCTTGTCCCAAGCTTCTGAATCTTCAGATCTGGAAGCTTGACATATGCCAGACACCCCCACACTCGAATGACATTCAAGTTAGGTCTGACTTTGAACCAGAGTTCATGAGGAGTAATATCAGAAGTTGCATGAGGCACTCTATTTAGAATAAAAGTGGCCATCAATGCAGCTTCTCCCCAGTAGCACTTAGGAAGGCCAGCAGTCAACAACATTGAATTTATCATTTCTGTCAACGTCCTGTTCTTCCTCTCAGCTACTCCGTTTGATTGAGGAGAGTACGGAGCCGTAGTCTCATTGACAATTCCATGTTCCTTACAGAACGATGCGAATTCATGAGACCTGTACTCCCCACCTCGATCACTTCTTATCCTTTTGAGTTGTTGTCCAGTCTACCTCTCAGCTTCGGCTCTGAACTCCTTGAACTTCTTGAATGCTTCGTCTTTAGCCTTCAGCAAGTAGACGAACGCATACTTTGAGAAGTCATCGATGAAGGTTATGAAATACTTCATCCCGGCCTTTGTAGAGAACTGTTTGAAGTCACAGATATCGGAGTGTACCAACTCCAGAAGATCTGTACTTCGATTAACCCGAGGAAAGGGTTTCCTTGTGATCTTCGTTTGAGCACAAACTTCATATTTCTCTACCTTACCCCTACATTTGGAGATAAGTCCTAGACTAGACATTCTGTTTATTCGTTTACAATGAACATGTCCTAGCCTATTATGCCACAACTCAAGAGTATAAGCAGAATGAGCGACTTCATTAATTACATTAATTACATTGGACTGATTTACAAGCTGAACTTTGAACATTCCTTTGGTATAAAAAGCTTTCCCGAAATATGTTCCCTTGATAGACATCACCATCTGGCCAGCATTGATGTCCATTCTGAGGCCTGCATTGCAGAGTAGGCCTCCCGAGATCAGGTTCTTGGCGATATCAGGAACATGCTTCACGCCTTGAAGCGTCAGAGACTTGCCCGAAGTTAGCTTCAACACCACCGTCCCGATCCCGAGCACTTCAGCTTGTGCTTGGTTCGCCATCACAACCGCTTCAGAAGTGGGTGTGTAGGTGGTGAACCACTCCTTTCTGGAGCAGACATGGCAGGTGGCTCCAGTATCTACCCACCAGTCTGAATCAGATCCTACAGCATCAACCTGTCCAATCATAGCAATTACATCAGTAATCATTGAGACTTTGCTAGGCTCACCTTGCTCTGATTTCTTGGCCGGTGCTGTGCATTCACTTTTGAAATGGCCCAACTGGCCACACTTGAAACAAGGCATCTTTGCCTTAGATTTCTTTGACTTGAAAGAAGTTCCCTTAACATTCAAGTTGTTAGGGTTCTTCTTCTTCTTCTGGAAATCTGTACGCTTTCCCTTTCCCTTTGGTTCCTTGGTCTGAACCAGATTGGCGTTAGCCAATTGCTTGGAAAGTGTGTCCACCTTCAGTTGAGCCCGCATCTGGTCCTCAACATAGATTTCCTGTAGGAGATCTTCAAGGGTGATCTCCAACTTCTTCCTATGCATGTTTGCATAGAACTTGCTCCACCCAGCGGGGAGCTTTGAGACAATCCCTCCAACAACAAACTTGTCGGGGAGGGGCATCGCCTCGTCTTCCAGCTTCTGTCGCAGTTTCAGGAACTCCTTTACCTGCGGCAACATTGACCTTTCGTCCTCAAAGAACCACTTGTGATATTTTTCAACCACAAATATTTTACTGCGGTTCTTATCTTCTTCGTAGAGTTTTTCTAGAGACTCCCATATGTCTCTAGCGATATTCTTCTTAGAATAGGATTCTGCTAGGGAATCCTCCAAAGCATTCAGGATAAGCAACCTGCAAATGCTATTCTCCCTTCTCCACTTGGCCTGAAGTTTAGTAGCCGCAGAGATTGCGGCAGTAGACCCAGTATCTGGAACAGTAGGTTCCTCTTCAAGCAATACGTGATCAACGTCTCTGAGTTGAAGAGTGAGATAAACCTTCCTCTTCCAGACTTGATAATGCTCTCCATCAAACTTTTCTAACTTACAAAAGTCAGTGTTGAGGAGTGAAGCATTAATATTTTCCATCGTAGCAATAAAGCTTTGAGATTGTTATTGCCGGGAACGCCGGGGCAAGCTATTCGATGGAAAATACAGAAACTGAAACAGTTGTAAAGACAACGTTTCAAATGCAATTCCTTAAAGAAGGTTTTGCAACAGAGATCCAGAAGGATTCTACAAATTACGAGATCTAAAAAGATATCGTAATACACGAATAATCTAAAGAGATTTTCGTGATCGTAGCAAACTGGCAGTAGTGCCTTCTAAAAAGAAGATACTGACAGAACTGCTAAAGGCAACAGAAGGATGACAGGCGAGAGATGGAATTGCTGGGGTGAATGATCACCGTTGCTCAAAGCTTTATTCGCCCTCTGCGAACAGCTTCCAGGAACCAGCAAGGTTGACGGAAAACCTTGGAACACTCCTGCTCTTCTGACTCCTCGGAAGACGGCGAACTCCTCTGGCAATGGATGTACTCTTCTCTCTCTGTTTGAAGTAACAGAACCCACGCGTACTAAAAAGTACTAGTGTTTGTGTTAAAGAACACGCGCACTACTCTGTTGTGTTAAAGAACACTTAGAGTTTTCTCTCTGGAATTCTGATTACTTCTGCCAACAGAGAGAGAGGAGAGAACATGCATATATAGCCCACGGGGCGGTTGCCAAGCAGTTGCCTGCTCTTCAGGGTAGTGGCAGAACCACTCCTGAACATGCAGCAACTGCTGCAACCGTTCCCGCTCTAATATGCAGCCAGCCATACGCACATACGCACTCTACGCACACTGCGTACGCTGCGCACACTGCGCACTCTACGTACGCTGCGTACGCTGCGCACACTACGACGATGCTGACGTGCTAAGTGCAAAGTGCGCCAACAAAATGCCACATTACGCCTCATGAGCCCTTGAGCCCGAGTCCGAGCCCGAGTCCGAGTCCGAGTCCGAGTCCGAGTCCGAGTCCGAGTCGCTAAGCCCCAACGGGGCTTAGCTCCTATGGAAATAAATTTCCAAGAGCAAAAAGCTTACAGCTTTTTAATTGTTGATTAAGCCTTTATACCATTAATAATTAATCCCACATGGCACACACCCATGTGCACTACATGTGCATCTCCATAAAGAGTAAAGACTCATATATATGGAGATACACATTCCTTTCTAGCCGATGTGGGACTAAAAACCAAAACAAAAGGCTATATACCCAACACTGGTTTCGTTCTGGGGCCCCCTTCTTCCGGCTGCTTGCCTCTCCTGCCCTCCGGGTTGGTCTCCTGCTCCCTCGCAACGA
This sequence comes from Iris pallida, assembly GCA_029216955.1. Lineage (NCBI taxonomy): Eukaryota > Viridiplantae > Streptophyta > Magnoliopsida > Asparagales > Iridaceae > Iris > Iris pallida. The sequence continues at coordinate 4,112,051 of JANAVB010034019.1, forward strand.
ACTTCTCCGTTGGTTCCCCGCTTATGTTTCTCTTCTGCACGGAGTACCCGCCGCTCTTTAGTTTCGACGGCGATCTCCCGTCCTTCCTATTCCCGATTGGTCGAGAGTCCTTACGCTGCCATTGATCCCCCCCCCATCTTCGTCCTTCCTCCCTTGGTCCGTGAGGAGAACCCCAAGCGGGATGATAGTTGGCCATTGCTTTTCCTTTCTTCTCCATCGGATAAGTCCTCCGACGGCGCTCGACCGTGGTCCAGCCCCCGCCGGCCTCCCGGGCACCTTCGGATGCAACCGTCTCCTCCTGCAGATAGTTATCAGCGGCCGCCGCAGACTTAGAACCAGGATCGCCTGGTTCGCCTCCTCCCGCAAACCCTAACGCCATTATATATATATATATATATATATATATATATATATATATATATATATATATATATATATATATATATATATATATATATAATGGGTGGGAAATTATGATATTACAATTACTTGATTTTTCTTGATATTATATTAAATTTAAAATTTTAATAAATATTTTTTATTTGGTCATCACTACATTTTTTGTGATATGACTCACAGATAATTTGTTATTATTAGTTAAAACTACAAAAATGTGACCTAAAATATGTCCAATCTAACATATATACTTATTAAAACTACAAAAATAATAATTTATTGATGCTATAGCGTTTATATACCGTCTAAATGATTTTGGCTCATTGACCAAAAGATTGTTCCATAATTTGGATGGGAATATAGGTTCGTAACTCACTCTAACTTATATATAACCACGTTGACATCAACAATTAAGCCAACTAACATAACATTTATAAAATATTAGTCATGTTCACATGTGTTGCATGTATAAAAAAAAGTTCAATAATATTATTAAAAAATTATAGATTTTAGTTATATTAAAATATTTTAAATGTAATTTGAATATATTTAATTAAGATATAATTTTCTCTATAATTTTGGATATGTTTTTAGTTAGCTAATACCATTAGTTAGTTTAAATATATTTCGAATATTGAATATATGTGATAATTTGCTACATGCTCGGACAGTTAAAAGGATTTTAGATTTTTTTTCTTAACTATTTAAGAAGATACATACACGATTGTTAGATTTTTAATTAATTAATAAAGGAGATATAAACGACTTAGACGACTCATGTTTGAGCGGTTTCTATAACAGAGACTGTTGGAGTTAAATTGTCCAGTTTTGTTGAATAAAATTTTAAAGATGCATATAGAAAGTAGGATATGAATACTTATTGTCCACAAACATTATAATAGAACCAAGATAAACTGCTAGCACAAACCATCTATCTAGTAATTAATTGGTAATTATATGTAAAAATAATTCAAGATAAGTTCTTGTTAAATTGAAAGATAGTTCTAAAATTAAGTTTCTTGTTAAAAATGTTAAAAGAAAATTTTTAGAAGAGATTCGAAAAACTTGGGCCTCAAGATATATTCGTCTAGTATTGTTCCACTAACATTTGACCTCGAAATGGGCCTTAGGATTTAAGGGACGATTTTTTTTAGGGGCACCACCACTTCTACTAGGGGGCAGCCCAAATTTTTTTAAAAAAATTACAAGTTTGCCATAGGTTTTTGTTACTAGGGGGCAGCCCATAATTCACTATAAAAGCCAAACTTGTTTTATTTCTTCTCTCTTTCTTCCTCTATTACTTCTCTTCCTCCAAACCCTCTTTTTTTTCCTCCTCATAGAAACCTAGAATTAACCTAACCTAGGTGAAATTGTCCCCCCACCTAAATTTGTTAAAGATTTTTGGTGAAATATCTAGTAATAGTGTCAATCACTTCTCCCATTTATTTGTAAGTCGTCGAATTTATTTTTGTGTAATATTTTAACCTAAATTTTACATATAAAAGTTGAATTTTGTGTTTACTGTAGAAAGAAATAGAAAATGGAACAACCCGGACCATCAAATGCTCGATACTCTCCTCCCACAACGTCCGAAGAACACTTTGATGCATCGGAAGCCCTCGTGGTAACTACACTTTAACTTTATTTCGGATGAAAAATTGAACTTTGACACAGAGGACTGTCACTTCTCTGGCAGTCCCTCTCATGGATTTGGACTGCCAGGGATGTGGTAGTCCTATATATGTGAGGGACTGCCACATCTCTGGCAGTCCTATATATGTGAGGGACTGCCACATCTCTGGCAGTCCTTTTTAATTTCATATGCTTACATTTTGGCTTTATGTAGTTGTTTATTTTGACTTTTAACTTCTATTGTAGGAGTTGCGATCTTCCGATGTTGCGGTACTTGCTCCAATTGCAATCGATGTAGTCCATTTATTTTGGACCCCGGTCGAAGCCAGAGCTTGGACCACACCTTTCCCTGATCAAATCGACCATTGTAAGAAGTTGTTGAAGTTTGAGGAGCCAAGAGACTTACCTGCTGACCACTGTGACGTCGAAATCGACTGAGTATCAATGTGTTATATGGAGGACCACTTTTGTATACATTTTGGCATTTTGGTTATAGAGGACCACTTTTGTATACATTAAACTATGAAATATGAAGTCCAATATATGTTTCTTACTTCTATCCATGTGTTGTATGTGTTTTATGTGCTTATCTGGGTGTTATACATGTGTGTTTTGTGTGTTTGGCTGAGTATTATACATGTTTTACATGTGTGCTAAAAACCATCAGAGGACTGCACCAGACCCATGGTCCTTCACATGTGTTGGACTGTCCTGGGTGTGGCAGTCCTAGATGAAATGTTCTGTGATCTAGTCACAAAACATTTCATCTAGGACTGCCACACCCAGGGCAGTCCAACACATGTGAAGGACTGCCCTGGGTGTGACAGTCCTAGATGAATTGTTCTGTGACTTGATCACAGAACATTTCAGCTAGGACTGCCACACCCAGGACAGTCCAACACATGTGAAGGACTGGCCTGATTGTGGCAGTCCTAGATATAATGTTCTGTAATCAAATATACGATTTTTAGCAACATTGGTACGAGGGGACTCCTGACACAGACATGGATTCCGAAAGTTACCATATGGTTTTTTACTTGAGAAGATTAAAAAGGTTATCTTTCCTTCTAATGAGCATTGCTCTATGAATCGATTTGATGTTTTATTATCAGACTCGTTTATTAAAATCATGGACAATGCTTCTGTTAATGTATAGATGTGTTGTGCTCTTACTTGCTGGCTTGTCTTCTTTAATTATTGTTTACTAAGCAGTAGTATGCTCATTACTTATGCTTTCTCATCTGCTAGCCTAACAAGTATACGATTTTTAGCAACATTGGTACGAGGGGGCTCCTGACACAGACATGGATTCCGAAAGTTACCATATGGTTTTTGTGCCAAATTTTGCAATAATTTATATGGAACATGTTTAAAATTTCGCATGCTTAACATTTACATACTTTTATTCGATGCATAATCCGTTATTATATGTACACGACGCTGATATGATACAGTAAGTATACAACACATATCCAACACAAGTATTTGTTTTACATAAATATCCAACACATATCCAACACAAGTATTTGTTTTACACAAGTATCCAACACATATCCAACAGAAGTATTTCAACACAAGTATCCAACACATAACCAACACAAGTATCCAACAACATGTTCGACACCCAAAAATATCAACATCCAAAAATATCAACATCCAAAATAGCCAACATCAGACAATCAAACAACAACAAGTTTGCAAAATATTCAACATCATACAATCAGACATCAGACAATCATACTACATATCATGGCGGGCCTTCGAACGAGACTCCGCATTACGCATGAATGAGAACTCAACCTCGTCGTCATCACTGGAAGAAGGAGAAGGAGTACGAGCTCGTTGCTTTGACCGAGCTTGTGGTCCCGGTGGTGGTCTCCGTGTCCCAGACCGACCTTGGCGCGCCGGTTCGGAAATTGTAATCGGACGCTCAAGAAGACGTTCCGTGCGTTCCTTCCGCTTTGACGCGGTAGGGCATATTCTTTTTGGTACGTCCGGAGGACTGTTACCCTTATAGAATAATGGATTGTGCGACCGTACAGTTAATAAATAATGCAAACTAAAATAGAACTGTTACCCCTATCCCCCACCCCCAGACCACAACTAAAACTGAGTATAGTAGGACTGCCAGGCATGTGGCAGTCCAATTGCAAAACAAGGATTGCCACAGTCCTGGCAGTCCTCTATTGAAAGAGGATTGCCAGGACTCTGGCAGTCCTTGTTTACAGGTGGACTGCCACATGCTTGGCAGTCCTACTGTACTCAGGGCCGACAGACGAACGACTCGCTAGTTTGTCGTTTTCTAGGGTTAGGGTTTGAAGAAAAATTGTGGATTTGTCGTGTTCGAAAATGCCATTCATAAACCCTAAAGACATTCTAAACCTTAATTATCAAAAGTTTTTAGAGAATTAAAACTATTCTAGGGTTTCGAATAGAATGTAGAAAATTATAGAAGAAATTAGGGAAGAACGTACCTAGAATCCGATTTCTTCGACTTGCGTGTCATCTCGTCGAATGTAGGAGTGTTCTTGAAAAAAATTTGGTGGAGGAATTAGGATTAGAGTGGTGGAGGAGAAGAGACTAGGGTTTTGGGAGAGGGAGAGAGAGCTCTTCTTTTTTTTTCTTTTGGAGGAGAGAGAGAGGCAAATGAGGTTTGGGGAGGAAATGAGAGTTTGGGGGGTTGGGCTGCCCCCTAGCAAAATGTGGGATGCCCCTAGTAAAATCTCCACTTTTTGGGTTGCCCCTAAGTAAGGGCTGCCCCATAGTAGAAGTGGTAGTGCCCCTAAAAAAAGGCTAGTTATAAAGGCACTGCATATTTTTATCAGGGCTAGCCCATTTGTAACTTTGTATTATTTACAAGTTTTCCATTGAAAAAATTTATTAGGGCTAGCCCAATAGGTGGTATAAAAGTGACTTGTTATGTTTCTCTTTGTCTTCTTCCTCTCCATTTTTTGTCCAAACCCTAGATTGAGATTCCTCTTGTCCCCCCATTCTACAACTAAGAAAATCTTCTTGTTTTGTAATCCTAGAGTAATTATCAACGAATATTCGTAGTAGTCGGTATGTTTTCGACTACTATATTGCAAAGTTTGTTAAATACTCGGTTGATTCCTAATTTTTGAATGTTCTTTCATAATGTAGAAAATATGGAAGAAATTGGGACATCAAATGTAGCAATCAATCAGTCTGGTCCTTCCGAAGAACACAACATTCTCTCCGAAGAACCCGTGGTTGGTCTCCGACGTACTTTCATTTTTTCGTAGTCGACAATTGGACTGCAACACACTCAGGCAGTCCAAAGTACTTGATGGACTGCCCTATAGGAAGGCAGTCTACAAATTCATATACTCTTTGTCACGCCCCAGAACCAGAATACTGGAGAGCGGGGGAATGACTCAGCCAGCTACGTATTACGGGTAGATGAATACCGTATAATACGATCAATGCTGTCTACAAGACGAGGGGGTGCATACTACATGAAAGTCTCACTATGGTCATTTCACATCTATTGTCTCAATCATTCAAATAAGAAACATAAATAGAGAACATGTAAGATAAAGCAGTAAGGCGTCCCAAACGCTCTGTCAAAATGTTCTTGATATCTGGCTTTACAAAACATAGCCAGATTGATGTAGCAAAAGTATACACAATTGTTATCAGCTGCAGCCTGACTTTAGTTACAATTATGTAAAAAGTAAGTACAAGACAATCCGACTAACATGTCGGTGCCAAACGGCAAGGTATAAAGTAGATAACAAAACGAGCGGGGAAGTAAGAAACCCACTCGAGTCCTCCTGCGATCATCCCTCTAGTGTTGACCATCTTGGAGGTAGAAGTAAGCTGGATCCTCGGGGACTGGCTCTAAATCTGGCCATGCAAAACCAGAGAGGTTAGACCTCTAATAGCAAGTACCACAAGGAAGCACGACATGAGAACTAAAACCAGTAGTGAGAAAATATGATAAATAGATATCTGCTTGCTACTAGGATTCACATAACATCACGACACTTCGAACCAACCTCCTAACCAAACAAGGACAGAAGTTGGCCCGTTATGTCCTGACATTCTGATCATCTCAGTTAGGTAACAGAGTAGGTACAATACACAAACAAATCAATTTAAACGGCCATTCAACTTCTACGGCTTGCTATTGTGAGTCCCAAGTTATCCTGGAATTTATGCAATAGGGATTCCTCAGTTCTTACTATGTGCAAGCAAGGCTAGTCTATCCAGTTAATCATGTACGCCATGCATGAATTAGACGAGTCCTAGCAGGACGTCCGTCATCAATATACAATATACAATAATAATATAAGCAGATACTGTTCCCTGCCCGTGGCAGGTTTACAGTATCTGTGGGAACCAGCCGGCCCGTCGGGTACTACTCGTCCCAAGGAGGCTGCCATGTAAGAACTCGGGAATCCATTCTCTCTATGCAATCATTATTTTATTTAACTTAATAGTCCCTACGTTGAGTGAAATCCCATGCCGTGGATCATGGTCATTCAAATGAGTACTTTCGTACGGGGTACGATATGCACAACTCTACAACGATACCAGTACGGTTAGGTTGCAGGTCTTACATAGCATAATGCAACAATCAAATCTAACCACGGAGTAATCATGCCTTGACCACAAAGTACACATGCTTCTTTTGTAGAAAATAAATAAATACATAAATAAATAATTAGATTGAAGCCTGCATGTGCCTGTATGTCAATATTTGGGATCAGCCAGTCGATTACAATAGTTCATAACATGAACGTGTCTCATTCATTCATTTTAAATAAGACGACTAGCCAGTCTCTTAGTTCCAACTAGGAATGCATGATCAATTATTAGTCAAGGTCACAATCATTATCAATGGTGACAAGGCATGAAAGTCAACTAATATTCAGTGGGGTCGAGTCTACAACTCTCAGGGTTTAATTCCAGTCAATCGGGGTATCTATACTCAATTCACGACACATGGTACATCCCACGTAACAATCTATATTTAACAGAAATATTAACATATCATGATTATCTCACGTTTATGCCAAAAGGCGTAAGGATATAAAATGGACGTTAAATATCTAATAAAATATCAATATACAGGGCTATAGAAGATCCAGGGTAAGTAGGGTCAGGTCCAGTTGCGCCTAAACACTCAAGTCAGACTACGCTCAAGTCAGGCTACGCTCAGGTCAAGCTACGCTCAAGTCAGCGTATGCTCAGGTCAGGCTACGCTCAGGTCAAGCTACGCTCAAGTCAGCGTACGCTCAGATCAGGCTACGCTCAGGTCAAGCGTATGCAAGACATACGCTTCCAAAAGGCAGCGTATGAACTCCATACGACTCCTTACCATCCAAGTCAGCGTATGCAAGACATACGCTCCCAAAAGGCAGCGTATGAACTCCATACGACTCCTCACTATCCAAGTGAGCGTATGCAAGACATACGCTCCCAAAAGGCAGCGTATGGGCTCCATACGACTCCTCACTATCCAAGTGAGCGTATGCAAGACATACGCTCCCAAAAGGTAGCGTATGGGCTAAACTGCGCTGCGCTAAAGAGCGCGCACAACTCTGTGACGCAAGCTAAAAAGCTAGCGTACACTGCTCACTGTCTTCTCCAAACAGCAAGAACTCCATGGTTGCACCCCAAGGCTTCAAAAGTCCATAACTTGGTCAAAACAAGTCCAAATCCAACTTTCCAAAGGTCAAAATTGGGTAGAATAAACTTCTCTACAACATGGAACCATCAAAACTTACAAACAAAGAAGTTTGATAGATCAAAACCACCAAATTCCGAAAATAACTCATTTCTAGATCTACAAAAAAAATAAGACTTCGAAATAAAAAATGCCAAGTTCTAAACTCCCTTAGGATCGCGAGAGGAAGATAAATGAACCATAAAAACATGGGTTCTCATGTGGAGCAAGATGTACTTGCCTACGGTTTGGTAGGTGGGGAGAGTGATGAGGAAGAAGAAGAAGTAATGGTGAAGGAGAAATAATGAAGAGAGAGAAAGGGGGGTTGGCTTTAAATGAAAAGGTGGTGGTAGGTGGGGGTGTTGGGTTTATGTTGAACCAACTAAACTAAACCGAACCAAGCCGAACCCAAAGCCTAGCTAAAGCAGAGAATAAAAGCAGGAAATAAAGTGCAGAAATAAAATTGCAGAAATATTAATTAACATGAATTAAAGGAATTTAAATACAGGATAATACATGATAAATATTAACTAAATACATTCGAGTAGTACATGTATAAAAATACGTTTTCTGGGAACGGGGAGTGACATCTCTACCCTCCTTAGAAAAATTTCGTCCTCGGAATTTCAAATCCAAGCAGGATAGAAACATCGGGGCTAAACTAATCAAAGTACAAGCATTTCAATGAAGCAATCATTTTACAATGTCCATAGCAAGTAATATATATGTAAATCCATCAATCTACGATATCAAGCAATTCTACCCATAAGGTGATAAGCATGAGGAATCAGGACAATCAAGATATACAGAAAAAAATATACCTTGTGAGCCAAACAGGTGTGGATACCGTGATCGGATATCATCCTCACGTTCCCACGTTGACTCTCCCAAAGAGTGATGACCCCAAGCAACCCGGACAAGGTTAATTGTTCGGTTCTTGAGTATCTTCTCTCTTCGGTCCAAGATGGACACATGCTGCTCCTCGTAAGACAGGTTGGTACCCACAACCAGTTCTGAATGATCGAGGATATGGCTGGGGTCCGATACATACCTTCGCAATTGAGATACATGAAACACGTCATGCACCTCTCGTAGCGAAGGTGGAAGGGACAAACGGTAAGCAACATCGCCTACCCTATCAAGAATAACAAATGGGCCTACGTATCGCGGACTCAACTTCCCGTGAACGCCAAATCTAATGACCCCACGGGTAGGTAAGATCCGCAAGAACACGTGGTCCCCAACAGAAAACTCTAGCGGCCTACGATGCTGGTCTGCCCAATGACGATGCCGATCCTGCGCAACACGAAGTCGCTCTCTAATTCCCTTAATTACTTCAACCGTTTGGATAATCATTTCTGGACCTAGCATCTTCCTTTCCCCGATATCATCCCATGCTAGTGGCGATCTGCACTTCTTACCATATAGTGCCTCAAATGGCGTCATCTGGATACTGGCTTGATAACTGTTGTTGTATAAGAACTCAACTAAGTGCAGGTGGCTTTCCCAAGATCCTCCAAAATCCAGAGTGCAAGCTCGCAACATATCTTCCAAGGTCTGAATTGTCCTTTCTGATTGCCCGTCCGTCTGTGGGTGGTAAGCCGTGCTAAACCTCAACTTGGTACCCAGACTATGATGCAAGCTCTTCCAGAAATGCGATGTAAAGCGGGTATCTCGGTCTGACACAATACTGACAGGGACTCCATGCTGCCTGACTATCTGTTGCATGTACAACTCTGCCAACTTTTCTGTAGATTGTCCTACTATGAAAGGAAGAAAGTGTGCTACCTTTGTAAGCCGATCTACTATCACCCAAATAGCATCTTTACCACTTGGCGATCTCGGTAAACCGGTCACAAAGTCCATTGTGATGTGCTCCCACTTCCATTCTGGGATAGGAAGTGGTTGCAATAATCCAGCTGGCCTCTGCTGTTCTGCCTTTACTTGCTGACATATCAAGCAACGGGAAACAAACCTAGCTATCTCCCTCTTCATTCCGTTCCACCAGAAGTGTTGCTTGATATCCTGGTACATCTTGGTCCCTCCAGGATGTACAGAATACTGAGAACTGTGAGCTTCTGCCATAACCTCCTGTCTGATATCTCCACCAGGCACACATAGGCGTGATCCAAACCTAAGTGTACCATCTTCGTGGATTTGTATCTCCTTCCTGAGCCCTGACTCACATTCTGCCCTAAGCTTCTGAATCCTTGGGTCCTGTGCCTGAGCTGCCTTGATCCTATCTACCAAGTCAGATTGAACTTGTAGACTCGCCAGAACTCCTACATCGTTAGGAAGTATAACTTCTATGCCCATTTCCTGAAGGCCTTCTAAGATATGCCTCTGTGTTGTCAACATAAATGCGCCGCCCCTTCTGCTGAGAGCGTCTGCTACCACATTAGCCTTGCCCGGATGATACTGAAGCTCCACGTCGTAATCCTTGATCAGTTCCAACCATCTTCTCCGCCTCATGTTCAGTTCCTTCTGGGTAAAGATGTACTTCAGACTTTTATGGTCTGTGTACATATCCACTCGATCACCATATAAGTAATGCCTCCATAGCTTCAAAGCAAATACTACTGCCGCCAACTCCAAACATGAGTTAGGTAATTCTTCTCGTGGTCCCGAAGCTGCCTAGATGCATATGCTATCACCTTCCCGTGCTGCATGAGGACGCATCCAAGTCCTTTATCCGACGCATCACAATATACTGTAAAACCTCCGGGTCCAACTGGCAATGTAAGAATAGGCACTGATATCAACTTCTGCTTCAAATTCTCAAATGATGCCTGACATTCTGCCGACCAAACGAATGGCACATCCTTCCGTGTCAAGCGGGTCATGGGTGCTGAAAGTCTCGTAAAACCTGACACAAACCTTCGGTAATATTCTGCCAATCCCAAGAAACTTCATACATCAGCTACGGTCTTGGGTACTGGCCAACTCTCTACTGCTTCTACCTTCTTGGGATCCACTGCTACTCCAGCTCCTGATACAATGTGACCCAAAAATGAGATGTGATCCATCCAGAACTCACACTTGCTGAGCTTGGCATACGACTGGTTCTCTCTCAGTACCTGCAACACTTTCCTGAGGTAGTCTTCATGCTCCTCTTCACTAGCAGAGTACACAAGAATGTCGTCGAGAAATACTACGACAAACTGATCTAAATACGGCATAAAGATGCGGTTCATCAAATCCATGAATATTGCTGGAGCATTGGTCAAACCAAACGGCATTACTAAGAATTCATAATGCCCATACTTCGACCTGAAGCCTGTCTTGGGAATATCCTCCTTCCGAACCCTCACTTGGTGATACCCAGAACGTAGATCTATCTTGGAGAAAACTCTAGCTCTGCTCAACTGATAAAACAAGTCGTCGATCCTGGGTAGTGGGTACTTGTTCTTTACTGTTGCCGTGTTAAGCTTCCTGTAATCTATGCACAATCTGGATGATCCATCCTTCTTCCCCACAAGTACCACTGGTGCTGCCCATGGCGATACGCTAGCTTGGATGAACTTCTTCTCCTTCAATTCCTCTATATGCTGATATACCTTGGCCTGCTCCGAATCTGCCATTCTGTATACCCGATCTGATATCGGTTTAGTCCAAGGTGCCAATTCTATACTGAACTCAATATCTCTAACCGGTGATAGACCTGGAAGTTCTTCGGGAAACACGTCTAGAAATTCTTCAACTATCTTCGGAACTTGAACTTCTTCCATTGCCGTTATTACTCCCTGCTCTTGCTGAGTTGCCTCTGATCTGACTAAGGTGAATCTCTTCATGCCTGGGATATCAAAAGATACACTCCCACTACGATAATCTATTGTCGCATGACTGTCTTTCAGCCAGTCCATGCCTAAGATAACGTCGAAATTTCTAACAGAAAATTCTATCAACCGGACGGGTAAGGAATGCCCGCAAACTACAACACTACACGCTAGAATAACTCTACTAACTCCTACGAGCCCATTACCAGTGAGTATATTCAACCTCCCTGGCAATGCCTCGAACTCCATTCCTAGCCGTGTCGTAAATTGTGCAGATATAAATGAGTGGGATGCTCCCGAATCAAACAATGCTACTGCGGGATATGAGGCAACGAGAATGTTACCTGCCACGACATCTTCCGACGCTAATGCCTCTTCCAAGGACAGAGTGAATGCCTGCCCTCGACCTCCTTGCTGGTTCCCATGTTGCGGCCTAGCCTGGTGCTGCTGCTGGCCCCTGCCTTGATGATGCTGGGGTGGTCTATGCTGGTGTTGCTGCATCGGCGGTCCCTGCTGCCGAAACATCTGAGCCTACGGTATTAACGAACGCTGCGCCAATGGCCTAACTGCCACCGCTGGCCCTCGACACTGGCCTGCCCCTGGTGCTGGTAGAGCAGGAAACTGCTGCCCTGGTCCTCCTGACCTCGAATTCATAGGACATGTGGTAACCCGATGGTCTAGATTTCCACATATCAGACACAGTCCATTCAATATCCGACACACATCTCTAGTGTGCCCCATCTTCCCACAATAAGTGCAGCCCGCCGGGGGTTGCTGGTTCTTCCTCTGTTGCTGCTGCTGCCTGGGTGGTGGTGCTGGCCCTCGTATCGCCACATCGTAGATACGAATACCAGGGGATGGTGCTGTTGTTCGGGACGCTGCTCCCCCTCCTCCTTCTATCTGACTGTGGGATCTCTTCTGACATCCAGTCCTTGCCGCAAGCCTCTGAATGGTGATTTCATGCCTGCGGGTTGCCGTCAATACTTCGTCAAAAGTCTGGTAGTTGTGCCCCTCTATTAATTGCAAGAGCTCAAGATGAAACCCTTGTTGGAACCTCATCGCCCTCTGGCGCTCCGTCGCTACCATCTCTGGGGCAAACCTACTCAATCTGCAGAACTCCGCTGCATAAGCATCTACCGTCTTGCCGGCCTGCTTGAGGTTGATAAACTTCTGTTGTAGCTCAAACTGTGCCACAACTCCATAGTACTTCGTCTTGAACCTTGCAGTAAAATCGTCCCAAGCAACAGGACGTCTGATGCCTACTTCCTCTGATTCCCACCAATCACGTGCGAGATCCTGAAGTAACAACTTCACTAGATCCACACGTTCTTCTGCCGGCACCTTAGCGGCTGTCAGAATAGCCTCAATATCCTTAAGCCATGCATCTGCTGAGATGGCATCCTCCGTACCTTCGAAACGGCGGGGGTTGTACTTGCAAAACCGGGCTGACGCTCCTGAATCCGGCCTCGCCCCTCTTTCCAATGCCGTCTGCAACCCTTGGTTGAGTAGCACATTCTGCTCTTGTAACTGAGCGTGCATGCGCTGCTGGGCTAACATCTGGTGTTATTGAGTAGCCATTATTCCTCTCATGATCTCCAGAGGGGCCGGTGTGTCCACTTCCACAGGGGTAGGCGGAACTATCGGTGGTGTAGGAACCTCCGGATACTGCGATCCAACTGCTGGTTCCACTATCACTTCTTCCTGGATAGTCTCTTGAGTTAGTACCGGCCCTTGTTGCGGACCAACATGGTCAGGTTGTCTATGTTGCTGTCCATGTTGTTGCTGTCCAGCTCTGACAGGTACGGACGAGGTGCCCCCTAAGAAAAGGGACAAGAGAACAATCAAATGACCGGACATGGAAGATCAATGAAGTCAAAGGATACTGGAATGTCAAGCTGGTATTGAGAACAATGAATCGCGAGAGCAAGGGGGAACATGTGTGATTGAGACATCCTATAAATCAAAACACCCCACAAGTCTGAAATCAGACCTGCATGGGCCACCACTAAAACCTTGTCACGCTCCAGAACCAGAATACTGGAGAGCGGGGGAATGACTCAGCCAGCTACGTATTACGGGTAGATGAATACCGTATAATACGATCAATGCTGTCTACAAGACGAGGGGGTGCATACTACATGAAAGTCTCACTATGGTCATTTCACATCTATTGTCTCAATCATTCAAATAAGAAACAGAAATAGAGAACATGTAAGATAAAGCAGTAAGGCGTCCCAAACGCTCTGTCAAAATGTTCTTGATATCTGGCTTTACAAAACATAGCCAGATTGATGTAGCAAAAGTATACACAATTGTTATCAGCTGCAGCCTGACTTTAGTTACAATTATGTAAAAAGTAAGTACAAGACAATCCGACTAACATGTCGGTGCCAAACGGCAAGGTATAAAGTAGATAACAAAACGAGCGGGGAAGTAAGAAACCCACTCGAGTCCTCCTGCGATCATCCCTCTAGTGTTGACCATCTTGGAGGTAGAAGTAAGCTGGATCCTCGGGGACTGGCTCTAAATCTGGCCATGCAAAACCAGAGAGGTTAGACCTCTAATAGCAAGTACCACAAGGAAGCACGACATGAGAACTAAAACCAGTAGTGAGAAAATATGATAAATAGATATCTGCTTGCTACTAGGATTCACATAACATCACGACACTTCGAACCAACCTCCCAACCAAACAAGGACAGAAGTTGGCTCGTTATGTCCTGACATTCTGATCATCTCAGTTAGGTAACAGAGTAGGTACAGTACACAAACAAATCAATTTAAACGGCCATTCAACTTCTACGGCTTGCTATTGTAAGTCCCAAGTTATCCTGGAATTTATGCAATAGAGATTCCTCAGTTCTTACTATGTGCAAGCAAGGCTAGTCTATCCAGTTAATCATGTGCGCCATACATGAATTAGACGAGTCCTAGCAGGACGCCCGTCATCAATATACAATATACAATAATAATATAAGCAGATACTGTTCCCTGCCCGTGTGGCAGGTTTACAGTATCTATGGGAACCAGCCGGCCCGTCGGGTACTACTCGTCCCAAGGAGGCTGCCATGTAAGAACTCGGAAATCCATTCTCTCCATGCAATCATTATTTTATTTAACTTAATAGTCCCTACGTTGAGTGAAATCCCATGCCGTGGATCATGGTCATTCAAATGAGTACTTTCGTACGGGGTACGATATGCACAACTCTACAACGATACCAGTGCGGTTAGGTTGCAGGTCTTACATAGCGTAATGCAACAATCAAATCTAACCACGGAGTAATCATGCCTTGACCATAAAGTACACATGCTTCTTTTGTAGAAAATAAATAAATACATAAATAAATAATTAGATTGAAGCCTGCATGTGCCTGTATGTCAATATTTGGGATCAGCCAGTCGATTACAATAGTTCATAACATGAACGTGTCTCATTCATTCATTTTAAATAAGACGACTAGCCAGTCTCTTAGTTCCAACTAGGAATGCATGATCAATTATTAGTCAAGGTCACAATCATTATCAATGGTGACAAGGCATGAAAGTCAACTAATATTCAGTGGGGTCGAGTCTACAACTCTCAGGGTTTAATTCCAGTCAATCGGGGTATCTATACTCAATTCACGACACATGGTACATCCCACGTAACAATCTATATTTAACAGAAATATTAACATATCATGATTATCTCAAGTTTATGCCAAAAGGCGTAAGGATATAAAATGGACGTTAAATATCTAATAAAATATCAATATACAGGGCTATAGAAGATCCAGGGTAAGTAGGGTCAGGTCCAGTTGTGCCTAAACACTCAAGTCAGACTACGCTCAAGTCAGGATACGCTCAGGTCAAGCTACGCACAAGTCAGCGTACGCTCAGGTCAGGCTACGCTCAGGTCAAGCTACGCTCAAGTCAGCGTACGCTCAGATCAGGCTACGCTCAGGTCAAGCGTATGCAAGACATACGCTTCCAAAAGGCAGCTATGAACTCCATACGACTTCTTACCATCCAAGTCAGCGTATGCAAGACATACGCTCCCAAAAGGCAGCGTATGAACTCCATACGACTCCTCACTATCCAAGTGAGCGTATGCAAGACATACGCTCCCAAAAGGCAGCGTATGGGCTCCATACGACTCCTCACTATCCAAGTGAGCGTATGCAAGACATACGCTCCCAAAAGGCAGCGTATGGGCTAAACTGCGCTGCGCTAAAGAGCGCGCGCAACTCTGTGACGCAAGCTAAAAAGCTAGCGTACACTGCTCACTGTCTTCTCCAAACAGCAAGAACTCCATGGTTGCACCCCAAGGCTTCAAAAGTCCATAACTTGGTCAAAACAAGTCCAAATCCAACTTTCCAAAGGTCAAAATTGGGTAGAATAAACTTCTCTACAATATGGAACCATCAAAACTTGCAAACAAAGAAGTTTGATAGATCAAAATTACCAAATTCCAAAAATAACTCATTTCTAGATCTACAAAAAAATTAAGACTTCGAAATGAAAAACGCCAAGTTCTAAACTCCCTTAGGATCGCGAGAGGAAGATAAATGAACCATAAAAACATGGGTTCTCATGTGGAGCAAGATGTACTTGCCTACGATTTGGTAGGTGGGGAGAGTGATGAGGAAGAAGAAGAAGTAATGGTGAAGGAGAAATAATGAAGAGAGAGAAAGGGGGGATTGGCTTTAAATGAAAAGGTGGTGGTAGGTGGGAGTGTTGGGTTTATGTTGAACCAACTAAACTAAACCGAACCAAGCCGAACCCAAAGCCTAGCTAAAGCAGAGAATAAAAGCAGGAAATAAAGTACAGAAATAAAATTGCAGAAATATTAATTAACATAAATTAAAGGAATTTAAATACAGGATAATATATGATAAATATTAAATAAATACATTCGAGTAGTACATGTATAAAAATATATTTTCTGGGAACGGGGAGTGACACTCTTCAACTGGACTGCCACATCGCATGGCAGTCCACAAAGTACTTAGGACTGCCAGAAAGTATGGCAGTCGAGTTAAATACGTATGAACTTAAGGACTGCCTCACTTTCAGGCAGTCCTAGATACTTTAAGGACTGCCCAGAAATGTGGCAGTCCTAAAGTTGATAGTCATTTCAACTGGACTGCCACACATTTTGGCAGTCCATGAAGTACTCAGGACTGCCAGATGTTGTGGCAGTCTAGTTTAACAGTTTGAATTGGATATTGTATTTGGTTTTGTCATTGATTTATGTATTTAAAAAATTATAAATTTATTGTAGGGCACCCCATCTCCTAAGTGCACAGATTTGAGCAATAAATTCTTGACAGATATTGTCTTTGAAACTTACGTCGAAGCATTAGAATGGTGCAGAGAAGTTGGAAGGCAAACCAACACAACCCTTGTAACTTCAAGGTCGCTACGGTGTCGGCCGAAGCGTCAAACTGCAGAGATTGGCTGTGAAAGAGGTGGGACGTTTATGGTGCATCGTAAAAAAGTGAACTTATTCCAATAATATCTGGGAAGAAAGAGTCAGGCTCAAGGAAATGTGGTTGTCCATTCAAGTTAGTGTTGGGGTGCAAGACTGGCGAGAAGTGGACAGTTGTGGTACGTAATGGGATCCACAATCATACTATTCCGGAGACGCTAACTGGTCATGCCTACGCCGGAAGATTGAAAGATGATGAGAAAAAATTAGTTACAGAATTGTCAGCTTTCGGAGTTGCTCCAAAGAAATTTATTCTGCGCTGCTTCAGAAGAATGATAGGAACAAGTCCACTATGAGGACAATTTACAATGCACTAGCGAGGTCTAGAACGAGTACTCTAAAAGGAAGAATGACGATGCAACAAGTGATAAAATTGCTCGCCGAAAATCATTATGTGGAATACCATATAAGACTTTCGGTGAGCAATGAAGTCGTTTCTCTGTTTTGGTCCCATCCGGATTGTACACAGTTGGCACGGTCCTTCGCCGATGTTTTGGTTCTTGATTGCACGTACAAGACTAATAAATTCAAGATGCCTCTTCTTCACATTGTTGGGTTCACTTCAACCCGAAGGACATTTTCAGTTGCCTTTTGTTTTTTGAAGAACGAAACATTAGAGGACTATACATGGGCTTTGGAAAAGCTAAAGATACTTTACAGTGGACATAAAGAACCGTCTGTTTTTGTGACCGATCGGGAATATGCATTGATGAATGCTATTGATACCGTATTTCCTCATGCTCGTAGATTATTATGTACTTGGCATATAAACAGAAATATTCAAGCACAATGCAAACTAAAGTTCGAGAAAGTAGACGGCAAACTCGACATGGACCACTTCCAAGATTTCTACAACGGTTGGACTCTTGTGTGGCGAGCAAGTACTGAGGAAATATTTGACGCAGCATGGTACATGTTCAAAGAGCAATGGGAGTAGAGAAACCCGACGTGTATATCTTATATCAAAGACACCTGGCTTGATGAACATAAAGAAAATTTTGTCTTGGCATGAACGAATATGGTGAAACACTATGGCACGACCACTACCAACCGTGTCGAAGGCTCACATTTAAGACTAAAAAGATATCTGCGCTCATCGGCCGGTGGTTTCGTCTCCGTTTGGCGCTCAATGAATCTAATGACCAATTCGGTCGTGAACGAGATAAAGACTTCATTTGAGATGAGCCTGAATATTGTAAAGCACCAACATAAGAAAGAACATCTCTTGTCTGATTTAATCCACGTGGCGTCCCACGACGTATTGACATTACTACTTGATGAGATTGGTCGTGCGAATTCTGTCGATTTAGATATCGAAGTATGTGGTTGTACACATCGACCTTCTCTCGGGCTCCCTTGTGCACACGAGATCAATGAATATCGACGTCAATGTAGACCTATTCCAGTAGTGGTCGTTGATCAGCGTTGGAGACAGCTGTCGATCATGCCTACGGTAGACAGTCCAGATAATTTCTTTTCCATGCCACAGTTGAAACTTCTTCATGCCAGATGGTGTGCATCACTAGGACCTGAGAGGAAGTCCATTGAGCTTGCAATCCAAGAACTTGCCAACCCGGCAAGTAGTCGTCTACAGGAGCCATCTGCTATCATTGCTCCGAAAGGTAGACCGCCAAAAAGACTTACAAGAACACAAAAGAAGAAGCTCGAGTCTACTAAGCGAGAAGCCTTTCTCTTTGAGCACGTTGAAAGAAGCGTGCAAATGCTAGCCTTTCCAAAGAGGAAGAACAAGCTCCATACTCGTAGAAAGAAACAGAATACGAGTGCTGCAAACACACTCGATGCGTACATTGGTGCTTTTGTGTCCGGCATGCGGGAATATATTTGGTCTATTGATGATGTGCCCAAAGACGAACATTGTGGATATCATGTGCTTGCACGGCATCTAGGCTACCCCGCTAAAGACGGATGGAGACAAGTTAGAGCTGAGCTATATTTTGAGCTGGAGTCTCGTCTTTCATTCTACAGCAAAATACTTGGGCAAGAAGATGTTGGCGAACTGTTGACAAGTATTCCATGCGACACCCAGACTACTAGACCAGAACATTACCTGGACATACCTTCTATTGCATATCTATTCGCTAACAAGTAAAAGATCCCAATTATCGTTCTTTCCAAGCACAACAACAACACGTTTTTTCCAATGTGTGCTCCTCCGAAGGACTACAGTATATCCAATCTAAATACAATTGGACTCGTCGGAGATCACTTTGTTATCCCGCAGTTGATTGGGCACTCTCCTATTCCCCCCCTGCGTCACTTTGGTGGAAGCATGCACCGGAAGAATCCCTCGCTTGGGTAACACCCTACGAAGATGTAATAAATGTTTACAAGACAATCACGAACTACGTGGAACCTATACCAAGGCCGGAGGGACACTATGATGTATTAATTGACTGATGTATAGTTGACAAAGCGTAACATTTTGCATAGACTCATGTATAGTTGACAAAGCGTAACATTTTGCATAGACAGCTGTATAGTTGATATTTTGTATCTTACTGAGTATTTATGAGTATTTTGTATCTTACTGATTAGCAGCGTTGCATTTTTTATCTTACTGACAAAGCGTAGCATTTTGTATCTTACTAAGTATCTATGAGTATAGTTGACATACCTGCTGTTTGTATGTGGACTGCCCAGTTCCTGGGCAGTCCATGCTCACAGCAAGTTCTGTGATGGACTGCCCAGTTTCCTGGCAGTCCATATATGTATGTGGACTGCCAGAAAACTGGGCAGTCCATCACAGAACTTGCTGTGAGCATGGACTGCCCAGGAACTGGGCAGTACACATACAAACAGCAAGTTCTAATATGGATTGTCCAGTTTCCTGGCAGTCCACATACATATGTGGACTGCCAGGAAACTGGACAGTCCATCACAGAACTTGCTGTGAGCATTGACTGCCCAGGAACTGGGCAGTCCACATACAAACATCAAGTTCTAATATGGACTGCCCAGTTTCCTGGCAGTCTACATACATATGTGGACTGCCAGGAAACTGGGCAGTCCATCACAGAACTTGCTGTGAGCATAGACTGCCCAGGAACTGGACAGTCCAGATACAAACAGCAAGTTCTAATATGGACTGCCCAGTTTCTTGGCAATCCACATACATATGTGGACTGCCAGGAAACTGGACAGTCCATCACAGAACTTGCTGTGAGCATGGACTGCCCAGTTTCCTGGCAGTCCACATACAAACAGGACTTGCTGTGAGCAAGGACTGGACAGACCAATATGTAAACCAATTTAATACTAATTCACATCAAGATAACATTCATATAATACGCAAACTTGCAATCAATATAAACTAATTCACAACAAGATACTCAAAACGACATTCATATAATATGCAAACCAATTTAAAACTGTTGACACAGAGATTGTTCAACCAATTAGAAAAGTTTTACAAGTCACTTCCTCGGTCGTTCACCCAACTACCAAATACATTCAACCATATACAAACTACATAGTCATTCAGGATCATGACGCATCTTCGTGCGTCGCTCATTGATAAATGGGTAATCAGCTGCGATGTTCTGCATCTGGGTACCAACATCTTTGTAATTCTTCCCCTTGCACTGGATTAGACTTTTCCCTAATTTCTTCACTTTCGAAGCCTGCATGAATACATATCATAATTTTAGGAACCAACAATTTACCACAACATGGGTTAATTAAACAAACTATACTAACCATCTTCTGTAATGCATCATATAGTGCTGACTTGGAAGGTAAGGGTGCTGCTACCGGCACTTTCACACTTCTCTTATCAGGATTCAACATCATACCATGTCCGACATTCCCATAGTATTCCATATAGTCCTTACTACAATCCCACATCTCCACCGCCGGAGTTCGTATGGTTTCACCGACAAGATGTTGTTGCCACTCAGTGAAAAAATCCACAGCCCAAGGGTAGTCTGGCGGGACATAGGTCGACGATTTCTTCCCTTTTACAGCGGTTCTCAATTTCAACGTGCTCGGGATAGTCTGTACGTAACCAAACTGACGAAGCACTCTATCTGGGATGTGAGGCTCTTCAATTTTATGACAAAACATCGGACCTCTAAATAGTGCAACTGGTTGCACAGAACGAGTGTCACGCCCCGATTCCGTAGAATCGATAGTCGTCCCCCGGGCGTGATGCCGTGCGAACCTAAGTTGCGATCGCACAAGGCATAGTCATAAGGTTATCCGAAATACAACATCAAATTAGAGTACGCAGAGAAATTGATTGGCACATTTGAAATAGAAGTAAACTTTTTCATTGATAATAAAACTTCATTTACATTGACTTCATTACATTCATTGCCGCGCGGGCTACAATATGACTCGACTTACAAAATGAACGCCGATGAGATAGTCGTTCCATACATTACACCCCTTTATACAAGCAAAAACTATTACACATTTCTACCTGCGATCGAGGAAAGCCGAGTAGCCATTGGTCTTCTTTTGTACTGAATGCGGAGTCTTCAAAAGGAATTTCGAAACAAGCCTTTACACGGACGAGGCTTCAAAAGTGTCCATGTCGCCTTGAGATTTTAGGTGGCACGCCCTTCGTGGTTCGGGGTACCTGCGTGGAGAGCGAGGATCAGTACATTACACTTTGTACTGGTGTGTGGCAAGTTAAGTTCCAAGCTCTCATTTGGTTGAATGAGTTTATATGACTTAGTTCATGAATGTTTCTAACCATCCTAATAAATTTCAAGCGAGCAATGACAAGCATAATGTAATTTACGTCGGAACTTACCCCCGGTGGACCGCGCCGCGCCTTATGAGACTTACCATGTTCTTCCCTGTCAATTTTTATCATTTTTCATACCAAGTGAAATATTACGTGTGATTGGTCACTGACACCACAAGCCATCCTGGACTTATAGCTTTGTTAGTCGGGGCCCTTTCAACGCAAGTAGCGAGCCCCGCTGAAAGTCCCCGCCTAACCCGTGCTATCATCCAGCACAGCTATACCGTGTTTCCTACTAGGCCGAGTCGGTCCCGTGGCCTCGGGTTGTCGCTCGAGGAAACTTTCTTCTTGTCGACAAGTTGTCCAATGACCGAGTTAAGACATTATTCAGTTATTAAGGTATAGCCTTCGTTCTCTTTGAAACTTAATCATTTTACCGTGCTCGTGCCCTTGCATTCATACTTTCTTCCGCAACAACACTATCGATTTACTTAAGAAGGGGTCGAGAAGAGAAGGGTCAGCCACTCACCTTGAGTTTACTTCGGCGAGAGAACTTGTTGGTCGCGCTAGACGTCGCCTACGCGATTACCTGAAATCGCACAAGCAACCGATTAGAACACTGCATTATTCAAAGAGTTTGATAGGAAATGCGAGTTTGAAATGAAAGCCATGAAAACCATCAAAAACATTCACGAAAACGCATTCAGAAAACAAAGCCAAAACCAACGCAAGCGGCGTGAAAAGCAGAGCAACGGGAGGTCTCTTTCGACTCATCCGCAGAGTCAATCCTCGAGGCGCAATCCCGCTGAATATGGGACTTGGTTCCGAAGAAGATATTCCATAACGGGGAATGGATCTTAATTCAACCGTTCCCGTTCGATCGACTCGGTCGATCCCGACCTATCGGTCCCGACCGAATCGATAGCGACAGTGTTCCTTTCTCGCGCACCCCGTGGACAATGTACGGGGCACGATGTAGGGACGGGGCACTACAACGAGTGCTATTTCACAGATCCTGATATGGATGCCAAATAATCTACAACATGCATCCATTACTTAAGGAGTTACTAATTAATGTGGAATACTAGAGTGGTAAGTAAATGCTAGTTCAAGTTACTATTGTTCACCTCCTTTGCCCTCAGATCTTCTAGAGCAACACGTAGGGTAGCCAACGTATGTGGATGTCTGGTATCTATCTTAGCCGGCCTCCACCTACACATCCTGGGCATCTGCTCATCATAATTTCGATTAAGAGTAGCCCTATTAAGCGTCGGAAAATGCTCATATATCCACGCCTGAAAATGTAAAATATAACAATGTTATCGTTATCGACATAATTTTATACAATTCTATAGACATAGTATGCTAGGGTTTGCTTACATGGAGCAGTGTTTGACAACCAGCTATTGTCTTCGACTCGACTCGAGATGCAGCACCAAGTACGCGGTAGAGGTGTGCTAGTATACCACTTCCGAATGATATTTCATCCACAGCATTCAAGTCCCTAAAATTGTTTAGATATTTTGCATGTATCGCTGTCCCGGACTTGTCTGTAATGCCGACGGCTCCTAGGATGAACTGCATGTATCCACTGGCCACGAAGTCGTCATTAGCATTGTTGTCGTCGGCGTCATCATTGAAAGTATTCCTCAAAAAACTTAAAGGAACTCCATAAGACTTCTTAAATTCCGGGATTGTGACAAAAGTCTTGGACTCGACACCGAGACAATTGGCAACCAAATCCACCATCTCATCATACAGGTCGAAGTCGCCCTTGGAATAGTCCATCGACATTTGACGACCATCAACTCTAAGCCCTAAAATGTGGTGGACATCATCAAGGGTGATTGTCAACTCTCCGTCTGCGAGATGGAAGCTGTTAGTTTCTGGATGCCAGCGCTCCACAAATGCAGAAATCATTGCGTGGTCCAATATCCGATACGAGTATTTTGCCAAATACTGCAATTCGGTGGGGGGTGATTTTTTCCTTCACACTCCCTTTCAACTCATCAAATCCCTACGTACTACACATCTTCGCATGGTTTATTACCCTCAAAAGGCGCGAGCTTTTCTGTAAATAAAAAAACAAAGATCCAATATTAAATATATCTATTATTTCGAATAGTTAATCTATATACAAGGTAAGTGTCACGCCCCGCTCCCGTAGGAGCGATCGTCCTCGCTAAGGCGTGATGCCGCACGGGCCTAGGTTGCGCCCGTGCAAGGCCAAGTCCAGAAACGGCCGATTTGAGCTAGGCCACAGAGTCACACAGAGTGTCCCCATTTGCAGCGGAAAGTAAACGAATACAAGTTGAAACGAATTCAAACTCTTTATTAATATTCAAGAAGTTTACAAGCGGCGCTAGGCCGAGTTTACAAGTCTCTCAAGCACTCTCTCTCTGAAATATAAAAGGCGTGCCAAGTGGCTTACAAGATGGAATGATTCATGGCGATGTTCCGATACATTATGTCCTGTATATGGTGCTTCAGTTCCATGCAACGCTCCAAGGCTCCAGAGATAGCTCCGCGTCTTAGCACGTTCGAGGGAAGCTCCGCACCCGATGATGTCTCCTGCATCCTGCAAGTAGACTGTGGGGTTATCAGTACATTGTTATGCACTGGTGGGGAGGCTAGCTCGCCCACAATGCTATCATTACCAAACACGTTCTATTTACTTTCGTGCACCGTCTATCATTCATTGTCTTTCTAATCTTGCCTTAGGATCAGTTTTATGGCATATTCCAAACCTATCTCGTGTTGCCGAATTCGAGTGTCATATGAAAATATATACACGACTTACCCATACTTACCGTCCGGCCTTTCCTGTCCAAGGTAAACCAAGTTAGTCAACAATTCATGAGGAATAACTTAACGTGTCTCATGTAAACTTTCAATATCAAGGGCGTGTCCCTGCCTCGGGTCCTAGCACGTCGTAGGCACGTTCTCTAACTCAGAATACATGAACTACTCTTTACTTACTTGGTGTGTTACGTTTCAAGCATGTTCAGGAGATTACATTTCGGGTATGTTCGGGAGTGTTATAGTTCGAGCATGTTCAGGAGACACTTCATTTAGTTAACTTAGACTAGTTGTTTCAATACAAGAACTTGTACGTGGATTGCCACCAGCATAGTCTACTTAATCTACATGCATGGGTTGCTGGCTTTACAAGCCATTTTGGATATATCACGTGGGCATTCTCACCTATCGAAGCGTGATGGCTGATACACCTTGATAGTCTCTTGAAATGCCTGGCATTACGTCTCTTTGAGTGGCAGAGCCCCCACTCAAAGTAGCCCGTAAGCCCCATGTCTGATTCCGCCTAGGCCGGCCACGGTATTCCCCTCCATCGCTCGTGCCGCAAAATCCTTCCTCATGACGGCCACGGTATTCCCCCCATCGCCCGTGCCGTTTGTCCACGACCATTTCGTATTTTACTTGTCATTTAACATAACGGCTGTCTTGAGCCATAATACGTTATCGACCAGGTTGGTGTCCGTACAGCGCGGGTAGCGAGCCCCGTTGCACGTGCCCGTCATACCTGTCGCTAACGTCTTTCATGTCTTATCTTGTATTCACTCTTTCATTTCTTTCTTTCACTTGTTCGTTCATTCATTCATTTTCACGTATTTCATTCATTCATTCATGGATTCATTCATTCACTTATTCATTCATTCATTTATACATTTTGCAACTCCCTGTACGGGAGTCGCCTTGGCGACCCATCGGTCCCTTAGCCTTTCAATGTTGCTATACTCTACTCGGAACGACTATGTCGATAGTCTTTCCGTTTCATTGTTGTAGCTCATTCATTGTTTCATTGTTGAACACGTAAGGGACTTGAACGTTAGCTTGTGCCTTAGCACGAGCGTAGAGCGCGGTACGAGAGTTTCTATATTTGCCGAGTTCTTTTCCATGTTCCAAACAAGCATACAAGATGGGATTATTCCCTTAGCTAGGTGCGTTGAGTAATTTATTAGCATGCACAGTATTTTCGCCTAGCGATTCTCGTGATAGTGTCCGCATTGTTAAGTGTCTAGGCTAAGCAAAGATGGGTTCATCGGAGCCACCCACCTTAGCGATGTCCGCATCGGCCGAGCGATACTCCGAGCGCGCCTTTGATAGTCTAAGTTTAGATTCATCTTGACGGGCCAATGTAAGCCTTGCATCGATTCTTCATTAGGTCGATGACAACTTTTCGGGTCGACGGCTCGTTTGAGTCGTTGCACTTGTCGTTTAAATCGGCGTTCCGCTAGGACGGAGCGGGTCGTTACATAATACACCACTCAAAATAAGTCTCGTCCTCGAGACTTCTTGAGTGCAGGTCATCCTACCATTCCTTAACTCGTGTCATCGTATTTCTTAGACAATTCTATCGAACGGCTCTATCGTTCGATGGCATCAAACCACGCTCGGTTATCCTTCCAAGTTTTATGTCGCATGTTTGGTGAGTTTTATTTAATGACTGTCCATTCATTTTAGACTTGATGGTATTTATTCAATCGTCGTGTTTCTTCGACTTGGTTGCTATTTCGTCGTGTTATGGAACTGAAATGGTCGTATGAGGCACGTTGTAGTTCATCAAATACAAGGGTCGTAGGCTGAGACAAAGTCACTTTCGTTTATCTCGGTCATCGAGATGACCCGATTCGCTTCTCAAGCGTTCGTGTCCACGAAATCAGTATGGTTTCTTCCTAGCGGGGTCAACCAAGTCTAAGTGATTTCCGTCCGATTCAAGACCAAGTGTTGTACAATTATCGAGTATATCTTCCTATCAATGGTTCAATTCGTTATACCAAATTTTTACTTGCACGATATTGATTCCATACCATTCACTTGTTTTGGGCTAATCTCGTCGTCGTTCACGCACACTTTTCCTACATGTTTCTTTGATTCCGAGCCACGCTCGTACTAGTATCATTCCTTTCTTTTAACACGATCTCAATCCCCGATAATTTCCATTCCTCAAGTCTCGTTTGGAATTCGACGTGTCACATGGTTGGATCGTGCACGCATTCCAGGCGTCCCCAAAATACATGCATTCACCAAACCGCGTGATATAGAATTCATCATTCTCACTCGAGTCGCATCGTGCACATACTCCGGTGTCTCTAAAATATATGCATGTCAGCCGAGTCTCGTGAGCAGGGTTTCCTATATTTGTGATTCATGCTATCCATCCATGCCAATCCTCAAGATCAATCTTTCGATTGCTAACACTTGAAACAGGGGCGTCTCGCCTAACCGCTAGGCCATTTCTCAAGGCTAAGTCACTGTCAGGATTGGAATCATAGTTCCCCAACAATAATGCCAACACTGACCCCAATCCTCAGGTCAAACCAAAGTCGGTAGTATGGGATCTTCTACCCAAGCTCGCGTCACTCAGATTTCTAAACATCGAGCACGATCACCTAATTCGCATCAAGACATCGTTGCACATATTCGATTCCATTCAATTCACCAATTCATGTATTCGATCACGAGGTCGTCTAGCTTTTGACAATACGTTGTGCCCCAATCTCACGCGAGTCTGATTATCCACGGTGGTTCATGAATCACCATGCAACGCTCCCGTGGAATAATCATTCTCATCGGGGCGTAACTCTTGCTTGTGTCTAGACTAATTCATTCTCGATACGCGAATTGGACCTACACAATCCTCGAGCTCAATCATCAAGCACACCAAGTCATTCTCAAGTTTACCTTCACGTCACCACAAGTCGAAGCACACAAATTGCCATGCCATGCTAGTTCAATCACCCCTGCTGTATGAATCACCATACCAGCGCTCACGTGGAGTGGTCGCCCTAATCGGCGTGACGCATGTGCGAGGCTGGAGTTGCGCTCGCATAAGACAAGCATATCGACGTTGGGGTTATCGTTGAAGTAAATCCAAGCATTTCATTTTCCTCCAAGCTAAGATCTCTATTTGATAGTCCATTCGTCATTTCGTTCAACTAGAAAATCTTCGAGTCATGTCTATATTTTTTTCGACACGTTTCAACATCCCGAGTATAGCATCCGTCAGAACAATGACATTTGCACGATCGTCATTCGTCGAGTCAGAGAACCCCCGAGTTATCGCATATCGATCTTTGATATGCCTCAATACCATCGACGATATACGTAACCTGACGATCTTCCTTTGCAACCAATTTCGAGTCGTGCGACTGATGCTATTGTCCGAACTGGATGTACCACCATTCCTCGATATTCAAGATCAAGTTCAGTCGCTCTTCCTCAAGCTCATTTCAAGATCGTTGTTCGGAACTCAAGACACATTTTATTTGAATCAATCTGAAATCGTACGTATGATCCTATAAGTTTCCTCGATCAAGACCATTCATTTTCATTCATCGTTTCGAATCATTTTCTAACATGCGTTGCCCATTGACAAGTTGTCCGAACGACATCTCGTTCGGGACATTCGAAGTCACGACCAACTAAGCGTGACGCGTTCTAAGGCTTTGCGCGATACCATCGCTCGCCGACATACTCGTTCTATCCGTAAATCCCTTAGTCTTGCTCGAACAATTTCTATAATGTCCATACACCACTTAGGGTTCGAGCCACTCAACTAATCGTCGACACCCATTCTTATTCTTCTCCGGACCTATCACATACACCACTCGGGTTCAAGTCATTCTATCAATCCTCAAAAGATCATTCGATTCCCAATCGACATGTTCAATCGTGCGTTTGCCCGTTCCTCACAGTCTAAATCAATCTTCCGTGCACGCCTAAGCGTGAACTCGATAGCGGTCCTATCGATATACACTCTAAGTGTAGCTTCGTTCCCGACTGAGCGATACTTGATATCGCTCGCAACTCGACTGCACCAAACGTCGAGGTACGCGACACGCGGACTAAGTTGTGCCGCATAACCATCCCGTACGGACTATACTTCGAGTTTGAATGCTCACTTGTTAAGGTCAATTTCGGACTAGTTAGGCACGCACGTGACACGTTAACTTTGCATGTGTTCTCTATCGAGTCAAGTTTAACATCGTTCGGCACAAAGGCCTTCGCCAATCGATCCCATTCAACCGAGTACTTGTACGAGCTTTTGAAAATATTAGACTTATTGTATGGAACATCCCAAGGCACAATGAGAGAGAGCGTACACTTCTTTTTTCAACGACGAGCTTTCAAAACTGAGAAATCGACGTGAAGTCCAAGGACGTAAAGCCGTGCTCTGATACCAATCTGTCACACCCCGCTCCTGTAGGAGCGATCGTCCTCGCTAAGGCGTGATGCCGCACGGGCCTAGGTTGCGCCCGTGCAAGGCCAAGTCCAGAAACGGCCGATTTGAGCTAGGCCACAGAGTCGCACAGAGTGTCCCCATTTACAGCGGAAAGTAAACGAACACAAGTTGAAGCGAATTCAAACTCTTTATTGATATTCAAGAAGTTTACAAGCGGCGCTAGGCCGAGTTTACAAGTCTCTCAAGCACTCTCTCTTTGAAACATAAAAGACGTGCCAAGTGGCTTACAAGATGGAATGATTCATGGCGATGTTCCGATACATTATGTCCTGTATATGGTGCTTCAGTTCCATGCAACGCTCCAAGTCTCCAGAGATAGCTCCGCGCCTTAGCACGTTCGAGGGAAGCTCCGCACCCGATGATGTCTCCTGCATCCTGCAAGTAGACTGTGGGGTTATCAGTACATTGTTATGCACTGGTGGAGAGGCTAGCTCGCCCACAATGCTATCATTACCAAACACGTTCTATTTACTTTCGTGCACCGTCTATCATTCATTGTCTTTCTAATCTTGCCTTAGGATCAGTTTCATGGCATATTCCAAACCTATCTCGTGTTGCCAAATTCGAGTGTCGCATGAAAATACATACACGACTTACCCATACTTACCGTCCGGCCTTCCCTGTCCAATATAAACCAAGTTAGTCAACAATTCACGAGGAATAACTTAATGTGTCTCATGTAAACTTTCAATATCAAGGGCGTGTCCCTGCCTCGGGTCTTAGCACGTCGTAGGCACGTTCTCTAACTCAGAATACATGAACTACTCTTTATTTACTTGGTGTGTTACGTTTCAAGCATGTTCAGGAGATTACATTTCGGGTATGTTCGGGAGTGTTATAGTTCGAGCATGTTCAGGAGACACTTCATTTAGTTAACTTAGACTAGTTGTTTCAATACAAGAACTTGCACGTGGATTGCCACCAGCATAGTCCACTTAATCTACATGCATGGGTCGCTGGCTTTACAAGCCATTTTGGACATATCACGTGGGCATTCTCACCTATCGAAGCATGATGACTGGTACACCTTGATAGTCTCTTGAAATGCCTGGCATTACGTCTCTTTGAGTGGCCGAGTCCCCACTCAAAGCAGCCCGTAAGCTCCATGTCTGATTCCGCCTAGGCCGGCCACGGTATTCTCCCCATCGTCCGTGCCGCAGAATCCTTCCTCATGACGACCACGGTATTCCCCCCAATCGCCCGTGCCGTTTGTCTACGACCATTTCGTATTTTACTTATCATTTAACATAACGGCTGTCTTGAGCCATAATGCATTATCGACCAGGTTGGCGTCCGTGCAGCGCGGGTAGCGAGCCCCGTTGCACGTGCCTGTCATACCTGTCGCTAACGTCTTTCATGTCTTATCTTGTATTCACTCTTTCATTTCTTTCTTTCACTTGTTCGTTCATTCATTCATTTTTACGTATTTCATTCATTCATTCGTGGAATCATTCATTCACTTATTCATTCATTCATTCATTTATACATTTTGCAACTCCCTGTGCGGGAGTCGCCTCGACGACCCATCGGTCCCGTAGCCTTTCAATGTTGCTATACTCTACTCGGAACGACTATGTCGATAGTCTTTTCGTTTCATTGTTGTAGCCCATTCATTGTTTCATTATTGAACACGTAAGGGACTTGAACGTTAGCTTGTGCCTTAGCACGAGCGTAGAGCGCGGTACGAGAGTTTCTATATTTGCCGAGTTCTTTTTCATGTTCTAAACAAGCATACAAGATGGGATTATTCCCTTAGCTAGGTGCGTTGAGTCATTTATTAGCATGTACAGTATTATCGCCTAGCGATTCTCGTGATAGTGTCCGCATTGTTAAGTGTCTAGGCTAAGCAAAGACGGGTTCATCGGAGCCACCCACCTTAGCGATGTTCGCATCGGCCGAGCGATACTCCGAGCGCGCCTTTGATAGTCTAAGTTTGGATTCATCTTGACGGGCCAATGTAAGCCTTGCATCGATTCTTCATTAGGTCGATGCCACTCTTCGAGTCGACGGCTCGTTTGAGTCGTTGTACTTGCCGTTTGAATCGACGTTCCGCTAGGACGGAGCGGGTCGTTACAGTAAGTAACTAACCGGATCCTTCCATATTTCATAAGAAATGTGGTTCTCGATTGACTTCAAAATAGAGCAACCAATTGGGCCCGCATCTTCCTCTTCCTCTTCCTCGGCTACTTGAGAAGGACCCGATCCAGCGTCATCTCTTATTCGGGCAATGGGTACATCATCATCATCGGAGGAATTGTAACACCCATATTCTGAAT
This sequence comes from Iris pallida, assembly GCA_029216955.1. Classification (NCBI taxonomy): domain Eukaryota; kingdom Viridiplantae; phylum Streptophyta; class Magnoliopsida; order Asparagales; family Iridaceae; genus Iris; species Iris pallida. The sequence goes on from JANAVB010034019.1 coordinate 4,143,270, forward strand.
ACGTATTTTGTCAAGCTTGCATGTATTTCAGACCTGTGTTTATTTTCTCGGATTTTGGCATGTACTTGTAATTGGCTTGACTTGCAGATTTTGGTTCTCGTAATTGGGTTTTACCTGGCTTGGTTTATTTTGTGGAGGAGAATTGGTTTGGTTTGGTTTAATATGCATTGGAACACTTTAACCTACACTCCACCCTCAACACAACACAACCCACCCTCATTAAAACCCCACCTACTTTTCTCTATCCTCCATAATTCTCTCATTTATTCTCCATCTTCTTCTTCTTCCTTCCTCTACACAACTCACCAACACCATAGGCAAGTGCACCTTGCCACCACATGAGAACCCTATTTTATTTGTCCATTAGCTAGATTAGGCCATGGAGATGAACATTAGAACTTGACATTTTATGATTTGGAGTCTCCTTTGTTCTAGATCTAGGTTTTAACTATTTTCGGATTTACATGGTTTTGATCTATTTTAGTTGGGTTTTTGTGGGTTTTGATGCTTCCATGTGGAAGAGAACTCAATTTTACTCAAGTTAGAACTTTGAAAATCTAGATTTGGCTTTGATTTGACAAAGACATGAAGAATTGAAGTTTTGGAGTTCTTGGAGTTCTTCTCGGGTTGGAGGAGCAGACCTCTCGGCCTGCGCTCTTTAGCGCAAGGCCGATTGCGCAGCTCACCCTTTGGTGAACTGCGCATCCCCTCGGCCAGCGCATTGCGCTGAGCTGAACTGCGCTGGTGCTTCTTAGCCCAGCGTTCCCTTTCCCTTGCGTGCTTGACCCATGCGCAGTCCGCTCCTGCGCAGTCCGCTCCTGCGCAGTCCGTCCCTGCGCAACTTGGACCCTGCGCCATCCCTCTCTATGCAATCTGACTCCTACGCCAACCAACCCAGCGCAAGCCGACTTCTGCGCAGCTCACTCCTGCGCAGTTGGCCCCTGCGCAGCTGACACCCTGCGCAACCCGACCCCAGGGACCCTTGTGCAATCTGTCCAATCATGGAGATTTGGTTTTATTTTTCCTTAAGCTTGGCTCTTCTATAGTCCTGTATATTGATATTTTACGCTCATTTTATATCCTTACGTCTTTTGTCATGAACTTGATTTTACTTAATATGTTTGGAATGACTATTCTACATGGTATGGTATGACAAGGAACTAGCATAACACGACAGCGACCCGTAGTGGTGCACTCCTGACATGACCAACCTGACATGATAGTGGCCCGTCGTGGCGCACTCCTAACAAGTACCCTGACATAATTTATCTTGATAACTTGATAGTGGCCCGTGGCGGCGCACTCCTGACTTGACTTGACTTGTAACTCGTAACTTGTAACTTGACTCGTATAATCAACTTGACACCGTGGGTGTTCCTGCTTGCTTGCTTGTGCAATCCACTTGTCTTATCTTGTATCATGTCTAGGACGTGACTCTCTGGTTCCCACGGTCAGGGATTCATACTGAACATGGATTAGGCTAATGATTAGATCTAACAATAGTTCATGGAGAATTTCCAGTCACAGGCAATCTCGTTATCTGGGCGCTCTTAATTGGACTTGTAGCTTGCCGACGAGTAGAGCACATTTCCAGCGCACTGTCATGTGTTGCACCCTCTAAGTCACCTAAGGGTATATCGTCTCCGGGGCGATGTACCCAACCATACTCTCAACCCGCGGAAGGATAACTGGATGGTCTGCAGGGCTTGGGACTGGGAAATTCTCATTGCATCTTGTTAGTAATTAGGCTTGTGATAACCCTAGTTAGTTAAAGTAGTAAGCCGTAGTAATTGCTTGGCCGCTTGTGAATGGATGGAGTCCAGCCTTGTCTAAGTCTTGTCTAGTACCAGTACCTGACTACTCTTGAACTTGACTGTTTTACTTATTATTATTAAACAATAATTGGGTAGAGACAAGTGCTATTCAGGCGAAGGGTTACAATCCCGGTCCTTGTTTGGTTTACGGGTTGTAACCTGGTTCCCAGAACGGTTCCACGTCCCTAGTCGTTTATTGTCCTGACGTGCTCTTTATTACTTGTACTTTTCTTTCATTTTCTTATGTGCTGATATGCTGGCTTTTGTTCTTATTTCGTGGCCTCCCTTTGTGACACTTGCTCTTTCTGGGGTTTGACCCAGCTGGTTTTGTGTGACCAGATTTCGGAGCAGCTCCCGAGGATCTACCGAACCTCCAACCCGATGGTGGCGACTAGAAGGAACCCGGGCTACGAGTGGGTTTTCTATTTTGTTTTGCTCACTCTATTGTAAAGTTATTCTTTTGAGGCGTTTAGCCGACGAGCACCTGTTAGCTCGATGCTCTTTACTTACTGTCTGCCTACGGGCTGTAAACATGATTAACAAATCCTAGGGTTGATCATGTATGACTTAACTTTTGCTAGTCCTAGCATTTTGTACGACTAGCTTCATGATCAGCTGATATGTAATATTTGGGACGCCTTTTATTGTATATTTGGTGGTCAAACATCTTGTAATTATATTATTTGCTTGAGATTGAGACAATAGGCTTGGCCTTAAGAGACTGTTTGGCTTGTAGTAAACCCTCATATCTAGACAGCCGTGACCGTATAGTTGAGATGTATTCTATTTCAATATACGTAGCTGGCTATGTTCGCCCCCGCTCTCCAGTATTCTGGTTCTGGGGCGTGACAGGAATCATCACGACGAGTCGCCGCCGCTTTCGTCGAACGCCTTGCAACACGTTTCGTTCCACGTGTTCTTGTTTCTGAGGCTGGTTCGGGTTCCCTGATTGATAGCCCTTTCTCGACATTTCTACCAGCTTCACGCGCCTTGCGATCCGATGCGGTAAGACGTTTTCTTTCGGGCCTGGCCTCAACATCCTTCTCCTTTGTCTTCTTTTCATGACTATTATTGAATATTAATTACATATTAAAATGTAAGGCATGCCCACAAGTGTTGCTGTTCCACTAGTGCAAACATTGGACTGCCCAATATTCTACCAGTCCTCACTGTATAATGGACTGCCAATTTGAATGGGCAGTCCTGGCTCAGGACATGTGTAACTAAAGACTGCCCACATTTCTGGCAGTCCAAGATACAGTTAGGACTGCCAGAATAGAGGGCAGTCCTAACTCACATCATGTGTAAGAAAGGACTGCCCACTTTTCTGGCAGTCCTAACTCAGTGAAAGACTGCCAGAAAATTGGGCAGTCCATTGTTACACATGTTATGCTAATGGACTGCTCATTTTCCTGGCAGTCCAACATAGAGTCAGGACTGCAAGAAAAGTGGGCAGTCCATTGTTCCACATGTTATGCCAAATGGACTGCTCATTTTTCTGGCAGTCCAACATACAGTCAGGACTGCCAGAAGACTGGACAGTCCTTCGCTACACATGTTATGCCAATGGACTGCTCATTCTTCTGGCAGTCCAACATACAGTCAGGACTGCCAGAAGACTGGGCAGTCCTGGACGACGCCAAATTTTGGCAATCAGGTTTGCTACGGTCCGAATATAGTTTCATTCACATTACAATAATTGCAATTGAAATAAAGAATGTAATTGATCCTTCAATTTTCTCAGAGAATTTCTACGGTTTTCGAAAGAAATGGAGAAAGATTCCGCACCTTGTTTGCGAGGAAGGTTTCGGGGCCATCGTTCTCCTTGAAAGAGAGAAGAGGACGTGGGGAAGAAGAGGAAGATGATGAAGATGCTCGCCGAGTGGTGGAGAATGGAGTTAGTGTTTAGGGCTTAGAAGGAAGAAGAAGAGGGAAGTTAGGGTTCTTGCGATACAAATTTTGTGTTCGGGGGGGGGGGGGGGGGGGGGGGGAGGGCGGGATTACTTTGGGACAGCCTCTGATCAAATAAGTGGGTTGTCCTGAGTAAAACCCAAAAAAATTGGGGCTAGCCCTGATAAAAAAGGGCAGTGCCTTTATAATTAGCCAAAAAAAACCCTTAAGGGACCTACATCAAAATTATTAAAGTACTAAGGGGCTTATACCGTACTAAATAGTTCAAGTTCATTCCCGACTCCTCTATGAAAACTGAAACTAGGGTTTAAGTAACCGTTCTCCTCTTTAAAAAAAAGTTAGGGTTTCTGGAGGAAAATAATGTTCGGCCAACTGGTGATCGGTCCGCCGGGCTCCGGCAAGACCACTTACTGCAACGGAATGTCTCAGTTCCTCAGTCTCATCGGGAGGTACCTATAAGTTTTCCGAAGTTAGGGTTTTGAGTTCGGGATCGCATCAAATTGTGTTTTTTTTTTTCTTTTTTCTTTTTCCCTTTCTTTCTTGAATTGATCAAATTTATTAATCATCGACAGATTAGAGATTTTGTTTACAAGGATACCAACCTTTGACCCTTGCAAATCGATTAGGAATAGCTCAATTATTTGGACTGGGAAATTAAAGTGAAAAAAATGTTGCTTGATGTCACTGGAATCTAATTATAACTGTTGCTGGCTATGGTTCGGACACAAATACTACGTTACACGTTTCGGAGAGGACATCACGGACTAGACACCCCTTTTGGTGTGTCATAATGTATTTTGAAGTGTTTGTGCTGTGTCCGTTACTACACGAAAGGACACCAATTTTTGGAGTGTATTTGCTTTCTAGGCCGATGGACATTTCATTCTATAAAAAAAGATTGCATTTTGAGCAATGTTTATTTTTTACTAAGCTATGCTAGTGTAGGATTTGGGGTTTCTGAAAAAACTGGATTGAGGTTTAGAATGGAGGAGCGAAAGAAGACTTGGAATGAAGTAATGAGTTTCAATTTGAAGGCAGTTAGCATTTGGAAGGCTATGGAGCTAGGAAGCACGGGCATCCCAAAATTGGTGCTTTGTCCATGTCGCATTGTGTCGTACACCTATCAGGCATGCCACACGCACTCCAAAATGCACAAGAACATGCCAAAATCTATGTCATGCCCTTGTTGCAGTTTTGGTATTGTGCCATGTCGTCTTTGTGTTTGTGCCCGAGCAACATAGCTGTGGAGAGAACCTGTTGGCAAGTTGCGATGGAGTGGGTCCATGAGGGACACGACTTAATCTACTTGCTGTATATTGCTGTGGAATTGGTCTTCTTCTTTGGGCACTTGACATTATTATTAGTTACTATCTAAAACTTCGTACGTCAAACATTTGCTCTTTTTCGAATTCCCTCCTTCAGTAGCCTATTGCATGCTATTTGGGTATAAGAAATAGTGGTATCATATGTACAGTATAACTGATATATGTTCCTTTAACACCATACAAAGACTTGTTTTGATGGCTATTATTTTCACCCATTTGTAACTATGTTGCCATATAAGTATCCTGAAATAAGTGCTTCAATAATGTTCAACTCAAGTATGTTTGTATGAGAAGATTTTTCATGGTTAATGCATTTAAAGGAGTCAAAACATGTTTTATATCTTAACAAATTGGTATTTGGATACATAGAATGAAACTAACTAATAGTAAAGAAGTGAATTTTTTGTGAGCATATATATTTTTCCTTAGTGTATTTGTTTGTATATGCTGTTTTTTGTAGGATAGCATTGATTTAAAATTCTCTACTTGTTTTGGGAGGGTTGGAATATCAGAAAGTACCATAATTTGTAACACCTCGAGATGAGGCTTCCCTTCTCTTGTTTTCTCTTTGGTGTATTGGCTATATCGTATTAGATGATGGGAACTTGCTGACAGAGGAATCATGAACCTCCTAGATTTGGTCTTCAATAATATTTTTTAGTAAATTTACTGTTATGTAATGACTACAATTCAAGAGGTGATTTTGTTGCTTGCAGGAAAGTAGCTGTTATTAATTTGGATCCTGCAAATGATTCATTGCCGTATCCTTCATCTCAGTTATTGTTCTGCTACCTTATTATTACTTTTGAAATTTTCTTACGATTTGTTGGAAGCTCTTTCTGGCTTTCCTTGACGCCAAAGATAGGTACGAGTGTGCTGTGAATATCGAGGATCTTATAAAACTTAGTGATGTGATGGCTGAACATTCTCTTGGTCCAAATGGAGGTTAGTTCTGATGCTCGTTAATCATATTATTCTTTGAACAATGTGCAATCATCTTAGACATGGAACTTCATGGTTTTTAGATATTAACTACTTACCACGACTTCTTATTTGGCTCATATTCTTGTGTTAGTTCATGTACATATATGTACATATAGTCTAATTTTTTTAGCACATGCCAACCAGGTCTTGTCTACTGCATGGATTATTTGGAGAAAAACATTGATTGGTTGGAGTCCAAGTTGAAGCCTCTTATTAATGGTAAGTATCATGTGTGTCCTCTTATTGGAATGGCAATATCCAAATTTTGGTCTTTAAACATAGAGAAGCCATTTTTATGCCGATGCCCAAGTATGGGCAAGCTTCACAAATTGAATACTATACCCCAACCAAGTATGCCTGTCCATGCAATAACATTTCAGTCCTTTACTCACAAAAGGAGAACTACAACAGTTAATGGTCTCCATTGTTGGCCATATCCACCTCTTCCCATATCTGAGATCCTTCATCTGTGAGGTTCCTTGAAAGCCATTAGATTTACTTCTATGTTTGTTTCTTTTGAGAAAGAAAATATTGTGACGTCTCTTTTGGATCTCTTAACTAGTTATGTTCTTTAGGATGCTCCTTTTCAGTTCACCGATGCATCTTCTAAATACACTAGTGGACGAGCTATAAATTAAAATGCTAACAGTTGGTGGATTGAGTGAGGAATCAAATCGATTAATGATATTTTGCTGGCATCGACAACTAGTGGAGAGCTGCTTGAGAGTTGAGGTTGATGTCACCATTTTAAACTTGAGTTCAAAGAGCAATATAATTTATTCTTTAGGGGAGGAGAAATGATGCAATGTTTGGGTTCCAAAAAAGGTGACTCGAGACTCGGGGAACAAATGGGATCTGAAGCTCGAAAGTCGAAACCAGGGCCGGCCCTGGCCCAGGGCCCCATGGAATGTGAGTGCCCAAAAAATTTAATTTATATATATATATATATATATATATATATATATATATATATATATATATATATATATTAATTATGTTGTATCTAAAATATAACTAATATGTAACATGATTCTCTTTTAATACAAAACAATTGTGGTGTAGTGGTTATTATGTTAAACTTGCACACTAGAGGTCCTAGGTTCAATTCTTGGTTGTAACATTTTTTTAATTTACTTTTATTTCAGTTTTTAATTTTTTATATTATATATGGGCCCCATTTATATGGGTCCCATTTTGAAAGTTTGCCTAGGGCCCCATGAACTCAGGGCCGGCCCTGCTTGAAACCAATGCGAACTAGCAAATTGAAGCTGTGTTGAAATCTCCTCTTCATGTTAGGCCGAGGTGAGCCAACACAACTACCTTATCCATGTCAGTCAGGCACTGCATCCTGAATGGGATTTGGTAATCAGTTTTTCACCTGTAAACATGGAATGAGAAGGAACAATTCTTGTTTTTTTTTCTTTTTCTCAAGTGTGATGGTGCCTGTTACTTCGTATATGTTGACCCAGAGCAACATCTTGTGCGAGAAATGGCACCCTTGACAATATCCACTCGATAAGTAGAACAAGCATCAGATAATTTTTTCCTCATAATGTAGCAGAACGGCTTGAAACTGCTGTTTCTTTGGTATTTTTCTCTTGAGGTTTCAATTGAGAATCTCATTGATGCAAGCAGTAAGATACCCTCTAAAGCTGTTACACTCCCTAAATAAGCAGTAGCAGAGCCATGGAGTGTAACTCCTTCTCCAGTATCAGAGTACTAGTTATTATATAATTCAGTAATTACTTACAGCAGAGTGGAGGGGACCATTGGCCATGTCACCTGACAGAGTGGAGGGGACCATTTGCCACGTCACCTGACCGTTGGCTGACTGGGATGATTCCCTGACATTTCTGTTAGCAGCCAGCTAATGGAATGAGGCTCACGAATGAGCCTGGGCTATAAATAAGTGATGAGAAGAGTAGAATGCAAGCTGTATTGATTTCTCTGTAGTCTTTCTCTTCTCCTACACTGTTCTATTCACATTCTTCCCCAAAATTATCAATATAGATCTGTTCTTCCCCATTCTCCTCTGAATCTGACCTAATTTCTCTCAATTTATCTTCTGCACATTGAATTTCATGGCAAATACTTACCAATCTCTACCAGGATCAGGCATTTTGGGTCGAGTACCCAACAATATGGTATCAGAGCCTCTCGATCCAGTGATCGAGGGCAGCAGGGAAGGAAGCACCAGCCAAGTGGAGTCTGGCAGAGGCTCTGTAGAAGGACGTCGACTGAGGATTGATGAAGATCGTTTCCTCTCTCTCGAAGACACAGTGGGAGCACTGGCAGGTACTGTCCTTGACATGAACCACAAGCTTGAAAAATTAATTGAAGAGATGGCCAGATCCAAGCCAGAATCTGCATTTTCCATGGGAAATGTATCCACACCCTTGCAACACCCTGTTGTAAATCACACAGGAACAGGGAATCCTCCATTGTTACCTACCCCTGCACACTTCAACAACAATACTGAGATAGTTCCATTCAGACAAGGAGGAGGACAACCTCATCTCAGGTTGCAACTCCCTGAATTTGATGGGGAGGGAGATGTGAATGAATGGTTGTTAAGAATCAACAACTATTTTAACTTCTACAACACCCAGGAAGCAGACAAAATTAAAATCTGCTCAGTCCAGCTTAAGGGGACAGCAGCATACTGGATGGATTGGGCTATGCAAATTAAGAATGGGAGATTGACTTGGAATGAATTTTGCACAAACATTCGTGCTGAATTTGGTCCATCCCAGTTTACTGATCACATTATTGAGCTAAAATTACTCACACATGAGAACACAGTGCAAGAATATAACTCACAATTCCAGAAGGTTTCTAAGAAGATACAAGGCTTACCAGAGAGTTGCCTGATCAGTCACTATCTAGGGGGTTTGAGAGAGGAACTCAGGTATGAAGTCCAGATTGCTAATCCCAACACTCTCATGGTAGCTATGCAATTGACCAAACTATATGAAGCTAAATTCCTGGCAATCAAAAGAAACTACAAGGGGAGCACTTATAGTACTAAGACTGGAATTAACACCACTTACAACTCAGGGGCTGCCAAGACTAGTACTGAATCCTGGAAGAAGCCAGCAAACACTAACTTGGATACTTCCAAGCCTGCAGCAGAGACTCCAAGGACCACTATATCCCCCTCAGAAATCCTGAGAAGAAAAAACTTAGGATTATGTTCCATGTGTGATGAAAAATGGTTCAGAGGGCATAAGTGCAAGGAAAAAAGATTATTCATGTTGGTGTCTGATGAAGAAGACCAGAATGAAGTGGCAGATGTACCTGAAGTAGTTCCTTACTCCACAGAAACTCAGCAAAAAGCTTTTGAGATCTCTCTGCATGCTCTTTCAGGTATATCTCATCACTCCACTATGAGACTAAGAGGAACTCTTAGAAATAAACCTGTTCTCATATTAGTGGATTCTGGATCCACTCACAACTTTATTGACACTACATTATGTGAAAGATTGGGCCTCATTCCCCAAGACAGTTATCCCTTTGAAGTATTGGTGGCTGATGGAGCCAAACTTAGCAGCAAAGGGTTGTGCAAGGGCATCAGCATTGAGTGCCAAGGCCATAAAATCAAGACAGATTTTTTACTTCTGCCACTTCCAGGTTGTCAACTAGTGCTTGGGGCCAGTTGGCTTAGCACCTTGGGCACTATAATATGGAACTTTCAGGAATTGACCATGGAGTTTACAGAGCAGGGAGTTAACAAACAGTTCAAGGGAATCAAGCCTAATTTGAACCACCTTCAAGAGCCTGACACCAAAGAAATGAGGCAACACTCTCAATTTTATCTCATTCAATTGTGCTCAGTAACAGAGTTCAATCCAAACTATCAAAACTTGTCACAAGACCCAGTGATTGCCACACTTCTGGGAAATTATGATCATTTGTTCATGGAACCAACAGGGTTACCCCCCAAAAGACCCTTTGATCACAAGATTCCCCTCCTGCCTGGGTCAGTTCCAATTTGCAACAGACCTTACAGACAGCCATATATGCACAAAAATGAGATTGAAAGACAAGTACAGGAAATGATGAATACTGGAATTATAAGGACTAGTAATAGTTCATATTCTGCTCCAGTAATCTTAGTAAAAAAACCTGATGGGTCCTGGAGGTTATGTGTGGATTACAGGGGATTAAATCAAACCACTGTAAAGGACACCTTCCCCATTCCTTTCATTGAAGAATTGTTTGATGAACTTCATGGGAGCCACTACTTTTCCAAGCTGGATTTGAGAGCTGGATACCACCAAGTAAGGATGGCAGAAGAAGACATTCACAAGACTGCTTTCAGAACTCATGAAGGCCATTATGAGTTCCTTGTGATGCCCTTTGGGCTCACAAATGCCCCTTCCACCTTTCAAGCCTTGATGAATGAAGTATTCAAGGAGTATTTAAGAAGGTTTGTGTTAGTCTTTTTTGATGACATACTTGTATACAGTGCCAACTTACAGGACCATTGCAAACACTTGGAAGCAGTTTTCCTTAAACTGGAGATCAATCAGCTAAAGCTTAAGAGGAGTAAGTGCCTATTTGCTCAAAATCAAGTAGGGTCTGGGACACATCATCTCAGGACAAGGAGTGCAGGTAGATCAAGACAAGGTGATAGCAGTTGTGGAGTGGCCTCTACCCAAAACCCTTAAAGAGTTAAGAGGTTTTTTGGGACTTACAGGGTATTATAGAAGATTCATACAAGGCTATGGAGCCATTGCCAGTCCTCTCACTGAATTGCTAAAGAAGAATTCTTTTTTCTGGAATGAGAAGGCCCAAATGGCTTTTGAAAACTTGAAGCAAGTACTCACTCAACCTCCAGTATTGGCAATGCCAGATTTCAATGAAGAGTCTACTGTGGAATGTGATGCTTCAGGAATGGGAATAGGGGCTGTCCTAATGCAAAAAGGCAGGCCTATTGCTTACCTCAGTCAAAGACTTAAAGGCAGGAACACAACCCTCTCTACCTATGAAAAGGAGATGTTGGCTATACTCTTAGCTGTTAAAAAATGGAGCCAATACCTATGGGGGAGGAGCTTCCTCATCAGGACAGACCACAGGTCCTTAAAACATTTGTTAGAACAGAAGATTCACACTGAAGCTCAATTCAAGTGGTTTTCCAAGTTACATGGGTACCAGTTTAGGGTGGAATATAAAAGAGGGAAGGAGAATGAAGCTGCTGACAGTTTGTCAAGAAGAGAAGATGCATCCTTAACTGCTGTAACAGTGATTAGCCCAGATTGGATTCAAAGCTTCAAACAACAAATGCAGACTTCTACCTATTACAAGGAACAAATGGAGAAATGGGAACAAGGAAAACTGAACAACAACAAATATGCAGTCAGGGATAACCTATTATACTACAAAAACAGGCTCTTACTTGATCCCAGCTCACAGTTTGTCCAAGAGATGCTAAAAGAACATCATGATCAACTTCAAGGGGGGCACTCTGGCTTTGTTAAAACCTTGCACAGGTTAAAGAGAGTTTGCTACTGGAAGGGCATGAAAAAGATGGTCCAGACATATATACAGACTTGTGAAGTCTGCCAAAAGAACAAGAGTGAAAATATTTCACCTGCAGGGCTTTTACAGCCCCTCCCTATTCCAGATAGAATATGGGAAGACATCTCCCTAGACTTCATTGAAGGGCTCCCCCTTAGCCATCACAAAACCACTATAATGGTTGTGGTTGACAGGCTTTCCAAATACATACATTTGTTTGCTCTCAGTCACCCATACACTGCATCCCAGGTGGCCCAAGTCTTCCTTGAAGGGGTTTTTAAGTTGCATGGCATGCCTAGATCAATGGTTTCTGACAGAGATCCTATCTTCACCAGTTGTTTCTGGAAGGAGTTTTTCAAGTTACAGGGGACTCAATTGAAGTATAGCACAGCCTACCACCCACAATCAGATGGACAAACTGAGGTCACTAACAGATGTATAGAGAGTTACCTAAGATGCTTTTGTGGTCACAAACCCAAAGAATGGAGCAAGTTCCTGATCTGGGCTGAGTACTGGTTCAACACCAACTGGCACTCAGCTACTAAAATCACTCCCTTTGAAGTAGTGTATGGGAGAACACCCCCACACATACTCACTTATGTTCCAGAGGGAACACAGGACAGAGAGGTTGCTACTGCTATCTTAGCCAGAGACAATGCACTACAGTTGTTGAAGGATAACCTGCAGCTAGCTCAAGACAGGATGAAGAAAGCAGTGGACTCTCATAGGACTGAAAGATCCTTTGAACCTGGGGATTTCGTGTACCTCAAACTACAACCTTACATGCAATCTTCAGTGGCCCAAAGGAAGCCTCAAAAATTGTCCCCCAAATACTTTGGTCCATACCAAGTATTAGAAAAGATAGGGGCAGTGGCATACAAACTTGCTCTACCTATTGGTTCCTTGATACATCCTACCTTCCATGTATCTCAGCTCAAGAAACACTTAAGCAGGAAGATCTCTGTTCAAGCTGGATTACCTACTCAAAGGGAAGAAATTTTGCTAGAACCAGACTGGATCTTAAACCGCAGGCTAGTTCAGAGGAAGAACCAAGCAGCTGTCGATTTGCTGGTGCAGTGGAAGGATACTTCAGAAGAGGAAGCTCAGTGGGTGCCATACGAGGACTTCATCAAAGACTTTCCTCAGTTTGACCTTGAGACAAGGTCCAAATGAAGGGGAGGGCAGTTGTTACACTCCCTAAATAAGCAGTAGCAGAGCCATGGAGTGTAACTCCTTCTCCAGTATCAGAGTACTAGTTATTATATAATTCAGTAATTACTTACAGCAGAGTGGAGGGGACCATTGGCCATGTCACCTGACAGAGTGGAGGGGACCATTTGCCACGTCACCTGACCGTTGGCTGACTGGGATGATTCCCTGACATTTCTGTTAGCAGCCAGCTAATGGAATGAGGCTCACGAATGAGCCTGGGCTATAAATAAGTGATGAGAAGAGTAGAATGCAAGCTGTATTGATTTCTCTGTAGTCTTTCTCTTCTCCTACACTGTTCTATTCACATTCTTCCCCAAAATTATCAATATAGATCTGTTCTTCCCCATTCTCCTCTGAATCTGACCTAATTTCTCTCAATTTATCTTCTGCACATTGAATTTCATGGCAAATACTTACCAATCTCCACCAGGATCAGGCATTTTGGGTCGAGTACCCAACAAAAGCACTGCACAGTTGTCAAAGGCATCTCTTATTCTTGGAGCTTTATGCAGGCAATATGATCATTTCACTCAAGTTTATCAAATAGAATATATTGTTCATTGGGAGTGTTAGATCATGAATTGCAAGGATAGTGGTAAACCAAATTGATAATGTATTGAGGTTATAAAAAGGATATGGTAGTTGCTAATACTATAGAGAGGATGCCCTCAATTGAGCTGAAGGGAAAATAAGGGTTCATGTAGAAGGCTCCAAAAACTTGTGAAAAAGGCTATATATTTGTTATTTTTGTGATAACGGTATTCTTTAGTTACATGATATTGCAATATGAACTCTTTAACCTTCATGAAGTCCTCAAATCTTAATATATTTTGAAGCTTGAACAACAAGCTACAACAAAATAAATGGAATGGTTTAATAGAGGATCCTGCATGGTTCCTGTCTCAAATTCAAGAATTATAGGCTCCGGATCTCAGTTTGTCTGCAGTAACCAAAAGCATTCTTCCTATAATGGATCACTTTTCACCATTCCATTTTCAAAAATCAAGATACCCAAGAGCTTCCATTATAGACTATAGTATCTTTATATGTCTCTCAGTTTTAAATTTATGAAGAATAGTATTCTATATTATATCTAACAAAATATAGAAGTTTATACGAAAGTAGATGTTACATGTACTTTTTGGATATCAGAGTAGTTCTTTACTTATGTGATCATTGCCATCATATGGCTTGATAATTTTCTCCAACTTTGCTATATACTGCAGATCACTATCTTCTTTTTGATTTCCCTGGCCAAGTTGAGCTCTTTTTCCTTCATTCCAATGCAAAGAATGTTATCTCTAAACTCATTAAGAAAATGGATCTCCGGGTATGATGACTGATAAACTATTAGCAATAACCTGAATAAAATGATAACTAGAGTTCATTTAGTTACCAAGTTTTTCTTGGATATATTACATTCTATTGATTTTTATTCCATGCAGTTAACTGTTATTCACTTAGTAGATGCCCACCTATGCTGTGATCCTGGGAAATATGTGAGTGCATTGCTTCTTTCCTTAACAACCATGTTACATTTGGAACTTCCCCACATCAACGTTCTATCAAAGATTGATCTTATTGAGAGCTATGGGAAACTAGGTATGGTTAAACTGTTGTTTCTATGTGGTGGTGCATTGGTTTCGCTGCATTGCACTCAGTATTTAATGGTTCTACATGTGGCAGCCTACAACCTTGACTTCTATACAGATGTTCAAGATTTGTCCTATCTGCAGAACCATCTTGATCAAGATCCTCGCTCAAGCAAATACAGGTGCTATTTTTGCTGTGAAAACTTGACTAACTAAAGGCATCTGATAGTTGCCCATTTACTGTGACTCGAGTTTATCTCTGTGCGCTTTAAAATTATTATGTTGGCAATGTTATTTTGGATGTGCATTGATATTAGCCTCATATACATTAATTGCGCTATTCTGAAAGCGCGCTTATTATGAGGTCTGATTTTGTTAGTTTTTAAGTGTGCTGCTGCAGCTATTGGTACACAATTAACATTGTTAGTCATAATACTGGAAGGAGAATTACAGTACATCATTTTCCTTCAATAATTAAATCTTTCTGAAGGGTGAAATTACTATTCTAGTTGCCATTTTCTCACTCAAAAATATAGAAATTGTACCACTATTTGGTGCGAAGTTGTCCTTTGAGATTGTGTAACCAGAATATCCAGACATTAGGTTCTAGGAGAGCGTTCAGTGAATCTTGTAATTTTGTCTGTTACCATAACATGTTGGTTACGTAGTTCGCAGTATCGTCGATCCTGATACATATCGGCCGTATCATATAGGTCTTGGCATGTCCCACCCCGGTACTGGCCGCTCTCAATACCGTCCGATAGTGAAGTTGGGGGGTCTCTTCCCCTGTCAATTCAGCAAAATTGAACAAAAAAGAGAGAATCATGGAAAAAATTGTGTCAACACAATGATTGGGTTGTGGCAAAGATCGACAATGTTGTAGTGTGTCGATAAGATTCCTTACAGGCACACTGTAACAATTACCATTTTTCGAAGTTGTATATGTATTTAATTTTTAACATTCATTCATATTAATATTATTATTTTAAACATTTATTGTGGTTATATTATGTCTAAAGGCGAGTGTAAATAAACAACAATATCTATTGTGAGTGAACCATTCAACAACGATGAATATTATTCTATTTAAAACTAACAAGAAACAACACATAATATATAAAATTGTCTAAATGTATCAAATCTTTTCTAGCTTTTTAAATTACTTTTATCAGTTTTGGCTATCCGAAACTGTCGATTTCGATACTCATTGGAAGGGTCCGAAACCCATTTTCTCTACTGATACTGCGAACCTTGGTTGGTAAAGACAGTTTGCCGACTGAAGAATTTAAGCATCAATAATCATGCTTTACATTTTAGCAGTGGAAACTCTGGTGTCAGATATTGAAACCCAAACTCTTATTCTTCTAAGTGCTAATTAAAGGCAGACTTCAACCTTCAGTAAAATGACAACATAAATAAGAAATTGTAATTTTATAGAGGGGTTATTTGGAAACTACCAAATCTGAGTGCAAATTTTTCCTCTTTTAAACACCAAACAATTCCTACTAAAAATCCTAAATCCCCCTCTCCCCTACGTAAACCCCACGCCCCTCCCCCTTTTCCCGAAAATATTTATATATAAATTATTAAAAATCCGACCCTTCACCTTATTTTCCCGAACCCCCTATAAACCGCACGGCTGCTCACCTTCTTGCTGTCCGCCACCTTAAGCACCTTCTCAACCCTTCCACCACCTTCACCTGAACCCTAGGAAATCCCTCTTTGATCCCAGCACGGCCTCGAGGAGCCTCAACCCCTTAGGTGGTCGGCACAAGGCCGAAACCGAGCCCCTTCTAGCCGAATTCAGCAGGGTGATCACAACAGGTTTGTCATCTTCGTGCATGCGTTTTCCTACTTTTTATTTATCTTTTTGACGCGACGTCAATTCTAACACGTACCCCTATGTCACGCCCTGATTCCACAAAACCATTCGTCATCGCTTTGATCTCTGTGGTTCCCGAACCCCCTATAAACCGCACGGCTGCTCACCTTCTTGCTGTCCGCCACCTTAAGCACCTTCTCAACCCTTCCACCACCTTCACCTGAACCCTAGGAAATCCCTCTTTGATCCCAGCACGGCCTCGAGGAGCCTCAACCCCTTAGGTGGTCGGCACAAGGCCGAAACCGAGCCCCTTCTAGCCGAATTCAGCCGGGTGATCACAACAGGTTTGTCATCTTCGTGCATGCGTTTTCCTACTTTTTATTTATCTTTTTGACGCGACGCCAATTCTACCACGTACCCCTATGTCACGCCCTGATTCCACAAAACCATTCGTCATCGCTTTGATCTCTGTGGAACCTATCGTCCTCGCTTGGACGTGATGCCGTTATTATGTAACCTAGGTTCTCTAGAGTACTTAAGGTTTTCGGAGGGTCTAGTAATCTTTACTACCTAAATTTGTTTTTCCTGATTGAAGTCGAAAGTCTGATGGTTGTTTCTAATATGGTATTTGGAGTTAAACTGACAGTGGGCATGGATTAGCATTATTATGACATAAAGGAAAACAGATCTTAACAAAGAATGTATACTACTTCACTATCATGCTTAGTTCATCTGATCACGCAGAACTAATTGAAGTGGGGCTTTAATAAAGTTGGCAGGAGAAAATGGACTCATGTAGGTGACCTTAAAAATTCCGGGAGGACTTTTGTTGCTGTCGTGGTTGTTTTTGTTGTATGTTTGGATCTGCTACGTATAAAATGTATTAAAACATAGCAATATTTTCTGACCTGTTGCAGTACAACTGTACAAGTGGTCTTGACTAATACTTTAGTGTTGGATACAAACTGAGATAACTTGAAGAAGACTTTGGGTCTGCAAACATTAGTTGAAGTTTCCATTTTCTCATCAGGAAACTAGTTGTTTTTCTCCTTAGCTCGTTATCTAACGTTATTAATGCAGTTACATCTAGTTGATTGATTCTCAAGTAGATCAGTGTATTTATTGTGCTCAACTAGATCCTTGTATGCGTTTGCATATTTCGGTGAAGGGGCCACTAATTTATCTCATCTTCTGTATTTACATTTGTTCCTTACATCTGTCAAGCCTGTGCCATGGGCCCGCTAGGACATACCGATGATGGGCTTCATGTGCATTATCACACAGCCCACTTGCCAAAATTGTTCACCTCGATGTACACATGAAGCTCAAGCATTTATATAAGAACCAACCATAAGCATTCGTATATAGACCAATCAAACTAGTCACATGTCTGATTTGGGACTAAATGTTGTTTCAGTCTCCCCACTCAAAGACAACGTTGTCCTCGCCGGGAGTAGCCCCTACAAATGACCCAGTCGACCCTAGAGGAAAAAGAATCCACAAGATAGTTCTGATACCATTTGGTATGCCCCGGCCCACTGGCCCGACATGACATGATCCATGCATGGGCCTAACGTGCATCATCACTTGGCCCACTTGTCAAAATGGTTAATCAGGATGTAGGCGTCAGGCTCAAGCATTCATATATAAACTGATCAAACTCTTATCTTATATCCGATGTGGGACTAAATCTTAGGCTGTCGCAATTTGTGCTGATAATTATTGTGTTGATTGATATATGTTAGTTAATTTTAATCTTATTTGGAGACCCAAAATTTGGAATATCAAGAACTAATAGATCTTTCTTGGTTTTATCACCATTGCTTAGTGACACGCGTCTTATGTTGTTTGTATTCAGCATTTCATGGCTGGCTTATTCATCTTTGCTGCTCTTACCCCCCTTATACCGATTAACACTAATTGGATAGACGGCGGTCTTCGGGGGCTTCATCACTCGAAATTTCCATTTAGAACAACATATGCTATTTGCTTCTGCTTAGTTCCGATCTCATAGAGCGAACTTACAGAGCCCTATGTTGGATCTCCTATTCCACATAATCTTGACGAAAGCAAATGAACCTGCTATGAGGCATGCTTCTCCTTTAAGAGAGTTGTAGCTTGTCGATGAAATGAAACCTGAAAGCTGGTACTATCTATTTTTTTTGCTTGGCTAGCTTGATCCTTTGTATTTGGTTGACTATGTCCCCTTTTTATATTGACACTCCAAGCATGATCTTTAGTGAGCTTGAGCTTCCTTTCTGTGGAGCACGATGATTCGACCTATTCATCTTTCTTAATGGAGGAAAATAAACCTATTCCTGGTGGAGAGACTACACATGTAGTATATTGTGCCCATCCACGTTAAATGACAAGAATTTCTGGCCTTTTACTAAAATAACTTTCTTTGATGGCAAGAATATTTTTGTTTATAGTTTTGAAGATGTTGTCTCCTACCCATTCATTTGTGTCTTCTTACCCATTCTGTGATAACCTTGGTTGTATTTGATAGAAGAAAAAAAGCTTGATAGCTTCTTTTTCCCTGAGTTCCAAATCATTGGAGGTTGAGGGTCTTCTTCTTATAGTGTTGTTTTTCACTACCTTGCTATAGTTTTGATCCTCTTAGTGAGCTCGAGTTTAGTCATCCAAGATTTTTCATGTAGGTTTAAACATTTTTTTGATCGTATGTTTTTACCTTCATTTATGGGGTCAGTGTTTGATACATACTGAATTTTACGCGCGGGGGATGGGGGTGGGGTCTATTATAAGGTACATTAATTTCCACTATGTAAAGGACACAATTTGATATCCTATGCATGCTTGTGATACAAGCATGTCTTGCATTTGCATGGCACTCGCATAAAGAGATTTATTGGACTGTCAGACAGACATCAAAATTCTTCCTACACTTGCCTCTGAGGGTTTTTTCGTCCGAACTGTTTAGTGTATATCTGTTACATGGCGACATTAGTATTGAGCTTTTTTGGTTATTCTGACCACAGGAAACTCACTAAAGAGCTTTGTGATGTCATTGAAGATTTCAGTCTGGTTAACTTCTCAACTTTGGATATTCAGGTTCGTTTTATTTATATCCTTTACATTTTCAAGTTCGTTTTCTTTCTTTATGTTTGTATTTTCATGTTCATGCTATATAACGATATAACATCTTTCTTTTTCAGGATAAAGAAAGCGTTGGAAATCTTGTAAAGCTTATAGATAAGACCAATGGATATATATTTGCTGGCATAGAGGGGAGTGTCGTAGAGTTCAGCAAAATTGCAGCAGCGCCCCTTGACTGGGATTACTATAGATATCCTTTTTATATTGTCTTTGATCATCTTCATCCTCATATGCCTGATCAGCTGTCCATTCATCATGTTTTGTCTTTCTTTCTTAGTATATTAGTCTGAACGAGTATAACCATTACTTTTTGCAATTTAAACAAATAATGTTTGGCTAGGTAAAAACACCATGAACAAAAAAAAGGCAAAGTAAACCTATTTTATTAAAATTTATACCTTATTTTGGAGGCTTTGGAACACCCCTTCCTAATTGCTGGATTCAAGTGACTACATATACTCCTTTATCTGGATTCAAATGTATAGTATAGAATATTATTGAAGGGTGGTGCCTAGTCTCCACAGCATGCCATGCTTGTCATTTTGTAGCTATGGATATAAGAAGAAAACGTAATAAGGTTTTTGCATCTTACTGACAGATGAGATTCTGATATTCTGTTTTTTCTTTAAGCATTTTAGGCATGCCAAAAAGCGTAACTGTGTTACTGATTTGGCTGTTGTTTTGACTTTTAGTAGTAGGACAACAAAGCCTTCATCCCAAAAATTTGGGGGTGGCTGTTTTGGTAATGGTTTAAAAGTCTGAACAATTATAGATTTACTGGTTGGTCATATAATGAACTGATGGTTGAGACAAAGCACAAACTCTGTGAGAAGAGAGACTCTACTTGACACTCATCAACAGTCATGAAAACATTTCATACTACATTCAGGAAAGAGATACTTGAATTATCCAATATACCTCTTGCCATAATTTAACAAGCATTGCAATGTATTGTGCATGAGCAGCTGGTTTTTACACTTTTGGCATGCCTCACTTCAAATATGTTTCTAAGCTTCGATTATATAAGATGCTTCGTGCCCGTGTGCTCCTTAACAGATTGCTTTACGACAGCTGCAGTGCAAGAGAAGTATATGAAGGATGACGACAATTAGAAAAAAGCTACAGCAAGAGGGATATAGCATTGCACACATCTTCCAAAAACGTGATGTACTATTGTGTTTATGGTTCTTCACGTAAGTGGGATGTAAATGTTGATGTTGAACTATATGTACCATGTATGATACAGGTAATACAATTTTGGTGGATGTAATCATGTTGCTCTGTTTTTGTGCTCGTCTCCCGTTCCCTTTCTTTTTTATGGTTACATCCTCTCACTCGGATTTGAGTTCGACACGGGGGAAGAGGAAGAGTATTCTTGATGTTATCTGAAGCAGTCTTCATTCCACTATGAAAGCCCGAGCGAGCCTGATTTTCCAACTTTCTGACGGATATGTTTCATCTGTTCGAGTTTTTGAGATGTTCTTTTGAATCAGGAGAGTTATATATCAACTATATGTTGATCCTGCAACTCCTTGCAGCATTAAGTTTGCAGTATCATAAAATTACATATGGGTAAAGTGACAGAAGTGTCATGTTTTCTGTATATGTGTAACTCATGCTGGCTTCATGGGTCGAATCAGCTTATATATATATATATATATATATATATATATATATATATATATATATATATATATATATATGATGAATAATATAGATCGCATATACTTGCAGATCGTTGAAATGTTTGATATTTTTAGTAGGCTAGTTGACTGCATAAGAAAATTAGATAGTGGAGCTCTGTGAAAGTTATGCGAATTTGAAGAAAACTTTCCCTAAATCACTACGGGTGCGTTTGATTGCAAGGTGGAAAATGTGTGGAAAAGAAATTAATTCCATGGAATTATTTTCCTAGGAAAAAAATTCCATGGAATTTTAAAAATTTTCCATGGAAAACTTAATTTGGGTGTTTGATTGGCATTATTTTCCACGTAAAATAGTTATTTTCCATGGAAAATGATATTTTCCTATGGGTTGGACAATTTTCATTTTCCACCATTTTAGATGGAAATATGGAAAATGATAGTTTTTTGGAAAATAATTCCATGGAAAATATAAGCTATTAAACACTACAATTAGTGGAAAATTTGTGATGGAAATATTTTCCATGGAAAAATAGCCCAATCAAACACAGCCGCCATTTTGAGCTATGTATGTGAACTGATGATTTGTCCATGATTCTGGTTAACAAAAACCATTCATTTTGACAGTTTAGAACTCGACTGGTGATTCATAAATTCCCTTCTGGTTCACCAAGAAAAACGAATGAATAGTTTAGTCGTAAACTAGGCTGCTCACAATGGTTTAACTTAAATGAAGAAGGTTTTTAAAGCTGACTCTGATGATTTTGTAAGAGAAGTTGTCAACAAAATCCTTGTTTAATGACCCACAAAGGTGACACTGAATATTTGTACCAACATGTATTGATGATTATGATCATGTGTTTAAATCTTGTTGAACATGGCAATGTATATCTTGTTTCATGAGTACACTGTCGAGATCTAATGTATTGATAAAGATTGGTACTATTCTTCTAGAACAATTAGTTAAGTACTATACATATAGCAGTTGTGTGGAAGGAAACTAATCATTTTTCTCGCAAAGAGAAGTGACGGAGCCTATGGAATAATGAATATGCAAAAGGCAGCTAGCATATATTTTAGGCTGCCTTGATAAAGCATGCTCAAAAGAATTGCCATTGAATGTCAAAATGGTTTAAGTATGATGTTGTTATCATCCGACTGTACCTCGCTTTGCTTTAAAAATATAGTAATATAGGGGGGAATTATTCGGTTTTGGACCGAAAACTGAACCGAACCTAAAAGATTTGGTTCGGTCTTGGTTTTGAAAATATTAAATTTTTTTATTTAGTTTCAGTTTTGAGTTTCGATTTCGGTTTAAAATCGAAAATCAAATAAGAATTGTAAAATTATATAAATACTCTCTTTTTACATATTTTGTGATTAAAAATGTGTATACTTTGAAAACAACAATTATATATATGTGTTTTGAAGTCCAGCTTTGATAATTTAACAATTAGTCCAACTTTGAACACAAATTTAAAATACAACAATGCGTCTATAAAAGTTATAATTTCTAATATAATTCAACCATGATCCCAACTTTGGACCGGACCCATTAAACAATAGTAATGGTCCAACAAATAAACCGAATCGACCGGTTCGATTTCGATTTTTACTAATTTCGTTTCGGTTCCGATTTTGGCTTTTTAGAATTTAGGTTTATTCAATTTTAACTATTTTGACTCGATTGAAACTGAATAAACCGAACGCTCACCCCTACACTAATGTACTTGGCATTTCTATTTGGAGGGGCGGTTCACTTATCCGGAAAAAAAAAAGAACAAAAAAAAGGGTTTTTTGATTTGTTTCCAGGGTTTACACAATGTTGAAGAGGTCTCATTTACTATAAAAATATTAAGAGCACTACAAGAATTACTAGGAGACAATACTTTTGGCAGTCATGTGTATATCCAGGATTATCAATTTTTTTTGCAGTACTTGCTATTTTAGGGCTGCCAAAATTTGGCCGTCATAATTTTTTATGGACTGGTAAAATTTGACAGTCCTTATTTTTTTGGCACAAAAATATGTTGTCCCTAGTAATTCTTCTAGTGCCCTTAACTATTGCAAATGTCAGATATGGTTGATGACAGGATGCTGATAGAGGTGTCAGTAGGTTCGGACTTTGGATCAAGAAAAAAGAAAATAAAATATGAAGTAAAACTTTCCTTGGTTACTTTGCAGACAGCTTCAGTTTTTTAGTAATTAACCAACATTTCAGCACAGCAAGAGGCTGCTTCAATCATCTGTACCAATGACCAAATCCAATTTTAGTCGAGAATCAGAAGAGAGTAGTTCCAGCCATGAAATTCGAGAGTAATCTATGAAACGAACCCAAAGTTCTTAGTAAAGAGTATTGATGTCAGAAGCAAAAGTATGAGTTCAAAAGTACAAAAAGAATATTACAATACGGTGGCATACAATACATAATTCATTATTCCTAAAGAACAACACTCACCAACTAAAACAAAATCTCCTATAACTTCTGTTGATAAAGCATGAATTGTACTTTTGAGTAGGTTCCACCAAAAAAATAGTGAGCCATTGACTTGTATAAATGTAACAATAAAATCTTCATTAGTAATCTCTGATAAATTCTTCTGTAAGTGACTTACATTTCTGGCTAACTGTAGCATTTACAAACAAATGAATTAAAGAATATAATTCCTGAAGCTAACAACAAACCAGCTCAGCATCGTCCATGCCATTACTACTTGACCAGTGTCGGGAATTGGTGATCACTTCCTCGCTGGATAATGCCCATCTCTATAATTAGCAGCATCTGATAAACATGGAACTGCATCTCATCAGCAGCAGTCAACAGAAGTGAGAGGTTCAAACAATGCTGTGTTCTCTTCTCATCAGCAGCAGTCAACAGAAGTGATAGGTTCAAACAATGCCCATCTCTATAATTAGCAGCATCTGACAAACATCGAACTGCATCTCATCAGCAGTCAACATAAGTGATAGGTTCAAACAATGCCGTGTTCTCTTCTCATCCGCAGCCTGGTTACGACAAAAGTCTGCAACTTAAAACATGGAGCAATATCTCTCTTGTTGTTGGCATGGTTGCTACACAAAATCTCTGCATCTGAGTTTCTACTTATACTAGTAATTTGTCCGAGTGTATTGAAGTTCCAATCTAACCCTAAAAATCACCTGCAAAACTGCTGATCAGTTTCTAACTTATAATAGTCAGTCGACAAAACTAAGATTTCTGTCATCAGAGGCCACCACGGAAGGCAACCATTATTATTTCCTCAAACTTGCTAGACCTGCCAAAAAACAAATCAATGAATTCTGTACATATCCATCAGACTTTTCCGAAGATGCTTCCCAATATGATCACTGATACTATATAAAGGGTAATTGTGAACCCTGGTCTCGGACTTGTATCTATATCCTGATCTGACCTCAGTCAACTTCCAATTGGATGATTAAGTACCTCCCCCTTCATCTGGCAATCTAACTTCCTCGTAAGCTTTCAGCGTCTCTGATGTATAATCTCTCAATGCTTCAAATATTGGAATTAAACCAGTGCTCAAGCTGGAAGAAGCTGCCTCTTGGACCTGTTTCACAATTTCTTCATGTCTGATCCTCTCTTCATCCAATCTTTTCCTCATCAACTCTAGTGCCTGCATGCGATCATCACGGTGAACCTGACCGTTGTCAGTGGCAGACACTACATCTAAACTTCCATGCAACCCACTACCATTTTGCAGAGAATTGAGCTTAGTGGCATAATCTCTGGAGATGTACTCTGCCTTTAGTTTTTGATGCTGTTCTTCTTTTTGAATCTCCCCCAACCTGTGCACATTTTGAGCAAACAATTGCATTGCTGTTGCTACTTTGACTGCTGAAATCTCTCTTATTGCATTATATAAATCATTAGAGATGATAAAAACAGCAGGAGCTTCGATCCTGCTTGGGGAGAAAGGTATGATCCCATCAGGTGTTACTTCCTGCACTTGGGGGAGCCATTTCAATAACCATCCATTTAGGGCTTCTATATATGATATCTGGGCAGCAATCAAGTCTTGGAAATTAGAATACCAGTTCAAGAGCTCAACCTCTAGTCCCATGGTGGCCTCCACAGAAGAATTTCCATGGGAACCAGTTTTAGCCCTGATATTATGGCTTTTGCAAGAAAGTGTAGCTAGCAACTGCTTTTGGTGGCATTCCAACCAGGATCTCCACATTCTTATGAACCTGCATGCAAAAGTAAAATCTTTTGAGCTTCTAGTTACACATTTGTACACGTCATACAAAGAATACACAGCGCAACCATGGAGAAGTATTATAATTAAGTCATAGGTTTGTAGAATAATGGAGCTTTCATACCCTCGGATTAGTTCAGTAAGCTGGGGCTGCAACTCTTCATCTCTTATCTTGTGCATCATGCTTGAAATTGCATTCATCGATTGAATAACGACACTTATCTTTGTTTGCAACCTTCTCATCGATAACCGGGCAATCTCAATCTTATAGGACTCGGCTCCCGTATTGTCCAAAGATCTCAAGTGCCTCCGTCTTTTTTCATATAGGAATCGTAGTTTTTCTTCATCCTAGCACAACCACCTAAGGTATTTTAAACGGTATACTGATCTTGAGATAAATTTATAAATGTATCTTCATAATACAAAAGTATCGTGTTTACATACTACTTATCATGATTAGGAACAATTATCTTTCATAATCACTAATTCTCTAATATTATCAAGATTCTAAATAATAACAGTAATTTATAAAACTTCTTCAGGATAGAAAAACTAGAAAAGTCATTCGACTCCATAATAAAATTAGTAATATGCTAAATATGAGTTCAGCATGATTAGACAATTATCCTTCATAGTCACTAATTTTCTAAAACCTTAAACAAGAGATAGAAAGAAAGAAGCTAGCATCCTCGCACACTCTTCGAGAAAGTGCAGAGAAGGGTGTGACAACCTAGAACATTTTCCTATTCTCCAGGTTACAGTGTCTCAATTGATGATCGATTAGAAAATTAGTTTTGTTGCTTTAGATTATACGATTTTGGTGATGCATCAAAAAAAGAGCTTCGGAACAATAAATTATACAAGTTCTGAAACAAAATTAGGTGCCTACAGAAGTAGTACATAATAACAACTTATCCACAATATTTCCTTGTCACATAAATGTTTCAAAGATTAGTTCACTCATTCTCATGAGCAATAATTACTGATACCTTAACTTTCACCAATGTAAGGCTGACTTCATATGATAGCTAAGCATAGACACTATATTTCAATTTTCAAATAATTATTCATGATCCATATTACTTTATAAATATATACATTTAATAGATGAAGCAATAATCTAAGTTGTGCTTAGAAATCCAAGAAGCAAGAGGTAAGAAATCATAAAACCATGAGTAATTTCTACTGCATGGATGTTTCTTTTTCAAGGGAGTATAAAAATCAATGGTACATATTCGTGACGGTTACCACTTCTTAAAAAACCTGAATAAATGCACAATTACATTAATGTGGCTTCATAAGAAAAGTTATCCCAGTGGCACAAAACTGATTATATCATAATATAATGTGTACCTTAACTTCCTTGTAAAGCTTCTTCTCCCATACATACAACTTCTCCAAAGTTGATGACAGACTGCCAAACTTCGTATCATTGTCCTTCCTAGTATTCACATGGATATCCTTGTTCCTTGAAGCACTATGTCGTGACAGCTTCAATGAAAGGCGGGAAGATGTCAACATAGACAAACCCATAGGCTCCAAAATCCTAGAAGAGATAACTGCAGCAATTTTTTGTAAGATTACAAGCTCTACAGTTTTTATAACAAGTTTGCTAGCTCTTTCCCTAAAATGAAGGCAAGATTAAATCCAAAATGTATACAATTCTGAAAATAAAAAGTACAGGAGATTTACCAACACGAACCATAATTTCTTTCTTGATTTTCCACTTTACAAATTTTAGGGAGAGAATTCAACTATATCAGCATATATAATGTAGCAAGCATAAAGGAAATAAAAATTCACAAGTAGTAATACATCAAGGATAAGAAGAACATAATATTTTGAGATACATATAATTACAGCATTTTCCACTTATCATACATACTTATTAACCATTTCTGTAACTTTTTCTGAAAAAAAAAAATGGAAGAAAAGGATTCTTGTAGCCAGTCCCAAATATTTGGAACAAAGGTTTGTTAAAAAAAAGGTGTTGTAATACAAATTAAAAATAATAATACTTTGAGTGCCTTATAGCAGTGACTTCTATGCTCAATTAAAGCATATAGTTGACTATATACACCATTTTTAGCTACTCAATTTTGATATGAGCAAGAGGCTTCAAGAATAAAAGTAGTTAGGACACCAGTATTTTCCAACGGCCACCAATCATATTGTGAGAGTTAAAAAGGGTAAAAATCTTCACCATTTACTAGGGGAAGTACACTAAATTAGTTTAATACATTCAAGGGACTAATGGGTGGGCTATCGGAACATATAGAACTGGAGAATCTTATCTTGGAAAATGACTTACTCCCTCAAGATGTATATAATCCTTAATCCTTCGGAAGAAACACGTGCCCTGAGTGAAATTACGCATTATAGACCTATCATATGGTGATAATGCAAGACACAGATGTAAAGGTAACAGGTAAAACAAAATTCAACACTCGTATCACCATCTTTCACTAATAGGTAATTGGCATCAAAGATTTCAACAGAGAACAAAAATGATTCCGAGTTACTCTAAATTGGTTTCTGAATAGGAAGAACATAGTTTTCTATTGTTGGCGGCAAATGAATTATGAAAAAATAGCACAAAACACACAAACACACTGCTTCTTCACTCATACAACAGAGTACCTTTCTCCAGTACTGGTAAATATTACTCCTAAGAAATGAAAGGACAAAAGAAACCACAATCAGGCCATTCTCTTTAGCAAATTTCTTGAATTGCATTTCAGGAATTTCTGTCAAGTAACACTTACCTATGCTATGTAAAATTGTAGATGATTTCTGATAAGTATAGATCACTTACCATCAATCCTCAATCTATCCCAGAACCGAAACTTACGTTGGATGCCTAATTTCCATTTCATATTTCTTCAAAATTTTAAGCAGGGTGAAGCTAACTTAAATGAAGTTCCAACATTTCAGTGCAGTAAAAGAAAGCATAATGTGCGAATCAATTCAAACAACACACCTCTAGAAATCCGACTCATCGACCGGTAGTTCAACTTGCCGTACTCTAGAATCCTTGAAACCTCCTCGCCACAGTCCCCTGCAGCCCGAAACAAATCCCTAATCTCTGCCACCACTTCCATCACATCCCTCGTCCCCCGAACAGCTGCCAAGTTCACATCGCTAGGCCCGCTCTCTTGCGTTGTAAGTGAAGTCTCCTCTTCTCGCTCCACCTCCACCTCCAAAACCACATTTCCCCCCTTCCTATCTCCTCCTTGCCCCTCTTCCTTGCTCCTCGAACTACCACTCTCGCTCTTTTTCTCCTCGGAATTACCCACCTCCTCTTCCGGCGGAGGCGGTGCCGTGTTCGAGCTCCCTTCGCCAGAAGCTCTCTCTTTCACCTCCGGCTCCAAATCGTCTTCCAAATCGGGAATCCCTTCCTTCTCCCTAACCTCACTCGAGTGCGGACTGGTCGAAGACGAAGACCTCTCCCGAGAGTAATAATAATTATCCGGCAAGTACTGTTCATAGTTAGCAAAAGGATCGAAAAAGTCCCACGCCGACGCCCCCTCCGGCATCGGCGGCGGCTCCCGAGGCCCCAAGTTCTCCGCTTCCGGCGGATTCATCGGAAATCCGTAGGAAGAATAGTAGGGATCCTCGTACACGACCGTCGGGATCAAACTCGACGAAGACCTCATGAAGTTGTAATTAGGACTGGGAGGCTTCGGACTCGAATCCTCCTTCGGAGGAAGAGGAGGAGAATCCTCCGCTTCCGGTTCGGACTCCGACTCAAAGTGGATGTGGGAGTCGAGAGAGGGAGAGTGCGAGAGGGAGGTGCCGGAGCCGGAGCCGGAGCCGGAGCTGGGCCTCTTGGCCTTGCCATCGGAGGAGGGGAGGCGGACCACCGGAGAGGGAGGCGGGGACGGGACCGAGACGAGGTTCTCGTCTGCGAAGCGGCGGAGGGCGTCGCCGGCGGCGGCGAGGGAGCGGGCGTAGGCCGCGTGAGCGGCGGCGAGGGAGAACCGGCGGTCGGCGGCGGAGAGGATGAGTTGCTTCCTCTGCCGGCAGAGGGTCAGCGGCGGAGATCTAACCGCGTTCTCGTCGTCGTCGTCGGCTATGGAGAAGACGCATCCCATTAATGGATGGAGAAACCCTAACCTTAATGGAAAATTTCGTTGCCGTCCATTAAAGAATGGGGTGGATTTATGCGGTTAGGCCCTTCCGGAATTTTGTACTTTTGCAGTTTGAGCAGCGGGGGTGGGGGTGGTCGGAGTCCGTAACGGAAAGAAATGATGAATGAAGCGGAAGTAGGAAGAGTGTGAACACTTGAGGAGAGGGGGAGGAGGAATTATGGCGCGCGAACGCGTAGGGGGTCCACGTGTCGCTCGGACCCCCACTAGTGGTTTCTTAATTGGGTCGGGTGTGGATTGCAGAAATAGATCCAATTTGTCAAACCCAATAACCCGGTAGTCTTTTATGGTTGAATATTTTAAGAAATTTCACCCATTTTTTTTAAACTTTACAGTGCAATGCTGGAAGAAAATGTTCAAATGTGACTGATTTTGCCAGCGAGTCGAGACGAACATGGATGATAGATTTGCAAAATCCGACCCGGTAGTCAGGATCATAATAAAGTGTTTGGTGGGGTTGGATTAACTTCTTCAACTAACCGTTACTGTGGGTTCTTCCACCGGTTTAAGTTTGATTTTGTGGGTCCAAGTCCACTAATTCTTGACAATTGCCGAACAAGAAGAAGAAGAAGAAGAGAAAGAAGAAGAAGAAGAAGAAAGAAGAAGACGACAAGGAGGAAGAAGGAAAAAAGTGAACAGAACAATGGACCCACGCGCCATTGCGACCGAGTAGTCCATGGCTGTTCTTGCTGGAAACAGCAAGATAGAGGAGGAGGAAACTAAACGATGATATTGATGGCGAATGGCTACTACTATGAATGATACTTAAGTATTATTCTGCTCAGGCTAAATTGCAATATGATACCTTCAAATATTTTTTTTTTTTAAAAATTAACTTGATATCCTTAGCTTTTATAAGTATCAACTTGATACCTTAAAATAAAATAAAAACAAAACAAAACAGACCTCATCTCCCTCTCTCCTCCCACCCGGCTGCGATACCCTGCCCCCACTCCGGCAGGATCCACCCCTCCCCCCTTTTCTCCTAGGTTGTCTTTAAATTTTTTTTTTTAGGAGTATCAAGCTGATACATATCAAAGTTAAGGATATCATGTTGAAAAACTTTAATAAAATTGAGAATAGCTAGTCCTATTTTCTTTGGTTGTTAGTCTTTCCAAACACACAAATTTATGAAGGAGTAGGAAAAGAAAAATATCACTCGTTTTGTTTCAGACTCGGGTGCCTGATCCGACTCCAAATGCTTAAAGTTTAACAGCATAATATATGTTAATTTGAAGGAATAATTTACTTTTCTATGTTATTGAATCCATCCCATCGTCTTCACCTGACGACCATTAGAATTATTAGACTTCGACAAATTATCTATATAAAGAATTTGGTGTGTGTTTTGGTATAAGTCTTATCATAAATTGTTGTCCTAAACTACTCACAAAAATGATAGTCCTCGTTGAAATAAATAAAAGTAACTTGACAAGAAATATAAATATATAAGTTAAAAGTTTGGAGAAGTAAAACAGTGAGTTGATGGCCCTCCCCTCCTCCCATCTTTCAAAAGCAAGAACTTTTGAAACAAATAAACGTAAATATTTTTTTAGGGAACACAGTAATGCAAAAAAGAAAGGAACAAAAACAACAAAAAGTAAGGATAACATTATTGGCACTTCTAAAATGTTATTACACACTCCTCTTTATCTATCATTTAAATTTCAATTTTTTCATACATAACATTATTGACACTCCTAAAATATAATCCTGCACTCATTCTTCCATGCATGCACAGATTAATGTCAGATTTAATCAAAATGTAGATTTAAAATTTGGATGATAAAAAAAATTAAAAAGTGTATAATAATATTTTAGAAGTGTTAATAACATGACCCTAAACTAATTGCCTCAAAATTGTTTTTGGAGGATCCTCTTGACAGTTTGGTGTCTTTGGAAAACATTTAGAAGGATTCATGCAGTTAACATTCATTCCCTAACTTATTTACTTCCATCCCTTTCTTCGTTCACCTAATCTTATTATTATAATCAACTTATTTACTTCCATCTCTTTCATGCCTACCTCACACTAGGTACTTATGTTCTCAACTTCTTTACGCACACATACTTGTCTGCCTCTCCAATGAACATGAGACGAAATCATATAGAGATTAGTCTTTGTTAAGAATGCGGGGAGATCCAAAGAGAGGGAGTTGAACTCGCCCAGAAGACCGGCTAAAAATCGTGTGCTGGGGACACAATATAACTGAGCCCGTACTGAATTAAAAAAAAAAAAAAAAAACTCAGCCCATATGACTTTAAAAGAAAGCTGTCTTATGTACCTAATAGCTTAACTTTATACGCAATCAGATGATCAGAAATACAAGCCCAACAGCCTTGGATCTCACTTCTTTTCCTCTCAACTGGAAATGTCGTGTAGCATCATACCTAGGTTAGAGTGGCCAATTTCAAAACCCTAGGGATCCTCACCTGGTGGTTGACCCACCTGATTCCAACTGATGGTTGCTTAACCTTACATCCTGTCATCATGCACCTAACCATGACTAAATTGATCAGAAGGAAATCGAGTTATTTATCTATCTATCTACACCAACAACAGTCCAGCATATTTCTCCATCTGAAGGATGTCATGGGAATTGATCCAAGTACAAGGAAGTCATCATCTAATTGAAAGGTACAAGTTCCCCAGAATAATAAATCATTTCGAAAATGAGAATGACAATCAGCCTGCACAACATATTCTTACAACATCCTCCAACTGCAACCAACAAAACACCTCAAGCGGCACGGCACGCAAGCTTCTGCGTTTGGCCTGCCTTCCAGTTATTCACGCTACGCTATGATAAACCAAGTCAGACTACCATCCAAAGTGCAACGATACAAACATCGACCATTCTATCACTTACCCAGCTAACAAGTGGCTTTTGGAGGGTTATATTACAGAACTTGCTAAAGTTTTGCAATAAACAAAGCGAAACTATAATCCATATGATTTTGATGTACAACTGTTTCGATCAAGAAGTATAACACATAGTTAAAGTAATCACAACCCTTGTATCTAAATCCGTCCAGATATTGAAACAATGGTCATATACAACTAATATAGCAAAACGACCAAAACAAACAACAATACGCAAAGTCCCTCTTATTTTTGGCAACCATAGTATTCTCATTTTTCATGTTATCCTGATGATTCAAATATTAACAAAATGACAAACACCACTCAACGGGTTCTGTGACTACCTGGTGGTTTGGTTGAAGATGGTTTAGTCTTAGCAAAATCAACCAGGTCCTTAAAAAGGATGTCTTCAGGCTTGGCTGATTTGATAGGCGGTGAGGCATCTTTGCTTTCCATTTGATTTGGTGTCTGATGTGATGATGGGCTAGTCTTGCTCTGGTTAAGAGACGAATTTTCCGATCCGTTGTAAGAATTTCCACCGGTTAAACCTATCTGCTGCTGAAAAAATAGCCTTCCACCCGTGGAAGGTTTCTGCTCCGAAATCTGCTTTCCACCGTTCGAAGTTTGCTCCTGCTCAAAAATCTGCTTTCCGCCAGATAAAGCTTGCTGCTGCTCAAAAAATTGCTGTCTTTGGTTATATTTTGATGGTGGTGGTGGTAAGTAGGAATTGGATGGCTGGCTTTCCCAAGTAGCTTTTGGAGCAACCTCTGCAAGAGACTTCGTTGCTTGAACAGGTTCGTCATATTTGGGCTGGAGAGAGAAAGCCGAAGGAGTTGTTGAAGGTGGAGAAGATGACATAGATAAGACCGGTGGAGAAGGTCGATCTACAGTTACACTTGATGATGTTTCTTCTTTGTAGACATCTCCACTAAGGTAGTCAAATGCAGGCACATCTGTAATGACTGGGTTCTTTGATGATGGTGGTGGAGCAAGAAAAGAACTTTTGTATGTCTGTTCCTTCTTGGCATCAGAAAGATCAGAAAGCTTCCTACTTTGCCCTGCTGCATTCTTTCTTGAAGTCCTAGTATAACATCCATATGATGAAAGCTGAACTGGTTAGAGATTTACTTATGCAATTACTAATTTTTTAAGAAGCGTAAGATAACGTTCCTATGGGTAGTGTCAGGATATGTCATTCAGAGTTGTTACTGCAGTTCGACAATAATTTATTTAGGCTTTTCAATCAAAAACAAGATGCAAATATAATTTGGAACATAATATATGCATGCCTGTAATCCCTCGGGAAGAGGAAAAATATGTTTCTTCATCAATCTAATTACTTGTTATAATCCATATTTGAACAGATAGTTTGAAAATCTGGATGAATTCAGATCAAATAGACCAAGTTAGCACAGGGTACCTTATAGCAATCAAACTTACCTCCTTAACCATAATATAAAACAGGGTCTAGTTCATGATGATGACTATACGTTGACTGACCTTGTAATACAATTTACTATAGGTATATTAGATCATTCAAATCCTAGTATAGGTACATTAGATCATTCAGGATTTGATTGGCTTTTATTAATCATCTTAGCTATATATAGCAAAAAGTTCCAAATCAAGTTTCTTTGATGATTTACATGTTCATTTCAACATATTGTTGTTTCTACAATGCATTAGTACTTATCCTGATACCGAGTTTTTTTTTTATCACTCTTTCAAGCTAAGTTTCTGTATTCTGATGCTGAGTATCAGTATTTGCTTAAGAGAAATCAAATACTGATACCGACTTTCAACCGAGCCATTGCGCACTGTCAGGGATTGATACTGAATCTACTGGTACAAAAGCAATGACCTGACAGTGCTCTTGCAAAATCAGAGAATCAGTGCACAGACGTGTTAAAAACTTAAAACTCTAAACAAAGTAAGGTGATACATGTGAAGTTCGCTAAATGTGGTGAATAACCCAGTGGAGATGGATCAAAATATCCTTCTTAGATTTTCTTTTATAGAGACAACGTGTATTATTATTTTATTCAGCATTATAAATTGTGATTAGGCATCTTATCCTCCTTGACTTCTTCCCAGCACCGCATTCGTCCATGATAAGAAAATGAAAGCCAAGAATACATAGTTTTCTTACCTTAGGGATAGCTGGGAGAAGTCATCCTCTAAGTCATCATCCTCATGGTTTATATTAACGAGATGAGCTGAGGAAGGTGCTGTAACTTCTGTTACAGTAGGAACACCCTTCAATATGTCATCATGCTGCTGGAGTACACGCTGCAAGTCATCGTTCAGTGTGAGGCCCTGACAGAGAAGTTCTTCGTCCCTGTAGTTACAATAAAAATATATAAAAAACGATATTATCATGTGCTTGCAATAAAAAGTCCTGAAAGATGTCAAAACTTCCGTACCCAGTACTGCTCACGAGATCCATGACACGCTTCTGATAGACCTGACACTGCTCAACAAGGTCAACAATAACTTCTTGTTTTACACCCTGCCATAAAAGCCAACATTAGTGCATTCAAAGCAGATAGTTAAGCAGCTAATTGTTCTTATATATATTGTTTTTTTTAGTAGGTAATTTTTGTTAGTGGTTAGCTCCCCCACTGGAATCCACACAGGCAGTCTTGGGGATATTCACTTGTTACTTATGTTTGTGCTCCTCAGTGGGATCGAACCCAACCCATCCAGCCAGGAAGCTTATGCCTCCCCTTCCTTGCCACTTGAGCTAGGAGGGATTGGCTATATATATATATATATATATATATATATATATATATAATTTTTATCTGGTAGGCAGACATATTACCAAGATTATACTACTAATACGTAGATGCTAGATTCTATTACTTTATCAAAATATTTCTTATAAAGGTACAAACGTTATGGTGACTTACATATTATTGGTTAATATTCCAATGAAGACAATTAAACTATTTTCATAATTTATTCTTAAAATTTTCATTGTTATTTTCTACTAAAATTTTATGTTTAATATGTAGGAATTTGGAGATACGGGTATAAATAAAATAATCTACCATGTAGCAATTAGAAATAAATCAATAAATATAGGGTTACCATGAATAAGATTTTGCAAAGGCCTATCAAGAGGATCATTTGGTCCTAATGAGAGAATGAATAAATGAAATCAAATCATATAAGAAAGGAAGAGGATAATTATACTATAGAAAATGAAAGATGTAGAAGGTGGGCTGAACTAACTCAGAACTTGAGGAATTTTTGAAATTTGAATGAGAGAAGGATAAAACTTTTTTTTTTTTTGGAATATCTCAAGTTACATCTCTCTACGTAGTACATATAAATCGCATCTTTTTAATTATTCATATTGTCTATCATCATAATGTTCTAAAAGTCATATCCTTTGATTGTCTTTTTAACCGATTATATTTTTATTAATTTTCTAAACTTCATCATATATTCTAACTCTATCTTTTAACAAATACTACTATATGTTTAACTCATAAGTTAAGATAATCATATCTTTTATTTTCGATTCACCACGATGATCTCCACTGCATGATCTGCTTCTCAATTACCTGCTACATGAATATCTTGGTTCACCCTCTTTATGATTAAGCACATAATTCTCTCTCTCTCTCTCTCTCTCTCTCTCTCTCTCTCTATATATATATATATATATATATATATATATATATATATATATATATATATATATATATATATATCAAAACCTCCTAGTTCTTGTGGCTAGCAAGTGGAGACATAAAGCATCATGACTTGGTGAGTTCAATCCCACAGGGAAGCGGATTACTCCTTCCAATTATAGTGGGAGTATATTTTTTTTTTTTAGTGGGAGTATATATATATATATATATATATATATATATATATATATATAATGACCTCTAGCTCAAGTGGGCGATGGTTCTGGGCGATGGTTCGATTCCCAGTGAAGCGATCATGGAACATTCTAAAGCATAAAGCTAAATAACTTGTTAACAAGAACCAATCCATTTTCGCCACCAATAAAAAAACTGAAAATGTTTGAATTTTGGTTTAGATATTTCATATGAAAAAATGAAAATGATCATGATAACAATGTGGATTTACCATTTAAAGCGTAAAACATATAACTTGTATGGTTAGGATTTTGGGTGCAACATGTGGACACTACATAACATGGTGCCAAAGTTAGATATTAACCTTATTTAATAGATAGAAAGAGTGTTTTAGAATTTAAATGCAAGTCCTTAAATATTTATTCATTTCAATTTTAGGTCCCTCAAAATCTTCTTATTTGCTTAGAGGTATCCCAAATTATAGTGGACGTGTGGTCAAATGCACTAAGGGAATCCTGTTGACCCAGATATGCAAAAACTTTTTGACTATTTGTCCATCATTCATCGTTATAAATGATGTAATGTTTTTCTTCTTTAATTTCC
This sequence comes from Iris pallida, assembly GCA_029216955.1. Lineage (NCBI taxonomy): Eukaryota > Viridiplantae > Streptophyta > Magnoliopsida > Asparagales > Iridaceae > Iris > Iris pallida. Next base: position 4,179,877 of record JANAVB010034019.1, read on the forward strand.
CATTAAATGCTACAATGCTTTCTTCATCCGGTTTCCTCCTAAACCCTATCTTCACTCCAACCCATAGTACCTACACATCCTCCTCCAACCTTCCCGATCGTAACCATCAATGTTACATCCACCAGCACTTGCATCTTCTCTACCACCCGCATTCCCCTCCTATGTTGTCTCCAACTCATTGCCCTCGTCCTTGCTTTATGTCACCTTTGTCTCCTTATCCTCTATAATCCAGCATCTAACCTCCCTCCATGTCACCAGACATCTCCTCCACCACCTCTTCTTATAGTTAATAACTTAATGCTAACCGCTAACTCTGGAACATTTTAGTCTTCCGATGTCTGTGGTTAGTGCTAACCCAGGGGTTAGGTTACTTTATTTCTACTCAAGCAAACTTTGATCTTATAACTAATTAACTTTATAAGTTAAGTGACCTCTACACAAATAACAAGAGTTACGGGACCTATATCAGAATGGACAAGATTTAAAGGACTAATATCTAAAAGAAACCCAAATAAAATAAATGATAACCATATTAAAGAATATAAAATTGGAACACTGTCTCGTGGAACCATGGAAATACTTGCCACGATTCAGGATCTTGGAAACCATATCAAATATACATATAATACCCAATATATGCTGCTTAAAGTTCCACAATAACAGGTAGTTCTCAATCTAACATTTTCTTTAAGCACCAACAATTGGTAGCTCTCAAGGCAGCCACTGTGACAATATAGATGAATATAAACATCAATGTACTTTTGCTTGATAACTGTACCAAAGAATAATGTGATGTTTTCCAGTGTTATCTCAGTAGAAAAAGACATGCAATATACAATTACCCTATGCAATCGTAGAAAAATGAAGAACCCACCTCTGAGTTATGTGGACCTAATGCGCTGAGCATTTCTGCTAACACGTCTGCTATACCTCGAGCATTTTGAATTTCCTGCAAACTGTTTCATAGGAGCAGGGCACTAATTAAATCACTTGAACAGGAAAACACAAAAAGATGAAGTTGAAAGTAATAGTTAGAAATAGGGTGTATTTGTGGCTGAAAGTAAAATATGTGGCTGACAGTAACTATAGCAAAAAACTCTAAGAACATTTCCAATTAACTCTTTGATGGAAAAGAACTAGCGAAGCTCCCTTTTCTCTTCCCAAGGCTTCCTAGACGCTGCCGGTACAAAGAATATTGAACAGGTAGAAAGAAGCCACATACCCTTGACATTGTTGAAGCAATGGAGATACATTAGGAAGGATCACACAAAATACTGTAGTTACCTTCATGTCCGCCATCACTACCACCTTTATATGAACCGACTACCTTTTTTGTTGTTTTGGGAGAGAAACCAAGGAGAATAACGGGCTTGGATTATGGTTTTAGTTACCTGAACAAATCCAGTCTGTGTGACTTCAAAGATGAGTTGATCCATGAGCCATACTACACCCTATTTCCAGTACTAGATTTAATTTCCCAAAGTCAACACTCATGACCGAACTTGCCCCATATTTTAAGTCAACAGGGGCAGATCTGGTTATGGTTGAAAAACAAAGATATAGGCTGTATTATTTCAAAGATGAGTCAAGTCATGAATCAGGACTGCCAATATTTTGAGTGGCTAGATTTATCAACACCCATGACATAATTTGACCATATTTTATTATTTCAAGTCATATGGGGGCAGCTGGAATGACAGAATCAGAAGCAGTGGCAGGGAGAAGCAGGAACGGAAGCATACATGACAAAAAGGCGACTGGCTTCTTTGTATAGGTGAGAGACAGTAATCTGTGAAACAAGGCACTTAGTAATTTGACCTCCTAACTTGGCTGCCTCAGTCCTAACAAGGTAAGGTAGTAATCTTCGTCAGCAGCCCATTCAACAACCTTTTGGACCAATAACTTAAAACCTACGAAACACAAACACTCCAGAAATAAGTGCCATGTTGGTGATATGCATTCGTCGTGTCGGACACCTATTGGATATGACACATACAATCCTAGGTCACACCCTATTGAACTAACAGAGTAGAACCCTTTTCAAGATATACCTCCCATCGTGGATGCATTTAATTTATTGACAACTGAGTGCATATCTGCTCGGACCTGTAATTGGTGGTGGTCCTGAACAGTCAACTGTAGCATACCGATCCGCTGGTACCTGTAATTGGTGGTTGTCCTGAACAGTCAAACTGTAGCGCACCGATCCACTGGTACGCCAGGACATGACCCATGCACGAGCCTCAATGTGCATCACCACTCGGTTAATACTTGCCAAAAGTGGTTAACCTGGATGTACACATGAGACTCAAGAACTCATATATAAGGCTAGCAAATTCCATAGGACTTTAACGGATATGGACGGTTTGCGATTCCACATGAACCACCGTCCTTTGACAGAACCATGCCTACTTATATAGAACAGATGCAAAAAACTTTTTCAACACCCAGAAGCTTCTCTGTGAATATCTCATATAATCTCTATTTTTAACAAACCAGATGAAACAGTACATAAGTTCTGATTTCCTAATAATTAAACAGTACACCCAGAAGGTATCCCTTCTTAAATATGACTTCATAACAATTTTTTTTATCTGACTAAACTTTTGTGCTTCCAAGGATCCTAATGATTAAAAGTGTGAAAATTTCATGGACCCTTCTAGATTTCAATGCAAATGAAGTCTACATATGCTCTAGCAATGAAAAACTAGATTTTGGTCACTAGAATGATAGAATTTTACAGGGCATGAATACAAGATAAATAGTACATACACTATAAAAATTAAGAAATATCATGTGTAAATTTATCAACTGCTTGTGCCATGCTTTCAGTACTAGAGAACTTACAGATCAAAAGACAACAACAAAAAAGTCGAATGCACTATGAAACTGAGTGTGGAAACATATAAATGGATTTATGTATTCACAGATAAAGCACCTGAGAGCAGGATCATCAGATTGAAGAGATGCTTCTATAGCGGCATCTTCATACGTTGATGCAACAGGTGGAGCCGCAACTGAATGAGTTTGGGGAGGGGTAAACAAGGAAGCACTGTTTTCTGTACGTGGTGGAAATTCTACTCCAGCAGACTGTCAACAGTAACAAAATTAAACGTGTATTATCACGAATCAAGAAAGAACATGACACATAAAGCAAAACGTCTTCCGTACAGACTATTTGAAAGACGAGAAGCCAATACTATCTTGCTAATTATTTAATCAAACAGACCCTCCAAGTAAAACTGCACAAAAAACAGAAAATATGGTTGCATTCCCTGATTATTAACTTGTGTAGAATGTATATATTCATATTAAGAGCATTTTCCTGAAGCCATTTTGCAACAACTGTGAGAAAAAAAAATGTTTTCTACTTGCGGCAATACAGGTTTGCATCACTTTGTCAGCAACATAAACCCATCCACAGTAATAAAAATAACTTTGTTGGACACACTCTGCAGGCATCCTTCCCTCATGTTCTGTTAGCAAAAGGCTCAGTTATTAACAAAACCATGACTCAGGTAAAAGTGTGAAGGTCAGGATCCAAAAGTTTCTGAGCAAGATGCTATATGTCTATCTTTTATAAAACTATAGTTCAGCATTATGTGCGATATTCCTCTCACATTAATGACTAATTTTAGTCCTTGTCCCAAAGGTCACAGGTTCAGATCTTGCTAATTCCATATTCTAGATGTAGATAATGGTCCGGTTCTGGGTTTAAGATCTTAGTTCTTTACCTATGTTGTCAATCTTTTACGATACAAGGTACGTATAGGACAATACAAAAGGTTCTTGATACGGATCATATAGCTGTATCTGATGGAGCAAAGACTCGTGCGATATGTTTTTGTATCGTCTGATACGATATGATACATCCGATATTATACTTTTTGTTTTTATTTCATTGTTTAACTCTTTTTTTTTTCTTTGTTTATTTATTGAGATTTTTCTTCTCCTTTGTTTTTGGATTTTTTTCCCCTTTTTCTTTTGGGTGTTTAGAACATTGTTTTCTAGTATGGACCTTATGGTAAGTGGATAAATCTATGGATGTTAATAACTTATGATGGTTGTCTCTTTATTGTTGCTTAATGTGTTCAACTTATCCGTATATTAATTTTTCAATGGGATTATGTATCTTACGATCCACAACACAATACACTATATGATAATCAAGCAAAACGTTACACGACATGTATTGCGATATGACAACATAGTTCTTCACTTTCAACTGGGTTGTTAGCGCATTCCTTATTGGGATGGATAAAGTTGGGTTAAGCAGTTAAGTTCTTAATCTTCACAAAGAGGCCAGTGATGGGTTGAAGATTATAAAGAACAACTATATATACAGAATGGTCTAATAACTATGCTCCAGATTTCTTATGCCTGGAACCAACACACAGTTCGTAGTAAGGCCTAGATGGGACAGACCCCATGATGCTCCTGGACCTCCTTTACAGGACAAGGAGGTCCAGGACTGACCCCATGATGCTCCGATCGGGCTGATGCTGGCAAGGAGGTCCAGGACTGACCCCATGATGCTCCGATCGGGCTGATGCTGGATATAAGTTCAATGTGCATGCTTAACATGCTTGTTGCCCCACATGGTAAAATGCAACATTGGTGCAGAGAGCTCATCACTTGCCGTATTTTACAAGCATCACATATGGCTTTAAGGATGATTTCATCAGACAGCTGTCATCTTTAGATTTGAGCATATAGCTATAGTCGTGCTCAGTGGCTCGAGCATACTTCAAATTAAAATAGGATATACACCCTTCCATAACAGCGTAAAAAAAATCAAAAGTACAGAATGCAACTGTTGATATCCTTTACCTATGGGGTCAGAAAAAAGCTTGAAGCTAGCTTCCTCGCTGCATGAAACACCTATCGATTGACCCTGATGTAAACCCAGTCTTATCCACAGTGATCCCAATTTTTATTGGAAAGGCAATTACACTAGATGATAAGTATATACTATATAGTGATACACCAGGAATCAGAGCATGCTCATGTTACACTTATGCAACAGACTATAAAGGTAGTACAATGTAGATATATTTTTTACCTCAAAAAGGGGAAGAGGGGGGGGGGGGGGGGGGGGGGGGGGGGGGGGGGGGGGGGGGGGGGGTGGAATTTAGAAAAGGAGAAGTTGCTGCTTGAAACTGTTCCAAGTTGATTCGTACAGGAATGAAAATGGTGTTATTTAATTGCATGAGTAAGTTTCATCATGGTACCAAAACTCCAACCCGTTAGGATAAGTTTGTACTAAGCATCCCATTACCAATCCACCCCTGCTTCCTCCAGGTTGCAACAGAATACTGAACAATTAGGATATGTTAATTTACTAGTGTCACCAATCCTACACCCTCCCTAACCAAGTTATCTTCCTTGCTTTTTATTTTTACTTGTTTTGGATTGGGATGCGGTTATTACGAGAAATCAGTTTGGGGTGGAGGGAGGAATAACAGGAAACCTAATCCAACCAATAAAACTCATAACTTCTCTGATGAACCTACGATTTATTATGTTCTCAAAATTAAAAATACATAGCATTTGAGTTATCTACTACACCCTCCCTAATTGTGCTGCTGCATAAAACTGAAGATCTTTGTAACTTCAAATAACATGCTAAAGAAGATGTTTATGTTGATATAATATGTTAAAAATGAGATCTTGCCAGGATGAGAATCAAAACAGGAAATAGTACGCATGAATTATCAACATGAGAAGGGTGCACCACTTTTAACAATAATATATTGGAATAAGCATACCCTCAATTCTTGATATGCAGCATAGTATTGTGGATACCTCCCTCCTGCTCCTCCAAAAGCATCTTGCCATGTATCAATGAGAATCAGTATCTTCTCTCTTACATTTAAATCTGGCTGCAGAGGTAAAATCCGATATATTATTAAGAAGTCTTAAGATCATGAAGAATATTTAATCATAAGATACATTTTATGTAACATGTAATCAATAAGGTACACACTGCGCGAAACATACTTTTTTCTTCACTATTTTAACCATTTCGTGTAAGATATCACGTTCAGCAATCTGTAAGTGAACATTGTCCCCACAGTTTTTGCTTAGTGTCTCGAGCACCTGCATACACAATTCCAAAAACCAGTATGTATTATAAGGACATAGTACAACATACAATAACTATTAACCACTATGTCTAAATTAAAACTATCCTATGTGTATGCATATGGGAACGATTATTATTTTCCTGGATTTCGCATATTCTATATCCCTACCTAGTATAGTGCGCAGTGGGCTATCCTTGTTACTGATCCACATTGTTCACAAACATATCTTAAGACATGCAACAGCAAAAGCTTGCTTAGTGAAGTACTTGCCACCAAGCATTAAGCAATTACAAACAAATGGTTTTTAATACTAAAATTAAGAAGGCCAGTTGATATGATTAGATGCCTCAGAAATACACTTTTAGTTTTTTTTTCCTGAATATTTTACATGAATTTATTCCTCGAGGTCCATTTATTGTAACATTAATCTCATTTTTTTTCTAACTCATTAATCACCCCATATTCCTATCTACTACGTTTGTTATAGGTTAGCTGTAGAAAATACATAAAGGGGTTGCCTCAAATGAATAATAGACAACACTATTGCTTTAGTTTATCCATGTCAGCCACTTTTTTATGCTGGTTGTACCCATTAAGTTAGATTATAGCAGGAAATACATTCCACCAAGTACCAACCCAATATTTTTCACTATAAAGATATCGGAGATCCTTTATATCTAGCTCTTGGGTTTTTCCAGTACGCATATGTTGATGAATTAGTACTTAGTTTTCATGTTTCTTTAGCACCTACAGTAGTTAATATACCTGTTGGGTTTTTTTGATTATTTACAGCTAGTGTTCAAGCTCTTGTTTTGCAACTTTACCTGCAGTTTGCATAGGGGAATCTGAGGAGGGCAGATTTTTATTAGCCGACAAAATATTTGTTTAAGCTTTACTGTATTCAGGTAATTTTTGGTTCAAGAAAGTATACTTGGGCTCTTATTGGAAAACAAATATAATACAAATAAATATGGCACCTATACAAATACGACTACAGTTGTAAGATGGAAGTAATTACGAAATTGTGAAAAGCTTTGGGTCATGAAGTCTGTCAGTATGTCCAGTGAGAAACTGAGAAGGTGATAAATATAACAAACATCCAATTTTGAAGAAATAGGGAATTTGTGCCAATGATCCAAACCATAAATCAAAAACAACAACAAAGCCTTAATCCCAAAATTTTGGGACAACTAATTTGAATCCTCTTATTGCATTCGGTTCTATTAAGGGTCATGTCAGCTGTAACACTAACATAATCCATATCCTTCTTTAACACTTCAAAACATGTTCGGCTAGGCATACCCATAGTCCTAGCGTCTCCATTAACTACTATATTTTTGCTCCTGTTAGGTATGCGTTGCACATGTCTAAACCACCTAAGTCTATTTTTTTCTCATCTTGTTCTCAATTTGCACCACCTCCAACTTCCCACGGATACACTCATTTCATATCATATCATATCATATCCTCTAATGTTTTTCCATTCATCCATCTTAGTATTCTCATTTTGGCTACACTAACTTTTTGGACATGTTTCTTAATTGTCCAACACTCTGATCCAAACCATTAATCATGATCTATAAAACATAAATTGCATGTGGATTGGAAAAGTTTTACCTATTCGTCAAGTTATAAGAAAATGAACGGTTTTAAAACTTAATCACTTAATGCATAGGCAAAAAGGATCAAAGCTTCAATATTTTTTGCATAGGTTTTTTTTACAATATATAGATCATGATTGACTGTTGGTATGCAGTGTACCATCTCTTTGTTACAAACAATAACATAGATATCTATGCATATAAACATTTCCCAAACAAATGCGATCTCAAAGCCTGTACTCAAACAATAACATACCAATATAATGAATAATGTCTAACAAACCAGATCTGTTCAATCGGCAAGTAATATAAAGTAGTACAGTATATATATATATATATATATATATATATATATATATATATATATATGAGTAGTCTTGTATACTCACAAAGAGAGCAAGAAGCTGAATTTTGGGATTCTTACTTCCCAACCGCTTCCTAAGAACCTTAAGTGCATCCTTTGCCTGTCTGCATGCAACCACAAAAAAAACGTAAATATGAATGTAGGAACCTCGGAGTGAAATTATTGTCAACAAAATAGGAACAAAAACAATCCAAACATCCTAATATTACGAGGACAATGTAACAAAAAAGAGCAATGATTTCATTATGAAATAAAAATTGCCTCGAGTTGCTTGAGCATGTGAAATCGATGCTCATCTGCAACAAACAAAAAATATTGTAATCTCAAAAGGTTAAAATAAGAAAAATGCATGGAAATTTAAAAAAAAAAAAACCACGGCCTCCTTCACTAGCACAGATATAATGTAGAGAAAGACGCTTGCAGGCTTGAGCTGCATCACCAAACCGATTATGAAGAGTGTAATCTACCCATGGCCATGCAACACGGTGGGATTGGACCATGCCAAGTAAAAGGAAAGGGGTTGTTTTCGTTAGGTTTCCCGGTAAATAGTGCCAATTACCGCAACAACAAAAAGTTGCAATAACCTCCCCCCCCCCCCCCCCCCCCCCCCCCCCGCGAAACTGCAGCCAAAAAAGACCACAACACCATTAACAGCAACACTCATTACTCCGTTTCTACTCTCTTCATTCCCATGTCACAAAGTCCCAATCTTTCTACAGACAGCAACAAAAGTTGCATAAGAACGTCCTAATCGCGTCCACTACAAACGCGGGATCAGTAAATCCTGCAAAAATTCACCTAGCATCCTCTCCCCACTTGCTAATTACAGCAATCGGAAGAGCCACTAAGCCTAGCTGAAGACGGGAACATGTCACTACTTAAGAGAGATGAATACAAAAACTGTTAGTGCCGGGGCACAATTTTTCGATGGAAAACTAAGAAAATGAAACAATTGTAAAGACAATGTTTCAAATCAACACTTCAAAGAAGGTGATCCTGAATTACGAGAATCTAAAAAGATTTCGTAATCAACAGCAATCGATCGTAGGACTTCTAAAAGAAGATACAATCAGAATTACTGGCAGCAATGAAGAAGGTGACTGGCGAAATATGGAAGAACTCCTGCTGGGGTGAATTATCACCGTTGCTCAAAGCTTTATTCGCCCTACACGAATAGTTTCCAGGAACCAGCAAGTTCGTCGGAGAACTTGGAACACTCCTGCTCTTCTGACTCCTCGGATGGACACGAACTCCCGTGCAAAAGCAACGCTGGTGCGACGCCTTTCCTCTCTCTCTCGAAGGCTGCTGGAATTCGCAAGCAAATTCCGATCAGAACTGTGTTAAAGAACACTTCTGAATTCTCTGTTTACTTGTGCTAAAAAACACTTCGTAAACTTTCTGTGGTGGCTTCTCTTACTTGTATTTCTCCTGCCTTGAGAGAGAGAGAGAGGATGCCTTATATAGGCCCTGCAGCAACTGCTCGGTTGCCACAAAGTTAGGGACGTGGTAAAAACCACCCCGAACATGTAGCAACCGTCCAGAACATGCAAACGCACGTTCTGCTGCAAGTTGCGTCAACTGCGCGCACCCTGCGCTCCTTGCACTCCGCGCGACACTGAGCTGCGCACACTGCGCGCACTACACGCATTGCGCACACGGCGCACGCAGCGCAATCAGCACAACCCAGCGCAACCCGAGCAACCCGCGCAACCCAGCGCAACTTGGGCGCAACCTGGGCGCGCACCTGGACAGCGCAACTGGGCTTGCGCAACTGGACTTGCGCAACTGGGCTTGCGCAACGTGGCAGCGCAAGTGGCTCGCGCAACGAGCGCAACTAAAGCGCACTATGCGCCTAGCGACGATGCTGACGTGCTAAGTGCAAAGTGCGCCAACAAAACGCCACATTACGTCTCATGAGCCCATGAGTCCGAGTCCGAGTCGCTAAGCCCCTACGGGGCTTAGCTCCCATGGAAATAAATTTTCCAAGAGCAAAAAGCATGAATGCTTTCTATTGTTGATTTAGCCTTTTTCCCTTTAGAAAAATAACCCCACATGGCACACCCATGTGCACCTCCACACCACATGTGCATCTCTAAACTAGCAAAGCTAATATATAGAGATACAAGTCCTTTGGTCTAGCTGATGTGGGACTAAAATTCACTTTTAAAAAAGACCAAAACCCAACAATTCCCCACATATCTCTATATATGGGTATAAGTGTTCCCCACAGTAACTGTCCATCATGCATTAGGAGAGATGTCGCTGACGACTTGAATCTTCCCGCATGGGTCAAACAACAGACTATAATACAAGAATGGACTAAGTCTTGAATTCTGCATCATAGCTGAAATTCTTCCCACTCACATAATATAGTTACATGTGCTTATGGCTACACATTAAAGGTCCTGTGCCAGCTTGGTTTCAGTGTATAATTTTGGGCGTCTACAAGTTTACCCTCAAGAGACGGCCTGATATCTCTTTGTCCATACACTATAGGTGAGTTCATTATAAAGAGACATGGCATGAAGCGCTTTGCGCTTCCCTTGCGGTGCTACGCCGCTATGACATGGCTTAAAGCCGAGGCCTTATCCCGTACCGGGAACCTCATCGTAGTGTCATACTACTGTAGCATGAGGCAACCGCCTCTTTGTAGTGCCAAACTACTCAGCATAAAGCCTTAGGCTTCCTTGCGGTGTTACGCCGCAATGACATGGCTTGCAAGGCCGAGGCTTTATCCCTAACCGGGTACCTCATCGTGGTGTCGTGCCACTGTAACATGAGGAACTCCTCCTCTTTGTAGTGCTGACTACACCCCTCTTTATATTTAACATTCAGCATTAGGCTAACTGCCTATTTGCGGTGCTACGCCGCTGTGACTTGGCCTGCAAAGCCGAGGCTTTATCCTATTCCTGGGCAGCACCCCACATATAGGAACCTCATCGTGGAGTCACCCCACTGTAGCATGGAGTTTCACTCCTTGTAGTGCTGCTCTACCGTGCTTCCTGTAAAGCACACCAGGCATTCACTCTGCCTGAGAACTCATTAAGGCAATTAAGCCAACCTTCCCACAGGAACCGTTTTTCGCAGAAAACAATAGTAGACAACAGTGGTTATAGGTCCGTAACCTCTCCATGCCCAATAGAACATGTACCCACCGTTCCTGATATTCTTCCGATTAGTGGTCCTCCCTTGAACCAAAAGCTAGATGCCTAGTAGATAAATCTTTGAACTAATAGCATAAAACTTTATGGTAGGAATACAATAATACAATATCAGAATACCTTCAAGCCCATTTTACAAGCCGTGTCATCGACCAGTTGACGCTTGAGGCCCTTGGTGAACGAATCCGCCAGGTTCTCCTGACTCCGAACATTAATTACTGCAATAACACCTCTTGATAAGATCGTATACTGCCCTGTGCTTCAACCGCACAGTCCTCTTCTTCCCGTTGAAGAGGTCATTTGATGCCACCGCCGCAGTCGCCTGGTTGTCGCAGTATATCGGTATCGCCGGTATTTGCGCCCCAACCACTAGAAGATCATACATGAGCTCCCGAAACCATTCTGCTTTCTCGGCTGCGGTATCAAGTGCAAAGAACTCAGATTCCATAGATGACCGCGAGAGCATAGTCTGCTTCTTCGACTTCCACGATATAGCAGCTCCATCCATTGTGAAAATGAATCCACCTGTGGACCTCTCGCTCTCCAACTCTGAGCACCAGCTGGCATCACTGAAGCCTTCCACTACCGACGGATCTCCGCTGTAGTACAGTACATATGTCTGAGTCTTCTTGAGATATCTCATAACCCGTTTCACAGCTTTCCAGTGTTCAGCACCTGGGTTGCTCGTGAAACGACTCAGCATTCCCACGGCGAAAGCTATGTCAGGCCTTGTGGCAGTAGTAGCATACATCAAACTTCCGATTACGCTTGCATACTCCAGCTGCCTGACGCTTTCTCCTGAATTAGGCTTCAGCTTTAGATCACACCTGTACGGCGTATCGATCCCTGGAAGATCCCGATACCCATAACGAGTGATCATTTTCTCAATATAATGAGACTGTGACAGCGCTAGTCCAGTGTCTATCCGGATGATCTTGATCCCTAAGATCACATCAGCTTCCCCCAAGTCCTTCATACTGAACTTGTTTGAGATGAATTTCTTTGTCTCCGTGACACAGCTAATATCCGTACCTAGGATAAGCATGTCGTCCACGTACAGACAAACGATCACACCTCTTCCATCAGCGAACTTCGTGTAAACACACTTGTCCGTATCGCTGATCATGTAGCCATTTGACCTTATAACTTTGTCAAATTTCTCGTGCCACATCTTGGGAGCCTGTTTAAGACCGTACAAAGATTTCACCAACTTGCAGACTTTGTCTTCAAGACCCCTGATGACAAATCCCTCTGGCTGTTGCATGTAAATCTCTTCGGTCAGCTCGCCATTTAGGAAAGCCGTATTCACATCCATCTGATGTATCACCATCGTATGTATTGCTGCGAGAGCAATTAACATTCTGATGGTGGTCATCCGGGCTACTGGAGCATACGTGTCAAAATAGTCAATCCCCTGCTTCTGAGAAAACCCCTTGGCTACCAACCTAGCCTTGAACTTGTCAATAGTTCCGTCTGCTTTCATCTTCTTCTTGAAGATCCATTTGCATCCGATGGGTTTCGCTCCTTCAGAAAGATCAACTAACACCCAAGTGTTATTTGAGGTGATAGAATCAATTTCATTGTCAATCGCCTCCTTCCAGAAAACCGCGTCTCTGGTCTTCATCGCCTCATCATAGGTAAGCGGATCAGCTTCCACATGATAGGTGACAAAGTCACTTCCGAAGTCCTTCGGCCTCCTCACACGCTTAGCTGACGGCTCAGCTTGTTCTGGTTCAACCGTTGTTTCAACAACATCATCTTCTTGGACCACATCTTCATTGAAGACTTCAGTTTCTTGTGCACCCTCATTGTTCTCCGGAACATCCGCAAGAACAATATTCTTGTGCCTTGCAAATTTGTCTTCAAAATATTCTGCGTCGCGAGATTCAATGATATGATTTGATTCAATATCAAGAAATCTTCGAGCATCACTCTTCTCGGCATACCCCAAGAAGATCGTCTTAGTAGTCCTTGTCCCAAGCTTCTGAATCTTCAGATCTGGAAGCTTGACATATGCCAGACACCCCCACACTCGAATGACATTTAAGTTAGGTCTGACCTTGAACCAGAGTTCATGAGGAGTAACGTCTGAAGTTGCATGAGACACTCTATTTAGAATAAAAGTGGTCATCAACGCAGCTTCTCCCCAGTAGCACTTAGGAAGACCAGCAGTCAACAACATTGAGTTAATCATTTCTGTTAATGTTCTGTTCTTCCTCTCTGCTACTCCGTTTGATTGAGGAGAGTACGGAGCCGTAGTCTCATTGACAATTCCATGTTCTTTGCAGAACGATGCGAATTCATGAGACCTGTACTCCCCACCTCGATCACTTCTTATTCTTTTGAGTTGTTGTCCAGTCTGCCGCTCAGCTTCGGCTCTGAACTCCTTGAACTTCTCGAATGCTTCGTCTTTAGCCTTCAGCAAGTAGACAAACGCATACTTTGAGAAGTCATCGATAAAGGTTATGAAATACTTCATCCCGGCCTTTGTAGAGAACTGTTTGAAATCACAGATATCGGAGTGTACCAACTCCAGAAGATATGTACTTCGATTAACCCGAGGAAAGGGTTTCCTTGTGATCTTTGTTTGAGCACAAACTTCACATTTCTCTACCTTACCCCCACACTTGGAGATAAGTCCTAGACTAGACATTCTGTTTATTCGTTTACAATGAACATGTCCTAGCCTATTATGCCACAACTCAAGAGTATAAGCAGAAGGAGTGATTTCATTAATCACATTAATTACATTGGACTGATTTACAAGCTGAATTTTGAACATTCCTTCGGTATAAAAAGCTTTTCCGAAATATGTTCCCTTGATAGACATCACCATCTGGCCAGCATTGATGTCCATCCTGAGGCCTGCGTTGCAGAGTAGGCCTCCTGAGATCAGGTTCTTGGCGATAGCAGGTACGTGCTTTACGCATTGAAGCGTCAGAGACTTCCCCGAAGTCAGCTTCAACACCACCGTCCCGATCCCGAGCACTTCAGCTTGTGCCTGGTTCGCCATCATAACCACTTCAGAAGTAGGGGTGTAGGTGGTGAATCACTCCTCACTGGAGCAGACATGGCAGGAGGCTTCAGTGTCTACCCACCAGTTAGAGTCAGTCCTTACCGCATCAACCTGCGCAATCATAGCAACAACGTCAGTGATCATAGATACCTTACTAGGCTCTCCTTACTCTGATTGCTTGATCTTTGCTTTGCATTCACTTTTGAAGTGGCCCTTCTTGCCACACTTGAAACAAGGCATTTGAGACTTTGCCTTCTTTCGCTTGAAGGAAGTCCCCTTCACGTTCAGATTGTTAGGGTCCTTCTTTTTGCTGTGGGAAGCCGCCTGCTTTCCCCTTGGTTCCTTGGTATGAACCAGATTGGCGTTAGCCAATTGCTTGGACAGTGCGTCCACCTTCAGTTGAGCCCGCATCTGGTCCTCAACATAGATTTCCTGCAAGAGATCTTCAAGGCTGATCTCAAGCTTCTTCCTATGCATGTTTGCATAGAACTTACTCCACCCAGCGGGGAGCTTTGAGACAATCCCTCCAACAACAAACTTGTCGGGGAGGGACATCGCCTCGTCTTCCAACTTCTGTCGCAGCTTCAGAAATTCTTTTACCTGCGGCAGCATGGCCTTCTCGTCCTCAAAGAGCCATTTGTGATATTTTTCAACCACAAATATCTTGCTCCTGTTTTTGTCTTCTTCGTACAGTTTCTCCAGAGACTCCCATATGTCTCTGGCAATTGGTTTCTTACTGTAGGATTCTGCTAGGGAATCCTCCATAGCATTCAGGATAAGCAACCTGCAAATGCTATTCTCCCTTCTCCACTTGGCCTGTAGTTTAGTAGCCGCAGAGATTGCAGCAGCAGACCCAGTATCTGGAACAGTAGGTTCCTCTTCAAGAAGCACGTGATCAACGTCTCTGAGTTGAAGAGTGAGATAAACCTTCCTCTTCCAGACTTGATAATGCTCTCCATCAAATTTTTCTAACTTACAAAAGTCAGTATTGAGGAGTGAAGCATTAAAGTTTTCCATCGTAGCAATAAAGCTTTGAGATTGTTAGTACCGGGACACAATTTTTCGATGAAAAACTGAAAAAATGAAACAATTGTAAAGACAATGTTTCAAATCAACACTTCAAAGAAGGTGATCCTGAATTACAAGAATCTAAAAAGATTTCGTAATCAACAGCAATCGATCGTATAACTTCTAAAAAGAAGATACAATCAGAATTACTGGCAGCAATGAAGAAGGTGACTGACGAAATATGGAAGAACTCCTGCTGGGGTGAATTATCACCGTTGCTCAAAGCTTTATTCGCCCTACACGAATAGCTTCCAGGAACCAGCAAGTTCGTCGGAGAACTTGGAACACTCCTGCTCTTCTGACTCCTCGGATGGACACGAACTCCCGTGCAAAAGCAACGCTGGTGCGGCGTCTTTCCTCTCTCTCTCGAAGGCTGCTGGAATTCGCAAGCAAATTCCGATCAAAACTGTGTTAAAGAACACTTCTGAATTCTCTGTTTACTTGTGCTAAAAAACACTTCGTAAACTTTCTGTGGTGGCTTCTCTTGTATTTCTCCTGCCTTGAGAGAGAGAGGATGCCTTATATAGGCCCTGCAGCAACTGCTCGGTTGCCACAAAGTTAGGGACGTGGTAAAAACCACCCCGAACATGTAGCAACCGTCCAGAACATGCAAACGCACGTTCTGCTGCAAGTTGCGCCAACTGCGCGCACCCTGCGCTCCTTGCACTCCGCGCGACACTGAGCTGCGCACACTGCGCGCACTGCACGCATTGCGCACACGGCGCAACCCAGCGCAACCCACCTGGGCAGTGCAAAGTGCGCCAACAAAACGCCTCATGAGCCCGAGTCCGAGTCCGAGTCGCTAAGCCCCTACGAGCTCCCATGGAAATAAATTTTCCAAGAGCAAAAAACATGAATGCTTTCTATTGTTGATTTAGCATTTTTCCCTTTAGAAAAGTAACCCCACATGGCACACCCATGTGCACCTCCACACCACATGTGCATCTCTAAACTAGCAAAGCTAATATATAGAGATACAAGTCCTTTGGTCTAGCCGATGTGGGACTAAAATTCACTTTTAAAAAAGACCAAAACCCAACAAAAACTCGTCCGAGAACGAATGGATGAATCAAATCAAATCAAACCAAATGATGATGGAGAAAGAGAAGAAGTATACCCAGGCTCGATGTTGATAATGTCGCACAGCTGGATGTTGACGGCCCAGTCGGGGCCGATGAGCATGTCGCTCGTCGCCCTCTCCGCGCACGCCGCAGCACTCTCCATTGCCGATAACAGAAACACCTGCAACAAAACAAAACCCTAGCTCGAAATAAATTCCCCAAACTAGAAGAAATGCAAAACTGAAGGAAAGGGTTCTTCCGATTTCAGAAGATAACCGACCTGAAAGGGAAAAAAAAATTAGAGATCAGAGAGCTCGATAGAGAGAGAGAGATTCGTTTCTTGAATGAAGAGGAAGAGGAAGAGGAAGTTGGGAATCTAAAGACTTAAAAGAGCCGAGTCGTTCCTTGTGAGCAAGAAAGTTGGGTGAGACTGTTCAAAGGAAAAGAAGAGCGTAGAAAATTGTTGGGAAAGTGGACTTTCTTCTTGCTTTCCTCTTTTTTTTTCTATTTGTTATTATTATTATTATTACTTAAACTCTTGTTATCATTGATTTAAGTCCATTTTGATTATTAGTTTTACAATACATGCCTAATTGTTATATCACTAGTCCCTTTCGATCGTCTATTTTGTTTCCATGGGGTCAACATCGGTACAACCAAAATATTGTGAAGATGGGCTTACTATTGATTATATATATTTGAATAAATTTTTATTATTATATTCCTAAGACCTACGGACATAGTCCAAAGGCCTATAAATCCGGCCCGAAGGCCTTACAACCATAATTTGAAGGCCATATCACGGCCCGAATGCCACATCACCGGAGCAAAGGCTACATCACCTGTGCCGCACCAGCACAACAACTGCACCGCATTTAGGGATGAACATTTGGTTAATTTGGTTCAAACCGAACCGAATAACTGAAAATCGAATTGGACCCAAAATCGAATAAGCAAAACCAAATCGAACCGAATTGGCCCATAACCGAATCAAACCGAACCGAACTAAATTGGTTCAATTTTTCGGTTTATTTGCACTTTATATATATATATATATATATATATATATATATATATATATATATATATTATTCGGTTTTCGGTTTTGGACCGAAAACGAAACACAAAACCGAACCAATTTTTTTTTAAAATCGAATCGAATCTCTTATACGGTACGGTCAATTTCAGTTTTCGTTCCAAAATCAAATAATGCTCACCTCTACGAATCCATCTCACGTTATCCCCCTCTCAAGAGAATAAATATGCTTCACCCAAGACTTACTTGATCCAAAGACCCATGGGAACGCATTAAAGCAGTATTAGAAAGTGAGGCCCTCTAGAATCTTGCTTAATACACGTCTCTCTAGACCTGGTTACAAGGTCCGGGACGAAAGATGCGATGGTGGCAGTCATCGTGAGGCGGCCTTTGTGGAACCCTCTAGAATCTTGCAATCCTTGTCTTTGAGGCGTGCCAAGAGAACTTTCAAGGCGCGTTTTCTTAACATTGACAAAATGGCAAGGTCCCTGTTGAAAGAGAGGATCACAATTTGCTTAACATTGACGAGCTGATTTTTCTAGTCAGGACATCACATATTACTTCATCAAGTTCATGCTTATAATTGATTGATAATTTGATTGTCAAGATGTTTACCGGTGGATGGCCATATGGTTTACTGTAATGTAATCGTAATCCTAATATAATTATTTTTTTTTTCATTCGATTCCATTGCGATTACGATTAGATTGCAGTGAATCAAACGAGGCCTAAGTACACTTAAATTAGTCTTCTAACAACATCTTAGGACATCTAACAATCCGAGAAATTTGCAGGCTTCAATACCCGAATTAATGCAATACAAATTCTAAAGCGCATATGAAGCTTTCCAGTTCCAGATACTTTCTGCTAATCCAGCAAGGATGTGAACTAGTAATCATACAATTAATTGGAAGCATGACACTAAACTCCAGCTATGGACAGCAGAAACTTACATAACCTTGGAGAAATTTATTCTGATCATCAAACCACAGGTAAAAGAAGCATGGAAGGAAGAAACAAAAGAAATACTATACATTCTCGAGTTACATTTTTTCTAGCCCAAATCATCAGCTCATAACATTTCCGATAGATAAAAACAAGGATCGTTACAATATTGTTCCTGTTTCTCTTCAGCATTTCTCAATCATCAACCCCCATTGATTTGCCTCTGTGTGCGAAGGGATAACAGCTGCCTATAAGCCTGCAATATCAGACAAATATGTCAAGAAACCATACTATGTACCCAAATATCTACTGTAACTTATATATATATATATATATATATATATATATATAAGACGAGTCATTAATGGATGTCCGTGTCCTTTGGTCTATAGCACCAAGACCCCCTCCCATTTATATTTTGTTCATTTTGTTCATTTAAGTTCTCCATTTGATTGCTATATACTCATTGCTGTAAAGAACACTTCTTTATTCCTGCTCTGCTTTCAATTTTTTGTACATCTTTTCTGATTCTGATCATATTCTAAGAGCATCTGGAGTAAGGCTCATCCTAATTTCTAAATTTTAGATTTAGAATATATGAGTCCATTTTGTAGAATAGTAAGGTTCAATTGGAGCCCAATGATGGTCCCGTCCCAGCCACATGAGCTATAGGTTGGGTTTTCTACATTCAGAATATAGTAACTCATTTTGCTAAATTTAGAACCCTAACTTATAGATTCCAGATTTTATACTATTTTTTGAAAAAGAGAGAGAGAAGACACTTGAGTCTATATCTGTTCATGATTTATTTGTTTACTATACTCGTAGAAACCTAACCCATCCTATATTTATTTATTTTATCACAAATTTAAGCCTCAAGATGTATTTTTGAGCTCCATCTACGGTTTAACGTGGATAAAAAAAATGCATATTGCTTCTTCAGTACTATCATTATGAATCAAAAACTACATAACCTAAAAAAATTCAATGTAAATTCAACATATAGTTGCTGATTTTTTACAGGTTACGCATGTTTTAAACACTGCAGATAGAAAGATCTGATGAATTCTGAAGGTTTCATATCTAAAGTTTAAGAGAGGAGTAGTGGTACCTGCTGCTCACAGAACTGCTGTTCCTGCTGCTGCTGGCGGTGCTGCTGGAGCTGTTGCTGTTCCTGCTGCTGCTGGCGGTGCTGCTGACCCTCTCCCCGAGCTCCCTCCTCCTCCCCCGCTCCCCTTCCCTATCCCCGTCCACGGACGAAGGCTTCGACGACGGCGACACCTTGCCGGACTTGCTCGAGGCCTGCCTCTTGCCGCCCAAAACCACCGGCATTCTCGGTATGAACATCTTCAGCATGAGCCCTCCCGAATCCAAGCTCTCGCTCCTCGACACCCTCCTCATGATCCCTTTCTTCGCCTTCTTCTCCTTCTTCTTCCTCTTACTGTCCTCCTCCTCCTCCTCCTCCTCCGCTCTCGGCTCCGTCGCTTCTTCCATCACCTTCGGCGACTCGACTATATCTATGAGGGACAGCTCGTACGAGTTCTCGGGCATGTCCCGCACCAAGTCAAGCATCTCCTGCCGGTACTTGGCTATCGACGTCGCCCGCGAGACGTTGCTGGCGTGCCTGTCCCCGTCGCGGCTTCCAGCCGGAGAAATCTCGGCCGAGCGCGCCGCAGGCGGCTTTCCCGCCGCCTTCCGGAGCTCGGGGGGAGGAGGAGTGCCTCCGCGCTCGCTGGCCGAATTTTTTCTCGACCACGGCCCGAACTTGACGTCCTCCGGCCTGCCGAAGTAGTTGTACTTCCCCTTGATCCTCTCGGCCCACTTGCCGTACTCCATTGCCTTCGGAGGGCTCGGGCCTTCGGGTTTCGCCTCCGTCGGGGGGTCGGAGAAGCTGAAATGGTCCGCAGATTCTTCTCGACACGGATGGGGTAACATTGCGGATACAAAGGGGACTGATACAAAGAGAGTTTCAGAGTTTCAACCAACAGGAAGTCTGTTATGAACGTATGTATGTATATAACTACTACACGGACTCGTGTTGATTGCTTCGTTTCGGTGTTTGGAAATTTAATTGGAAAATAATGACAATGGTGGAATTAAAAGTCGTTGGTTTCTAGATGAGAGCACACGTCAGTGGCGTTGGTGTGCTC
Organism: Iris pallida; assembly: GCA_029216955.1. NCBI lineage: Eukaryota > Viridiplantae > Streptophyta > Magnoliopsida > Asparagales > Iridaceae > Iris > Iris pallida. The sequence continues at coordinate 4,200,365 of JANAVB010034019.1, forward strand.
AAGTCTTCTCCTCTTTCCAGAGGAAAAGACACGAGCTTCACAATCTAAACAAATCTTTCGTTATGGCAGGATCCACGCGTGCGTGATCCCACTTTTAATGCTCGTGAAAGCAACTTCTCAGTTAACAATAATAATAATAATAATAATAATTAAGCCTCGTCTCCTCATGTTAATTATTATAATTATCAAAAGTCTACTAGCATAGTTTCTTCTGATACTTTCCGTGTTTTCTAAAAAAAAAAAAATTGGTCTGTAGGCTTACAATTGGAAAAAACAGTTGTTGAGTGTTCACACCGTGTCCTGTCCGAGGTTAATATTTTAGATTTAAGTGCAAGTAACTTAATGTCGAACTCGGGAGCCTTGTTAGCAATTCACAAACGGAAAAAATTCGAAACGGCAAAAGTACGAGCATAAATCGGCTCAATATAAATAAAAGGCTTAATTGCACTTTGCTACCCTCAACTATTATCATTTTTCAACTTTGTACCCTAAACTATTTTTTGTAACAATTTGGTACCCAGATGTTATTTTGGACTAAAATGCCCCTACCCCTACCCCTAACCCTCCCCCCCTGCACGCTCCGGCCGCCCCCCCTGCTCACTCCGGCCGCCCCCACCCCCCCCCCCTGCTAGCTCCGCCCCCCACCCCCCCCCCCCCCCCCCCCCCCCCGCTCACTCCGGCCGCCCGCCCGCCCCCGCCTCTCCCCTAGGCCGCGGCAGCACGGGAGGAGGGGGGCTGGGGAGGGAGGGCGGGGCGGGAGGCGGGAGGCGGGGCAGGGGGTGGCCGAAGGTAGCAGGGGGGGGGGGTGGGGGGCGGGAGGGGGGGGGGGGGCGGAGCTAGCAGGGGGGGGGGGGGTGGGACGGCCAGAGCTAGCAGGGGGGGTGGCCGGAGTGGGAAAGGGGGTGGAGGGAAGGAAGAGGGAAGAGCATTTTCGGAATTTTTGAAAAATTAGGTATCAAGTTGAAAAAAAATAATAGTTGAGGTATCAATTTGTTACGAAAAAAAGTTTATGGTATCAAGTTGAAAAAGCGGAATAGTTGAGGGTAGCAATGTGCAATTAAGCCTAAATAAAATACGATCAAAAAGTTCGGTCAAAAATTCGTCTAACGAAAAACAATCGAATCAGATTTAATTCGTGTTTAGTACGTTTCATATGAACCAATTCGGTACTAAAAATTCGACATATATATAGGGTCCATCCACCTCTACTCATTCATAAACAAGGGTTTAGTGAGAGAATAAGAAAAGGTTGGATGATGGAAAACCGAAAGGTTTTTCTTTGATTGTTGCAAGCAACATTTGCAAAGACTATTGGGTTTCTTTTTTTGGTTACTGTGAGATTTTTTTCTTCTTCTTTTCTTTTGATAAATTTTAAGAATTGTGCCAGTTTTAATATCTAATAGCAGCAAGAGTCCAGAAAATTCAGACTGTTGGGTTTCTTGGTCATATTTTTTTGACCAATTTTTTTAAAAAATCGTACGGTACGCGTTTAAAACGCCACAGGCTTAAAATTCGCGTACAAATCCAAAATTTTCAAAAGTACGTAAGTATTATATGTTTATGTAAGATACGGAAAAATTTGCGTATAATACGCGTTTTATTCGGGTGATTGCTAACAAGGCTCGGGAGCACTTCATCTTCTGTAAGAATATGGGTTCCGTCAATTTTATATATAAAAAAAATTGCGTGGGCGACCGAAGCCACGCATCGACGCCCGATTGGTCAGACCCGTATGCAGAGACCTTAACATGAGGACTGGTTCCAACCAATCGGCGGACGACACGTGGCGTCAATTTCAATTTCAGTCGCACGGTCGATCACGTCGGTTCCTTTAGAATTTTCCATTAAAAAAAAATAACACACAAGATCGATAGAACCTACATTTTTATAGAAGATGGAACATGTTTAGGATATAGAATTTGGAAACAACATATCTACTCTCGTACCAACAAAAGCTGAAATGCTGCTCTCAAATCTCATGTCCCAAACATGTTGCCTCTTCTCTAAAAATGAGTCTCATTGGTTTTATAAAAAAAAATAAAACACAAAATTAATAGAATCCATATTTTTATAAGATAAAATATGTTTGGGACATGAAATTTAGGGACATCTACCAAAAGTTCTCAACCAATTGGCCATTGGGTGTTGCTACTGAAAAGATGAGTTGGTTGGATATTAGCGGAATTGAACCTAATAAATCAAGACCTATGGGTTGGGTTTGAAATCCGAAGGGGCTGGATGTGACACTGATATTTTTGGACCCGGATCAAAGAAAAGAAGATGAAAAGGTAGTTCAAAAAGTTTGAATTTTAACTAGTATTTTACCGAATCCTAATCCGAGCACCATAATTTGGATTTGGAAATTACTTTTCAAGGATATGAACTTAAAAAGTAGCAGCCCAAGTTCTTATCTGGTTTGGATTTGGATGTACCTCCTTTAACGAATACCTAATATAAAATTCAAATAATTTCCTATTGGAGTTTTTATTTTCCTTGTTTCAATACCATTATTAGGGGTGAGCGTTCGATCTATTCGATTTCGACCGAATCGAAATAGTCAAAACCGAATAAACCCAAATGCTAAAAATCCAAAACCGTAATCAAAATAAAATTAGTCATAACTGAAAGCGAACCGAAACGATCGGATCGATTCAGTTGGGCTATTTATATTGCTTAATGGGTCGCGTCCAAAGTTAAATTTTTTTTTTAGATTATATTAAAAATATATAATTTTTACAATCATGTTTGTTGTAGTTCAAAGATGGGCTCAAAGTTGGACTAGTTGTAAAATTATCAAAATCGGACTTCAAAACACATAAATAAAATATTTTCAAGATGTTCATATTTTAATCATAAAGTATGCATAAAATTAAAAATATTTATATAATTGCATAAATTTTATTCGATTTTTTATTTTGGACCAAAACCGTAACCATAACAGAAACCGAATAATTTTTTGCACCCCTAGCTATTATTGACCCCTGCCTCCTACTCATATCCTTGGATCTCCCCCTCCCATCAGGATTGGAGGCGGCAACAAAAAGTTGCACTAATTTTGGCTTAGCTATGATGGCCAAGTAGACATTCTTTTTTCCACTAAAAAGATGTGATTCGTGCCGTAAGTATGTTAACAGCCCATCTCTTTGGAAAACCTTTGTTTTCCTTCTGGAAGATTGAGATTCGCACCTTCCGGAAATAGACTTTTGGCTGCAACTAAGAATAGACTAAGATACGGATTTAGGCCAATGGTTTGAAAAAAAAGTCAGAAAATTTTCTTGGCTGGAAGAAGCTTTCCAAAAAAAAAGGGAAACTCTGAGAGAGTTTGAAGATTTTAGAACTGCCAATACATTCGGCTAGTCGGTCTGACAGAACTTAAGCTAGTTCATAGTCCGCCAGACCGGTTGGCGAAAATCAAACAGTCCCTAACCCTAGGAGCCCAACATCCAACCGTCGTGACCCAAAATTAAATGCTGCTTGAATTCGGCCAGATCGTCTGGCTAGGAAGAGTACGCGTGTGAAGGGTCGGGACTTTGGACCTGGTCACAACTTTGCCAACTATTTTTAGCTATGATATCATTCTATAGGTCTCAAAACTAAACTTACAGCTTCCGTCATCGTCATTGTCATTGTCATTGGTGTTCTTCTAGATCTCCCCTCCCCTGTGCTTACTTCGTCGAAAATGCGTCCATCAATTAGAATTGCTGTTGTACTCCCCTTGTGTTTGTTAGACTGGCTACAGTACGAGCTTCTGACACGGCCCACCTTGTCCGTCCTTGGCCTCGAGCCGCCTTCCTTCCACGTCTCATCGCTCTTGTCTCTGTCCAATCATAAAACGAAAGAAAATATCAAAACAATTACCAGTATTTGATTGCATTGCGACGTTTCCATTATATGACAAATGTTTATTTTCTAAAAAAACATCAGGGTCCAATAGCCCCAGGTGTAAATAGTACTGTAATCAACACGCAACAATTAAATAACAAAATACTTACAGATCGAAGAAAGACACAGCAGGCATTCCACACATCAGCCTCCATCAGCTTCTCGTATGCTTCTTTCCATCAGCCTAGTCCTCCTCTCTATCATGACCAAGACACTCAACACATCCCATTTTGTCATCCTCGTCAAGCATGAACTGTGAATATAAGAAATAGTATTTTTGGTCCAGATATTGTTGGTAGTAACAATAATAATACCGCCATCCAAACACTACTGTGATAAGAGCAAGTATCCATAAGATTTTGGTAGGCAGTAAACCAGTAAGGCTAAAGATGCACACCACAAGTATCCAAAATTTTCATTTGGATTATGGGGTCAGTTTGAGAATTGCAATATGGTAATTGTTAATGTTACTGACATGTCGCAAAAATAAAGCTAAAAACAAAGGGTTCGAGTAGTCGACCATAAAAAAATGTAGGATAAAGACTTCATTGTTGTGGAGGAATTGTAACTTTAGTTGGTACTACGTGTGGCACATTTATAGGACTGAAAGCAATGGTTTTGAATAACTGGGATTTCTGACTTAAACAGGTTGACAATGGCCATCTACTTGCACCTGATATTCTCTAACAGTAACATCAAGGTGTTGAAATACTATGAACCCCACCCCACCCCCACCACACACATACACAATCTCATAAGTTTCTGTTTTTCCTTCTTAATACGTGTCCAAGATATCTGACACAGAAGAGCTTGTCACCACCTACAAGTGTGTGTCAGTATTATGTGCATGCATCTAATTCAAATGTCTCGGCAAGATTGACACAGTTAATAGACCCTAACCACATACTCTTTCGATCAAGTCAACGTAGGATCAAAATACAAGTAAACTGGCTTGAATCTAGTTCCCAATCCATATCTACCAATTTATGAGACAGAGGAAAGTCTACATCCGTATCTGGTTTGGAAGTCTGAAAATTCTCTGTCGGGGCCTACAACAAAAGATTGGAACGAACCCTGATTAGCACCAAATGGATCTGAAAAGTGCCACAATGTTGGGTTTGTAGATAGGTTCCAATAAAAATTTCAGATCAAGTTTGGTATAAATCTCCCCCCCCCCCCCCCCCCCCCCCCCCCCCAACCCACCAAGCCAAATAGCTTAAGGGGGCAGGTATTGCTAGATCTATTTCCTAACCTGACTGCCCAATACCCTCCTGATATGTGTATAAAAAACATAGTCCTATAAAATTGTTAAAATTTAAAGCGCATTTCTTATCATGAATAAATGCATTCTACAATAATTACTTAGGTTGCACTCATGCATAAGTTATGTGATTCAAGAGTCATGAGTTATGCAACTCAAGGGACATGAGCTACAAGTACGCCTAAGTGCCATGTTTTTTTTTTTTTTTTTTTTTTGGAACTAGGTAAATTGTTTCTGGAATCGCTCCCAGAGGGATTCGAACTCCTGACCACTCGGGCTGCATGCATCTCTCTTAACCACTAGGCTAGAGGTCATCTGCATATATATATGCGTGTATCATTTGTAAGTTCTTGGATTAGTGTGTATTTTACACTACTTGAGAAAGGTGAGCATTCTACTCATGGTATCAGAGCGACAAAGGAGGTGATCAGTGTTCGAGTCATTTTCGTCGGTAAAAAAGAACAATCGATATTCCATGATGGACAGCGGAGGTAATAGTAGACTTGGCGTCGTGGTGATTATTTCTTCCAACTACAAGATTTGGCATACTTGCTTGGAGTCATATCTTGTTAGCAAAACTTTGAGAGTTTGTTGATGGAGAGTCCAAAGTTGCTCTAGATGATATACCGAAAAATGCGGAGGCTATGAAGAAATTGAGAGCTTCAAACGCTAAAGCAGAATGTCTTGAAGAGAACCATTTCGCATGATCTATTCAAGCATACTATCGGATGCAAGTCAACAGATACAAGATGAATCCGACGGATACACTGAAGACTCTTGCGTATTATTAAAGAAGAACATGACCTAGTTACAATTGTTAGAGAATGAGCTCGCAAATGCTTCGCAAGGTTTTGTGATATTTTCATTTCATAATATTTTCTATATAAAAAAAAAAATCTATGTTCGAATATCACTATTTTAGATCCGAAGGAGCCAATTTCGAAGGCATGTATGAAGCGCAACATTATTCGCAGACTTCTTCGGGAGTACATTCCATAAGTTGCATCAATTCAAGGGCTTGATCAACAACCGTCCTTGGTGGAGTTTGGGAATCTTCTTTCTTCACAAGAATCTTTAGCTACTCAAATGGTCGCTTCCTCCCAAACAGAGGGAGAAGGCGATGCCCTTTTTTGTAGCAAGAAGGAAAATAATGAGAAAGAGAACAAAAGTGATGGAGGTCAATCTTCTTCAAAAGTCAACCGAAATCGAAAATGTGTAAAGTGCTACTAGGGTCGCAAATTTGGGCAAATCAAGAAAGATTGTCGTGTTAAATTGAAGCTGAGCAATGACGTTAATAAGAAATTATTTTTGTTAAGATGTGAATAAATAAAATAGAATGGTCAGAACCACCCACCGAAAAGAGAATTTGCAGAGAGAAGGAGAATCGTATCGCAACAATCAAGCTTTAGTTATGCATCCTCATGCAATGACAACAACGTCTAATCAATATATTTTTTATATATTTTTTCCTCTCAGAATTCTCAGAATGAATGCAGAAATCAATGAAAACGGACAATAGAAACAATTACCGAAAATCAACACGAAAACACATTCATCAAAATCAAGCAGTAAAAATGTCCAACAAAAACTACAATGAAAAGGTATGGAAATAGACTCTTATATAGAGCTCGTTCGCCAAGATACAATCCACTACATTTTGGAATCATTCCAACAGAAGTCACTCCATGAACAGGAAAAGTTCTTTATGCATTCGTCCCTATCTAATCGAAATGTTTTCCTAATACTTAGTTCTGACTGAGTCAAACTAGCCACAAGCCCACACATAGTTCACTGTCCAGAGCGGGGCGCTACATCAACAACCATCATTAATGGAGTTTGAGAATTTTCTTTCTTCACAAGAACCTTTGGCTCGTCAAATGGCCACTTCCTCTCAAACTAAAGGAGAAGGCAATGTTCTTTTTTCTTGTAAGAAGAAAAATCATGAGAAAGAGAACAAAAATGATGGCGGTCAATCTTCTTCAAAAGGTGATAAAAATAGAAAATAGGTTAAGTACTACCAGCGTCACAAATTTGGGCACATCAAGAAAAATTATCGTGTTAAATTGAAGTCGAACAATGATGCTAATAAGGAGGGTGGGTCCAAGGAAGAAGATTGGGACAAATGTTAATGGCATAGACTACTTTCGTAGAAGCATTGGTCTCAATCAACTATCAAGATGATTGGGTCGTCAACTCTGGGTGCGAACATCATCTTATGGGTGACGACTCTCATGTTTTCTTTCCTCTAAATTACAAAGACAATGATGCTATTGTCACGACGGACAACACCATTTATGCGATAGAGACGAAAGTTACCATTAAACTGTAAACTCCGGTATTTTCAAAAAATTTATTTTATATAAAAAATATATTTTATTAATTTTTAAATGATTTTTCTATTATTAAATAATTATTTCGATTTAGTCGTCATAGCGGTCAATGGTTACATTATGTACATTTATGACGAAATGTACATCATAATCTTAGAAATTTTATAAAAATATTTTTAAAATTTTTTTTTTGGGATTTTTCGAATTTATTTGGAAATTTATTTAGCATGTTTTCATATATATTTATATATACATATATATATTTTGAATTTCTCGCAAGTTATCAATTTCTTGCGAGAAATTGAATAACTCGCGAGATCAATTTTCCAAAGAGAACCGAACATTCCCAAAGAACGCAAGCTTTCACTACGAGCGCAACCACTCCCCCCGTTCGTTTAAAAACCCCGACCACTCCACACAGAAACTCCAGACCACCCCCGACAACCCCGACACCTCGGCCCCCCCGTCCGACCACTGCCACCGCCCCAGACCACCGGCGATCGCCGAAAAAACGCACCCAAAATCCGTCCCACAATAGCAGCAGCACATATCAAGGTACCCCTGTTATCCGTCATTTTTCTCTCTGTATAGTTGTCCGTTTCGCGGACAGTAAAAAGTTACGAGAAGCCTACATGACCATTTAGGACTCCCTTCAAATAGAATGAATTTAAAGGTCCTGGATTGATAAAAAAATCGACGCAAAGTCGACGAAAACCCACTGTCAAAAATGACAGAATTGGGATTTCATGAACCCATGTTTGGAGATGATTTCTGACCAATCTGTTTACAATTTTTGAGAACTTCCTAAACATAAGTTATAGACCACTTGTAGCACTACAAAACCCTTCTCGTAGATTTATTTTTCATTCACTGTACAGAAAGTTATTCGTTTGTAAAGTTTAAGAAAAACCTATTTTTTAGAACAAAAATTTAGGAAAAAAATTTCGATACAGCGTGCGTCCCGACAAATCGGACGACGTGGTCGCAATCCATGAGCATCGAAAAACATGTATGGATGTTGTCGACGTGTGGGATTCAACGGAACTTGATTTTGTTATGTTTGTGCGACGAAATTGATCCGTATCCGTCGAAAGTCCCCCTATATCGGCGTTTTGCAAACTTCGTGTCCAATTTTAAACCGTTCATCGGATTGAGACGAAACTTGAGCTATTGGATTCATAATATTTTTCTGGTCCTGTGGCCAAGTTTGGTCCGATTCTGAAAATGTTGATCGGAAGCTATTTTGGCAGACCCACGATCTGATCTAATGGACAAATTTGTGCATGGCCCACCAGAATCTAACTTTGGACATACGATTGAGTTCGTATCGTCAAACCGGACTCGTAAACATATAGTTTTAATACTTTTAGAGATCTTAGTTTTGGCACGCTTTTCGGTACAAAGCGGGTCCAACGGCGGACCCCGAATTGATCCGAAATTACGATTTTGTTTCTGTGCCTAGAATTGGACTTATGGGTAGGTGATCTTAGACATTTCTTTTATGATGAAAACGTTCGTGATGTTTATTTCAGCATCCGAAGACGTTTGCGGGAGTTGACGTTCACAGCCTTTACTTTCTGACGATCTGAGTCATTGGACGTTGTCGATTCTTCACACCACTCCAGACAAGATACCTTGCTATTATTACTGTACTTTATGCTTATTTAATTTGTTATTTATTTCAGTATTTATATCATGTCTAGTTCTATTATATTGTGCGTCCAAGTCATACTTGGGTGTGAGCGACTGTTTTAGTCGTTTTTATTGTTATAGTTATTTAGTTATTTTGTATTGACTTAGAATAGTTGACCACCCTATTGATGTGAGATAGTGGTATATCTCTATGGCTATGACACTTGTGTATCACGAATTGTGAGTCTCATGTAGGACACGGATTTGCGTATTCGGTTGGCCTCCGATACGTATGGGACGTGCGACGGATGGGAATAACTGCTAATAGAAGTATGCATGAATAGTGGACTTAGCGGTTATTAGAGGTACATATGTGTTGTGGAGATGACCCAGATAGACATGGGTGTGTGGAGGACATTTCTTTAGCGTATGGGCCACGTTGCACTTTTCCTTTATACCCCGAAAGCTCCGTTGGAGACACAGGTAAGATGACCCTCTCAGTTTTTCCACTGTCGTTCTACGGAACATTATGCGCTGAGGTCCCTGATTTCCAAACGAAAATTATGCCATATCTCATTTATAGCCAAAGTGCCCATGCGTCGAAGGTTTGTTCTTAACTGCATAGTCACAGTAGATTAGTGGAATGGTTAGGCACCCTTTGCATGCAGCTTTATTTATTTCACAGTTTATATGGCATGTTGTTTCTTGTATCTTGTTGTGTCCCTCTGAGGACCTGGTGATCTCTCCAAGTATATATGAGTAGGATCATCCACAGGAGTATGGATCAGCTTTGGACATGGCTTTTGTTGACGAGGAAATGTACCCTATTGATCAGTCATGATCATGCCTTAGTGTTGGAGACATTTACTTATTATTTTCCTTATCTTATGAGGACACATTCCCTACTATCACAAACTTACATTATAGTTGTTTGGTAGTGGATTTGTCTCCACCCGGCTATCTTCACATTTGACTATTTATTCTTTATTAATGGATTTCATTTATCATATTTGTTGTGGATGAGATAAACTTGTCTGAGACTATTATTGTTATATTCACATTTATAGCTTATGTATGTATTCGGGATATCCATAATTTGGATTATGTTTCCATAATACATACAGCTGGCATGAAATGTTCCTAGTCCTAACATAAATGGGATTGGGACGTTACATAAACACAACAATGGTGATTATGCTTTTACGTTAAAGAGTGTGTACCATATGGTAGGGATGAAGAAAAACCTCTTTTTGATGGTCAATGTAGCGGATGTGGGTCATTACATCTTGTGGGCTAAAAGATGTAAAGTTTATTTTGAATATCTCTTCCTTGAAAAAGGGGGGGGGGGGGTGTAATGCCCCGCTCCGCATCGGTGCATTACGATGAGTCGTTGACTCAAAGTGTTGCGTTGACCCGATGAGGTATCGATGCGAATCGATGCAAGTGTTGCGTTGGCCAAAGGTAAGCTTTGAGTCGGTTGGAATCTATGAATCAAATCGATGCAAAGGATAAGTCCCGTCGGGCAAGTGCTGATTTTAGTTGATCTGGTGTGCAGGCTATGCTTTTACGCTGGACGATAAGAGGTCGGCATTTTGCATTATGCAATGAAGTGTCCGCGAAACCAAATCGAGGCCCTGCAACGGATTGTGGCATGGGCGCGATAGGCCAAATCAACCGAGTAGTTCAAAGGAATGGCTAAGTCCGGGAGTTAGCTATGCGATCGAGTTATGGAAGCGAGACGCTTCAATCGGCGAGGCGGCAAGGCGTATCGACTTAAGGTGGGCGGGTTCTTGACTCTCTCTCCCTATTCCTTCACGTCTAATAAAATATGTTATGGTATGCGTAATATGTTATCGAGTTAGCGAGCGTGGCTCGGCGAGTAAGTGCCTAAGTATGTGTCGAACACTAAGATAGAACATTGAACATTGAACAATTGAAGCGACGTGCATCGAGTGCACGGGTCGCGATAGGGCATGATGGTAGGACATTGAAAGACAATATCGAGATGTGCATCGTGTGCACGGCTCCGAGAACATTGAACACTAGGCGTAGAACATTGAATACGGTGCTGAGCGTGCCTTTGTGCACTTATGTACGAAAAGACTAAGTAAATACGGAAGTAGGCTATGCGAATAACATTATGAACGGGACGCGTGATTATGAGTACGAGACGACTAAGCCGTTGGGCGTCGTGCATCAATATGGATGTGTTGGGGCATAACGCCGACGGAGCTCCCCATGCGAATGGTGGATTATGTTTATGGCACGGGAAACCGTTTATGGCACGGGAAACCTTTTATGTGCGACACTATGTTTATGGAATACGAGATCGGTTGGTATGCTATGGATTGTATGATATGGAACGTATTGCATGGTCAATGGACTCGGATTGCCCGTGCACGGGTACGGCTTCCCTCGAACGGTTACGCCGGGACGCCGGGACCGTTCGGCCTAGGAGGGAATTATGTGTGGTATTTATGGTGCACAACATTCGGACGGATTGCGACCGTCCAGTGCTGTGATAAGTTATGATATCCGTAAGTTTGGGATCCTTCGGATACTGGGCTAGCAACCCGTATCGAAGCGATTGTAGGCTTACACATATGAGATGCCAAGTCCATTACGGTGCGAAACACCGTGACCTTCATATAGATAGGGCCGGTGGACTGAGATGAGAGCTGGGTGCAGGCGCAGGGCCTGCTACCCATTATGCATATGTTTACGTTTATGATTGGTCTAAGTTTATGATTGGTCGCTTACGTAAATGAGATGATTTTATGTTAAGTTCTAACCACTGCAGGCTAAGGTAACGGGACGGAGATGAGCACGAACACTATGTTTATGTTTCATGTTATGGCTAACTGTGTCTGTTGCAGGAACACGGTACGGGACACATTTAAGATAAGTTGCTATGCATGAGTATTGCTATGAAACTGATCCTAAGGCTAAATAGAAAGATCACAAATTAAGATGCTTGCTCACTAAATGATTAAGTGTTTGGTTTGGGTCCGAGCGGGTCTTGATCAGTGCGAAGCGAGGACGAAAGCACTAAACCCCCACTAGTTTATGTGCAGGTTCAGGTTATGATCAGCTCGGGGCGGGGCTTGGCTTGGACGTGCCGAGTGTCACGCCCCGCTCCCGTAGGAGCGATCGTCCTCGCTAAGGCGTGATGCCGCACGAGCCTAGATTGCGCTCGTGCAAGGCGGGTTCCATAACGGCCGATTACAGCGGCTGCGACGGGGTCGTCGCACAGAAGTCCCGTGCAGAGACATTGAATATATTGCAGCGGAATTTAAAGAACACATGAACACAAGTATTTCAAAGAAAGCTCTTTTATTGATATTGAATTCAAGGATTACATTGTGGGCGCAAGGCCAATTACAAGTCTCTCAAGTCTCACTTTTCTCTCCTTTTACAAGTCACTCTGCTCTCTCTCTCATCTCTCGATACAATACTTGATTCCAGCAGAAGCTTCGGAAGGCGATGTCCATACATTACGTCCTGTATAAGTCTTCAGATCACGCGACCGCACGCTACGACTCGCCAAGGAACTCCGTGCCTCGACGCATCCAAGCGAGCTCCGCGCCACGAGCTTCTACCTGTGCCTGCACATGAAACACTGTGTGGGTGTCAGTACCACTGTACTGGTGGAGTGAGCTTCTCGCCCACCCATACAAAACCTACACGTTTCATTTTCTTTGTGTAACATAAACCCTCTTTCGATTGTCTTTCTATTCTTGCCTTAGGATCAGTTTAGGACCGGCGCCTTAGCGCAACTTGTGTATCAGAACCATCCCGTGCTTGCAGTGTCAACGTTAACTCATACTTTGTCGCTAGACCACTTCTCGTGCCAACAACGTTAACCTATCAAGTCGTGTTTGCCTTACGGCCATAATCGGAGACGCAGCTACACGAAAGACTCCATTCCCTTGCCTCTAGACCTTTCTCGTGCTTGCAACATCACCTTAACATGAATAGGAACGCGAGACTCCCAACCGAGGGACCGCCTCGAAACGCTTAACGTATCTTCACTTCAACTTGCCCTACGGCTTTTCTTGACTTAACTCGCAACATACTCAAGCCTAACACATGCAACTCTATGCCAACGACTTATCACTCGACGCCACATTCCGTGCCGAAGCACGCCGCCTTCTTGCTGCAGCCAAATCTTGGGCCCAGACATTGTGTTCACTAATTTCATACACTTTTAACTCAACTCAATCCAAAGGCACGCACGCGGATTGCCGCCCGTGCCGACACATCTATATGAAAGGTCACTAGCATTAACTAGCCATCTTGGACATAGCCTGGCATTCGGGACCCTTGCATCGCAGGTGGCGATCCCCGATGCAAGTCCCCGACATACCAATTGCCTATTACCCAGCTCAGCTATAACTTGTTTCTTCCTAGGCCGAAACGGTCCCATGGCCCAGGGTGTCCGCTCGAAGAAACCATCCCTTGTCGACAAGTTGTCCATGACCACGCGCCTACGCTAACTTCTAGACTTAACGTAATGCATGGTCTCATCATCATCATTTAGCTACTTTGCTTTACCTTTTTACATACTTCCTTTGCAGAGCCCAAACCAGGGTTGCCTCGGCGACTGAACCGCAGTCCCGATATAATTTCTTCTCGGCGACTAACCATCGCTTAGACTTAACATTCTTTTTGAACTCGGGGATCGGCTATCGCATAGCCTACCCGCTTTACTTGAACATATCGTGTTTCTTTATGGATCGACCGACCGTGGATAAGTTTCCACTGAACCAACCGTGGCTCGTGGCTTAGACCAACACATGTTCTACGCAACGCTATCGCCCAAGTCATACTTCATATGACGGGCCTTGGAATCGTGGGACTATTTAGCTTGACAACCGCAGAATGAGCGGGACAGCACGTAGAATAACTTAGGTCGACCGGCATAACTTTGCCAAACTCACTCAAGCCTACGACTTAACCCAAGGGACGAGCAAAGGCTACGCCAAGCCTTGCGGGACAGGACCGAGCATGCTTTAGCAAGCATTTGTGCGGGCGACGCCTATGACTTAGGCTAACTCTCAGCTTTCGTACCGAAGACCAACTTTCCTTCTCCCAAGCCACGGGACAAAGGACCGAGTGTCATTTTCAAAGCACGCCGTGCACCAACTCTAAGCCGACCGTGGGACGTTTTCCATGTTCTAACTCGCTTCAAACCATCGGGATTATTCCCTTAGCTATGTGAATGCGTAGCTTTTATTATCAAGCCTAACTTGTGCAAGTTGAAAACACGATTTATTATGTGAAGGCAAAGATGAGGAGAGTTCACCGAAACTACCCCACCTGAGCGATGTCTCCGAACAAGCCGTTGCAAGGCTAAGACCGAACGCCGTCGGCGTTTCGATTCCTCCGATTGACTTTGCGGGACAGGGCACTACAACATACACCACTCAGAACAAGTCTCGTCCTCGAGACTTTCCTGAGGGCAAGTCATCCTACCATTTCTATGGCCAAGACTTAATCGTACACATTTTGCCTACGCGTTCCTTCGATTCTGAGCCACGCTCGCACTATTATCAATCTTTACTTCAACACGATTTCAAGATCTCGACACACTCCCATATTTCAAGCCTTGCTTGAACTAGTCGTATCACTTGGCTGGATCGTGCATGCATTCCAAGCGTCCCCAGAATACCTGCATTCAGCCAAGCCGCATGATAAAGAATTTGTCATTCTCACTCGAGTCGCATCGTGCACATACCCAGGCGTCCCTAAAATATATGCATGTCAGCCGAGCCTCGTGAGCAGGGTTTCCTATATTCGTGATTTCCATGCATTCCAATCCTCAAGATCAATCTTTTCGATTAGCTAACACTTGCAACAGGGCGTCTCGCCTAACCGCTAGGCTATTTCTTTTCGAGGCTAAGTCAATGTCAGGATTGGAATCATAGTTCCCCAACAATAATGCCAACACTGACCCCAATCCTAGGGTCAAACCAAAGTTGATCATACGGGGTTTTCTACCCAAGCTCGCGCCACTCAAATTTCTAAGCATCAAGCACGATCACCTAATTCGTATTATGGCACGCATTGTGTATATTCAAATTCCTTCAATTCACCAATTCTAACCAATTCATGTATTCGATCACGAGGTCGTCTCGCTCGACAATACGTTGCGCCCCAATCTCACGCGAGTCCGATTATCCACGGTGGTTCGTGAATCACCACGCAACGCTCCCGCAGAATAATCATTCTCATCGGGGCGTAACTCTTGTTTGAGTTTAGACTCATTCATTCTCGATACGCGGATTGGACCTACTCAATCCTCAAGTTCAATCGACAAGCACACCAATTCAATCTCGAGTCTAACTTCGTGTCAAGCCACAAGTCAAAGCACAATTTGTCGCACCGTACAAGTTCGACCACTCCCGCTGTATGAATCACCATACCAGCGCTCACGCAGAGTGATCGCCCTAATCGGCGTGACGCATGTGCGAGGCTAGAGTAGCACTCGCATAAGACAAGAACATCAACGTTGTGGTCGTCGACGAAGCAAATCCAAACATTCCAGTTTTCATCCAAGCCAAGTTCGATCGTCATTTATTCAACTTAGAAAATCTTCGAGCCAAGTCTATCTTTTCCTCGACACATTTTAACATCTCGATTATAACATCCATCGGAACAATGATATTTGCACGATCGTCATTTGCCGAGTCAGAGTACCCCCGAGTTATCGCATATCGATCTTTGATACGCCTCAATACCATCGACGACATGCGTAACCTGACGATCTTCCTTCGCAACCAATTTCGAGTCGTACGACTTGATGCTATTGTCCGAACTGGATATACCACCATTCCTCGATATTCAAGATCAAGTTCGATCGCTATTCCTCAAGCTCGTTTCAAGATCGTTTGTTCAAAACTCAAGTCATATTTCATTTGCATCAATCCGATATCGCACGTGCGATCCTCTAAGTTTTCTCGATTAAGACCATTCATTTTTCATTCATCGTTCCGAATCGTTTTCTAACTCGCATTACTCCTTCACAAGTTGTCCGAACGAGATGCTCGTTCGGGACATTCGAAGTCACGACCAACTAAGCGTGACGCGTTCTAAGGCTTTGCGCGATTGCATCGCCTCGCCGACATACTCGTAATCCTCAATATTCACTCGAACAATTTCTAAGACGAACCATACACCACTCGGATTCGAGCCACTCGACTAGTCGTCGACACTCATTCTTATTCTTCTCCGAACCTATCACATACACCACTCGGGTTCAAGCCATCCTATTTAGTCCTCAATCACGTTCGCGTCACTCGCTAAGACATCCTTCGGATTCGTTCGACGAATCGCTAGCGTAGTCGCTCGCGTCATACCGACGCACTAAGTTGTTCGTACTATATCCTCGAAATCCAAATCAATCTTCCGTGTACGTCTAAGTATTAATCCGATAGCGTTCCTATCGATAGACACTCTAAGTGCATCTCCGTTCCCGACCGAACGATACTTAATATCGCTCGCGACTCGTTTGCACCAAAAGGTCGAGGTGCGCGACGCGAAACACAACTTAGCCAAAAGGCCGTGTGCATAGCCATCCTGTGCGGACTATATTCCGAGTTTGCATGCTCAATTGCTAGGGTCGATATTGGACTAATTAGGCATGCACGCGACTTGTTAACAGTAGCACATATTTTCTATCGCGTCAAGTTTGCAACGTTCGGCACAAAGGCCCTATCGACGTATTTGGCAACAGCCTACCGATGCGTTAGATTGAACGCTTGTACGAGCTTTCGAAAATATTTAGACTTATTGTATGGACATGCCGAGGAACATTTGAGAGAGAGCGCACCAATGATAACAACTTGCGGAAGCAACAGAGTTTTGCGGAAACATCAAAGTTAAAGAATTCAATCGACGGTCCAAGGACGTAAAGCCGTGCTCTGATACCATTATGTCACGCCCCGCTCCCGTAGGAGCGATCGTCCTCGCTAAGGCGTGATGCCGCACGAGCCTAGATTGCGCTCGTGCAAGGCGGGTTCCATAACGGCCGATTACAGCGGCTGCGACGGGGTCGTCGCACAGAAGTCCCGTGCAGAGACATTGAATATATTGCAGCGGAATTTAAAGAACACATGAACACAAGTATTTCAAAGAAAGCTCTTTTATTGATATTGAATTCAAGGATTACATTGTGGGCGCAAGGCCAATTACAAGTCTCTCAAGTCTCACTTTTCTCTCCTTTTACAAGTCACTCTGCTCTCTCTCTCATCTCTCGATACAATACTTGATTCCAGCAGAAGCTTCGGAAGGCGATGTCCATACATTACGTCCTGTATAAGTCTTCAGATCACGCGACCGCACGCTACGACTCGCCAAGGAACTCCGTGCCTCGACGCATCCAAGCGAGCTCCGCGCCACGAGCTTCTACCTGTGCCTGCACATGAAACACTGTGTGGGTGTCAGTACCACTGTACTGGTGGAGTGAGCTTCTCGCCCACCCATACAAAACCTACACGTTTCATTTTCTTTGTGTAACATAAACCCTCTTTCGATTGTCTTTCTATTCTTGCCTTAGGATCAGTTTAGGACCGGCGCCTTAGCGCAACTTGTGTATCAGAACCATCCCGTGCTTGCAGTGTCAACGTTAACTCATACTTTGTCGCTAGACCACTTCTCGTGCCAACAACGTTAACCTATCAAGTCGTGTTTGCCTTACGGCCATAATCGGAGACGCAGCTACACGAAAGACTCCATTCCCTTGCCTCTAGACCTTTCTCGTGCTTGCAACATCACCTTAACATGAATAGGAACGCGAGACTCCCAACCGAGGGACCGCCTCGAAACGCTTAACGTATCTTCACTTCAACTTGCCCTACGGCTTTTCTTGACTTAACTCGCAACATACTCAAGCCTAACACATGCAACTCTATGCCAACGACTTATCACTCGACGCCACATTCCGTGCCGAAGCACGCCGCCTTCTTGCTGCAGCCAAATCTTGGGCCCAGACATTGTGTTCACTAATTTCATACACTTTTAACTCAACTCAATCCAAAGGCACGCACGCGGATTGCCGCCCGTGCCGACACATCTATATGAAAGGTCACTGGCATTAACTAGCCATCTTGGACATAGCCTGGCATTCGGGACCCTTGCATCGCAGGTGGCGATCCCCGATGCAAGTCCCCGACATACCAATTGCCTATTACCCAGCTCAGCTATAACTTGTTTCTTCCTAGGCCGAAACGGTCCCATGGCCCAGGGTGTCCGCTCGAAGAAACCATCCCTTGTCGACAAGTTGTCCATGACCACGCGCCTACGCTAACTTCTAGACTTAACGTAATGCATGGTCTCATCATCATCATTTAGCTACTTTGCTTTACCTTTTTACATACTTCCTTTGCAGAGCCCAAACCAGGGTTGCCTCGGCGACTGAACCGCAGTCCCGATATAATTTCTTCTCGGCGACTAACCATCGCTTAGACTTAACATTCTTTTTGGACTCGGGGATCGGCTATCGCATAGCCTACCCGCTTTACTTGAACATATCGTGTTTCTTTATGGATCGACCGACCGTGGATAAGTTTCCACTGAACCAACCGTGGCTCGTGCCTTAGACCAACACATGTTCTACGCAACGCTATCGCCCAAGTCATACTTCATATGACGGGCCTTGGAATCGTGGGACTATTTAGCTTGACAACCGCAGAATGAGCGGGACAGCACGTAGAATAACTTAGGTCGACCGGCATAACTTTGCCAAACTCACTCAAGCCTACGACTTAACCCAAGGGACGAGCAAAGGCTACGCCAAGCCTTGCGGGACAGGACCGAGCATGCTTTAGCAAGCATTTGTGCGGGCGACGCCTATGACTTAGGCTAACTCTCAGCTTTCGTACCGAAGACCAACTTTCCTTCTCCCAAGCCACGGGACAAAGGACCGAGTGTCATTTTCAAAGCACGCCGTGCACCAACTCTAAGCCGACCGTGGGACGTTTTCCATGTTCTAACTCGCTTCAAACCATCGGGATTATTCCCTTAGCTATGTGGATGCGTAGCTTTTATTATCAAGCCTAACTTGTGCAAGTTGAAAACACGATTTATTATGTGAAGGCAAAGATGAGGAGAGTTCACCGAAACTACCCCACCTGAGCGATGTCTCCGAACAAGCCGTTGCAAGGCTAAGACCGAACGCCGTCGGCGTTTCGATTCCTCCGATTGACTTTGCGGGACAGGGCACTACACCGAGGCATGGAGTCCTTGGCGTTCAAGAGGAGCTTCCGCATATGCGTTCGGACTTGCGACATGGAGATGTTCGGCCGAGGACTACTTGGTGGCTATATAGAGGCATAATGTATGGAACAATGTAATCCTTTGTGAGCTAGAGAGATCATGAGCGTTGTAGCCAATTGGCATTTATGTTGGGCTATTCAGAGCCTTTGTAACCTTCAGTTCATTATGAATAAAAGAGATTCTTGTGTTTTACTTTGTTTCCTTCCGCTGCTTATGTTATCGATTTGAGATAGTTCTATGCGAACCTGTTATCTTGCCTTGCACGAGCGCAACTCCAGGCTCGTGCGGCATCACGTCCCAGCGAGGACGATGATTCGGGTAAAATCTAGCGAGGACGAGCGATTTTCCGGGTCGGGGCGTGACAAGTTGGTATCAGAGCGGTTCCATCCTTTGGACCGTACGTGAATCTCTTTGGCCCTCAGTTGCTTCGATATCGAAATTCAGTTGACTCTAAGTTGTTTCCGCAACCGCATGGCTCATGGATCTGCTCGACGCTACATTGGATGTTCCATACAATAAGTCTATATTAAGTGCGTACGTCTGCCACAAGTATGTCGTGACTATTACGCTATCTCCGGGTGCCATCGGAGAGTGTTGGTTGCACGAAGTGCAACGAGTTATGGGATGTTATTTGCACGCAGTGCAACGAGTTATGGAATGATGGTCGTACGAAGTGCAACGAATATGGTGATGTTGGTTGCATGAAGTGCAATGATATGTGTTGTTGGTCGCACACAGTGCGATAAGTTATGTGTTGTTGGTCGCACGCAGTGCGAGGAGTTATGTGTTGTTGGTCGCACGCAGTGCGAGGAGTTATGTATTGGCGGTCGCACGAAGTGCGAGAGATATGTGTTGTTGGTTGCACGAAGTGCAACGGGTCGATATGTGAGGCGATACGTATTATGTGGCTAGGCGAATGGTTATGTGTTGTTGGTTGCACGGAGTGCAGCGAGTCGTGAATCGTTCGTTGCATCAGCGCAACGAGTCGGTATGGTATGATACGTGTTATATGGCTATGCGGACGGATAGCGATATATTGTGCGAGATTGAGTAAAGACCTTAAGTATTGAGACTGAGTTGTTGTACGAGCTACAACGAGCGAGATTGGAAGATCGTGGATGCGATTTGAACGAGTCGAGTTGAGTAGACGAATGTGTATGTTGGCCATATGTCGCGTTGAGCTTTGAGTAAGCGAATGCTGCGGGTATGATCAATATGATCGCCATGGTACGGTTAGATCGAATGTATGTCAAACTTGAGCTAACGTTAGAGCTGGGATCGGAAGGATCGCCATACGGGACGGTTAAGTTGAGATAGGAGTTGGACCTATGTGAAGTGTGATGTCGAGTAATGACTCGATTCCGAGTGGTATATGCAATACCAATTATGCGAGCAAGTATAGTGAAGTATTGTGTCGATAACGATAGGCTCGATCCTGAGTGGTATATGGAATACCACTTGGCGATAGCTATGTTAAGCCGGTTGGTGACTTGCGATAGGTTACGTCGAGACGATTATGTTGTTACGATATGATTGTCCGCAACGGACAGAGTAGTACTGAGACTTGAGTGGGAATGACTTGATAGAAGTCGATGCAAGTATGCTTTGGTGAATTAAGTCGAACGATTATGTGCGAAGTCGTACTTATGGATGATATGTCGGACGAGAATTCGTTAAGTATAAGTTGAACGATAGGCCGAGCATATGCGAACGAATGTTACGTTGAGGAAATAGTCGACCCGGTCGAACTTATGTTGAGTTAGTACGGAGACTTCTTCGGAACGTGTTGAGTAGGTACGAAGGAATTGTGCGAACGAATTTGAGTTAGTATGATAAGTCGGTGGCACGATCGGAAAGTGCGAGTTAGGGATATGAGAATGGATACGTGAATTGGAAATTGTGTCGCGATTATGGTAGTTATAACGGAATGAATCTTGATGTGTGCAAGACTTGATTCGTATTCGAGTTCAGATAATGGCAGTGATTGCAACGAGTTTGAGCTTATGAGAAAGGAAGATGTTCAAGTTATGCATATCGACGATGGTATTGAGGCGTATCAAAGACGATATGCAATAACTCGGGGATACTCTGATCAAATGAACGAAAATTATGTTGAGCATTGTTGTTGGATGAATAAGTTGCAAGTTAAGTTGATGGCAGTTTGGATGATAACGATAGGAACGCTTCGGAGAATTTGAGAGTCGATGGATATTGCTTGGGTGAAAATGAAAGTGTCGGAATTGCTTCGCGGATCACCACTGTGTTGACATTCTTGTCTTGAGCGAGCGCAACACCAGCCTCGCACATGCGTCACGTCAAAATTAGAACGATCATTTCGCGTGAGCGCTGGTATGGTGATTCATCCAGCGGGGATGATCGAACTTGCAAGGCATGGCAATTTGGATATGGACTTGTGGTTTGATGCGAAGGTGAAATTGAGGATTGCGCGATATTGTTGACGGTAGTATACGAGTGATTCGAGTAGCAACGGCGCATCAGTTGCGCGAGAGTAGACAAATTATGGATTGGTATGTCGGATTGGGTAAGAGTCGAATAGAAAATGTCGAGAATTGATTTGGCTCCGCGATAGGATATAGCATGGTTCGTTGTAACTGTCCCTCGTTGATGATCTTCAATTATCGAGCGTAGTTTCGGGGCAGCTGACCCTAGAAGACTTGACCGCCAAATCAAGTGAATGTTGAAGTCCCATAGGATGACCCAAAAGAAGTCGCGTAAGAAGGATAAGGAATGAGGTAGTACATGTTGAGGATAAGTCTAAGCGAGTGAGTATCGTGTCTCGAAAGTTAGCGAGTACTAGAATCGATATGGTCAGAAAAGTCATGTTGGATCAAGTGGATGTTGAGGAACGTGCTTAGCGTAGTGACGCGGTAAGGCGATTGCAAGAATTTTGCAATGTATGAGAGTAACGGATAGTAGAACGACCCTAAGAGTGTGTCGCAGATCGGTTGAGTAACGGTTAGGCCATGTGTATTGAGCGCGATCTATGTTACGAAACGAACTAGTCGAGATTGAAACGGGGACTAAGTAAAGGATTCGTACTCGGTCGAGTATCGGAGATAGGCATATCGTAAGAGACCTTGGGTCAGAAAGATTGTTGCCTTTGAGCATCGTAGACTCAAGTTGACCTCTGTGTCGGGAGAATGCGAGCACGATGTCTAGATAAGTTACCTAGCGGGGGTAGCCCCAGACGCGATGCGTAGGTAATTCGAGAACGTGGATCATGTTGGGATAGTTGTGTGCGAAACTTAGTACGGATTGTAGGCAAAGGAATTTGAGACATGTGGACGTAGTCCATGTCATTAAGGCCAAGCGTTATGGATGATTGGATGAAAGACTTGAGTTATGCGAGAGATAGGAAACGGTTGGGCGAGTAGGCATTGCGGAGAATTGTTGTGATCGGATGCGCAATGAGTTGATGCAATGCGAGTGTTAGGTGGCCGGCGAGAAACTCACAAGATCGAAGTTATGGTTGAATTAAGTTATGTACAAGATGTTGGAAGATGATCGCATGTTATGGGATGATGCATACGAAGAGTATTTTGGGAATAGGCGCTAAGATATGACTAAGTCGATGTACGGACCGATGGATGCTTGAGGATTTAAGTTGAGCTTGATAGTTGTCCCGATATCCTACAACTGAGCTTGGCTGAAATGCATATATTGGTGGGACGCCTAAAATATGTGTATAATCCAAACTAAGTTGTATGATTCTAACGATAGTAGCACGAGATCGTGAAGCGATCTATGCGAGGCACTTGGATTAAGTGTTGGTTTCGGTTCGAGGACGAACCTGATTTTGAGTGGTATATTATGTAATGCCCCGCTCCGCATCGGTGCATTACGATGAGTCGTTGACTCAAAGTGTTGCGTTGACCCGATGAGGTATCGATGCGAATCGATGCAAGTGTTGCGTTGGCCAAAGGTAAGCTTTGAGTCGGTTGGAATCTATGAATCGAATCGATGCAAAGGATAAGTCCCGTCGGGCAAGTGCTGATTTTAGTTGATCTGGTGTGCAGGCTATGCTTTTACGCTGGACGATAAGAGGTCGGCATTTTGCATTATGCAATGAAGTGTCCGCGAAACCAAATCGAGGCCCTGCAACGGATTGTGGCATGGGCACGATAGGCCAAATCAACCGAGTAGTTCAAAGGAATGGCTAAGTCCGGGAGTTAGCTATGCGATCGAGTTATGGAAGCGAGACGCTTCAATCGGCGAGGCGGCAAGGCGTATCGACTTAAGGTGGGCGGGTTCTTGACTCTCTCTCCCTATTCCTTCACGTCTAATAAAATATGTTATGGTATGCGTAATATGTTATCGAGTTAGCGAGCGTGGCTCGGCGAGTAAGTGCCTAAGTATGTGTCGAACACTAAGATAGAACATTGAACATTGAACAATTGAAGCGACGTGCATCGAGTGCACGGGTCACGATAGGGCATGATGGTAGGACATTGAAAGACAATATCGAGATGTGCATCATGTGCACGGCTCCGAGAACATTGAACACTAGGCGTAGAACATTGAATACGGTGCTGAGCGTGCCTTTGTGCACTTATGTACGAAAAGACTAAGTAAATACGGAAGTAGGCTATGCGAATAACATTATGAACGGGACGCGTGATTATGAGTACGAGACGACTAAGCCGTTGGGCGTCGTGCATCAATATGGATGTGTTGGGGCATAACGCCGACGGAGCTCCCCATGCGAATGGTGGATTATGTTTATGGCACGGAAAACCGTTTATGGAACGGGAAACCGTTTATGTGCGACACTATGTTTATGGAATACGAGATCGGTTGGTATGCTATGGATTGTATGATATGGAACGTATTGCATGGTCAATGGACTCGGATTGCCCATGCACGGGTACGGCTTCCCTCGAACGGTTACGCCGGGGCGCCGGGACCGTTCGGCCTAGAAGGAAATTATGTGTGGTATTTATGGTGCACAACATTCGGACGGATTGCGACCGTCCAGTGCTGTGATAAGCTATGATATCCATAAGTTTGGGATCCTTCGGATACTGGACTAGCAACCCGTATCGAAGCGATTGTAGGCTTACACATATGAGATGCCAAGTCCATTACGGTGCGAAACACCGTGACCTTCATATAGATAGGACCGGTGGGCTGAGATGAGAGCTGGGTGCAGGCGCAGGGCCTGCTACCCATTATGCATATGTTTACGTTTATGATTGGTCTAAGTTTATGATTGGTCGCTTACGTAAATGAGATGATTTTATGTTAAGTTCTAACCACTGCAGGCTAAGGTAACGGGACGGAGATGAGCACGAACACTATGTTTATGTTTCATGTTATGGCTAACTGTGTCTGTTGCAGGAACACGGTACGGGACACATTTAAGATAAGTTGCTATGCATGAGTATTGCTATGAAACTGATCCTAAGGCTAAATAGAAAGATCACAAATTAAGATGCTTGCTCACTAAATGATTAAGTGTTTGGTTTGGGTCCGAGCGGGTCTTGATCAGTGCGAAGCGAGGACGAAAGCACTAAACCCCCACTAGTTTATGTGCAGGTTCAGGTTATGATCAGCTCGGGGCGGAGCTTGGCTTGGACGTGCCGAGGCATGGAGTCCTTGGCATTCAAGAGGAGCTTCCGCATATGCGTTCGGACTTGCGACATGGAGATGTTCGGCCGATGACTACTTGGTGGCTATATAGAGGCATAATGTATGGAACAATGTAATCCTTTGTGAGCTAGAGAGATCATGAGCGTTGTAGCCAATTGACATTTATGTTGGGCTATTCAGAGCCTTTGTAACCTTCAGTTCATTATGAATAAAAGAGATTCTTGTGTTTTACTTTGTTTCCTTCCGCTGCTTATGTTATCGATTTGAGATAGTTCTATGCGAACCTGTTATCTTGCCTTGCACGAGCGCAACTCCAGGCTCGTGCGGCATCACGCCCCAGCGAGGACGATGATTCGGATAAAATCTAGCGAGGACGAGCGATTTTCCGGGTCGGGACGTGACAGGGGGGGGGGGGGAGGGGGCGTCATCCACACCAACAAGAGGGTTTGTGATTTGTTTGTTCTCCAAGCATCTTCTTATGTTGGAAATATGAGTACAAATGATGGAACTTCTACTTGGCATGCACGATTGGAACATCTTAGCATGGAGAAATTGAGAGCTATGGTTTCAAAAAAATGGTGAATGCGTTGCCTACTCTCTTCTGTTGGTCGCGACAAAATTTATGAAAGGGGTGTTTTGGAAAGACACATCGTCTTCCATTTAACAAACCAACTATAATTCGTGGTGACAACCAAAGTGCCTTGAAGCTTGCTACGAATCCAGTTTGTTACGTGAGGACGAAACATATTGAAATCGAGCATCATTTCATTCGGGAAAATGTATTGATGGGACTATTGAAATCTTGGAAGTACGGAACAAGGAGAAAGTTGTCGATATATTTACAAAATCACTTCCCGCCATTCAAGCTTTTCGGTTCACTACTTGGAGTTGTTTCAAAAAAGCACTTTTAGGAGGAGTGTTAAAATTTAAAGTGCATTTTTTTTATCATGAATAGATCTTTTTGAACACATTTTATGATAATTAATTAGGTTGCTTGCATGCATAAGTTATGTAATTCAAGACTCAAGAGACATAGAGTCACAAGTAGCTTAAGTGTCATGTTAGTGGTAGTGTATTATATATATGCATGTATCATGCCATTTCATTTCATGACAGGTTAAATAAAAATTACTTAACCTGAAGAAATTTTGGTGTTGATAGCTCTTATGTCTCCATATCAACATGATGCGTCTTTGATACGACCGTAATGGCTCTTTAAGAGCCTTCCTCACAAATCTTGGGAGAAATAATTATCATTTGGAGAGCATGCACTTCTCTTCTGGAGCTTGCTCCATGTCCTAAAATATTAAGCTCTTGTGAAAGCACATGCATAAGCTTGCAATAGGTTCCTCTCTAAAGGTTTTCGAGAAATCAACTCAACCAAGACGCCATAAGGTAATCATTGATCAATTAGTAGGAAATTAATCATTTTTGAATCAAAGAAAATAACATACCTGCCTTGTGTTGCTAAAGAAACAAATCCTCAACTGTTGCCCTCTGAGTCCTAATCATATCTAACCTCATTATTTGTTTTCCTCAGTTTCCCTTCATCAAAAAGCTGCAAACATAAGAGAAATGCCCATCTTGAAGTGAATCCGCAGCGATATCTACTCTGAGTATTTCCATTTGCACTCTTAGACCTTTCAATCCATAAACACATGAACCTTCCTCTCAATCTCAATCCAGCTGCATCCATCCTGGCTGCTTTAATGACTCCCCTCTGCTTCACTAGCTTCCTCAAGCTCCAAACATCTGTCCACCTCCCCATATCGGCATACATGTTTGAAAGAAGAACTTCCAGAGCTCCCCAAATCAAGCTCCATGAGCCTCCCTGCTGCCAATTCCCCCATTTCCATATTTCCATGAACCCTACATGAAGCAAGCAATGAACCCATTGAACTGAATCCGGAGCGATTGGCATCTCCTCAATGAACTTGCTCGCCTCTTCAAGGTAACCAGCCCGCCTCGCAAATCCCCCAGGCATGTGTAAGTGATCTTGAGATGGAACCAAACTATACTCCTCATCTTCTCCGCTCTGGGTGTAGCCTGCAATAAGAGCATTCCAAGCTATAATATTCATCATCTCCGTCCTCCCCGAAAACAAAGACATCGCATCCTTCACCATAGCCAGCCTCGCATACCCACTAAGGATTGAAGTTTCCGAAACCACACACCTAATCGTCATGCTGTCAAACACCATCCTCGCCTCCCCAATCCTCCCGCACTTTGCATAAATGTACACCAATGCCTTCCAAATAACCAAATCATCCCTAAACCTCCAAAACTTAATAACACGAACATGGACCTGGGTCCCTTCCCAGAACTCTGAGAGGCCCCCGCATGCGCTCGCTCACCACACTCCATCGTCCTTACAAACAACACCAAAGCCTATTCCACGGTTCCTTCTGTTCGTAGCAAGTAATCAAGATGTTCCAACACACAACATTTCTTTCGGCATATCGTCAAAGACTTGTCTCGCCTCAAGCGGGTGCCGGACATTTCGAGTACATGTCGACGAGCGCACGGCCCATATAGACGTCGCAAGCTAGCAGGGAGTTATGATATCAAGCTGTGGATTTGCACGCTGACCCGTAAGCTATCCAAGCCAGCGCAAGCGCTGAGTGCGCTGGACAAAGAGTGCCCTTTGAGCACAAAGTCCTCCCGGTGCATCGTCGCGAAGAACCGGAGGGGCTGCTCGAAGCGCCCCGGCAGCGCGAAGCCGGAGACCATGGCGTTCCATGAGCACTGGTCTGGGAACGGCATGGGGAGGAACGCCGTCTAGGCCTAGTCGAGGGAGGAGGAGCGGAAGAGGGCGGGGATGATGGCATTCCGCGGGGGGATTCCGTCGAACACCTGGCGAGCGTCACGGAGGGAGCCGCTCCGGGAGTAGGCGTCGATGAGGAGGGCGTGGACCTTCCGGAAGATGTGGAGGGAGGTCTGGAGGAGGTCGGAAAAGAGAGCGACAGTGGGGTTGTCGGAGGGGACGAGGTGTTTGAGTTGGGATGGAGTGCGCGCCATCCCATGAGCATTATCGAAGCTGGAGTTTTTTTTTTTTTTTTGTTTTTTTTTTTTTTTTATCCATGGGTAATAATCGGGCTTGGGCTTGGGCATGGGCTTGGGCTTGTTGTGGAAATTGGAGCAGCTTAAGAACCCAGTCTTTTCTCTGCATTCCCAAATTGTTTCCATAAAAAAATAAAAAACAAAGAACTATTGTTCTCTTGTTACTAAATATTATAAAAGAAATTAGCAACTAATATTAGGGATTTTATTGCGACTTAGATATAAATTACTGTCAGTGATAAACGTAAGCTTATATTTTTTTAAAAGACCATTTTTGTTTGCGTTTTTCAAAGGTGTATATATATATATATATATATATATATATATATATATATATATATATATATATATATATATATAAAAGGATGGTCCTAGGGTTTGCTCCGCATGATGGAGACCCTGGAACGGCGTCGACTGATACAGGGCAGGGTTTTGGAGGAGACGGCCACGAGGGGACCGGAGACCAGAGTATGCGGGGAGTAGCCGGCGGGTGGACTACAGTTGAGCGGAGGAGAAGAAGCCAACCGGCGAACCAGAGGGACAGGCCTGCAAGGAAGGATACTAATGAACCTAGAGGAAGATCTCAACGAAGCAGAGCTCCGACGAACGGCTCTGGGAGAGGAACACAAAGAGGAGACTATCATGAACGGCGGGTAGCGCCAGCCAATACTGTGCAACACAAAGGGGAAAGCAGCAGCAGAAAGGATGGCCACCAGGTCGGCGGAAGGAATACTCCAACCAACCAATCTAGTCGACCGATCCCTACGGAGACCAATGCAAGGCCTGTATCCTGGGAGACGTATGCAAGGTGTCACGTACTCAGGATGAAACCTCATTACAGTACGTGGAACCCCGGGTTATCGAGGGAAAGAGGGTCGTTGAAATTACTGATGACGACCTAGAAGAAACAATGGAGTACTGGAGAAATA
Organism: Iris pallida; assembly: GCA_029216955.1. Classification (NCBI taxonomy): domain Eukaryota; kingdom Viridiplantae; phylum Streptophyta; class Magnoliopsida; order Asparagales; family Iridaceae; genus Iris; species Iris pallida. Next base: position 4,229,344 of record JANAVB010034019.1, read on the forward strand.
CCCTAGTTCTATACGTTATGGGGAATAGGCCATTTTTTGGCCAAATCAGAGCCTTTGCGCACAGGGTATGGCGACCCAAAGGAACCATGGAACTCTTTTCCAGAAAAAACGGATTCTATTTCGTTAAATTCTCGCTCCAAGAAGATATGGAACGGATTCTTGAAGGGAGTCCGTGGACATTTGACGGCAGGCTCATCGTTCTTAAACGTTGGCATCCAGCATCAAACTTCGAAAAAGATCGCCTAACGGTGGTCCCCATATGGATTAGATTCCCATGGCTATCCCCACAGCTTTGGAGCATACCATCGATTATGAAAATGGCAAGTATGGTGGGCACCCCTATACGCACGGATATCCCCACAGCAAGAAGGCAACGGCTGGCATACGCGAGGATTTTCGTCGAGATCACAGCGACAGAGCCACTCCCACATAAAATTGACATGATTCTACCAGGAGGGCAAAGGATGGAACAGGATATTGAATATGAATGGGTTCCGCCGTCATGTGGTAAATGTCTTTGCTTCGGGCATACCCACGAGCAATGTAAGGAAGCTCCTCAACAATTAGATGAGCCAGACGAAAGGGTGCTACCTAATGAAGAAGGGGAGACGACTCAGGACGGTGGACAGGGAAATCTGGACCAGGGCAATATGGAAGCTGATATGGTAGACACCATTGATCCAACTACAAATTTTGCAGAGGAAGAATTGGCAGCCAGCCTTATGAGTATTAGGCAGGAGGCTTCTACCCATGGAGGTTCGATACTAGGTAAAAGGCCAGGGGAGGACATCAATGTGGAGGGCAACTTCAATACTTCACAGGCGATGATCATATATGGGCAGAAAGGGGGAACTAGCAATCCAACGCATGCTCATGAGGCACATTCAACAGGGCAGGATGGGGAAGGTGATGATTGCCAAAGGTCCCTACCTAAAGCTACTAAGAGGACTCAGACATATGCTGGAACTCCGCCCAACCAATCTGGGGCCAGTTATAATGAAAGCAGGACAGAGTCCTCGAAGGACAGAGGCCTACCAATAACTCGAGAAAACCCACCATGGAAGTTGCTTCTGAGAGGAGAAAGGAATGTGGCAGACCCAGGGAAGAATACTCAGGCCCAAGCCAACCCCCGGCCCCTATGAAGACCTCTTCTCCACGTCCTGGAAAGAGTCAGAGTACCGTCTCGGACAACCCAACTCGAGATAGATGACAATCCTCACATGGAATGTCAGAGGAGCAAACTCCAGCGTGAGATGGAGGGAGATAACAAACATGGTTCGTAAACATAGGTGCTCGATCGTGTCCATCCTTGAGAGTAAGGTGAAGTCTGCTGAATTGATCACCAGACGGACCCCCGATCAATGGACTTCGATTCATAATCTTGAACTGGACAGTATGGCTAGAATCTGGATGATGTGGGATAATCGGGTATGGACAGGCCAGGTAAGGCTTCTCACTGACCAACTGATCTCAATTGATTTTACTAACAGAGGAGGGTTCCAAGTAGTGGTGTGTGCAGTATACGGGCATAATGATAGACGACGACGGTTCGATCTCTGGGAGAGCATTACCAGAGTTGCAGGGGAAGTAGGTGATCAGAGACCACTTATCCTATGTGGGGACTTCAATGCTATGTTATCTGCCTCTGAGAAGATAGGTGGCCGCAGAGTTCCAGACCCGATACTAGCAGACTTTCAGAACTGTCTATTAGGATCGGGCCTTACCTGTTTATCGAAGACTGGACAGATCTGGTCGTGGAACAATTGCTCTACCACTAATCGAGTTGTGTGTCAACTTGATCGGGCTTTATGCAACAAGCGATGGCTTAAGATTTTCCCTACTGGACTGGCTGAGGGGCTCCATCGAGGCACTAGCGACCACACCCCTATTCTGATCCGTATGGCTGATGTGGCAACCACGCGGAGACGACCATTTAGATACTGTAATGCATGGCCGGAGATAGCAGGTTACAAGGAGGCGGTGGACAGAGGCTGTGGTAAACACTTGATCAACAATGCACAATTCCTCATTGTGCAGCGTCTCAAACTGATTAAAAGAGAACTGAAACTATGGAATAAAGGGCGACCGGTCCACAGTCTTGCTTCCAAGGAGCAGGAATTGCAGGACATTCAAGATCATCTTCAAATGCATCCGATGGACCATACCCTAGTGGAGAAAGAGATTGCTATACAAAATGAAGTACGACGCCTTCGATTTATAGAGGAGATTCAACTGCAACAGCGAGCGAAATATGGGTGGCTCAAGGATGGAGACCGCTGCTCAAAATTTTTCTATGCCACTATAAAGGCTCGCCAACACAGGAACTCCATCCATTCCCTAATTGATGCGGATGGAAACTCAGTTACTGATAGCAATTTGATTAAAGAGCAGGCAGTCGAGTTCTATAGATCACTATATAACCAGAACGACTACATGACAGTATTCCCGAACATCATTTGCAAACGAGTTGTTACTGAGGCGGGTAACAAGCTATTCAGGAAAGAAGTGACGCTAGAGGAGATTGAATATATTGTGAAAGCGGATCCCAACAGAGCGCCAGGGCCAGATGGTTTTAATGCCGCCTTCTTCAAAAAACATTGGGAATACCTGAAACACCAGGTCCTCTTTGCGGTACACGAGTTCCTGCTTACAGGGCGTCTGCTCAAGGAGATTAATCACACGTTCCTGACACTCATTCCAAAGAAAGAAGAAGCTACTGTATTGGGAGATTTCAGGCCTATCGCCTGTTGTAACTTCATCTATAAGATTATTACACAGCTTATGTGTAACCGAATGCAGTCTATCTTGTAGGAACTCATCTCACCCAACCAAACTGCCTTCATCAAAGGACGGTCGATTGCGGAGAACTGTTTGCTAGCTCATGAACTGGTACGGGAATTCAACAAAATAGGAGGACGGAAGGGATGCATCAAACTCGACTTGAGGAAAGCATATGATTCAGTAAACAGGGACTTTGTTTGCGAGGTGATGTATAGTATGGGATTTGATAGGTGGTGGGTTGATCGGGTTAGAGAGTGCATCTCTACACCGACCTTCTCAATCCTCGTCAATGGACAACCACACGGATTCTTCGAAAGTAATCGAGGGTTGAGGCAGGGAGACCCTTTATCCCCGTACCTGTTCACCATTGTGATGGAGTATTACACATGTCTTATGGACTTGGCTGTTCATCGCAAGCGGATCACGCCCATCTTCCGCCGAGTTTCCCCGAGCGTCTCTCATCTCATATACGCGGACGATCTTCTGGTATTTATCGAGCCCTCCCACAAATCCATTGATAACCTTAATGCGATCCACGAGGAATTCGCGGCGGTAGCTGGCTTGACACTCAACCGGGACAAGAGTCGTGCTTACTTCAGTCGGGACTGCCCGGGATGCTTCAGATCGAACAGGAACAACTCCCTGTGAAGTATCTCGGCTTGCCATTGTCGGTTAATCAAGCAAAGGCGGAAGATTGCTTAGATCTGATACAGTACGTCCAGAAACGCTTGGAGGGTTGGCAAGCACAAACTCTTTCTTTCGGCGGACGACTAGAGCTTGTACGTTCGGTTATATGGGCGATTACTTCATACTGGATGCAGGCTCTGATCCTACCGCTCCATACAATTAATCAGGTAGAAAAGCTTTGCGCCAACTTTGTGTGAAAGGGTGGTCTTCATGCCATATCATGGGAGGAGCTATGCTTCGACAAGGAGGAGGGGGGAACGGGTATTCGATCACTACGCACCCTCCGTGAGGTGGCTAACATTAAAATTGCTTGGCGACTGTTAGAAGGAAACTCTCTCTGGGCCCAATGGATCAGGAGCAGATATCTGAGAGACAAAAACTTCTGGGTGATCCCTATTGACAATAATTATTCAGGGATACTCAAGATGATTCTCCGGAAGCGGCAACTGATGAAGCAGAGTCTAAACAGGGTTATTGTCGACGGGCGGGGTACCAGCTTATGGCTGGACCCATGGATCAAACATCAAAGTCTAGTTGATCTACTGGGTTGGCCGACATTTGAGCTTATGGAAAGTGATGAAGGGGTCGCTGCTCTCCTTAGAGACGGAGAATGGGATATCATTTCTAGAAGTGAGGGGAGGTGGTTCGCCGAAGATATAAGGGCCACTACGATAGACAAAGAAGGAACCAAAGACAGATGGGAATGGAAGGATAGCCCGGAGGGGAAGTTCACCACCAGACATGTGTACAATTTGGTTCGGGATCACCGAGCTAAGGTTGAATGGGCGGACATCATATGGGTCAAAGGTGCCGCGGTTAAGACGAAGCTCTGTGCTTATAAGGCTATCCGTAACAGATTACTAACTAGGGAGCGGCTAGCTGGTTTTGGGATCCCTGTCCCTAGCACCACTTGCGTTTTATGTGGTGACGGGACGAGCACTGAGACTAGAGACCATCTATTCTTTCAATGCAACTTTTCCAGCTCTCTATGGCGGTTCCACCGAGACATCCTGGGTCTTACAACCAGAGGACAGGATGGATTGGATAATATCTTCAAGGACATTGCTGGATTAAAGACTAGAGGAGCAGACATATACAGGAGAGCCAGACTTCGCCTTCTCTTTACCATCTGGCACGTATGGAGGGAAAGAAACCGAAGAGTTTTCGAAGATAAGAAGACCACATAACGGGGAGTACTGTAGAGCATTGAATATGATCTCAAATGTATTGAGTAACATGCGAAGGAGGCAGGCCTATGCTGCGGGCTTATAAAGGGGACATCACAAAGGAAGGAGGGATCCATTAGCTAGTATCTTACCTGTGTATCAAATCAAGTGAGAGATTGTCTGAGTTGTGTTTGTAATTGCTCCTGGGAAGCTTTTTTCCAGCTCTCTAATACGAAGTACCACTTGCTTCAAAAAAAAAAAAAAAAAAAATATATATATATATATATATATATATATATATATAGAGAGAGAGAGAGAGAGAGAGAGAGAGAGAGAAAAGATGGTAATTATTTTGGTCCGAAGGCCTTATTACAAACACAACTCGAAGGTCGACAACCTCGGCCCAAAGACATTACCACCACATCCCAAAGGCTACATCCTGATCCGAATGCATCCCGCACCTACATTACATTTGTATCGTATCACAACATGCACCCGTCCAACCGCACCCAACCCGCACCCGTCCGGCCACACCCCACATATTAGTTCCCCAAAAGAAAATTAATATGTCACCTCCGTTGCTCGAACTAGCAACCTGGTGGGAGGGATGCCGGCTCACTCCTTAACCACTTGGTCTACAGCTAATTGGCTATATATATATGAGAATGGACTGGAATATTTGCACTTAAGCTTTTTTGTATTTCTTCGGGATAACAGTTGTTAGATTGTCTTTATAGGCTGTTCAGATTATATTAAAATTTTATTATTAATTAGATAATTTAAAGATCTAATATCAACTGTGTGTATAAAAACAATCAAATTGCTGCTATTCCATGAATATTTCCATGATCTTGATATGTCTGATCATTCCGATACCACCATGCCTGCCTGATTCCCCTCCCATCAACTGCTGATCACTAATGGAGTGGCAGTGGCAGAGGCTCATGAGCACGTACGCACAAAGGAACAAAATGTCCCAATAACAAACTAAGTGGGGGTCTCTCAAACTCCCTTAACTAGACCCTACCTCCACATACCATCTATTTATTTTCCCGGGGAAAAAAAAAAAAAAAAGACATCACGTTCTATCAAGTTTCATCACATCTACGTCACAAAAGTACTACATATTTTAGTGTGAGCTATAGAGGAGAAGTTCTTGGTACATTTAGGGTTCCCGGCCCACGAGCATGACCGATCCTGAAGTAAGTCCGACAAAACTTTAGACTTGGACAACCCCTCAACCACAATGTGATCCTACAAGAGAACGAGGTCACGGATGACATTCAGGACCGACCCAAAATAAAAGTCAAGGAACAACTAAAATTAGTTCCAGATAGGACAACCCAACCCTCCCTCCGGACCGGCCCTGTCCAAATGTATTACTATACTATTGCTCACTCACTAACATTCCCCCTCCCCTCCTTGATGATGTCTAGTTATACAGCAGCAGCATAAGAAGAAGCATTTGAGAAGAAAGCTTGGGTCGGGGTTGCCCATGGCATTCATCATTGCAGGTGTTTGAAGCTGATCACTGCAGCACACATGCTCTACTACATATAGAACTATTTTTCTTCTTCTTGTATTTATATTTTCTTACAAGCAAACGACCGAGCTACTTGTACTTAGTGTTGGGTGCCTTCACCTCCAAGTGATCATGCTATATATATTATATATATATGTGCATGCCTATTGCCTACACACATAAATATTGTTGCAAAAGATCAATATGGCGAGTGGTGACGCATTTATTAGGGTGGCATGACGTGAGGAGTCGATTGGGATCATCTAGCTCGTAGTGGGTGGAGTTGGGTCCTATTTGGGCTTTTGATCATGATTGGATCATGGATTTGATATTTGTCAAGGATAATATGGGTGCTTAGTGCTAGAATCAGGTGGCTAAGCTATAGCTAGCTAGCAAGTTCTTAGGGTCAGGATCGATCTTGGTAGCATCTAGATGTGAGCTAGCCATGTGTGTCCCATCTAATCAATATATAGCATCCTACAACTTATTTCAGCACCTCTACACAATTGGGACAACTCTTTTCACTCCTTGCAGAATATCGTAATTAGCCCACTATGATGTCCCTTGGTATTCCGGTAAGGACCGGTTCTGGGATAAGTCGGACAAGACTTGAAGCTTGAGCAACCCCTCTCTGCTAGGGCAATCCTTCAGGCCCTGTATGATCCTAACAAAAGTCAGGGTTACGGATGACCACCAGAACCAGCTAAAAATAAGGATTAAAGGACAACTAAAATTAGTTCCAAGATAGGACAACCCAAACCTCCGGGCCGACTCTGTTCCGGATGCTAACTCGGATACCGACTTGATGCATTTTTGACTTTCTCTGCGTAGGACGGTTAAATACATCTCGAGAGCCTGTTGCATCAGACGAAGCCACTTTTCGTTCTCCCCATTGCCGCATATATAGCATACAAGTGGCCATAAACATAAATGTGTCATGCAACAGAGTTGAACTTACTAATACTTGTCGTATTTTTCTGTTCATGTAACAATATCATTCATAATATATATAAACATTGTGTCATAAAGTGTGTTCCTGCATAAGACATTCGGTAGCCTACACAAATCCATAAATGTATCAAGTGTCCATTCTGAATCAAGTGTTGGCCTGCAAGTACATAACATTATCATGCAACCTAACTATATGAAGGTCACTGGCACTATAAGTCATCCTGAACTTCTAGTGAGACGACGATCCTTACAGTCCGGGTAGCCAGTCCCATTGAAAGTTCCGAATCATCCAGTGCTATTACATCAACACCGTTCCCCCTAGTCTTATCCTGTTTCGATGTCCACACAACCGTTCGAGAAACAAAATTTTGTACACAAATTGCCCATGACCATGTAAACAGTTAACTCTAAAAATATATGCATGGCACATTTCTACAAATCTGAAATAACTTTTCATCTACCACGTACTCAACATAAACCACATCACATCTCATCAGCAATACCATATTTATTGAGCCACCACTCGGGTCATTCATCCAGTCCAGGAATTCTATCTTGGTGACCCAAGTCCCAAACTTTTTCATAATTTTATTTTCTGTGAACCAACTCATATATCTACCACATGATACATAAAACAACACTAGCTATACATGTTCTGCATAAAAACATAACCATCAGGCTATACTCTCTGTGATAGCATAATCGCAGCAATACAAGAATCCATATATATATATATATATATATATATATATATATATATATATATATATATATATATATATATATATAAGTAGTTCGAAAATCTAGCTACATCTATCACAGCAAGTTAATATATATTTTATGTTCTATTCAGCAAGTTAACAGAAATGAGATTACTCTTTTTTATCTATCTTAATTCTTCTCTTTTATTAGCATGCAAAGATTCATAGCATAAACAACTAAACATGCATCATTTCATTTTATTTAGTGTGAAAGTGAATGAGCGAAAGATGTATCATCAAAATTATCCACCTGTGACTGAGTTGATTTCTGCAACATTTGCAGAACCCAAGTCCAAACGGTCCTTCGAATTAACATACTATCTCGATGCACCAAGCGAAACGGAACATTACTTGTGTAACGCTCTCAGCATTAATTGATATTTTGGCATAAACTACCTAAATATATATATTTATTTGCATCCAAAAAAAGGATTGATGGATGTCTCCTTGGTATCGATCACTACTTAATTATGAAGAAATCATCTCGTGAGTACTTGGCTCGTGATTCATTTCTGAAACTACTTGTACCGATCCCAAAAAAAAGTGTGTTGTAACTTTTATAGCTATGAAAAATACAAGTAAAATTACAAATAATTATAGATCAAAAGCGTAAAGGAATTTAGCCGGACATATACGACAACCACCACCAAAAAAAAAACTGAAAAGTGAGAAGACTTGAGTGATCCTTCTTCCTCCGATTCACTTTTACTATGTTGGAGGAGGGAAAAGGAAGGAAACAAATTAAGTAAATTGTCATAATATTGTGTTCTTTCTTGTTCTCTTCCTTATTTTCTACTTAAGGCCAGACACCCAAAAATGGCTTTATCCATCATGCCATTTTCCTCTCTCTTTCCACATTATTCTTCTAGCTCTACTTAGGTACATGTGCCCTGTCGTCTTTATAGTACTTGGTGGTGGAACTGCTGGGAATAGGTAACTGCTAAAGTGGTGAAGAAATAAGGTCCTGATATGATATGATGGCTTGTTCATGGGATCATTCCATTAGAAAATTAAATTCATAGGCTAATTTGCTTGGGAAAACCAACCCTCCCATCAGAATATCAATCTATAAAACTCGAGTGGTTCTTGTAGTTAGCAAAAAAAAATAATAAAATTCTGACTGGTTGACGAAAGATCAGTGGATCGAGTCACGGGAGTGTATTATTTCTTTCATTTATTTATTAGGAGTTGGAGACAGTGGGCCCAACAGACATGTAATGCAGCTTACACAGTCTCGTGCGTATCGTCGGACATCTCAAAAAGAAAAAAAGAAAAAGAAAAGAACATCAATCTAATCTAATCTAGTCAGTGTTGTAAGAACCGGACCGGACTGGCAGTCTGACTGGGTCCGACCGGTTCTGCCAAAAAAAATTGGTCCAGTCTGACATGAACCAGATTTTTGAAGAACTGTCGGTTTTTTCCATAACCGGGTTTAACCGGTGAACCGGTTCACAATTGAACCGGCCAATTTGGGGTTTTTTAAAACAAAAAAAAGTCAAAAATATTTGTCGTGTGAGATTGGACCATTGGTTCTTGGTTTGATTTTGAGAGGCCTTATAGTTGTAAAACTAAACCAAACAAAACATGCTAAGAATCAACCCAAACATGCTAAGAACCAAACCAAACCAAACCAAGAAGTAAATGTGGATATATTATCTATTTGAACCAAACCGAGTCTATTTGAACTCAGGTTGAACCCCGATCTGACCTATACCAAAAAAATCGGTTCAATCACCGATCTGATTTTTAATAGGTTGAATCTAATCTAATTTAATATTCGGTTCTAACCCGATATTAATTTGTTCCTAATAAATCTGCTGGCTACAATTGAGAGGTTGCGCCGGTAGAAACTCAATTAAGATATAGGACAAACCTCGATTGATTATCGTGGCTAAATATGAACTGATCGAAAGCTTTATAAACCCTAACCCCGATTCGGTTTGATAAGTGAGATAAAACATTATTATAACAAGGCTTAATTGCTGTCACGCCCCGATCCCAGAGGATCGAAAATTAGCCACTGGGCGTGATGTCGTACAAGTCTAGATTGCACTTGTACAAGGCAAAACCATTACAGTTCCTGGTATTTCTCAGAAAACATCGACAACACAGCGGAACCAAGCAGATAAATTGAAGTCACACAATTTATGAAGAATATATCTCTTTATTGATAATCATAATGGATTACAAGACTTGCAGCGGAATACAGAGTTTACAATTGATTACAAGACTCTTGAATAGACAACTGAATGTATACACTTGCCCTTTAGGCTACAACTGAATATACCGACTTCTTTACAATGACTTGCCGATTTGGCTACAATCTCACTGGTACAACTGAGTTCCCCTGTTCCATACATTATGTCCCGTATAGCAGAAGATATCGTCTTGAAAGAAGAGCTTCTGCACACCCATCCGATTCATCGATGCCAAGCACTGATTCAGAGGATTTCCCCCAAGCAAACACCTGTAATATTGTCCACAACGTGGGTCAGTACATCATCAATGTACTGGCGAGCGGTGCTGGCCCAACTCACCTAAGAAGACAACACTAAGTAATCATGTTACAGAACATTATTAACAGTGGTCTTTCTCGTTGCCTTAGGGTCAATTTCATGTTATAGCCGACAGGAAGTAAAGCATGCAAATCTCATAGCCAACATAATTTAAAGCATACTGTTATCACCCTTTGGTGATTCTTACCCACGGTCGTGTAGCCATCCCTGTATATTTATAATACTTACTCTGCCTGCACAAGACATTGTTAGGAACAATATCATGATTCAATATAAATATCACCGTTCAGGTGATTCTTACCAACATTCGACATCCTTCCCTGTATTTGAGTAATAACTTACTCTGTCTGCATAAGACATCATTAGCACCTGACCTATCTATATGAAGGTCACTGGCTACACGCCATTCTGGACCGACTTACAGGTATACAGCGCCATTGCTAGTGCAGGTAGCTAGCCCCACTGCAAGTCCTGTATACCGTGCTACTACTTCAGCACTGCTACTACTTCAGCATTGGTTTCCCCTAGGACGAACCGGGTTCCATGGCCCAGGAATACCGTTCGAGAAACCACCTTGTCGACAAGTTGTCAATGACCATGCAACTATATGCAACTTATCTAAGAAGAAACATATAATGCATGATAAGGAAAACTAAGTAATTCAGCCACCATTCTCATTCATATTACCATCTTGCCATCTAGCCATCTTGCCATCTTTTCAGGATCTTGGCGTAATCAACAATCTACATCGGCGACAGGATAATAGAATGTTGTTACCCAATACCTTGTACCACATCTTGATACCATACATCTTTCCAACCAAACTCAGTGTACTCACCGCCCAATTCTTGGGACTTAGTATCTGTTTATCATATATTCATTCGAATGCAAATCAAGCATACTCACTGCCCAGTTCTTGGGTCTTAACATCTGTTTTGCCATCTATTCATTGAGCCAAAGCTCGATATACTCACCGCCCAAGTATTTGGGACTTTGCCTTCACCTGTCATGTAATTCATCGCAACATCGTACAAGTATACAATTTATTTAGCCACAACAGTTTACGTTCAGGTGATTATTATCTTTCATTATCTTTCTAAATTCCATGCAAGGTGTTATTGAGCAACACAATAAGAAACATAGTACTCTATCCTTTATTTTAAGCGTGAAGCTAAAGGATCTTTGAAGGGTTCAACACTACTCACATTCATAGGACGATTTCCGCCACGATCGCATAGCCTTCCAAGCGATCCTTCGCATAATCCCAAGTCCAACAAGGCTTTATCGAACCAACCATCCATCATAAGGCATCTTGCGGGTCGGGGCACTACAATTGCAACTTGATACTATCAACTATTTTCGTTTTTCAACTTGATACCTTAAACCTTTTTTTTTCCAACTTGATATCCTGAATTTTTTTGGACAATAATGATCATGCTCAAAACAAAAAACTACCCCCAACCCCCTCTCCAATGCCTCCCAACACCCCCCCACCCCCCCCCCTCCGGCCACCAGCCCCTCCATGCCCCTCTGGGAAACACTAATTTAATTATTATTATTTTTCAAATTTTTTCTTCCCCAACTTCTTCTGCTTAATTTGTTGAATGGGTTACAGGAAGGGGTTGAATCCTCAGCAATGTCATTTGTCCCATTCTTTAGCAAGAATGTTTGTTCCAAGGAAGGGTCTTCTTGCAGTTCACATGAGAAAGGAACCAAACCGTGGCCATTGGTGTTGCTGCTCAACGTCTAATTCCCTTAGAGCCTGGCCCTTGGCCTCTTCTTGCTGCACTCTTCCTTATACTCGCCGTCTCCACTCCACATTGCCCCCTCTTCTTCTTTTTATTCTTTCGTTTCGGACACTCCGGGTCCGAGCACGCATGGCGTCGTCTCTCGGGGAGCTCCTCGTCGCAGATGGCTTCGCGAGGGAGGAGAGGCTGAAGCAACCGCAACGCCCGTGTTCCCCTCCTCCTCCTCCCGGTGGGGCCGGTAGAATGGTATCCTACACCTACAGGAGGAGGTCCTCCTTGTCGTCGTCGATGCAGCTGAGCCTGGTACGGAGGAGGCAATTTGTCGCCGAAGATGAGGGGGCAGGGACGAGACTGGGCGGGAGGGGGGGCTGGAGAGGAAGGAGAAGGGTATTTTCGAATTTTTAAAATGTTAGGGTATGAAGTTAAAAATGTAAAATAGTTGATGGTATTAAGTTGTTGAGTAAAAAAGTTTAGGGTATGAACTTGAAAAACCAAAATAGTTGAGGGTATCAAATTGCAATTAAGTCTTATAACAATGGTGGTCATGACAGATAAGTTTGTTTACGAGATTAGATGTGTTGGCCCAATGATTGTATCATATTTTTGAATATGGTTAATCTATTAAGTTTAGCATTTTATTATCACTAATCTTCATACTATCACTATAGCATTTCTACTTATACATATACCTTTGGTGATATGTGCTTATTGTGCTACATATTAGTGATATGAGTTTTTATTATATATATCTTAAATTTAATTGAGCTACCAAAATCAGAACTATGTTTTGATTATGGTTATTCAATTAAGTTTAACATTATGATATCACTAATATTTATGCTATCACTATAGCATTGATACTTAAACTCAGCATTGTCCTAATGTGCATTAAACTTATCACACTTGCTACTATGTATATTGCTTTGTTCGTCTAACATGTAGAAGCAGAAAAACAATAAGCAAGATCAATGTGGACATATGCAATGAAGAAATCATGGTGGGCCAAAGACGACGGATCCCACAAGATTTCTCTGAACCATCCGACGACATCTCCGGAGCCACGCACTCGGGGGTTCTGTAACACCCAGTTTTCTAAAATGAGGGTAATTTTAAAATTTTGTATTTTAATTTATTTAATTATGATATTTAATTAATAATATAATTCTTGGAAATTTTTAATCATTTTTAAACTATTTAAATCATGACTTATGATTTTGGTGTTTGACTAGTGTAACCTTGGAGACTGTGGACCTAGAGCCTAGCCATGTGACTAGGATGTTTGATTAGTACATTTTAGCCTAGAGGATATTTTGGTCATTTTAGGATTTATTTGAATTTTTGGGAATTTTTAGAATTTATTTTGGAATTGTTTGAATGAGGGTTGACTAAGTTGACTTTGACTAGCTTTGACTAGCTTTGACTGTGACCTAACCCTAGTTGAGTTGGACTTGGCTAGTTATGAGACCATAGGTTAAGTTAAGTTAAGTTAAGTTAACCATACTCTAGTTAGTGAAATCAATTAGGAATATTGAGATTTGAATAGAAAGATTTTGACCACAAGTCATGACTTGTGATTTTTAAGTCATTTGTTTTATGACTAAGCCCAAAGCCCATTAGCCAAGTGCCCAAACCCTAACCCTAACATTTTGTCCAGCCACTTAACCCATCCTTGGGATCCGCCCCTTATAAATAATCTCTTAGAAATTAGGGCTAGCCACTAAGGAAGAACAAGCTTTAGAAAGAGGTAATGTCCCAACTTCAAAAATCCCTAGAAAATCTATTTTAGCTTATTTTCCCCCCAAACAAATTGCAATAGGTTTTAATTTTAGTGTTCTTGATGTTGTTATATTTTATTCTCAGATTCAAATCAATTTGGAGGAGTTTGACCATCAAGAGGAACATCTCTCTTTAGAGCTTTTTGGAAATTTTGATACATAAAGGTAACTTCCTATTTTCACCATGAAATTCTGGTTTTATTGCATATCTAGGGAGCCCTAGGCCTAACCTAACTGTAGGAATAGGAAACCCTAGAATTTGGGTCCATTTTATGTCCTATTTGGACACGTATCAGTGTTCCTATGCAAGTGTTTGTGAAAATGCCACAAAGAAAGTTTTTGTGCTATTTTTGAAATCTTTTTGAATAGGAATTTAGTTTTTGTTGTCACTTACACATTTCCTTTGGTCTAGGGGTGTCCCTGTGTCGCATCGTGTCGGATTCGACACGTGCACACGCGGGTGCGCGCGCGCGCGGGGCTGTACGCGTGTCCTGCTGTGCGGGGGCTCCACAGGACACGATACTCGATCACTTGTCACGAGATTTGACACACCCCTTGGGGCACTCACTGACACACCATGTGTCAAATTTCAGGGGCCCACGTGGCGTGTCGAGGGAGTTATCCACGTTGCACTGGTCGGGGCTGACAGTGCAGTCGAAAACTTATTGGCACTGATACGGGCTTCGTGTCACTCACTGACACGACTTGGACACGGGTTAGCTAGCCTATTGGGTAGCCCTATAGGTGGTCTACCTAGGTTAGTATGCACAAGTCCTGGGTTGGACTGTGTTGTGTGCACGACACGCGTGCACACGTGCACGATGCAGTCCACTGAAACAGTGCCTGTGTGCACTGTTTCGAGTATTGTATCATCTGGACACGGTTGTGTCCACTTTGGTGGAGACGAACATGTTGTATGACACTTATATAATGTATATTTTAATTACCAACTCTTTATTTTCTATTTTAATGATTTTTCAATAGGTATTTACCAATTTACCAAATTCTGAAAACATGGTATTAATTTCCTAAAATTTTCAGTTTTTGAGAGTGAACTTTGTCATCGTTTTTAACCTATTTAATGCTGTGTGATGTTGGGTTTAAGTCCCAATTAGGGTTCTCTTATAGGTACTAGTTGTGTGTCAAATTTTGTGTGATTTGGTGGATTATTGCATTCATTATGGGGGATTGAACTGTGTGGGGGGGGGGGGGGGGAGGGGGGAACTGAAAACTGTTTCAGTTTTCTCTAACAGTGCACTGATTTCCTTCCTTGATGTCCCTATTATTCTAGGATTTCACTCCCTATTCACTCACCCTCACATCACTCACTCACACATCACTCACAGTTACACACACACACATCTAACACTTATCACTCACCACATTGTTTTGACACACACACACACACACACACACACACACACACACACACACACACACACAGGTTGATATTCACTGTTTTAGGATATCTTGATTACACACACCCACATACTCTTATGTTATTTCTCATGACACACACTCACATGCACTACACCAAAATAGATATTTTGTAACACTTTTTTTAATCAATTTGTAACGGTTAACACCGTTACAAGTTTATAACACTAATTACCGTTACAAAAGTAAAAAAAACCATTACGAAAATGACTTTTTCCTTTTTCTCTCATACATTTTCGTTTTTTTATTGTTTCCTCCATGATTTTTCGTTTCCCTCCTTTCGTCTCTCTCTAAAACCCTATCTCCGTCACTCAGAGTTGGAGAACGAAGCATCTCTCTAAAACCCTATCTTCGTCTCTCTAAAATCCATCTCTGTCTCTTTAAAACCCTCTCTATCCCTATCTTCCTTACCAGAGTTGAACTTCGAAGTATCGTCGATCTCAAGTTCGACAGAGAAAGAGAGAGAGAGGGAGAGAGTTCATGAGTCGAGCGGGAGCGGTGATGAGTTCGGACAAGATATTGGACTCCAGTGCGAGCGGCGATGGCGACGCCTTGAAGTGCGACGACGATTGCCAGACCACCAAGTCCCCTCGCTTAAGAGGAGATCTAGATGGACACATGATGAGACTTTTTCCCCCTCCGATCCGTAAGTTCTTGCCATGACTGCAATTTTATAGAGACCCATATATTTCTAATTGAGGGTTTTCTATTTTTTGGGGAGGATTTTTGTCACGCCCCGGAACCAGAATACTGGAGAGCGGGGGACAGACACAGCCAGCTAAGTACATTGAAGTGAATCTCACATCGCAATACGGTCACGGCTGTCTAGATGCATGAGGGTTTACTACAAGCCATCAGTCTCTTAAGGTCAATAACAAGCCTAGTGTCTCAATCTCAAGCAACAAGTAGATATAACAAGATGGTAGATCATCAGACATACAAGGTAAGGCGTCCCATATATTACATATTCAGATGATCATGAAGCTAGTCATACAAAATTCGAAGACTAGCAAGAGTTTAAGTCATACATGATCAACCCTAGGATTTGTCAATCATGCTACAGCCCGTAGGCAGACAGTGGATAAAGTTGCAAACGAGCTAACACTTGCTCGGCGGTTAAACGCCTCAAAAGAATACTTTTACAAGGGAGTGGGAGAGCAAAATAAAACCCACTCGTTGCCGGGATTCCTTCTAGTGTTCACCATCTGGCAGAAAAGTTGGGAGATCCTCGGTAGCTGCTCCGAAATCTGGCCATACAAAACCAGCTGGGTCAGACCCCAGAAAGAGCAAATGCCACAAAGAAGGCTTCACTTAAGAACTAAAACCAGCATGTCAGCACATAAATCATAGGTGAAATAACATAAGACATGAGTTAAAGAAAACAGGATGATAAACGATAAGATAACTAGAGGACTATTCCGGTACCCAAGTTACAACCCGTAAACCAAACAAGGACCGGGGTTGTAACCCTTCACCTGAACAGAACTTAGCCTCGAACCAATTATCGATAAAGTAAAGCATAAACAAGCATGTCCGGAGATATCCATATACCGGATCTAGGCAAGACTAGACAAGATAGGACTCCATCCATCATTCACGGCCAAGCAAAGAGTACGGCTTGATACTTAACTAACTAGGGTTATCACAAGCTTAGTTACTAGCAAGATACAATGAGGTACGCCTACGGCCACAAGCCCTGCAGACTATCCAGGTTATCCAGACGCAAGGTTCAAGCTTAGAGTTATCATGCCTTGTTAGGTGACTTGGATGCAACACATGACAGTATGCATAGTAATCGTTTCATGTAGTGCCCCACATAACAGTGAGCTGGAAATGTGCCCTACTCGTCGGCAGGCTACAAGTCCATCAAGGAAGGCGCCCAGATAACGGGATTGCTTGTAGCCGGAATACCTCTCTATATGCTCTACTTGATCAATCTAGTCATTAACCTAGTCAGATTCGGTATGAATCCCTGACCGTGGCAACCAGGGATACATGTTCTAGACATGATGCGAGACAAGACTGGTTGCTTATTCAAGCATATTCAATACAATCACCCACGGTGTCAAGAATTCACTTAGCATGTCAGGTTAGCCGTCGCAACAGCGTATCAAGGTTATCATGTCGGGTTGCTTATCAAGATTACTTATCAAGGCAAGGGTGCGTCACAACGGACCACCATCAAGAATTATCATGTCAAATTACTTGTCAAGAGTGCACCACGGCGGGTCACTAATCATGCAATTCCATCACTAAGCCTTATTTTGATTAACATTCATCAAGAATTATCATGTCAAATCACTGCGCTCAAGTCAGGCTGCACTCAAGTCAGGCTGCGCTCAGGTCAGGCTGCGCTCAAGTCAAGCTGCGCTCAGTCAGGCTGCGCTCAAGTCAGGCTGCGCTCAAGTCAGGCTGCGCTCAGGTCAGGCTGCGCTCAGGTCAGGCTGCGCTCAAGTCATGCTGCGCGAGATGATCTTCCCACGAACCACCGAAGTCGAGTGTACATGACCGCAGCATGTCTTCAAGAGTCTGGATCGTGCGTTCTGACTGACCATCTGTCTGCGGATGGTAGGCTGAACTGAACTTGAGACGAGTCCCCAAACTCTCTTGAAGACTCCGTGTCACCCCCAGTTTTTCAAATTAGGGGTATTTTCGTCATTTTCAAGTTTTATAATATTTTAGGAATTTTATGTGATTTTAGATGATTTTTAGGAATTTATTTGAGTCGGTTTGAATTTTATCCAATTCGGACCCAATTTGGAGACCCGGGTAGCCTGGACCCTAGTGGGACCCCCATACTAGCTGGGCTTAGCCCATGTACCATCATAAATAGGCTAGAAATTATTAACATATTTTCCATGACTTAATTAGTCATTTTAGAGGCTTAATTAGTCGTTTGAAATCAAACCGAAATCAAACCGAACCAACCCGATTTCAATTTGAACCAAACTTAGGTTATTGGGTTGTGGGCTATTGGAACCCAACCCAATAGCCCTTGGATGGGGTGGCCGGCCATGGCTTAAGTCCCCCCCCCCCCCTTTTTCTTTCTTCTTCACAAAGTCATCTCTCTCTCTCTTTCTCAAATTCTCTTGTGTGTATATATATATGTATAGGTGTGTGTATATATGTGTATATGTGTGTGTGTATATATATGTATATGTGTGTGGGTGTATATGTGTATAGAGAGGGGAGGAGAGGATATGATATATGGATGTATATATATATATAGATAGATAGATATATATAAAGATAGAGAGATATATATATAGGTATATATATATATAAAGAGAGGAGATGAGGGAGTGAAGTAGGAGGAGTAGAAGGAGGGAGAGAAGTGGCAGCAGCAGCCAGCAGCATAGGCAGCAGCAGCAAGCAGCATAGGCAGCTGCACCAGCTGCAGCAGCAGCAAGCAGTAACAGTAGCAGCAGCAGGAGCTGCTCACAGCAGCTCCCCCCCCATTTCATCCCCCTTTCACCCATAAACCCCCCTAGTACCTAGGTATATATAGGTATATATGTAGGTAGATATATGTATATATAGATAGATAAATGGATAGTTAGATAGGAGAAGTTTAGAAAAGTTAGAATAGGAAGTAGAGAAGAAATAGAGAAGAGGGGAACTAGAGAAGTTAGGAAATTTAAGAAGAGTAGGAAGGAGGAGTAAGAAGGAGAATTAGAGAAGAAGAAGATTAGAGAAGTTGAGAGAAGAAGTAGAATTAGAGAAGTTAAGAGGAGAATTAGAATGAGACTAAAAGAGGGGATTTTGGTAGAAATCGAGTTAGAGGGCGAAATTGAGCCCGGAGCGTCGGATCGCGACGAAACTTGACGTAGGCCTAGAATACATGATTTAGATTTTGCGGGTAAGCTTCCGGGTGGAAATCGGGATCATAGGGCGCCGGTATCGCGCCGTGTCAGTGCATATCTCAAAATATTTGAGATATCTGCAACGGGCCGTAAGGTGGACTAGACGTCCACTTTATTTAGGTATTATGGTAGATAACGAACCTATAGGATAGTACCCTACTACCCTAGGGAGATCGGGTCAAAATAACTAGCGTAGGTAGGCTAACGGGGTTATCACCGAGGGTAGAATTTTACCCTTAAAAAGGGTAAAATAGGGATTTGGCCCACGGCCAAGATTCGAGTTTCCAAGTCCAAGATGGACTTGGATACGGATTGTATAGGTTGGTAATAAGTAGATTTAGCCGTCTAAACCTAGTCTTGACCCCGGTTGACCACGGTTGACTTTTTAGGCTAAAAGTCAACTATGAGTCAACTCTTTACCCAAATTAGTCCCAAATTCCATCTAACTTGGACAGTTGACTAAAAGTCAACTATTAGTCACCAGTGACCTAGGGTTGACCTAGGGTTGACCAGAATTGACCCGTTGACCAAAAGTCAACGGTAAGCCAGTTTTCGACCTAGATTGATCCGGTTTAACTTCTAATGTTCTTCCATGACCAAGATTGACCCGACTAGACATGTCTTGACCTAGAATGACTAAATAGGGTTTAATTTGATTTAACTTTACTTCCTAAACTTAGTATTGATACGTCTTGTTCTCTATAGGTCCTCGAGACACTGCAGTTGCTCCAGTCGACGTATTTTATCATCTTACAGGCGAGTACATTCTCTGATACTTATTCCCAATTTATGATAACTGTTATGATTCATGTACTTAGTGTTGATATGCTTATTCCCGACACATGGTTCTCACGGATTGGTATTTTTGGATCCCGACGAGAGATGTTTTCTCCTTCTTAGGTTGGGATATATTGTGCAAGCACTCTTGTAGCTCTTGCTCGATATATGGTCACTGATTCTAGAGAAGGCTAGCTACCTTCTCATTAGAATCCCGTGCAGTGACGTGTCCTGTTTGGATCCATTCTACCAGTTGGGGTAGGGGGAGTAGTAGCGTAGGCCTGTGATCAGATCCATCCCGTATTCCCGAACAGTGTGAGTCATATACCGCACATATGACTTGCCAGGCCGATTCTTGACAGGTACCCAAGCCGATCACAAGCTGAAACTACTACTCACACATATTGGATATATAGCTTGCCTTGATTTGTGTACATGCCATGATCCCGTTCTATTCTTCTTGTTCTAGCTCTAGCTTTACAGCTTACCATGCCATGATACATACATGTACACTCCATGATTCATTGTATATGCTCTATTTACAGTCTTATAGCTTTTATTCTATCTTGAGATCTGTTATGAGATATATGTACTCGTTCCATTCTTACTGGACTGTTGATAAAATATTACAGATTTCGACGAGGGAGATTGCAGTACCTACTACGGTCCGGACGACGTAGTGGGCCTAGACTTGGTCCCGCAGGGCGTAGCTCCGCCTGACGAGACCATACCACTTGTATAGTTTAGAGTTGGTCTTTGTACTGGACTTAGTATCCAGTTACTTTTTGAGACTGTATTACTTTTGAGTCTGTATTATATTTGGACTGTATTTTAGAGACCGGACATTGTATATTATTTGTTTCTGGACTTGACAGGTTATATATTATTGTCTTGTTGTCTTTATCTTTCAGTCTTTACTTTTTGTCTTAGAGTTGTGATTGAGCATTATATATATTCATTGCTTGTCCTCCGTTCGGAGTTGACTATATTCTCGACAGGTTTTGTTATATATATAAATTGTTGTCAGACTAGAAAATACACAGCGTTCCACGCCATTTTTTCGGTGAGGGCTGGGCGTTGTCGCGTCACGTGCCCTTTTAGTGGGTGCGGGTCGTGACACGTTTTAGTGGTGGCCCACGCAGGTCCTGAAGTCGCAATTAGTGCGATGTCGTGGCGGCACTCGTCTTAGAGTGTTGACTACGAGCCTGTGTTACCCATAGGAAGTAGTAGACTAAGGGTGCTCAATCACAGTAGGATCTTTCCTTGCTTATCTTGCTTACCGTCTTTGATATTGATTTACTGCTTTCTAGCTGTCCTCCTTTGATATTGCCTTCATGTGCCATATTGATATTTTCTTCTCAATTTGTCTCCAGGATATTGATGACTCATTCTCCTGGCGAGGAGCACGGGGAGACGGAGAGGTCTGCCACCTCTGGCGGACAGGCTCCGGTCACTTCCTCGGCTGATGGGACTTCTGTTGGGGCTCTCGGAGGTACTCCTCCAGCTACCTCGATGACCGTCCCTGGGGCCATTACGGGTGCTCTTCCCGTAGTGCCAGGGGCTACAGTGGGAGCTGCCGAGGGTATTCTTCCTCCTCAGCAGGGGACTCCTCCGGTGATGATGGGAGCTATTCCTCCATTGCCTCCTCTGCCCACAGACATGGGGCAGATGCTAGCGTTCTTCCACCAGGTGCTTGAGTCCCAGCGGGCTCAGCACGAAGCTCAGCACGAGGCTCAGTTGAGACAGACAGAGGTCATACGCCAGGGCATGGAGGATGCGCACAGATTGGCTATGGCGGCAGTGGAGCGTCAGGCTCCACAGAGGGAGGTTCAGCAGCAGCAGCAGCCGAAGATCGGGGATATCCAGGCTTTCAAGAAGCTTGGTCCGAGGGATTTCAAGGGGACTGAGGGCATTATCTATGCTAATGACTGGCTCGAGGATATCGAGTGCCAGATGGGGGCCTGCCGCCTTGCAGCCGACTTGAGGGTCGAGGCGGTTGGGTTGCAGTTGTTAGATATTGCCCAGACATGGTTCCGGAATGAGCCGGCTCTTGCAGGAGAGGGCCATACATGGGCCGAGTTCAGGGCCCTGTTCAGAGAGAAGTTCTTTTCTCCTACGGACAAGATTGGCCTGGTGCGGCAGTTCCAGAACCTGCAGCAGGGCAGCATGACCGTAGAGGAGTATGCGGCGGAGTTCGGCCGGCTGAGCCGATACGCCAAGTACATGGTGAGTGACCCGGTGATCCGAGCGGAGCGTTTCCGGGAGGGGTTGGCATGGGATATCAAGATCCTGATCCCTTCCTTCTACGCGACATATGCGAAGGTCTACGCAGAGGCTCGGAAGGTAGAGAGGGAGTTGGGCTTGAAGCCGAAGAGGGATCGAGATGTGTTTTCTGGGGCCAGTAGCAGTGCAGGGCCTGCTAAGCGCCCTCAGCTTCAGCACCAGTCGTTCCAGCATCACCAGCAGCAGGGGCAGGCCAGAGCGTCTGTCCAGAGGAGTCAGCAGCGTCCAGGGCAGGATGATCCACCGTACAACTTCTGCAAGAAGCCCGGTCATCTCTTCGAGTTCTGAAGGAGGAGACTGGGGCTATGTCTCTTTTGTGGTGCCGCTGGGCATCAGATGCGGGAGTGTCCCAAGAACCCCCATGTTACTGGAGCTGCTCAGAGGGCACCCGTTCAGAGGGCACCAGCTAGTGTGCCGGTAGTTCAGCAGAGAGGTCCGCTTCCGACTCAGCAGCAGCAGTTCGTTCAGCACCGCCAGCAGAGGGGTGGTCAGGGTAGAGCCTTTACTCTTGCAGCCGAGGAGATAAAGCCTATTGCGGATGTTGTCGCAGGTTCTATTCTGCTCGATTCTTTTCCAGCTTTGGCCTTATTTGATTCTGGTGCTATGCACAGTTTTGTGTCTGTTTTTTTTGCTCTTAGGCACAATATTATTGCTGAATATCTGGGTAGGACTTGCAAGATTATGACTGGGAATGGCATCATCCTAGTTAATAATGTTTGCAAGGGGCGGAGAGTTTCTTTGAGAGGCCGGGAGCTGAGTGCGTGTCTGCTCGTAATGCCACTTCCGAGTTACGTTGTGGTACTCGGTATGGATTGGTTGAGCACGCACCATGCTAGCATCGACTGCAGAGGGGGCAGGATTCTGTTTAGGCCGCCGGGAGAGCCGAAGTATGAGTTCACCAGGGGTGCAGTGGAGCAGGGAGATGGATTCTGCGGAGCGTTGTTGGCGGGGCCGGTGTTGCCACATCCACTCATTGCTGAGTTCTTGGATGTTTTTTCCCGAGGAGTTGCCCAGGATGCCGCCAGATCGTGATGTTGAGTTTTCTATAGATCTAGTGCCGGGCACTGAGCCTATCTCCCAGCACGTCTATAGAATCAACAACAGCGAGTTAGCAGAGCTGAAGAAGCAGGTCGACGAGCTGGAAGACAAGGGCTTTATTCGATCTAGTTCTTCACCTTGGGGCGCGCCAGTTCTTTTCGTCTCCAAGAAGGATGGTACGGTACGTCTGTGTATTGATTACAGGGCGCTCAACAACCTTACCATCAAGAACAAGTATCCTCTGTCGAGGATTGATGACTTGTTCGACCAGTTGAGCGGCGCGAGGGTGTTCTCGAAGATCGACTTGCGTACCGGGTACCATCAGCTGAAGGTGAAGCGGGATGACATTCCGAAGACTGCCTTTCGGACCCGCTATGGCCAGTATGAGTATACCGTCATGCCGTTTGGGTTGACCAACGCTCCGGCGGTATTCATGAACTTGATGAACAAGGTATTTCACCAGTACCTTGACAAGTTCGTGGTGGTCTTCATTGATGACATTCTCATCTACTCGAAGACACCAGAGGAGCACGAGGAGCACCTGAGGATTGTGTTGGACACTCTCAGGAGGGAGCAGCTGTACGGGAAGTTGTCCAAGTGCGAGTTCTTCTTGGATCGCGTGGAGTTCCTAGGCCATGTTGTCTCTGGCGAGGGGATTTCAGTGGATCCGAAGAAGATTTCTGCAGTGGAGTCCTGGTCGACGCCGAGCTCAGTGGCAGAGGTTCGGAGTTTTCTGGGTCTGGCAGGTTACTACCGGCGGTTCGTGCAGGACTTTTCTAGGATTGCCCAGCCGATGACCCGCCTTACCAGGAAGGACGAAGAGTTTGTTTGGTCCGATGAGTGCCAGGCCGCCTTCGAGGAGTTGAAGGCGAGGTTGACTACAGCTCCTATCTTGACGCTGCCATCTGGATCTGGTGGTTATACGATCTATAGTGATGCTTCAGGATGGGGTTTGGGTTGTGTGCTTCAGCAGCACGGGAAGGTAATTGCCTATGCATCTAGGCAGTTACGTCCTCATGAGAGGAATTATCCTACCCACGATCTGGAGCTAGCAGCGGTCATCTTTGCTTTGAAGCTGTAGAAACACTATCTGTACGGAGAGCGAGTTGAGATCTATACAGATCACAAGAGCTTGAAGTACGTATTTACACAGAAGGAGCTGAATATGAGGCAGAGGAGATGGTTAGAGCTGATGAAGGATTTTGATATATCCTTGCAGTACCATCCGGGGAAGGCCAACGTGGTCGTGGATGCTTTGAGCAGGTATCCCGTGGCTATGTGTTTGACGATGGATCGTCACCTTCTGGCAGATCTGGAGAGCTTGGGCATAGAGGTGATAGTTCTTGGGTTCGAGGCGCAGATGTGGGGCCTGCAGGTGCAGTCGGAGCTGATGGACAGAGTCAGGGCAGCTCAGTTTGAGGATGAGGCTCTGAGGGTCATCAGAGAGCAGGCCCAGATAGGGCTGTTGGATGAGTTCTCTTTAGCAGGGGATGGGTCGTTGAGGCATGGTACCAGATTGTGCGTGCCGAGCGGAGAACTTCGGGAGGAGGTTCTTCAGGAGGCACACCGTTCTCAGTACTCTATGCATCCCGGAGCTAACAAGATGTATAGAGACTTGAGACAGCATGTTTGGTGGTATGGCATGAAACGTGAGGTGGCTCAGTTCGTGTCGAGATGTTTGGTGTGCCAGCAGGTGAAGGCCGGGAGGCAGAGACCCGGTGGATTGCTCCAGCCACTACCCATTCCTGAGTAGAAGTGGGAGCATATCACTATGAACTTTGTATCTGGGCTTCCGCGCTCTCCAGGAGGGAAGGATGCGATTTGGGTCATTGTTGATCGATTGACCAAATCGGCCCACTTTTTGCCTTTCAAAGTGGGTTTGTCGACGGAGAGGTTGGCCGAGATGTATGTGCGGCAGATAGTCCGATTACACGGGGTGCCAGTGAGTATAGTCTCGGATCGGGACAGCCGATTCACTTCCCACTTCTGGCGGAGTTTACAGCTTAGCTTGGGCACATCGCTCAAGTTCAGTACAGCATATCACCCCCAGACAGACGGGCAGTCGGAGAGGACGATTCAGACCCTCGAGGATATGCTGCGTACCTGTGTCTTGGACTTCGGGGGATCTTGGGAGGACCACCTTCACTTGGTAGAGTTTGCTTACAACAACAGCTACCAAGCCAGAATAGAGATGTCACCTTTCGAGGCTCTATACGGACGGAGGTGCCGTACTCCCTTGTCTTGGGATGATGTCGGTGAGAGGGTTTTGCTTGGCCCAGAGATGGTGGTAGATGCTGCAGAGAAGGTCAGGGTTATCAGAGATAGACTTCGGGTGGCGCAGGATAGGCAGCGGCATTGGGCCGATAGCCACCGGAGGCCATTGGAGTTTGAGGTATAAATTAGATTTTCTAGTATTTGAGTCTGATTGTGATTGTTTTAGATAAAGCTCTAAGTCCTGTATTTTGTTCTAGGTTGATGATCTTGTCTTTCTGCGGATTTCTCCGACGCGTGGCACGATTCATTTTGGTGGCGGCGGGAAGCTTAGTCCACGATATATCGGACCATTCCGTATCCTGGGCAGGGTCGGTGCAGTGGCTTACCGACTGGAGTTACCGCCTGCACTAGAGGGAGTGCACAGTGTGTTCCACGTGTCGTAGCTGAGACGGTACGTGGCAGATCCCAGTCACGTCTTAGACCACTCAGAGATCGTAGTGGGACCGACACTCAGCTACCCAGAGAAGCCGGTCGAGATCTTGGACCGAAGAGAGAAGGTGCTCCGGAACCAGGTCATTCCCTTGGTTCGCGTTGCATGGAGACACCACTCTCCAGGTGAGTCCACCTGGGAGAGGGAGGACGACATGCGGGAGCGATTCCCATATCTCTTCGAGCCTTGAGGTAAAATTCTTTCTTTTCTTTCTTGTTCTGTTCATGATTGCTGTGTTAGCCCTCATTCAATTTCGAGGACGAAATTTTTTTTAAGGAGGGTAGATTTGTCACCCCCAGTTTTTCAAATTAGGGGTATTTTCGTCATTTTCAAGTTTTATAATATTTTAGGAATTTTATGTGATTTTAGATGATTTTTAGGAATTTATTTGAGTCGGTTTGAATTTTATCCAATTCGGACCCAATTTGGAGACCCGGGTAGCCTGGACCCTAGTGGGACCCCCATACTAGCTGGGCTTAGCCCATGTACCATCATAAATAGGCTAAAAATTATTAACCTATTTTCTATGACTTAATTAGTCATTTTAGAGGCTTAATTAGTCGTTTGAAATCAAACCGAAATCAAACCGAACCAACCCGATTTCAATTTGAACCAAACTTAGGTTATTGGGTTGTGGGCTATTGGATCCCAACCCAATAGCCCTTGGATGGGGTGGCCGGCCATGGCTTAAGTCCCCCCCCCCTTTTTCTTTCTTCTTCACAAAGTCATCTCTCTCTCTCTTTCTCAAATTCTCTCTCCAAGCTCTCTCTCTCCAAACTCCAATTAGGTATGCCATTAACACCCCTCATTAATTCTCCTTTCCATTTTTGTCATTTACATTAAGTGTAGAGAATTGAATTCTCCACACTTTGCCCCCACTATTTGTAGGTTTCTCTCTAGTGCTTAGTTAGTGTTAATTTAGGATTTTTATATGGTAATGATATATATATATATGTATATATATATATATATATATATATATATATATATATATATATATATATATATATATGTATATATATGTGTATGTATAGATATATATATAGGAATATATATATGTATGTATGTATTTGTGTGGGTGTGTGTAGAGAGTGGTGGTGTGGTTGTGAGTGGTGGTGTGGTTGTGTGTGTGGTGGTGTGTGTGGGTGTGTGTATATATGTGTATATGTGTGTGTATATATATATGTATAGGTGTGTGTATATATGTGTATATGTGTGTGTTTATATATATGTATATGTGTGTGGGTGTATATGTGTATAGAGAGGGGAGGAGAGGATATGATATATGGATGTATATATATAGATAGATAGATAGATATAAAGATAGAGAGATATATATATAGGTATATATATATATATAAAGAGAGGAGATGAGGGAGTGAAGTAGGAGGAGTAGAAGAAGGGAGAGAAGTGGCAGCAGCAGCCAGCAGCATAGGCAGCAGCAGCAAGCAGCATAGGCAGCAGCAGCAGCTGCACCAGCTGCAGCAGCAGCAAGCAGTAACAGTAGCAGCAGCAGGAGCTGCTCACAGCAGCTCCTCCCCTCCCATTTCACCCCCCTTTCACCCATAAACCCCCCTAGTACCTAGGTATATATAGGTATATATGTAGGTAGATATATATGTATATATATGTATGTATAGATAGATAAATGGATAGTTAGATAGGAGAAGTTTAGAAAAGTTAGAATAGGAAGTAGAGAAGAAATAGAGAAGAGGGGAACTAGAGAAGTTAGGAAATTTAAGAAGAGTAGGAAGGAGGAGTAAGAAGGAGAATTAGAGAAGAAGAAGATTAGAGAAGTTGAGAGAAGAAGAAGTAGAATTAGAGAAGTTAAGAGGAGAATTAGAATGAGACTAAAAGAGGGGATTTTGGTGGAAATCGAGTTAGAGGGCGAAATTGAGCCCGGAGCGTCGGATCGCGACGAAACTTGACATAGGCCTAGAATACGTGATTTAGATTTTGCGGGTAAGCTCCCGGGTGGAAATCGGGATCATAGGGCGCCGGTATCGCGCCGTGTCAGTGCGTATCTCGAAATATTCGAGATATCTGCAACGGGCCGTAAGGTGGACTAGACGTCCACTTTATCTAGGTATTATGGTAGATAATGAACCTATAGGATAGTACCCTACTACCCTAGGGAGATCGGGTCAAAATAACTAGCGTAGGTAGGCTAACGGGGTTATCACCGAGGGTAGAATTTTACCCTTAAAAAGGGTAAAATAGGGATTTGGCCCACGGCCAAGATTCGAGTTTCCAAGTCCAAGATGGACTTGGATACGGATTGTATAGGTTGGTAATAAGTAGATTTAGCCGTCTAAACCTAGTCTTGACCTCGGTTGACCACGGTTGACTTTTTAGGCTAAAAGTCAACTATGAGTCAACTCTTTACCCAAATTAGTCCCAAATTCCATCTAACTTGGACAGTTGACTAAAAGTCAACTATTAGTCACCAGTGACCTAGGGTTGACCTAGAGTTGACCTAGGGTTGACCAGAATTGACCCGTTGACCAAAAGTCAACGGTAAGCCAGTTTTCGACCTAGATTGATCCGGTTTAACTTCTAATGTTCTCCCATGACCAAGATTGACCCGACTAGACATGTCTTGACCTAGAATGACTAAATAGGGTTTAATTTGATTTAACTTTACTTTCTAAACTTAGTATTGATACGTCTTGTTCTCTATAGGTCCTCGAGACACTGCAGTTGCTCCAGTCGACGTATTTTATCATCTTACAGGCGAGTACATTCTCTGATACTTATTCCCAATTTATGATAACTGTTATGATTCATGTACTTAGTGTTGATATGCTTATTTTCGACACATGGTTCTCACGGATTGGTATTCTTGGATCCCGACGAGAGATGTTTTCTCCTTCTTAGGTTGGGATATATTGTGCAAGCACCCTTGTAGCTCTTGCTCGATATATGGTCACTGATTCTAGAGAAGGCTAGCTACCTTCTCATTAGAATCTCGTGCAGTGACGTGTCCTGTTTGGATCCATTCTACCAGTTGGGGTAGGGGGAGTAGTAGCGTAGGCCTGTGATCAGATCCATCCCGCATTTCCGAACAGTGTGAGTCATATACCGCACATATGACTTGCCAGGACGATTCTTGACAGGTACCCAAGCCGATCACAAGCTGAAACTACTACTCACACACATTGGATATATAGCTTGCCTTGATTTGTGTACATGCCATGATCCCGTTCTATTCTTCTTGTTCTAGCTCTAACTTTACAGCTTACCATGCCATGATATATACATGTACACTCCATGATTCATTGTATATGCTCTATTTACAGTCTTATAGCTTTTATTCTATCTTGAGATCTGTTATGAGATATATGTACTCGTTCCATCATGACTGGACTGTTGATAAAATATTACAGATTTCGACGAGGGAGATTGCAGTACCTACTACAGTCCGGACGACATAGTGGGCCTAGACTTGGTCCCGCAGGGCGTAGCTCCGCCTGACGAGACCATACCACTTGTATAGTTTAGAGTAGGTCTTTGTACTGGACTTAGTATCCAGTTACTTTTTGAGACTGTATTACTTTTGAGTCTGTATTATATTTGGACTATATTTTAGAGACCGGACATTGTATATTATTTGTTTCTGGACTTGACAGGTTATATATTATTGTCTTGTTGTCTTTATCTTTCAGTCTTTACTTTTCGTCTTAGAGTTGTGATTGAGCATTATATATATTCATTGCTTGTCCTCCGTTCGGAGTTGACTATATTCTCGACAGGTTTTGTTATATATATAAACTGTTGTCAGACTAGAAAATATACAGCGTTCTACGCCGTTTTTTCGGTGAGGGCTGGGCGTTGTCGCGTCACGTGCCCTTTTAGCGGGTGCGGGTCGTGACACTCCGCCAAAAGTGCGAGGTGAATCTTGAATCTCTGTCGGACACAATACTGACTGGCACTCCATATAATCTGACTATCTGCCTGAGGTACATCTCTGCAAGTTGATCCGTCGACTGACCGATTCTGAAAGGAAGAAAATGAGCTACCTTCGTGAGACGATCAACTATAACCCAGATGGCATCTCTCCCAGCTGGGGATCTAGGTAATCCAGTTACAAAATCCATGGTAATGTGCTCCCATTTCCATTCCGGGATCGGTAAAGGTTGAAAAAGTCCAGCTGGTCTCTGATGTTCGGCCTTAACTTGTTGACAAACTAAACAACGAGAGACAAACCGGACTATCTCCCTCTTCATGCCATTCCACCAAAAATGCTGCCGAATATCACGATACATCTTCGTACCGCCGGGATGAATTGAATACTGAGAACTGTGAGCCTCTGCCATGATCTCCTGTCTGATATCACCACTGGGTACACAAAGACGTCTCCCATGTCGGAGTGTACCGTCCTTATGAACACATAACTCTGGTCTTCGCCCTGCTACACATTCTGTCCTAAGCCGCTGAAGCTTAGAGTCCGTGGACTGAGCTGACTTGATCCTCTCAACTATACTGGACTGAACTTGCATACTGGCCATCAATGCCACACTGGAAGGAAGAACAATTTCAATACCCATCTTCTGAAGATCTGCTAACAACTCTGGCTGCGCCGTTAGAAAATAAACTCCGGCTCTCCTGCTTAATGCATCTGCTACTATGTTGGCCTTCCCAGGATGATACTGCAAGCTGATGTCATAATCCACAAGTAGATCTAGCCATCTCCTCTGACGCATATTAAGATCCTTCTGGGTAAACACATACTTCAGACTCTTGTGGTCGGTGAAAATCTCCACCCGATCTCTATACAAATAATGTCTCCAAAGTTTCAATGCAAAAACTACGGCTGCTAACTCCAGGTCATGGGTTGGGTAATTCCTCTCATGGTCACGAAGTTGACGTGA
This sequence comes from Iris pallida, assembly GCA_029216955.1. NCBI lineage: Eukaryota > Viridiplantae > Streptophyta > Magnoliopsida > Asparagales > Iridaceae > Iris > Iris pallida. The sequence goes on from JANAVB010034019.1 coordinate 4,260,224, forward strand.
CGCATAAGCGACTACCTTACCATGCTGCATCAAGACACATCCTAATCCCTTGTCGGATGCGTCGCAATAAACTGAAAATCCTTCCGTCCCGTCGGAAAGCGTGAGAATGGGGGCCATCGTCAATCTCCGCTTCAACTTCTCAAATGAACTCTGACACTCTGCTGTCCAAGCAAACTGCACATCCTTACGGGTCAACTGCGTCAGTGGCGCTGAAATTCGAGCAAAGTCTGACACAAAACGTCGGTAATAGCCGGCCAATCCGAGGAAACTCCGAACTTCTGCGACGGTGCTAGGTACAGGCCATGTCTCTATAGCCACTATCTTCTGGGGATCAACTTCCACTCCACCTCTGGTGATGATATGACCCAAGTACGAGATACGATCCAACCAAAACTCGTACTTACTGAACTTCGCGTACAACTGGTGCTCCCTGAGAATCTGAAGAACTACACGAAGATGCTGCTCATGCTCTGCCTCGTTCTCACTATAGACTAAGATGTCGTCTATGAACACTATCACGAACTGGTCCAAATAGGGCATGAAGATACGATTCATGAGGTCCATGAATACGGCCGGCGCATTGGTTGCTCCAAATGGCATAACAAGGACCTCCCAATATCCATATCTAGATCTGAATGCTGTCTTCGGGATGTCCTGCTCTCTGACTCTGATCTGATGGTACCCTGACCGCAAGTCAATCTTCGAGAATACTGCCGCTCCCCTGAGCTGATCAAATAAGTCATCTATCCTTGGTAAAGGATATATGTTCTTAATTGTTACAGAGTTCAAGGTACGATAAGCAACACATAATCTTGATGTATCATCCTTCTTCTTCACAAGAAGCATCAGAGCTCCCCAAGGTGATCCGCTAGCACGAATAAATCCCTTGGTTCTAAGTTCTTCAATCATCTTGTACAGGACCTCTAACTCTGATGGTGCCATCCTATAGACTCTCTCTGACACTGGTGCCGTCCCTGGAATCAAGTCGATAGTGAACTCTATCTCTCTCTGGGGGCATACCTGGAAGTCCTTCGGGAAATACGTCAGGAAACTCTTCTACAACTCTGGGAAACTGAACTGCTGCTGCTACGGTCATCCGCAATGCTGGGGAAGAAGGTTCTACTCCGCCTCGAGAAAATGAAAACTCTGGCTCACCGGGAATACTAAAAATAATCTTGCCGACATGGCAATCTATTCTAGCATACTGGTCCCTCAACCAATCCATTCCTAGGACTACATCATAATCGGCCATCGGGAACTCTATCAACCTAGAGGGAAACTCTCTACCGCTAACTACGATTCGACACGAGAAAAACACCCTATCTACACCCGCAAGTCCGTTACCAGTAAGTATATTGAGCCTTACTGATAATGACTCGGGCTCCAGTCCTATCCGTATCGCGAATCGTGCAGACATAAATGAATGTGATGCACCTGAATCAAATAATACTGATGCAGGAAAAGAGTTGACGAGAATGGTACCTGCCACCACCTCACCTAATGCCAACTCCTCCTCTACGGTCAAAGCCATCGCTTGACCGTGCCCTCTGGGTGCTGGTCCCCTCTGCTGGAAACCTCTCTGGCGGTTCTGAACCTGAGCTTGGACCTGGGCATACTGTTGCGGTCGCTGCTGCTGGAATGCCTGAGCCTGAGGCGGCAATGGCCTCGGAGGCTGTTACTGTTGCTGCTGCACTGGTTCTGGTCCCCTCACTGAGGGACTAGTCTGGGCCGATGAGGATGAACCGGTTCTCTGTGGGCAGGACCCTATCATGTGATCCGGTGCCCCACAAGCCAAACACAATCCTTGTGCTCGACGATATTCTGACACTACATGCCCTGGCTTTCCACAATGAGTGCAGCCCATTGTGGAAGACTGCCTCCGCTTCTGCTACTGAGGATACGTCGGAGTCGAATGCTGAACCGACGTAACTGATGCTGCCCTCCTTGGAGCTCCAATGGTCAAGGCCCTAGCTGCCGGGGCTGGGGCTGAAGACTGGATCATCTGACCATGGGACCGTGTCACGCCCCAGAACCAAAATGCTGGCAAGTTGGGACGGACAAGGCCAGCTACGTATACCAAAGTACTCCGGTACTCCGAAACAATGTATAAGCTGTATAGATGGGGGTTACTACTACAAACCAACAGTCAATCCTAGGTCACATAATCCTAGATATCTCAGTCTCAGACAAGAAGTAAAGTACAAGAATATGATCATCATGCATATAAGACAGTAAAGCGTCCCAAACTATAATATATAGATGATCATGAAGCTAGTAATACAGAATGAAGAACTAGCAAGACTAAGTAATACATGATCAGCTCTAG